>CM073137.1:1610000-2810000 GCA_037039145.1 Fundulus diaphanus | reverse complement strand
ACAGGCCAAAAAAGCCCGGTAGGACTCCTTCTTCAGCTTGACGGCTTCCCTCACCGCTGGTGTCCACCAGCGGGTTCGAGGGTTGCCGCCGCGACATGCACCGACAACCTTGCGGCCACAGCTCCGACTAGCCGCCTCAACAATAGAGGCACGGAACATGGTCCATTCAGACTCAATGTCCCCCGCCTCCCTCGGGACGTGTTTAAAGTTCTCCCGGAGGTGGGAGTTAAAGCTCTGCCTCACAGGGGACTCTGCCAGACGTTCCCAGCAAACCCTCACAGTGCGTTTGGGCCTGCCCGGTCGGACCGGCTTCCTCCCCCGCCATCGGAGCCAACTCACCACCAGGTAGTGGTCGGTGGAGAGCTCCGCCCCTCTCTTCACCCGAGTGTCCAAGACATACGGCCGCAGGTCAGATGAAACGACAACAAAGTCGATCATTGAACTGCGACCTAGGGTGTCCTGGTGCCAAGAGCACATTACAATAATATTCTGTTTAATTTTTTGTATTAAACAGCCTGTTCATTTTCTTGACCATATGGTTGTTTGTGGTTATTATCCTCCTTTTCAAACTTAGCAAGATTAATTGTAACCATAACATTTGGAATATAAAATTCTCAACTTATCCATTCGTAACTTACACAAAATTTGGTTACACACTGTAAGGCAAGGAAAGGCAAGGCAAATTTATTTATATAGCACAATTCAGTACAGAGACAATGCAAAGTGCTGTAGCTCTATGCTTGCTCAGTATGAGGGATTGCTGCTTGTCGGGACTTTGAAGCAATCAACTGGTTCCCTTATATAGGAAATATTTGACCAATCTGTATAATATGATTGATTCTGACTTTGTAAAGTGCCTCGAGATGACATGTTTCATGAATTGGCGTTATATAAATAAAATTGAATTGAATTGAAACAAAAGAGATTTGTACTGAACCTTCAAGTGTGGGGAACACAAATATCAGGCATGATGAAGAACATTGTCTACGATACTCCAGAAGAGAAAAAAGCACCACTGTATTAAAAAAACTACGAATGTGAATCCTTGAAAGAAAATAACACATTTACTCTGACCACAGTGCCAAAAGGTAAAAGGGCAATGGGGGTAGATGGGTTTATACAGTCAAGGATAATGCAGATGGAACTGAGACTTTTAAAGCCAGCTATCTGGCAGAAGGTTACAGCCAGGAAGCTAGTATAGATTCTAGAGAAACAAAACAAACAGCTTTTTTAACTTAACAAGTCATTGTATGGCTTAAAACAATCAGGACGCAATTGGAATAAGATGCTATCTGATTATTTGTCTGAAAATAGTTTTGTACAAAATCAAGCAGATCACTGTGTGTATATGAAATATACAGCAAATAAAGTGATTTAGTTATTTGGGTTGATGATATTATTATAGCAACAAGTGAGGATTCTCTAATGGACAGTGTTGAAGACATGCTAAAAGCAAAGTTTGAGATGAGAGATATGGGGACACTTAAACATTTTTTGGGCATTGAGTTTATACAGACAGATGGAGAAATAAAGGTTAACCGAAAAAGGCACTTAACGAAAATACTTGAGAAATTTGGTATGTCTGAATGTGGTACTAGATGCACTCCGTGTGAACAGAAGTTAAACTTTGACTGTCAAAGTGAACTTGTAGATGGTGATCTTGTAGGAAGCTTAATGGTTACACTTTATTTGAAGGGGTGTACATAAGACTGACATTACACTGTCATAAACATGACATAACACCTGTTATGAACATAAATGACTCTTTATGAATGTTTAGGACTGTTGTCATTAATTGTCATTCAGTAAATTATGACACTATTAAAGCAAAGTTGACATTGTTTAAAATGTCTTTGTTATGACAACTTGACATTAACAGAGACAAGGTTAAATTTAGGGCTTGATTTGGTATTATGTTAAATTTAGGTCTTGATTTGGGATTATGTTAAATTTAGGGCTTGATTTGGGATTAGGTTAAATTTAGGTCTTGTTTTGGGATTAGATTAAGGATTTGGGGTTTTGTTAAATTAAGGGCTTGTCATAACAAAGACATTTTAAACAATGCCATTTTAAGGGCAGGTGTGAAAACTAAGGATTAGAAGTGTGAGAGAGAGTGAAAAAAATGAACAATAAAACTTGTGACTTTATTGAGATGTAAAATTTGTATTATATGTACAGGTATATGCATAATACCACATCTATCTTTTTTTAAACATTTTGGCATGAAAACCGGTATTTATTTACACATTGGTTTACACATTGTGTAAACATCAAGGCGTTATGATAAGTGATTTAGCTATTATTTGCCAGAGTTTAACATTTTATGGCACCAGGATGTGCAGAGGTTTGGAAAACATCTGAAACGTCTGTGTGTCCTGGCAGCGAGGCGAAGGGAGCAGAAGTCCAGAACATGACCAAGACATGACATCCTGTGTGACCCAAACAGAGGTCAACTGACAAGATAAGGTTGTCTGTTTTTCAACGTTTGTGGAGCTTCTCCCATAAATAAGACCATGTCTGCCAAAGAAGGCTGGAAGCACGTGGACGCTGCTGGGTCACGGCGCAGACCAATGGATGCACACAGACTCTTATTTGTAACACACACCCATCTGTGGGATATAAAAAGCATGTGCACTATGTTGTAATCAGAACTCTTAGCTCACACCCGTTGTACGTGCAAGTTTTGGAAATAAATGGGTTCTCCAGTTGGCAAGCAGAGAGACTTCGTGTCTTCTTTCTTTTTTACGGTTCAATAGTTAAATAATCTCCCTCATAATTGGTGACCCCGACGTGATAGGATAAAAGGATAAAAGGGAGATCCTCTTCCCCCAGGCGGCAGGTCCTTCGGTGCGAGCTGACCACTTTGCGCCGGGACACACAGATACGGAGAAAGACAGGGGGTAAGTGTAAATGTCTTTTTTATACTGCTCTCTTTCTTTCTCTGCTTGTTAATGACAAAACTGCCTCCTGTGAGGTTTGATTTGTGTGTTTATTGATTGTTTGACAAATTGGGAGAGGTCGTTTCTCTGTTTTGCCTTCTGTCATTATTTCCTACGTGAGGAAAGAGTTGTCTTAAACAATAAAAGATTTGGAATGGTTTGGAATTCCTACACAATTGACTACATGCGACAACTTAAAAGAAGTGATTTGTTACCTCCAGCCGCTTTAATCGTACGTCTCATTAGAAAACACTAGTATGACGACAAATATTGAATGTATCTGACCTTGTCGGTCTAAGCTGAAGTTCATCTAAACATATATAACTTTTTAGAATAAAACATCATCGTGAGAGGTTGATTTTAGAAACATCCGGCTGGTCGGAGTATTAAAAGGTGAAGCCTCTGAGTAAGTGAAGCGTGAAGCGCTGTACAGGCCGATCGGAGGTTCGACTTGCGTGTGACTCCTATGATTATGTGGCCTTAGTGAACTGCAGTTGTTTTGTAAAGCTGAGATCTCCGGTTTAGGCTTTGAGGTGAGAAAAACCTCTGATTAAATTTGAAATAGTAGGCCTGTTTTGAAGTGCATGCAGATTTTTTTTGGGCGAGGCCCAGTAGTTGTAAGCGCTTGAAAAAGAGAAATAAGGTTTCTCTTGGATCATCAGTGTGGCCTTAAAGAGTTAACTGCAGTCTGGGTTGTTTGAGTACTCCGGTTTAGGTAAACGAGATGAAAGAGCCTCCTATCAAATTTGAAACAAAAGGCCTGTTCTGGAGCACGTGAAATATAAATGTTTACTTTTACTTTTTTTTTTGCTATGGGTCCAATAAATATGGTTTAAATTATATGTGCGCACAGTAAAAATCCAGGAATATTGGGCATCTGGACCATTAGAAGAAAAAAACACTAAGTTCCCGGGAGAGTGAGAAATGAGTGAGTAAGAGAGTGTTTGGGGTGTGGTGTGTGACAGACATCTATGTGTGAGTTTAAATGATGAGAGCTCTGTTGTTTGACTAAAACAAATGTTTTGTTTGCTCTTGCTTTGTTTTTCTCTTCAAAGTCCCGTCATCAGAAGTAAAGGTAAAGTGTGTCTAATTTGATGAGGTAAAAGTGCATGAAAACCTTTTATTTTTTGTAAGGAAATCTGGTGAACCAAGGTGTGTATACTTGTGAGCTGCTGTGTTGAAAAGATGTGGGTGCAGATACGTAAACTGGGTTTGAAGGTTTGACAATAGTTGTGCAGTGGTTTTGTTGGTGGCAGTGGCGTCTGCCTGTTCCTGAATATGTGCTATTATTAAAAAAAAAGTGTGTTGTTGGAAATCTTTTCAGCAATTGAATTTGCGAGCTTGTCTGCTTGTCTGTTTTTTTGCCTGTCATTGAGAAAAAGCAAGCAGCCTGGGTTATTGATTGACGGTCAGTGACTCTTGCCAATACACACACAGTTCTCCCCCTCTCCCCCTCCCTCCCTTTGCTTCAGCTCAAAGAGAGCAAAGTACAGTGCCTTTGGAGTCCCTTTTTCTCTGTGAGCAAATGGAAGTCAGAATCTTGGATTACAAGGCAAATAATAATACTAAAAAAAGAAAAGAAAAACGTGAGCTTGAGTTAAAGATTCTAAACTTTTTCAAGGAAGAAGGTCAGGCTTATAGAAGTGCATTAAAACAGAAACTTATGGAAATGAAACAGCAATCTGCAAATGGTAAGGCAGAATATTCAAAAGCTGCGGGACTCTATCCATCTCTATGTGGCACAGTTAACATAATGGGAGATTTCCAGTACAAGGACAAGGATAGTCTGATCTTAGATGCAACTGCAGGGGGTGGAAGCCAGAACGATTGAACAGAACATAAAGAGATCATGACAAAGGCCTCACATATCAGTTTTACAAACGCAGGAGGGTCGCCTAACCAAAATGTACCTGCAACACAGCAAAATGATCACGCCCTAGTAAACATATATTCGTCTGTGCATAAGTCAGGTTCTCCTGTTGCTTCAGTTGCAATGCATCAGAATAATGCAGGCCCAATGAACTCAGATTCCCCTGTAAACGCGCAAAATCTGACACCTAATCATTGCAGTACCGCAAAGAAAACATCTGGAAATCTGAGAAGGTCGTTGACCCTGAAACCTATGGGTGGAGTTGATTGTTATGCAGACTACACAATCAAGCAAAAGGGTGATTCATTTTGGGTAAACCTATATCACGAAGGGTTAAATTTGCAAAGAGAAATTGATCGCACCATAATTGAGGAGTTAGAAAAGGAAATTGGCGAGGAAGCCATAAGACAAAATAATGTACCAGAAAATGCCAGCGAGCTTTTAATGGAAAATCCACTTATAGGAGAACAAGAGGCAGTAAAAGGCCCTACAGGAGGAACACAAACAACTACTGGCAGGAGAAGTGATTATGATTTGAGATACCGACCGAACATACATTCACCTGACAGGTACACAGATAAACAGTTACCCATACTTGTAAAAGGGAACATTGCTCATTATGTCCCTTGGACGTCTCAAAACTTGATCGGCCTGGTTGGCAGATTTCCAGACATTAATGAGGGTGCCAGCAAGTGGATAAAGGTGTTCGAGGAGGAAACTGTCAGGAAAATACTAGCTCTTGGCGATTTAAAAGCTGTTTTTGCACAGTGCCTGGGAACACCTGCTATGGAAAACGTCTTAAAGGAACGTTACGCGTGGATACTCCAACAGAGAGCTGATGGAATCGGCTTCAATTTATTTCGCACAGCACTGTGGGAAGCGCTGCGAAAAGAATATCCCACTAAGATGTTTATACTGTGATGTGTGGATTAGAACATACCTTTTTATCATTTACACTTTGTTTGAAGGTTCCAAAGCATAAAATTAGTCTAGCCTAGTTATTGGTTTAATCTGTAGGATCAAAACAGAGGGAATTGTTGAGGAAAATATCTTAGTTGTTATATTAATCAGGCAGTTGTATGGAGAATAACAGACGAACCCCCCAGGTTTAAGGTATGTCTCTCCCTGCTGCAGGATAAGATAAACATTGCATGGGTTTTATGGTAGGGGGTAGGTCATTCGGCTTGACCCTCGGCAGAGGAGTAGAGGAGTAAACTCTATGAAGCATTCATGTTGATCATTACTAAAGTTCTAGCACTGTCTAGTTCTAGTTTACTGAAATGGTTCCTTTGTGTTTTGTGCACATATTCATGTGTTATTTGTCATCTTGTGTTTTTTGTGATTGATCACATACATAAAGAATTATCTCTGTGATCAAAAGGGTGGAAAGTTATGGGAATATTACTCTGAAGTCACTATGGCCTCACGCCACTCGGACATAGGGGGCCTGGAGACACGGTGGCTGTGTATGAGACAGATAGGGGCTTTATTGATCTCACATTGGAGAAATTTACTCAAATTGAAATTAAATAATGGTTTACTGATTGCAAGGCCAATTGCTGAATAGCTACTGTGCAAGATGATGATTGTCTAGGATAGACTGTCTTTGTTTTGTCTCATGCCAAGGTCATTATCGAGTATTAGGGAGAGCCGAAAGCAAGGAGGGGCAGAAACAGACAGACGCAGACTGCAGTGGGACTGAGGGGTACGATTACTTTCCATCTATGTGATCTCTGCTGTGTTTCTCAATAAAAGTGCTGGAACTTCATCATGGCACCGTTTCCTTATTCAATAACTCTGGGAAGTCAGTTATTGTTTAGAATTGCGACAACAGATAGATACGTGAAATCTCTCTCTTCAAACTATGTTCCAGCTCCATAAAATAATTCAAAAAGCCAAAGGGCTCCTGAGAGACACTGTGGTGTTGTTAATAATAATAATTGAACTTTATTGATCTCACAATGGAGAAATTCACTTCTGCATCTTAACCCATCCCCTTGGGGAGCAGTGAGCTGCCACTGTGCGGCGCCTGGGGCGCAATTGGGGGTTAAGAGTCTTGCTCAGGGACCCAGAATGGCAGCTTGTGGAGTTGAACCTCTGGGACCGAAGCTCTGCGCTCTAACCACTAGGCCACCACTTAGGCTTGGCTTGTCATGGACTGTTGCTGCTGTCCTCACAACAGGTGACTACGTGACACCCAGCTAACAAGATGAAAAAAGTTCTCCACACAAGGCTTGCTTTCCTTGACTTCTCTGAAGAACCTTTATTCATAAATTTGGGTTTAGTGCAACTGAAATATACAGAAGAAGAAATAACTAATTACTGACCAATACCCATGTCAGACTACCAGTACATTCCACACTCGGCTAGCTTAGCTTCAACACAAATATATCGGTGACACATTTTTCTATTATTTACCCAAAATAGTTTCAAAACATATTCAAGTGCTTTCTGAACAAAGTAATGGTCCCAAAGACAAGTGTTTCCCAAGGCAGAAGTGAGTAAAACATATTTATCAACATTTATCAACAAAAACATTTTTTTTTGATCCACTGTATATATGAAGATACACTGTATATAACTGATGCACCTTTTCCTACTTTTGGCACCTTCTTCTGACTATTGATTGACTATTGAGCTGATGTGACAAGTGAATTTCTCCAATGTGAGATCAATAAAGCCTATCTTATCTTTAGCTTAAAAATGAATCGTTTTTCTATCTTACGGACTAAAATGCTGCTTTTCCCGGAGAAACTACATCAAAGATAATTTAAGCTGAGAGCACTCACTACCTCACATAATTCACGTACAAATCTGATGCAGAAGGGATGTCTCACTCTGATTAAATATCAAACCAAAAACCTTTTTAACTATTTTTAGCATGGGTTTACTTGGACTAATTTTAAACTATGAACTTGTTTATTATCTTATTTATGTAATTTATTCACACCCTGAATTTATTTCTATCTTTTAACAAAAGGCAGGACATTGTTCATTTGTTCACTATTTTTCTTGATCTCAATTGGTCTTTTTCCTGGTTAAATAAAAAATAAAAATTAAGCTGTTGGTCCTTGTCTGTTTATTGGTGTAGGGGAGCTGGAGAGGCCAATTTACACAGACAGTTCTGCACCATGAGTTACGTGTCTGTTCTTTTTAGTGACATCCTCTGTTCTGCAGTCAGCTTTATAAACCTGCCTTATTTCAGCCAACTGTTTGTTAACAAATGGTTGAAGTGCAAATAAAGCCAAATGTCTCTTTTTGTGGGCTCACCTATGTGGCTTTACACAGTCAGGGGTAAAACTCCAAGGGTTGAAGATGTCCGTGACAGTCATAGCAACTGGGAGACAAACATAGTTGTGGACTGTTTCAGAGAACAATGAAAGCTAACCTGTTACTTAGAGGTTAGTAACTGAACACCATACAAACTAAGGCTGTTCAACCATGCCGCTCATCTGGGGTGTTTTTCGCACAATGTTTCTGATGTTCTCTGATTCATTTATATTGTACAAATAAGTCATTTATCGGCCAGATCATCACCATCACCTGTGGACCAGAAGTGGCCCACAGACCATCGGTTCAATAGCCCTGACCTAAAGAGTGATTTTCTATGAACGTGAATTATGGGGTAACAGCCCAATGAGTGAAGAGCTGTTTAAAGTTTAAAATTTGTCTATGGATAATTGTATCTTTCAAAAACGTCCATAACCCGACTTGAATATTGAAGAATAAACAATAATGCTGAATCAGCATCACCCAATGAAGACATCTGGACTCACCGAGCCTTTCTGCAGTTCCTCACAGCTGGAACCAGTCTCAGTCGTCCTGCTGCTGATGTGTTGTACTTCTCAAGGTCCAACTCATCCAGAACCTCCTCTGACATCTGCAGCATGTAGGCAAGAGCTGAGCACTGATACTCTGAGAGCTCCTTCTCTGATCTGTTCTCTGATTTCAGGAACTGTTGAATCTCCTGATAAACTGAGAGGTCCTTCATCTCCATCAGACAGTGGAAGATGTTGATGCTTCTGTCAGGAGAGATTATATCAGTGTTCATCTTCTTCAGGTTGTTGATGACTGTCTGGATGGTTTCTGGACTGTTCTCTGTCTGACCCAGCAGGCCTCCTAAGAGTCTCTGGTTGGACTCCACAGAGAGGCCATGAAGGAAGCGAGCAAACAGGTCCAGGTGGCCATTTTCACTTCTAAGAGATTTCTCCATGATTCGCTTCAGGAAGTCATCCAGAGGGTAATAATAGTGTCTCCCCCACAGTAAGCCCTCCTTTTTGTTCCTGCTGAAGTCATCTCTCCAAAGGAAGTTCTTCACCACCTCTGTGTTCATGCTGGTGTAACAGTGGAACACGTAGACTGCAGCCAGAAACTCCTGAATGGTCAGATGAATAAAGCAGTAGACTGCTTTCTGGAAGATCACGCTCTCTCTCTTGAAGATCTCTGTAAAAACTCCTGAGTACACCGAGGCCTCTGTGACATCCAGACCACACTGCTCCAGGTCTTCTTGATAGAACATGATGTTTCCTTTCTCCAGATGTTCTAACGCCAGCCTCCCCAGCTTCAGGAGAACTTCCCTGTCAGCCTCCATCAGCTTCTGTGGACTCCTCCCATGTCCTCCATGGTACTTGTTCTTCTTCCTCCTGGTCTGGACCAGCAGGAAGTGAGAGTACATGTCAGTCATGGTCTTGGGCAGCTCACTTCTGTGCTCTGTGATCAACAGGTTCTCCAGAACCGTAGCAGTGATCCAGCAGAAGACTGGGATTCCACACATGATGTGGAGGCTCCTGGAGGTCTTGATGTGGGAGATGATTCTGCTGGACAACTCTTTATCACTGAACCTCCTCCTGAAGTACTCCTCCTTCTGGGCGTCGGTGAAGCCTCGTACCTCTGTTACCCTGGCAACACATGAAGGAGGGATCTGATTGGCCCCTGCAGGTCTGGAGGTGATCCAGACGAGAGCCGAGGGAAGCAGGTTCCCCTTGATGAGGTTTGTCAGCAGAATGTCGACTGATGACTTCTGTGTGACGTCAGAAACCAGCCGACTGTGCTTGAAGTCCAGAGAAAGTCTGCTTTCATCCAGGCCATCAAAGATGAAGAGAAGTTTGTGGGCAGCCAGCTGCTCTGCTGGGAGCTTCTGGAGGGTTGGATGGAAAACATGGAGCAGCGTGAGAAGACTGTGCTGCTCACCTCTGATCAGGTTCAGCTCCCTGAACGACAGCAGAACCACCACACGGACATCTTGGTTCTCCAAGCCCTCGGCCCAGTCCAGAGTGAACTTCTGCACTGAGAAGGTTTTTCCAACACCAGCTACGCCGTTGGTCAGAACCACTCTGATGGCTCCATGTTGGTCAGGTGAGGCTTTAAAGATGTCGTGGCACCTGATTGGAGAGTTATGGAGGTTCTGGATCCTGGAAGCTCTCTCCAGCTGCTTCACCTCATGTTGGATATTAACCTCTTCACTCTGTCCCTCTGTGATGTAGAGATCAGTGTAGATCCTGTTGAGGAGGGTTCTACTTCCTGGTTCATCACTTCCTTCAGTCACACTTTCACATCTCCTCCTCAGACTGATCTTATGTTCCTCCAGAACCTCCTGCAGACCAACATCTGTTGGAACAGAGAAGAAAAGACAACTGAAGGAAAAACATGATTTAGTGATGAAGTTGGAACAGAAACATCTGGAACATCAGGAGGTGTCATCATTAGAAGGTGTCTTAATTCACATGATGTGATGCTAACCAATGGGATCCATCCTTAGAAGCAGAACCTTGTTAGATGGTCAGACAGCAGAGTTCTGCCTCTGCTTTGTGGCCAGTATCTGTTCACTGTCAGGATCTGATTCACAAAGCAGATCAGATGAAGAAATGCTGACAGAAACATGCAGAAGCTTTCAGCAACATGAACTCTTTAGCATCATGTCACCATTGTCCTCATTTCTCTGTTTCTATCTGACCTTCTCCCACAAATACAGCAGCTACAGAAGAGGCAGAGAGACAGAAAATGTTTCCTGGCAGCATTTGTAACCTTAATGAAGGAAATCTGGAGGAAATTCTCTAATCTGCCAGAGAAACAGCTCCTTGGATCAGGTAGTGTTCAAATTTCAGATGCTTTTCTCACTCAAAGACTGGATTGGATGTTTTTAAAGAATAATTACAGATTACAAATGACATGGGACTAATTTGGTCCTTTAGAAGTAAACAGCAGATAGAAATATTCCATGTTTCTACATATATATCTGCTGTAATCTGGGATCTATTGTCAGAGTAAATAAAGGTTTCTGTCTATCAGACTTTCCTTCCCTCTTTCTGTAAAGCAGCAGTGCAGCAGGTTGTTTTCTCCACCTTTTTGTTTCCATGCATCAAAATGAGACGTAGCTTTAAGGAGATGTTCAGTTTTAATGCATTTAGCACAAAGGGCTGAAAACAGAACCACTTCAAAACAAACCCAATAGGTTGTTCGGTTAAACACAGACGTTACATTTACAGCAGCTGGAAATCCAAAGATTCGGGGGAAATAATCGATCCCAGAAAGACTTTAAACACTTAGATTCCCAAATCCCAAATAACGACGAGGAATTAGTTCAACAGAGACAATAGAAGGAAGTTCTGATTGGAGATGTTCAGTCTCACCTGGAGCACAGCTGCTCTGATTGGCTGCCAGCAGTCCAGCTCCTGGTCTGGAGAGGTAAAATATATTTAATCATAACCCTTCTCTTTCCATTAGTTCTTAGCATAGATAAACAATCTTCCTAAATTCTGCTTTTCTCGTGAGTTTATAATACCCCAAAGTAAATATTTAAACAAATAAATCAACATACATAAACACTTCTACCTACAGACTACATGACCAGGACCACAGATGTAAAAACTGTGCCAGTGTTCCTGTGCCAGAACTGCTTCACTCACTAACATATCTTATGATTATTTGGCTTCACTTTCAATTAAAATAAAAATTACGTTATTTTGTATTTATTTGCTGATGACTAGGGGTGTGTAAAAAAGTATATATTTCAATTAGGAATCCATTCTCATCTTAATTCCTAATGATTCAATTCAATTTTATTTATATAGCGCCAATTCATGAAACATGTCATCTCAAGGCACTTTACAAAGTCAAATCAATCATATTATACAGATTGGTAAAAAATTTCCTATATAAGGGAACCAGTTGATTGCTTCAAAGTCCCGACAAGCAGCATTCACTCCTGGAGAAGCGTAGAGCTACAGGGAGAGTCGTCTGCATTGTCCATGGCTTTGCAGCAATCCCTCATACTGAGCAAGCATGAAGCGACAGTGGAAAGAAAAAACACCCGTTAGCGGGAAGGAAAAACCTCTAGCAGAACCGGGCTCAGTATGAACGGTCATCTGCCTCGACCGACTGGGGGTTACAGAAGACAGAGCAGAGACACAACAAGAGAGACAAAAAAGCACAGAAGCACACATTGATCTAGTAATCTGTTCTACATTAGATGGTAATAGTCAGTGATCTGTCCTCCCTGGATGATTTCACAGGCAACAGAACGTCAGACCAGGTGTACCTACTATGAAGAAAAAAGAGAGATGCAAATCTGGAGAACAGTAGAAATCAGTAGAGTGAGAAAAATAGGCCCTGATGTCCTCAAATAGCCTAAGCCTATAGCAGCAAAACTATAAAGGTAGCTCAGAGTAACATGAGCCACTCTAGTTATAAGCTTTGTCAAAAAGGAAGGTTTTAAGATTAGTCTTAAAAGTAGACAGGGTGTCTGCTTCACGGACCAAAATTGGGAGTTGGTTCCACAGGAGAGGAGCCTGATAGCTAAAGGATCTGCCTCCCATTCTACTTTTAGAGACTCTAGGAACCACCAGCAGACCTGCAGTCTGAGAGCGAAGTGCTCTGTTAGGAACATACGGGGTAATCAGAGCTCTGATATATGATGGAGCTTGATTATTAAGGGCTTTATACGTTAGAAGAAGAATTTTAAATTCTATTCTTGATTTAACAGGAAGCCAATGAAGGGAAGCTAAAATTGGAGAAATATGATCCCACTTGTTGATTTTCATCAGAACTCTTGCTGCAGCATTTTGGATCAGCTGAAGGCTTTGAACTGCATTTTGTGGACTTCCTGATAGTAAAGAATTACAATAGTCCAGCCTTGAAGTAACAAATGCATGGATTAGTTTTTCAGCATCACTCCTGGACAGAATGTTTCTAATTTTGGCGATATTCCGGAGGTGAAAAAAGGAAACTCTGGAAACCTGTTTAATATGGGATTTAAATGACATGTCTTGGTCAAAAAGAACACCAAGGTTTTTTACTTTATTACCAGAGGCCAAGTTAATGCCATCCAGATTAAGTGATTGGTTAAGAAGTTTAATTTTTGAGGACTCTGGCCCAAAGATTACAACTTCTGTCTTGTCAGAATTTAGATGCAGGAAATTTAAAGTCATCCAGTTTTTGACGTCATCAAGACATGACTGCAGTCGAAGTAATTGATTGGATTCATCAGGATTTATGGATAAATATAGCTGAGTGTCATCAGCATAACAGTGGAAATTAATCCCATGCTGTCTGATAATTTTGCCAATCGGAAGCATATATATAGTAAAGAGAATTGGTCCAAGGACTGAACCCTGTGGTACTCCACAGGTGACCCTAGAGTTTGAGGAAGATTTATTATTAACATGAACAAACTGGAATCTGTTCGACAGATAAGATTTAAACCAGCCTAATGCTTTCCCCTTAATCCCAACAGTATGCTCAAGTCTTTGTAGGAGAATATTGTGATCAACTGTATCAAATGCAGCACTGAGATCTAACAGGACAAGTACAGACACAAGTCCATTTTCTGAGGCCATGAGAATATCATTAGTGACCTTCACCAGAGCCGTTTCAGTACTATGATGAGCTCTGAAGCCTGACTGAAACTCCTCAAGTAGGTCATTGCTTTGTAAATGTTCACAAAGTTGATTAGCAACTACTTTCTCAAGAATTTTAGATAAGAAAAGAAGATTAGATATAGGTCTGTAGTTTACTAGCTCATCTTGATCAAGAGAAGGTTTCTTAAGTAAAGGTTTAATAACAGCTACTTTAAAAACCTGTGGTACATATCCATTTACTAAGGATAGATTAATCATGTCTAAAATAGGACCACTGATCAAAGAGAATACCTCCTTAAACAACTTGGTTGGGATTGGGTCTAACATACAGGTAGAAGGTTTAGATGAAGCTAAGATTTTAGATAGCTCAAAAAGCTCTACTGCTTCTAAACAGTTCAGACACAGCGCAGGTTCTAAAGATTCCTCCAATGCTGCCTTACTTACTGGGGATGAGGTAATCATGTTTGGGAGGATGCCAATTATTTTATTTTTAATGGCATCAATTTTATTTATGAAGAATCCCATAAAATCATTACTACTAAGAGCTAAGGGAATGGATGGATCAACAGAGCTGCAGCTCTGAGTAAGTTTGGCAACTGTACTAAAGAGAAATCTAGGATTATTTTTGTTCTCCTCAATTAATGATGAAAAATATGCTGCTCTAACTCTGCGAAGGGTCTTGTTATACAACAATAGACTGTCCCTCCAGATTAAGTAGGATTCCTCTTGGTGTGTAGAGTGCCATTTTCTCTCCAATTTCCTAACATTGTGTTTCAAGGAACGCAGCTCTGAATTAAACCAGGGAGCCAGCTTCCTGTGAATTATCACCTTCTTTTTCAGTGGAGCTACATTATCTAATGCAGAACGCAATGAGGAAGTCACACTGTTAGCAAATGTATCTATTTGTGAATGGGAAGAAACAGCATTGCTGCCATCTACAGGGCATTTCTGCAATACTGAGGATATTAAGAGGGGGACAGACTCTTTAAGTTTTGATACAGCATTATCCGATAAAGATCTACTATAATGGAACCCTCTTTTGGGGGTGGAGAAATCAGTTAGATTAAACTCAAATGTTATTAAAAAATGATCAGATAGGACAGGGTTGTGAGAGAATACTGTTAATTCTTCACAATCAGTGCCATATGTCAGCACAAGGTCCAAAGTATGGAGCCGAGAGTGCGTTGGCTTATGCACATTTTGAGCAAAACCAATTGAATCTAGGATAGTTTTAAAGGCTACACTAAGGTTATCACATTCAGTGTCAACATGGATGTTAAAATCACCCACTATAATAACCTTGTCAGTATTTAACACCAAATCAGATAAGAAGTCTGACAGCTGATCCAAAAACTGAGTGTAAGGGCCTGGTGGACGATACAAAACAATAAACAAAAGAGGTTTTATTGCTGTGCAGTTTGGATGAGGGAAACTGAGGGTTAAATGTTCAAAAGAACTGTAATTATCAATCGGCCTGGGACTAATTAATAAATCAGACTGAAAGATAGCCGCCACTCCTCCTCCTCTTCCCACAGATCTGGGAATGTGGAAATTTGAATAACTGGAGGGAGTTGACTCATTTATACTAACGTAGTCCTCTTGTAGCCAGGTTTCTGTGAGACAAAACAAATCAATCTGATTATCGGAAATCAATTCATTAACTAACAAAGTCTTTGGAGGGAGAGACCTTATATTTAATAGACCACATTTAATTCTTTTATTTTTTGGTTCAAAGTGATCCGTATGGATTTTTTTTAGATTTTTATGATTTGTTCCCTTTAGATCAGTTTTTGATCTGTTAAGTTTTGGCCGTGGGAAAGACACCGTCTCAATAGGGTAATGGGTGGGTAACAGTACTGAAGCTGCAGAGAGGTGTGTTAAACTACAGCTCTGCTTCCTGGTCTGGACCCTGGGTTGTCAGCATTTAGGAGAACTAATAAATCCGGCCAGATTCCTAGAAAGAAGAGCT
Source organism: Fundulus diaphanus (assembly GCA_037039145.1). Classification (NCBI taxonomy): domain Eukaryota; kingdom Metazoa; phylum Chordata; class Actinopteri; order Cyprinodontiformes; family Fundulidae; genus Fundulus; species Fundulus diaphanus. Next base: position 2,794,367 of record CM073137.1, on the reverse strand, counting down.
GCACCATCCAAAGTGGGATGAATGCCGTCTCTCCTGATCAGACCAGGTTTTCCCCAGAAAGTTTGCCAGTTATCAATGTAGCCCACGTCGTTTTCTGGACACCACCTAGACAACCAGCGGTTGAATGATGACATGCGGCTAAACTTGTCATCACTGGTCAGATCAGGCAGGGGACCAGAGAAAATTACAGAGTCCGATATTGTTTTAGCAAACTCACACACCGAAGCAACACCAACTTTGGTGACCTCTGATCGGCGTGACCGGGTGTCATTACCGCCAGCGTGAATAACAATCTTACTGTATTTACGCTTATCCTTAGCCAGCAGTTTTAGGTAGGATTCTATGTCGCCCGTTCTGGCCCCTGGTAGGCATTTAACTATAGTCCCTGGTTTCTTTAGTGCCACGTTTCTTAATACGGAGCTGCCAATAATTAAGGTCGGCTCCTCGGCGAGACTGTCGCTCAGAGGGGAAAATTTATTAGAAACGCAGATGGGTTGGTGGTGATCTGGGGGCTGAAATCTAGAGCTATGCTTACTACGAACCGTCACCCAGCCGGCCTGCTTAACCGGTTGTTCGAGTGCGGCTGTTGGTTCGCTACGTGAAGTTACTCTTTGTGAAGTTACTCTTTGTGGCTCCGCGCTAGCAAAGGAGCGGCTATCAGCTGGTTTTTCAACAGCACGGAGCCGGGTCTCCAGTTCTGACACCCTCGCCTCCAAAGCTACAAAAATACTACATTTATTACATGTACCATTATCACTAAAGGAGGCAGAGGAATAACTGAACATCTGACACAGAGAGCAGCAGATAGGAGACTTAGTCAGAGACGGAGAAGCCATTATGAGGCTAAGGCTTGGTTAACGCTAGGCTAACGCTAGGCTAAAGCTAGGCTAGCGCCCTGTTATCACACCAAAGAACAAACCGTGTGAAACACGAGGAGTTCCCAAACGTGATGAGCAGCCACAGAAAATGTTTTAAAAGTGCTTATGTTTGGAAACAGATGTTACAGCAAAGAGGGGACCGAGGGGGTCCAGGAGGACCTGCCTCGGTCCAAGTCCCACGAGGGGGTCCAGGAGGACCTGCCTCGGTCCAAGTCCCACGAGGGGGTCCAGGAGGACCTGCCTCGGTCCAAGTCCCACGAGGGGGTCCAGGAGAACCTGCCTCGGTCCAAGTCCCACGAGGGGTCCAGGAGGACCTGCCTCGGTCCAAGTCCCACGAGGGGGTTCAGGAGGACCTGCCTCGGTCCAAGTCCCACGAGGGGGTCCAGGAGGAACCGCTTCCGCCCAAGCCCCAAGAAGGGGTCCTGGAGGACCCACCCTCGATCTCAGCTCCAGTGCTGGCTTCCCGCAACTTTAAAGCCCAGTCTCCAGTGCCGGCTCCCCGCAGCTTTAAAGCCCAGTCTCCTGTGCCGGCTCCCCGCAGCTTTAAAGCAGAGCCTCCAGTGCCGGCTCCCCGCAGCTTAAAGACTCAGTCTCAAGTGCCAGCTCCTCGCAGCTTTAAGGCACTGTCTCCAGTGCCAGCTCCTCGTAGCTTTAAGGCACTGTCTCCAGTGCCAGCTCCTCGTAGCTTTAACGCACTGTCTCCAGTGCCAGCTCCTCGTAGCTTTAACGCACTGTCTCCAGTGCCAGCTCCTCGTAGCTTTAACGCACTGTCTCCAGTGCCAGCTCCTCGTAGCTTTAACGCACTGTCTCAAGTGCCAGCTCCTCGTAGCTTTAACGCACTGTCTCCAGTGCCAGCTCCTCGCAGCTTTAAAGCACTGTCGCTCGAAGCCTGTAGTCAGGTCCTGCCCGAAGCCTGTAGTCAGGTCCTGCCCGAAGCCTGTAGTCAGGTCCTGCCCGAAGCCTGTAGTCAGGCCCTGCCCGAAGCCTGTAGTCAGGCCATGCCTGAAGTCTGTAGCCAGGCCCACGCACCAGTCGCCTGTAGCCAGGCCCTCGCACCAGTCGCCTGTAGCCAGGCCCCCGCACCAGTCGCCTGCAGCCAGGCCCCCTCTCCAGTCGCCTGCAGCCAGGCTCCCTCTCCAGTCGCCTGCAGTCAGGCTCCCCCTTTAGTCGCCTGCAGTCAGGCTCCCCCTTTAGTCGCCTGTAGTCAGGCTCTGTGTGTAGCAGCCGCTTTTAGTCAGGCTCACTCTCTCTCCTTTGTTCTCCTGCCTTTTTAAGTCTCTCTCCTCTGCCACTCCTCTGACACTGAGAGACAAAAGACTATCAGGACAGCTACAAATGGACGCTGAACAGGCGCTAGAGAAAGCGTTAAACAGAGCCCGTCAGAGCGAGCTAGTGAAAAAGCAACAGGAAATGCTTCATGCTAACTTCAAGTCAGACATTGCTGGCACACAGTTGGACCCCGTTCACGCGAGCGGGAGCATGCATGCAGGAGCTAATGTCTTCTCAAATTGGATGCCAATGCTGGATTGTGGCAGATTCCACTGTCAAGGAAGTCTTCCCTGCTCACCACCTTCATTACACCTTTTGGGCACTATTGCTACAATCGGCCCTGCTTTTGGATATCATTGGCACCAGAGCACTTCCAGAAACGCATGACAGACTGATTCTAGAGAGCCTAGATGGAGTCCTTTGTCAGGTGGATGATGTCCTCATCTGGGGGACGACGCAGCAGGAGCACAATGAAAGACTGAGGAAGGCACTGTTTCCACTCCAGGAGGCAAAAGTAACGCTAAATGACAAATGTGAGTTTTCTAAACAAAGAATAAAGTTCTTGGGACAAGTCATTGTTGCATCAGGAGTCCAGACCCGGAAAAAGTGAGTGCTATAAGAGCCATGGAGGAGCCCAGAAATATAAGCGAGGTGAGACGCTTCCTAGGTATGGTGAACCATCTTGGGAAGTTCCTCCCACACCTGGTAGAGAAAACCCAACCTTTGAGAGATCTTCTGAAGAAGTCAAACATCTGGTCATGGGGTCCACCACAGCAACAAGCTTTCTGTGGCAACACGAGTGGTCGGATCGGCTACCCTACCCTTCACAACAGGGTAACCAATGAGTGTCAATCACGCCACCTTGGGAATTGCACCCAAGAAAACAGATGATCAGGTACTTAATGTTCGCCACCAATGAGAACAAGACCTCTTTCCACTACAAAATAAATTTTATTGTTTCACATTTTTAAAAACAATTAAAAGTCAGAAAACACAATGGGGAGGGAAGTGCACCATGCTGGGGCCTACCAGCAGTGGGAGGGCAGTCCAAATGTGGGAACTGGTTCCTAAACAAACTAGTAAATCAAAATAAATCACCCCAAGCACTTGTGAACAGACACTCGCTCGTGAAGAAATCCCAACACCTGTCACTCGCATAGCACACTGGTCCAGCTCCCCTGGATGCCCCCCCCCCCCCACCGCCTTCAGCTCTCAGCCTGAAGAAAAAAGGGTGGGGTTAAACAAAACCAATACAAGGAGGACAAACACTATAATTTAGGCATGGGGTGCTATAATGAGGTTATCCCTAACCTCCAATGTGTAAAGTTATTAAAAATTCATACTTTCAATTAAGAACTCTTACAAAAACCATAGTTGTCACATACAGCAAAGCCAGAGGCCACAGAACATAGGATAACGAGAAACCAAAACAACCAATTTTAAATAAGCAAAACCAAAACAAAGCAGAAACAAAGCAGCAGGGTCTCCAGCGAGCTGCAGAGCTGGATTACTCCACCACGACCCAAGAGCCCTTTTCCGGCCCAACAGCAGGAGGATCCGCTTGCCAGTACCTTCTGTGTATAGATAATTGTCATTTGGTGCTATTGAAGTGCATGGGTCCAGTGCAATAAGAAAAAACAAAACATACCCGTCTTATGTTGATAAGCTGACCTGGGGAGGGTAAATTACAACCACAGCCCAGTAGAAAACAGGAGACTTCAGGCAGCTTCTAAATTTAAACAATTTGAATTAACCAACTAAAAATTGCCAGTCTACAGAAGGAGAAATATTACTCACTGATTTCAGAGTTTCGACCACTGCAAGTTAACCTAGCAACCTTCCCACTGAAGTACGACCAAATGCAGGCATGCAAGTCTGCCTTTATGCTCACACCCCACTGCTGGGGTCGAAGAGTCTAAACGAGCTTCCTCCTCGCATAAAGCAAATACGAATGTGACTAATGAAATATTCTTACAGTATTTCCCATGTGGCTGGCAAAAATATTGCTACAGCTGATTTTTTTGTCCAGAGCTCCGAACCTCAACCAGTCGGGAGGACTGCAAGAAGAGGAGGTCAACTTTTATGTTGACTCAGTTGTTGCATGTTTACCTGCCACAGAACCACGAGGGAAATCCAAAGACATCAGGACGGTGACAGCATACTCAAACAGCTGAAAAAGTTATGTGTGGAAGGATGGCCAGATAAAAACTCTATTGAGAAAGGTTTCCAGCTTTATCTGCCATTTTCAGGTGAACTTACTGTCCAAAATGGCCTGCTTCTGTATGTAGCAGAATAGTTATTCCATCTTCTTTCAGAAAGGACACTATCAAAGCTACTTGAAGGTCACTTGGGGGATAACTAAATGTAGAGAAAGGGCCAAACATTCAGTGTGGTGGCCAGGTCTCAGCAGCGAGCTGATTAAGCTGTTGGATACCTGTAACACATGTTGTCGGGAGAGAACTAAACACAAAGAGCCTCTACTGCTCACTAAATTCCCACAAAGACCATGGGTCATGGTGGGAGCTGATCTATTCCAGTTTAAGGACAAACAGTATTTGATGGTTGTGGATTATTTCTCCAGATTCTTAAAGTTGCAAAGCTTACTTACACAACATCTGAGGGAGTGATCGAACACTGTAAGTCCATCTTTACACGGAATGGCATTCCAGAGCGTCTCCGTTCTGATAATGGGCCACAGGCTGAGTTTCCTCAAGCCTATATGGTCCAACATTTTCCCCTCAGCTGCAACACTTGAAGCACACAGGGGTCCATGCTGCATCTTTATGCATGATCCAGCTGCTGATGTTTTCCCTCTTTTCAGGTCCATGCACTTCTAGCCTGTTAAAGTTTGTCACTATCATCATCACCTTTCACAGCGAAAGGTTTCTCATCTCAGTCTCCGCACTGACCAGACAAATCTCTATGGTGCAGGGCGCTCTGATGCTTAATCATGCAAGCCGAAGGCTGAGTTTGAAGTTGACCTTGTGTGCGGTCGTAAAAAATTCATTCTGCAAGGAACTATTTTCCATAATGATCTGGAAAATAGCATAATAACTCTGATCGCTCGTACTGCTCCTCTGTCAACATGAACTGCAGCAGGAATCATTACTGATGGCCACAAGCTGTGAAAGAAGCTGAAACAGCTTTGAAGAAAGCGGAGTTTGGGCAGAAATCTCAATGGACAGCTGTGAACAGATCATCCGCAGCTCAGATGGGCTTTTTTATTTTTATGCATGACAAATGCCATGTGCTGCGTTTGAGGGTGTGAAGTCAGTGAAATGCATGTGTCACACGGTCAATGTGTGAGAGTTGGGAGCTATGGTCAGATTTTTAATCATGCACCAGGTTAGTGTCCAAATCTAGTGTCCCTTTGGTTTAATAAACTATTTTTAATTGAATTGAATAGAAATAGCAGCTGTAGATTTCTCTGCTGTCTCCTTTTTCTACCCAGGATCTGTATGGGTTTTCTGCTCCACAGCATGTTGGTGAAAACAATTGTCTCAACAATCAGTGAGAGGATTTGGTCCTTAAAGCCGCCACCATTACTTTATTTACAGCTACCGTTACTTTATTCATTTGCTGTTGAATGTTAATATGATACTAGTATCATAATGTCGCATAACTACATGATAATCAAGTAGACGCTAAAAAATGTTTTTAATACCAGCAATCCTGTTCTGTTCTGTCTCTCTTCGAGGTCGGTCGTGTCTTTCTCTCCTCTGCAGGTTTCACCCCCCCCCCTCCCCCTCGCCTGCTTCTGCTGCTATGTCTTGTCTTTCTGAGCACTTTCTTCATATCAACCGAAGTCTGCTATTGATCAATTATTTTCGACGGGTAGGTAACGAAAGGGGGACCCGTCTGGTCCTGATTTGACTCATTTTGTGGGATACACCCTAAATTCCTGGAAGGAAAACGGTGTGTCTTTCGACTTTGTCATTCCTGGACGTTTGAAACTTTTACATTTGGATTAAGGATACTTGGATTTCTACTTATTGGTTTTTGTGGATTTCTGATGTATCAGCAAATACAGCGGATGTCGGTAGCCATTTGACCTTGATCAGGCTGCCGGCTGCATGACGCGCTCACTCTGGCTGTGAACGGACAAACCTGGCAGGTGAATGGAGCGAAGTCGAAAAGCTGCCTGTGTTGGAACGCAGACTGACTTTGGTGGTTGAACTCAAGGGGGTGATGGGATAAAATCTGGAAGTGATGCGCGGAAAAGCCCAACAAATTGGAAAATTGGATTTACCATTTGGAGCCAGCAAAAGACTTAAAGCTGACAGGAAAGGCAGTGCGGCTTGCCCTCCCTATCTCTACTCCTGGATTGTTATGGCGGTGAATGCTCAGAAACTCTCCCCGGCTACCCCCCTTCCCCGCGGACACCTGCTTTTCTGAACTGTTGGCCGGCTGATAACATCAAGGGCAATGGCCTCTGGAAAGTGTTCACGGAAATATAAACACTTTCACCCAAACAGACACACATAACTGATGCTCATAAAACCGATGAACTTACGTACATGCGACGGGTCTCAAATGTTTACCTTCTGCATATATGTGTCTCGTGTTATTTGTGCTTCTTGTGCAATGAGTTTTTTTTGTCGGATGCTTCACTCTTTATTAGTGAGAGCATAAATTGTCAAGCATCTATCTTTTTTTTCTCCCTCCACTTCCCCCATGTTTTTGTAATCTTCCTTCAACAGATCCAAGGGCAGCGCCTTGTGAACACATTAGTGTCCTTGGCAGCACAGCCTCAGTGAACCGTCTCCCCCCTGAAATGTTTGTGATGTTTATGTTGTGGTGATGGTACAGCAATTTCCCTCTGGGATTATTAAAGTATATCTGATTCTGATTCTGATTCTGAATCTAATTTGAGTTTGGATTGAATCAAATCGAAAAGAATCTATTCTAAATCTTGAAAATCGGAATCAAATCGATTCTTGAAATTTTAATGATTACCCAGCCCTACTGATGACTGAATTCTGTATTTTTTTAAATATCTCTGCAGAGTCACATCCATCAGTTAGAAACTGGGTTCTTACTCTGAGTCTGAGGGTCCAGGTTCTTCACTGTAGTCTGGAGGGTTATCTTTGGACCCATCACTCCTCATAGACGGACAGCTGGATCCTGGAGGTTCTGCTCTCTGTCTGTGGTTCTGACATCTGAAACACCAACATGTTGTTATTCAGATCACATCAATCAGTGAGAAACTCTGATAAAAACCAGAGAAGAAGCTCTGAACACAAACTGCTGCAGAGAAGCAGAAGGTTTAAAGATCCAGAAAAATTCAGACGGATCTGTTGGACCAAACTGAACATTATCTTAATAACTGGGTTCTACTGGTCTGGATCACATGGGTCCAACAAATATCTGCAGAGTTGCATGGATCAGTTAGAAACTGGGTTCTTACTCTGAATCTGAGGGTCCAGGTTCTTCACTGTAGTCTGGAGGGTTATCTTTGGACCCATCACTCCTCATAGACGGACAGCTGGATCCTGGAGGTTCTGGAGATTCTGCTTTCTGTCTGTTGTTCTGACCTCTGAAACACCAACATGTTGTTATTCAGATCACATCAATCAGTGAGAAACTCTGTGATAAAAACCAGAGAAGAAGCTCTGAACCCAAACTGCTGCAGAGAAGTAGAAGGTTTAAAGATCCAGAGTTAAACATTCAGACGGATGAATTATTCTACAAAGTACTTCTATAGTATACACAACTAATACTACAAAGCCCAGAAAGTTCTGGACACGGTCCAATAGATCACATCTAGTCTGAGAAGGTGGAGAGCAGAGGATCTGGTCCCTGATAGCAGAACTAAAGCTGTTTATCTGGTCTGAGGAGCTGATGTGGCCGTCATTAAAGAACAGAACACATGAACAGACCATGAAGCAGAACCTTAGAACATCTGGGACGACCCAAGTCCTCTAGTTCTGCTTTTATTTGTTGACCTTTTTGATCTGAGTTGCAGATCAAAAAGGGGGACTGGATTCAGGGGGGGTGTTGTCCTAGTGGTTAGAGCAGTGCACTTGCACTCTGAGAAGGTTGCAAGTACCTGGTTCGATCCCCACTGCCTGCACTTTGGATCCCTGAGCAAGACCCTTAACCCCCAATTGCTCCCCAGGTGCTGCACAGTGGCAGCCCACTGCTCCCCAAGAAGATGGGTTAAGATGCAGAAGTGAATTTCTCCATTGTGAGATTAATAAAGTAACATAATCAGATGCTCAGTGGGCGTGGTTGGGTCATCATAATGATCTGGACCCGGCTTTCCCAGTTCAGAACATCCTGTGGACCACTCTTCCTGAGGTTTAGAGTCAATCTCTGAATCTTGTTGCTCTTCTCAGTCTTGGCTGTTTTTGTTTTCATGAAACATTTTCCTCCATAATTGATTCTCAGGCCTTCAGTTCAACACTACTGGTTCCCTGAGTGACTTACTCCAGGGTCTTTTAGCTTTAAGATCAAATAAAATAAAGTTACTTTGGATTCAGACACTGTAGATTAACCAGTTAATGTTCTAGATTTTATATCTCTGAGGAGTGACATGGATCAGTTAGAACCATCTTACTTACTCTGAGTCGGAGGGTCCTGCTTCTTTAATGAAGTCTGGAGGGAATTCTTTGGACCAGTCACTCCTCATAGCCGGACAACTGGATCCTGGAGGTTCTGTTCTATCCTCCATCTTCTGGACTTCCGTCAGCCTGAAGGAGAAACCAGAACCCTTCAGTTCCCAGTGGTTCAGGTCCAGTCAGTGTCTGTAAAGCAGAAAGCTGATTCCCATCATGTGTGTAGAGGACCAGAGGAACCAGAGTTCAGCAGGTACCATCTGGGTCTGCATTGTCCTCTCCTTCACTACTTCATGCACCTCCTGATGTCTGCTGGGGGATCTCCTCAGAACCATCTGGAGAAGTTCTGGATTTATTTAGAAAATTAAGCTAAAACTGAGAGTGAAACCTTTTCAGGTCTAAACTGGAATCATGTTCCAGATCTGTAGAAAAATTAAGAGTGAGGTCAGATGTAGTGAAGGAAGGAGGGAACATTTCCTCTGAAGTACTGATGTGTTGGTTCTGAACACAGCGGCCCGCTCACATGTTGGAGCCGGCTCCTGTTAGAGAGCCTTCAGTTAAAGCAGCGGTTCTGAAACCTTTCAGGTCCAGACCACCTTTAGAGGAAAACTCCCCTTTAACGGGGAGGAAAAAACCTCCAGCAGAACCAGAACCAGGCTCAGTGTGAACGCTCATCTGCCTCGACCAACTGGGGGTTAGAGAAGACAGAGCAGAGACAAACAAGCACAGAAGCTCACATTGATCCAGTAATCTGTTCTACATTAGATGGTAATAGCGGGTGATCTGTCTTCCCTGGACGATGTCACAGCTAACAGAACGCCAGACCAGGTGTACCTACTATGAAGAAAAAGAAAAAGACAGAACAAAAAGTTAAGAGCTGAAATGACGACAACCAATGCAAATGCGGTACCGCGCGCGAGCTATTTTTTAGAAACACAACGTCACAATGACGTCACATCACGTGGTACGCAGTAGGGCAAACTCCCAAACGCGCCGCTGTTTTGGTGTGGAAGAGACGTGCGTTAGCCTAGGTTTTACTCGGTAAACGACTGCTTTTTCCAACATCTAAGACCATGGTTTATAAACATTGTTGCTATGGGACGTGCAACAGCGACTCGAGGTACGCTCATCGGCCGCATATGAAGGATGTTTTCTTCATTAATTTCCGGAAACTCAAGAGTGCCAAGGAGAAATGTGTGCGTTGGGTACACTTGTGCGGGCGGCCTACACAACATTTCAACCCGGAAAAAGTTACCAAATTCACCTACATATGTAGCAAGCATTTTGTCGGTGGAAAGGGTGATGATAGCATATAGGTACCATGTTAGCAGGCGCTAACATGGTACCTTGCTACCGGGATAGCTTACTCAAAAACAAACGCCCTGAATCTCTTAAGCGAAAGATTCTGAGATGTGAACAATCGTTTTGTAGCTACCTATTGGCAAGATATACAGATTCCTGGACGTTGATTGCAAACAAACAAAAAAGGCCGACGTGAACGGAGCACGGTGGAAATCATAACAAAGGCATGAACGCCGAGCAGGGAAAAAAACAAAGCTTACCGTTGAATCAACTCGGCCCGTCTTCCGGTTTTTTTGAGCCCTCGACACTCAAGCCACCGTTTCAGCTGAAGGTTGGTGTGCTCTTCCACAGTGCGACCAGTAAACCGTGCGCCTGGGACATCGTCTTGGGTAAGTTTAATGGCTGCAAAGTCGGTCATATCGCTGGTTCTGTTGCGCTTGTAATGGCTGGTTTGTATGTGCGTTCTACGACTGTTTGCCCTACCGGTACGGCAAAAGGGGCGTTACTCTTAAGGCCGTGACGTCACGTGCGCGGTACCGCATTGGAGAACAGTAGGAGAACTGAGCAGTATGAGAAAAATAGAGCCTGATGTCCTCCAGTAGCCTAAACCTATAGCAGCATAACTGTAGAGATAGCTCAGGGTAACATGAGCCACTCTAACTATAAGCTTTGTCAAAAAGGAAGGTTTTAAGATTAGTCTTAAAAGTAGACGGGGTGTCTGCCTCACGGACCAAAACTGGGAGTTGGTTCCACAGGAGAGGAGCCTGATAGCTAAAGGATCTGCCTCCCATTCTACTTTTAGAGACTCTAGGAACCACCAGCAGACCTGCAGTCTGAGAGCGAAGTGCTCTGTTAGGAACATACGGGGTAATCAAAGCTCTGATATATGATGGAGCTTGATTATTAAGGGCTTTATACGTTAGAAGATTCAGAACCATTACTTCTTTATCATTTGATCATTATGGACTTTAATATTCTAACTGCTCTGCTCTGCTCTGCCCTCCTGGTCCAGCGCACAATCCTCCATTTTGTGGCTTCAGTCAGTTTGATATGAAAGACTGTGAGCTCAAAGCTAAAGAATCAGTACAAACAGGTTGGTCCAAGTTTCCACTAAGATAACAAAGGTTTAAACTTCCTGCTTCTCTGTCAATTTGAATCCAACTGTCAGAAAATAAAAACATCTTCCGTTTCCTGTGATGATCCGAAGACTTAAAGGTGAAACAGAACTAGACTTTCTGCTACTGCTTCTGCCCACAATCCACAGACAGAAAACCCCCAAAGAGGAATATAAGAACAACTTAAAATTCAACCTGGTCCAGATTCTTCATCTTGCTTTAATCAGAGCTACACTGACTAGACCTGTTTATCCTGATTTTATCACACCTGACTCACCTGAGGCTCCGCTCCTTCTCACAGGACAGGTGAGTCTACCTGTGATGAACAATGTTTGGAGCCCTCTCTGCTCATCTATGCATTTATAGGAGACTGAGCTCTTTCTCAGTCTAAGTTAATGAGAATAATGAATAGCATGAAATCCTCCTGCTTTCTTTTACCAACAACATTTCTAAAAGAAGTTTTACATTCATTTGAATTACATGCACTAACATTTAACTAAAATAGAAAAGCACTTTAAAATTTTTAAACTATCCAGAGATTCAAAGTGTTTTACATGAACAAAAAGAACCACAGAGTAAAGAAAACATCACAGAGGAAAGCACATTGCAGGGAATAGTAGCAGGAGTCAAGATATAAGTCAAACTGGACCACAAACTTCGACATTAACATTCAAAGTAAACTCTAAATAGACCTATTTTAAGCAACGTGTTTGATTTACACTTTACAGACCAGTATGAAAACAAAAAAATATTAGTTTCTTTTTTGCGCTAAAGCTAGTAGTTGAAACTTCAAAATCAGATTGAACAAATGTTTTAAATTAAGGATTTCTCCTGATCTGAAACAGATCCATCTGTATTTATTGAAGTTAATTTTGCAATATGAAATTAAAACAAATGAGGCCTAACACGGGTTACTTATCTGAAACAAACCCCTCCCCCAATCTCTCCTCGAAGACTGCCTAATTTGAAAAACAAAACAACTGGACTTTTTTCCGAAGTTTGAAGACGTTTCCCTTCCTATCCAGAAAGCTTTCTCAATTGAAAAAGTGAGTAATGGAGAATAATGGGGTATCTGAGATATTTAGGAATATAGAAAGAGGGGATGTGTCTTTTTAACAAGGCTGAGTCAGACCAATTAACATCTAAAAATTCCAGTCCAATCAAATAAAACACAAAAAGGTGGAGTGTTGATTAACCCACAATAATTGAAATTGGTCAAAGATAAATAGGACTGATGATAAAAATTCTGAAAATTCATTTGGTTTACTGTAATAAAGAAATTCAGTTACTGAAGATTTGAAGCTATGTATTGTTCAGACATCAAGACTGAAGAAAAGTGTATACCAAACTGTTAATTCTTAAAATGTAAATCTAGAATTGCTAAGACCATTGATAATCAACCTTTATTTTACCAGGAAGTCCCTTGAGATAAAACCTCTTTTACGTGGGAGACCTGGCCAAGAGGCACCAGAAACATTTCATATAAAAACACATAGACACAGATAAGCTACGATCCTCAGCTACATCTACAACCTGAGCCTCAGCCTGGGGGTGGTGCCCACCCTGTGGAAGACCTCCTGTGTGGTACCGGTTCCCAAAACGCCGTACGCCAGGGAACCGGCCCACTTCAGACCAGTCACCCTGACCTCCCACCTGATGAAGACCATGGAGCGCCTCATCCTTGCCCACCTGCGCACCGTGGTGAGCCCCACCCTGGACCCGCTGCAGTTTACCTACCGGCCCAACATAGGAGTAGAGGACGCGATCATCTACCTGCTGCAGCGGGCGCTCACCCACCTGGAGATCACCGGGAGCGCTGTGAGAGTCATGTTCTTTGACTTCTCCAGCGCTTTCAACACCATCAGACCGGTGCTGCTGAGGGGGAAGTTGGAGGACGCTGGAGTGGACAAACATCTAGCTGACTGGACCATGGACTACCTCACTGACCATAGACTACCTCACTGACCATAGACTACCTCACTGACCGCCCTCAGTACGTGCGGCTGCACAGCTGTCAGTCAGAGGTGGCAGTCTGCAGCAGTGGGGGCCCCCAGGGCACCGTTCTGTTTCCGTTTCTTTTCACCCTCTACACCTTGGACTTCACCTACAACATGGACAGCTGCCTCCTTCAGAAGTTCTCTGATGACTCGGCCATTGTGGGCTGTGTGTCTGAGGGGAACGAGCTGGAGTACCGGTCGGTCATCATGAACTTTGTGGACTGGTGTGAGAAGAACCATCTGTGTCTAAACACCAGTAAGACCAAGGAGATGGTGATGGACTTCAGGAGAAGACCCCCACCTCACTCACCTGTCAACATCCAGGGGCAGGACATAGAAACTGTGGAGAGTTTCAGATACCTGGGTGTTCACGTCAACAATAAACTGAACTGGACTCATAACACCGACGCTCTGTATAAGAACCTCCACCTCCTCAGGAGGCTGAGGTCCTTTGGCGTAAGTAGACCTTTGCTAAAAACTTTTTATGACTCTGTGGTGGCCTCAGCCCTCCTCTACGCTGTCGTCTGCTGGGCTCCTGGCAGCACAGAGCGGGACAGAAAGAGGCTGAATAAGCTGGTGAGGAAGGCCACTTCTGTCCTGGGCTGCTGTCTGGACTCTGTGGAGGAAGTAGCTGAGAGGAGGGTGTTGTCCAAGCTCACATCCATCATGGACAACACCTTCCACCCCCTGCACCAGACTGTAGAGGAGCTGAGCAGCTCCTTTAGTGCCAGACTTAGACATCCTGTCTGTAAAAAGGAGCGTTACCACAGGTCATTCATTCCTGCTGCTACCAGATTATACAATGCTGCACTATAACTGTAACCATAACTGTAATAATTAATGTGCAATAATATATTTAATCCACTGTTCGATAACCCTTGCAATAATCCTGAAAGAAGTGATTTCTGCTGCTATCACCAAGTCATGTGTGTATATATGTATATATGTAATGTATGTATATATATGTGTATGTATGTGTATATATATGTATATATATATGTGTATGTATGTGTATATATATATATATATATATATATATATATATATATATATATATATATATATATATATATATATATATATATGTATATGCATATATATTGTCATGGTTGAGTTTTGGTTTGGCTTCGTTTTTCTGTTATTTTCATTGTTTCTCATTTTGGGTTTTAGGTTTGACTTTATTTATTGTTAGTTTTCATTGTCATTAGTTATTTTCTGTCATCTTCACTTCACCTCCTCCGCAGTCAGTCACACCTGATACAATTTACCAGTTAATTAGTCAGACCCTTGTTCCGCCTGTTACCTGCTCTATTTAAACCTCCCTCTGCCTTCAGTTCAGCACTGGGCCGTCTTCAGTCATCCACCTCTCCATGCATGTCCTTGTTTTGCCTTGGAAGTTTCTGCTCTCTCGTTTAAGGTTAGTCCTGCCAGACTCTCTGAAAGACTCTGAACTTTGCTGTGTGTTGCTGAAGACCTGCTAACCTGACTAGCCGCCCTGGAGTAGCTCTGATCTGTGCCCTGGAGTCTCTGAAGATCTGGTAACCTGGCTAGCCGCCCTACAGAAGCTCTGATCTGCGCCCTGCCTTTACCGAAGAGTTTGGGGGCCTGCTAGCCAAGCAGCGCTGAGCATTCCCGGCCACCTAGGGATTTTGGACTCTCCCTCCGGGCCGTCAGCCCCTGCCGTTACCTACACCTCTGATCCTCTGCAATCCTGATTCTCTGGTCTTCATCACCCACCATCCAGCTACCTCTTATAATAAAGACTCTTAAACTTTTAGTCCCGTGTGCGCGTCCTGAGTACATCAGTAAACAAACCTGACATATGTATGTATATATATATATATATATATATATATATATATATATATATATATATATATATATATATATATGTATATATATATATATATATATGTGTGTGTGTGTATGTGTGTATGTGTATATGTGTGTATGTATGTATGTATGTGTATGTGTATGTACATATATATGTATATATATATGTATATGTATATATATTTATATATGTATGTATATAATACTGGACTATAACTGTAACCACAACTGTAATAACTAATGTGCAATAATCGATTTAATACACTGTGCTATAACCCGTGCAATGATCCTGAAAGAGGTAACTTCTGCTGCTGCTATCACCAAGAATATATGTCAGTACATATGTATGTATACATATATATCTATACACTACCGTTCAAAAGTTTGGAGTCACCCAAACAATTTTGTGTTTTCCATGAAAAGTCACACTTATTCACCACCATACGTTGTGAAATGAGTAGAAAATAGAGTCAAGACATTGACAAGGTTAGAAAAAATGATTTGTATTTGAAATAAGATTTTTTTTTACATCAAACTTTGCTTTCGTCAAAGAATCCTCCATTTGCAGCAATTACAGCATTGCAGACCTTTGGCATTCTAGCTGTTAATTTGTTGAGGTAATCTGGAGAAATTGCACCCCACGCTTCCAGAAGCAGCTCCCACAAGTTGGATTGGTTGGATGGGCACTTCTTGCGTACCATACAATCAAGCTGCTCCCACAACAGCTCAATGGGGTTCAGATCTGGTGACTGCGCTGGCAACTCCATTACCGATAGAATACCAGCTGCCTTCTTCTGCTCTAAATAGTTCTTGCACAATTTGGAGGTGTGTTTAGGGTCATTGTCCTGTTGTAGGATGAAATTGGCTCCAATCAAGCGCTGTCCACTGGGTATGGCATGGCGTTGCAAAATGGAGTGATAGCCTTCCTTATTCAGAATCCCTTTTAACCTGTACAAATCTCCCACCTTACCAGCACCAAAGCAACCCCAGACCATCACATTACCTCCACCATGCTTAACAGATGGCGTCAGGCATTCTTCCAGCATCTTTTCATTTGTTCTGCATCTCACAAGCGTTCTTCTTTGTGGTCCAAACACCTCAAACTTGGATTCATCCGTCCACAACACTTTTTTCCAGTCTTCCTCTGTCCAATGTCTGTGTTGTTTTGCCCATCTTAATCTTTTTCTTTTATTGGCCAGTCTCAGATATGGCTTTTTCTTTGCCACTCTGCCGTGAAGCCCAGAATCCCGCAGCCGTCTCTTCACTGTAGATGTTGACACTGGTGTTTTGCGGGTACTATTTAATGAAGATGCCAGTTGGGGACCTGTGAGGCGTCTGTTTCTCAAACTAGAGACTCAAATGTACTTATCTTCTTGCTCAATTGTGCAACGCGGCCTCCCACTTCTTTTTCTACTCTGGTTAGAGCCTGTTTGTGCTGTCCTCTGAAGGGAGTAGTACACACCGTTGTAGGAAATCTTCAATTTCTTAGCAATTTCTCGCATGGAATAGCCTTCATTTCTAAGAACAAGAATAGACTGTCGAGTTTCAGATGAAAGTTCTCTTTTTCTGGCCATTTTGAGCGTTTAATTGACCCCACAAATGTGATGCTCCAGAAACTCAATCTACTCAAAGGAAGGTCAGTTTTGTAGCTTCTGTAACGAGCTAAACTGTTTTCAGATGTGTGAACATGATTGCACAAGGGTTTTCTAATCATCAATTAGCCTTCTGAGCCAATGAGCAAACACATTGTACCATTAGAACACTGGAGTGATAGTTGCTGGAAATGGGCCTCTATACACCTATGTAGATATTGCACCAAAAACCAGACATTTGCAGCTAGAATAGTCATTTTCCACATTAGCAATGTATAGAGTGTATTTCTTTAAAGTTAAGACTAGTTTAAAGTTATCTTCATTGAAAAGTACAGTGCTTTTCCTTCAAAAATAAGGACATTTTAATGTGACCCCAAACTTTTGAACGGTAGTGCATGTATATAACCGGGAAGGTACATATGACATCATCTGCCTACTCCGATTTCTTTTGTATTTTTATTCTTATTTTTTCTCATTTTCTTTTTGATCCACTGTATATAGGAAGATACACTGTATATAATTGATGCACCTTTTCCTACTTTTGGCACCTTCTCCTGACTATTGACTGACTATTGAGCTGATGTGACAAGTGAATTTCTCCAATGTGAGATCAATAAAGACTATCTTATCTTATCTTATCTTATAAAACAATTTGCAGTTCAACTCATAAATGATAGATTCTTTAGTCAGGGACCTATAGTTTTAAAGGCATGAAGCTTCAGAGCTTTGATTAATATTCTATGCCCGTGGGGCAGCAATGGAAAAAGAAGTTATACAATAAATGATGGTATCACCTGCATAGACATGAGTTTTAACATTTGTCACAAGACCACAAATATAGATTGTTTATGAAGACTGAAGAGGACAGACTTTAACACAGGCGTTCATTTAAAACAAGACAGATTTGGGTTTTGACAACCAATACCAAGTATTGACAACATTGGACAGTTGGAAACATTTTATAGGTCTCATCTCCATCCTCTATATTTTTCCAAACACACAAGTAAAAGAAAGAGCTACTGTAGCTTTAACAATAATCTCAATTATAAGAAATTATAAATTATATGATGTATTTGAATGGTTGTTTTTCCTGTTTGGCTCTTTGTTGCCCAGCGACAGACTGGCGATCTGTCCAGGGTGAACCCCGCCTCTCACCCAGTGAACGCTGGAGATAGACACCAGCAACCCCATGAGGGATAAAGCGGGTCAGAAGATGGATGGGTGGATGGATGATATATTTGGCTACATGGAGATCTTTGACAAATCAATTGACAAAAGTAGTTGAGGAATGCACAATTGCCAAATTCCTTGTTTAAATACATTAATAAAGTTAACATTCAAGTGTCATTATATTTTGTAGTAATAGATTAATTTTGGCTTCTGGAAACTGTTGTGTTTATAAGAACGTAAACTTTTAGACAAGCGGTGTATTAAAAGCTGAGTTAAATGAATTTGAGAAACTTCTGACACACTAGGATTGTTGTAGTTTGTATGTTTGGGAGTGGTAGCCTAGTGGTTAAAGTAGTGCACTTGTGCTCTGAGAAGGTTGCAAGTACGTGGTTCGATCCCCACTTTGGCTCACTGAGCAAGACCCTTAAACCCCGATTGCTCCCCAGGCGCTGCACAGTCGCAGCCCACTGCTCTCCAAGGGGATGGGTTAAGATGCAGAAGTGAATTTCTGCATTGTGAGATGAATAATATTCAATTATTATAGGGTAGTTCACTGCTATTGTTTTCATCCGGGTTTTACCAGACTGGTAGGCAAAAGGCGAACAGTATGGCGGACGCAAACAGAGAAACTGACGAGTTCTCCACGTATTTTTCTTCTTTAGATAACGTATCACAAGATCGTTTTAAGAGTAAGTTGATGGTTGATGGTATCAGACTGCCAGATCCGTCCAGCAAAAGCCTGAAGGGACGGAGCGAGTCTGTGAAATGCTGGCCAAGTGTTCCGTACGGCGACATATACAGCTACCTAATAAACACGGCAGGCCAGTACAGCCCCTGAAACCACTGGACGGCTACAATTATTTTATATCAAGAAATAGGCTCCGGCAACCCCCGCGACGCCATGAGGGATTAAGCGGGTCAGAAAATGGATGTTCAAACATGTTTGTTTAACAGCAGAAAGCGCTTCAGCAGAGAGGAAGACCCGCCCGGTAGGTTAAAAAAAACATTGTTCACTACGGATTATTTTGGTGTTTTTGTCTTGTGTAAAATGGGTGGGGGTGTCGGCGACATTGCAGCGTAAACACAGACGTACTAGCGCCTGTGAACGGGGGCGTAATGGAGCAGCTGTCTGGAGCAGCAGCCGCTGTCTGCTGCTCCAGACATCTGCTGCTGCATCGACTCCGCTTCTCCCGGCTCCGTCTAGCGATCGCCACCTCGCCGCTATTTAAGTAGAACAATGACTAGAGCAGAATTAAGTTGTATTTACCGGAGATGAAGTGTAGACTGCAAATTCTGTCGTGGTATGATGGCTGCCCCAGTCCACTGGGATTGTCTGCCTGCGCTCTTTTCATTGAAAATATCAATTTTTTCTTCGTCCTTCGGTAAACGACAGAAACGTACATCCAATGATTTGGAATGCCTCTCTTTGACACCGGGAGCACAACAAGTCGTAGGCATTGTTTAGATTCCAAAAATAAACTAACTAAAAGTACGCTCTAAATCACCCGTTTTGTCATGTAGTAGACGAGAACAGTACTGTTTTTTGCCTACCCGCGGGACCCGGATGTAGCGCTGACGTCACATGTAACGTCACGCGTGAACTGGTCTATTATTAATGGATGCTGATCCCAGGTAGAAGTCTGTGTATGATGGCACTACAGCTCAGTAGCAAGAAATATTAAATGGATTTCATTTGCAGGGCTATGCATTAAAAGGATATGACAAATTACCAGTGATTAAGATTGACCATTTTCTAACACGCTTATCCCTATTGGGGTCATGAGGGGTGCTGGTGCCTGTCTCCAGCGTTCAATGAGCGAGGGCCAGGGTTCACCCTGGACAGGTCGCCAGTCTATCGCTGGGCAACACAGAGACAAACAACCATTCTCGCACACACTCACACCTAAGGACAATTTAGAGAGACCGGTTAACCTAATATTGATGTTTTTGGACTGTGGGAGGATGGCGGAGTACCCAGAGAGAACCAATGCATACACAGGGAGAACATGCAAACTTCATGCAGAAAGACCCAGGGCAAAGGTAGGACTTGAACCAAGGACCTTGCTGCATGGCAACTGTGCTACCCACGCTGGACGTTAATTAAATAACGGTACATATCGATCAATAGACATATGGTTCAATATAAAAAAACAGGGGTCAATAAAAAGCTCAATAAAAGAACAGTGCATTCTAGCCTATCATGTGGTATTACTACAGTCATTACATCCTCCCAACCAATCACAAACCTAGGAAAGCTCCATCAGGCTTCAGCAAGTTCAGACAGCACGTGTTCTTTTTTAAAAAAATTTAACACTTACAGTTTTTGTAAAAAGTTGGTTGAATAAAGGGTTGTGTCTGAATCCATTTATTTAAAAATAGGTCATTAAGCAACAGCAAAAAATTGCCATGGCTGCACTTAAAATGTATATTTTGAATTTTTTTGATAATTATCGATATTGATCAACATCATTTCTATTTTGTCTATATGCTTTTATTCTATATCCTCCAGTCCTACTACCCACTGCGCCACTGTGCATCTTAACATAACAACGGCAAAGTAATTTGCAACAATTCAAAACAGAATAAAACACTAAGACGAAAAGCAGAATAAAGGTCAATATAGGAAACATAATACCATAAAATAGAGCCAAAGGTCTTGCACTGGGTAAATAGCCAAAGAGAAAAATGTGTTTTGAATATTATTTAAAAATGGTTTGTCATCCTACCTGATTAGTTTGGTTCCACAGTAGAGGAAGTCAGGTCACCTCTCTGCACCGCTGTTTGAGAATAAACTGATCTGTTAACCTGAGCGAGAGCGGCAGAAGCAGGTCTGATAAACACTTGGGTTAAAGTCGTTAATGTTTTAGTTTTTATGTGTTTGTTTTATTCTGAGTAAACCTCATTTATTGCAATAGGGGGTTTTCACTGACGTCACTGGCCAACTTCCGGTCCGCCATATTGGGTGGTACACTTCCTTATCTCTAGTTGTCCTACACGTATTTTCGTATCGAGAATGGATAAGTACGCCAGCACGCTAGAGCGACCAGATAAGGACGTCTATCTGAGGAAATGTTCCGTGATCGACCATATGGACCCCTATGCCTTCCACGGTGCCTTGTTTAGCCGTAATCCTGATGATTGGCCAAATGTAGAGCACGGCGACATAGTGCATTACCTGGTGTTCAGTGAAAACCCTCTGCACACTCTTGAGGAAATGAGAGCTTACAAGGGTCTAGAGGCTCACAACCAGTTCACATCTGGTTGGGTACGAGATGTCGAAGTTATGTACATCAAGGAAATCGCCATCATACGTGGACGGGTGAGTTTTAATAAGATGGTAAAAATGTAAACAATCCGACGCAAATGCGGCGCATGCTTCTGCGGTGGCTGACTGCCGGCGGTGCGCGAAGGCGCTTGGCTGCAGGGCTGATAATTAAATAATTAAAACCGCTCGCGGCTTTAATTATTTAATCAGAACAATGACCAGTGCAAAATTAAGTTGTATTTACCGTATTTACGCCGGCAAAAGCCTACCGGCGTAACCCGGAAGTAGCGCGGACGTCACTTTCCATATCGGACGTGTTCGGCTACCTTGTTTGTGGTGTGAGCGCCTATACTTCAGAACAGTTCTGAAGCTACAAGTCCTTGGAGTCTCATGTGCAGTTTACGAATGGATGGGTTCAGGAGCGGCAGATCATAAAGCCAGCAAACAGTGGGAACACAGTAACTCGTTCAAAGGTAAGCTGCGCTCAGACGGGCTCTGGCACATGCTAAGTTA
Source organism: Fundulus diaphanus (assembly GCA_037039145.1). Taxonomy (NCBI): domain Eukaryota; kingdom Metazoa; phylum Chordata; class Actinopteri; order Cyprinodontiformes; family Fundulidae; genus Fundulus; species Fundulus diaphanus. The sequence goes on along the minus strand of CM073137.1, from coordinate 2,772,876 downwards.
GTAGCTGCTAACCGTTAGTGCTAACAACCACTCACGCATGTAATGTACTTTTAACTAACTGCTATGTGTTTCAAACGTTTAGAACACACTCTCATTGACATCGGGATACTGTGGAAAGTTATGTTAGGTCGTCTTACAGCCGCGATCCAAGCGAGCCGACGACTCTTTGTTATCTCTAACAGTTGTTCTCCGTGGTTGCGCCTCCAGGCAGGAAAGCGGTGGAAAATTAACCCGTTTCTATGTTTTTCCCATGGCGATCATGTGTTGCGCTGTTACAGCCCACAATACAGCAACGGTTTACATGTTTTAAATACTTAACAGTTAATTACCTGTGACAAAGTGAGCACCGCAGACTCTGGCGTATTCCAGCTTAACACCGTCCAAATCGGACCTGGATATCCGTGTCAGCCATAGGTGACGGCGTTGTTCAGAGAGCTGTTTTGTTTTTTCACACTGATTCACTATCACGGCTGGTAGGCGAAAGAAAGAGCGTTGATCTCCACCTCCACGGGCCGTGCAACCAACCATTAAACACGTTTTCACCATTGTTCACTTCCAATACTGCCTAAGGCGTAATACAATGCGGGTCAACGGTGCGAAACGACTGCCACCCAATACGGCGGACGCGCAGAGTAGTCACGTGAGCGTGACGTCAGCTGAAAACCCCCTATTAGTAACAACCTGGTATTTAATAAAGATCAGTAACACATGTGGAATGTGAAAGTGTGAGGTAATCTGGATAAAATTAATGTTCTAATAGAAATCAGCAATAATAATAAATAACAAAGGGTAATTCTGTAATCACATTATGAAAATTCATTTTCATGATGTGTCTTATAGGCTTAGACTTGAAAGGAACCATTGTACATTGTACATGGCTGTGATTAATGTGTGATTCCTTTAGTGAGATAAAACAATAGAAATAAACTGTTTGCCAAAGTTTAAAAAAAAGTGTAACATTGTTCTGCAACCGCTACGATTGAAACATCCCATGAAATAATAATTTCTCCAAAAATATCTTTTAGGCTGATAACATGAGAAGAGAGGATATTTTGCTCACAAATAGAAAACAGAAACAAACAGCAAATTTGTTGACCTGCATGTGGCTAATTTAAGCAATGGGCTAAGGGTAGTCTAACAAAAAAAATTGACAACTAGCATTTAAACAATTAGTCGAATTACTTTTGATCAATGCTGCACTTTATACTGAAATGTTGCCTTTTCCACCCTGACTATACTCCTATAAGCTGTATGCAATGAAATTTCGTTCTGCATGCACTCTGTATATACAAAATGATATAAAAGGATGCCCTCTTTCTCCATCACTTTTTGCCATCTTTATAGAACCTCTAGCAGCAACAATCAGACAAACAAAAGCTGTAAAAGGTATAAAATGCATGAAAATAGAGCACAAGATTAGTCTGTACGCGGATGATGTATTACTTTATCTCCAGCATTCAAATAATTCTCTTTTACAAGTAATTAGAATACTAGAATCTTTCTCTAAAGTATCAGATTACTCGTTAAACTGGTCTAAATCTACGGTACTGTCAATTAATTGCTGTTTCGAAAACTCCCTAAATTTACAAATGCAATCAGGAAATATTAAATATTTAGGTATTACTGTGTCGAATAAATTAACAGATTTACTTAAACTTAACCATGCCCCACTTTTAAACAGGATAGAAGAGGACCTTGAAAGATGGAAATCGCTTCCAATCACACTTATGGGTAGGGTAGCTTCAATAAAAATGATGGTCCTACCTAGAATTAATTATTTATTTTCAATGATCCCCAATAAACCATCATCTGACTGGTTTAAATCTCTAGACTCTGCCATTTCTAAATTTCTTTGGAAAGATAAACCCCCACGTATTAGCTTAAAGACAATACAGAAGACTAAAGACAGGGGAGGACTAGATCTGCCTAACTTCCATAACTATTACTTAGCAAATAGGCTACAATACATCTCTAAATGGATAAAAAATACTCTTTTAGATGAGCCTTGGTTAGATATAGAACAGGAAATGTGCAATAATATCATGATTTCAGATCTGCCGTTTATTAGCTCAAATATAAAACGGCATACATGCTTCAAAAATATCAACATTAGCTCTATTCTGACAGCATGGTGGGAGTTCCTCAAAATGACAAAGTCATCACTTATCCCATGCAGTCGTACACCTATCTGGAATAACCCTGATATCCTACAAAATAATAAAATGATAAACTTTACATACTGGAAGAATAAAGGTATTAAATATCTGGAACATCTACTTGACGGAACCGAGTTCATCAATTTTGCTAAACTAAATATGCAATATGGCATTAGTAAAAATAAATTCTTGGAATATGAACAACTTAAATCTATAATTAAAAATAAATATAAGCATATTAATGGTGGTTTACAAGTCCCAACTAATATAATACAGTTCTTAGATTTAACCCCCCCCAAACTACTGTCTAAATTATACAGGACACTGACTAAAATAGATGATTCGATATCTCTTCCTATAATGAAGTGGGAAAAAGATTTATCAGGCACCTTTGAACAAAATTTCTGGGCTCAGATATGTCTAAGAACTTTCAAATTGACTAGAAACACCAACTTACAACTAATACAATACAAAATCCTTCACAGAGTACACTACACAGGACAAAGATTATTCAAGATGGGTCTGGCACAATCTAATATCTGCCCACACTGCATAGGCAATCATCCTGATAATTATATTCATGCGTTATGGTTATGCACACCAGTCCAGAGGTTCTGGACACAGATATGTAAGGACTTATCAAAGTGCTTGAGCTGTAAAATTACACCTTCCCCATCAGTTTGCCTGCTCGGTAATTTTGAGGAAAGTCCTCTGAAAAAAGAAATAGTTTACATGGTTTTTACTGCTTTATGCATCGCAAAGAAAACTATCCTCATGAATTGGAAAAGTAAACAAAATCTCAGTATCAATCAGTATAGAGATCTTTTGTTGGATCATATTAATCTAGAGACAGCATCTGCTTCCACATCTGATTGGTCTCTTTGGGCTCCTCTGATCAACACCATCACTTAGTGGAATAGGGGGCGGTGGGTTGCTTCCTGCAGGGCGCAGTGGCTGGATGGAGGGGTTCCTGGGGCCCTGGGGGCACTTGGAGTAGGGCGCCTGGTGGATCCGGCACCGGGGTCTGTTGCCCCCATCTGGGAGGAGTTTGGGAGGCCTACGGGTGGCCCACAGCGGCCGCTTGCGGCGCTCTTTGGGAGCTGCGTGTTGACGGACGTGGGTTACTGACCTGGTAGCTGTGCTGCCGCTGGGTGGGTCCGGGGTGGGTCTGGGGTCCCCGGGGCGCGCCGCCCTCGGGCGCGGGCCCCGGTGGGGCCTCGGGGGTTCCGGTTCCGGGGGGGCGCCGCTTTTGGTGTGGGCCGGCGCGCGCCCGGGTGTCCGCCCCTGCACGGGGCCTCTGGTGCGCTGGGGGGCCTCGGGGCCTGTTGAGGTGGTAGGGGGGCATGGTCATTAACACCTCTGGGCAGATGCTCTTCTCCTTCATTGGATAGGCACTCTGCCAGTGGGGGGAGGGGGAAAGGAGGGGGAGTAGGGACCTACCCAGCCTGGATGTCTACTGTCGAATGTATGGTGAGTTGTTTGAACGTTAGTGTTGGGGAGGGATTAAATCTACGGGAGGGGGGGGGTTGGGGGCGTTGACGTTCTGGTGGGCTTGTGTCCGGCCCCCTGTCCCGGTCCTGGTCCGTGTCGTCTTCCGGTGCGGGTTTCACCTGGGGGTGGGGTTTGGGATGGCTCGTGCGGGCCGGCTGGCCAGTGTCCCCCCCTCTTATTATTATTATTATTATTATTTATTTATTTATTTATTTATTTATTTAGTTTAAGTAGGCTTGGTGGATGGGCTGGGGGGGGTTGAGGTGTTGGTCCTGGTGGGTGGTTGGCTGGCGGGCCCTGCGGCCTCTCCCTGTCCCCCGGGCTACGGTGGTGCCGCTGGCGGGGCCCCCTTCTCTGGGTGGGGCTTTCGGGGAGCGGGGGTGCCTATTGGAGTCAGTAGGGGAGCTGGCTCCCTGGGTTGGCTTCCCAGTCATTTGCTCCCCATCCCCGGACTCCTCCCTGTGCCTGCTCCATCACGCCGCCACACATGTAGGTCATGTGGGAGGGGGCGTTACTGGAGGTTGCCACTTTCTGGTGACGCCCCTCTCCCCAATTTTATCATGCATCTTAGACACTTTCACTTCAAACATTTTTCACATCGCACACTCATATAGGCCATGGTAGGGGGGGGTGGGGGGAAGACGTCTGGGGGGGGGCTTATGTTGTGTGGGCCTCACCTCGGACGGCTCCCTTCACCTCCTCTCCCACTTAGACATTGAGGGTTCTGGGCAGTCACACGGAGGGGGTGCGCTGGCAACAGCTACCTTCCGGAAGGGGGGTGGGCTGTGCCATGCATCCCCTTCGGCGCTCCCAGTTTTTAAACGCACTTGAGAACAACATGCAACAACACAACATTTGAGCAGGCGTAGGGAGGGTCGGGGTCTTCTGCACACCCCCGTTCTCCGATGGCGGCAAGGAGTCTGGGGCCTGGAGCGGGCCACTGTGTCCGGGGTCTTGGTGGGGGGCTGCGGTGTGCAGTCAGCGGCTTGCCAGGTCTGGGGCTGATACCTCTGCTCCCCCCAGGGGGCGGGGGGCAGGGATGGCAAGGGTAAGGTAGGGGGAGGGAGGGGGTTTATTAGGTATTTAGGGGGAGGGGGGGGGCTCTGGCCAGGTGGCTCGTGCGGGTCGTGTTGGCCCGCCCTCTTGGGGGGGCCCGGTCCGGGGGGCGTCTGGTCTGGGGCCGGGGCCGGGGGTCGGGCACAGGCAGTCGTATAGTCGATTTGGGGTGACCCCCCCCCCCCCCCTTTGGTCAGTGTTGGATGTGAGTGTTATGTGGGAATGTGTGTACAGCGTCTTTTTTTTTTTTTCTTTTTTTTTTTTTTCTCTGTGTGTGGTGAGTGGGGCACAAGGGAGGGATGGGGTGAATGAGTTGTTTTTTTTGTTTTTTTTCCAGGTATGGGTGTGGTCCGCTCCCTCTCCCAAGAACATCTCAAGTCTCCGCTAGGTGCGGAGCCCATCCCCCCACGTCCTGCCCTCCTCCACTTCGTTGGCGGGCGCCTTGGCCCCCTGGCGCGTTGGTTGGCTTCGGGTTTGGGGCGGGTTTGGGGCGGGTTCCCGGGCGTGCGCCGGCCCACTCCCGGCGGCCTCTTCGCGGGGCCTGGCCCCCCGGGGGGCGGCCGGGGCCCTTGTCGCGGGGGCGGGGCGCCCCTGGGGCCTCTGGCCCTCAGGGCCCATGGCTGGGACCACTTCAGCGGGGCTAGCTGCCGGCGGAGCCCACGGGCTCGTCTCCGCGGCTCTTGAGGGCGTCGGCATTGCGGTGGCTGGGGGATTTCCTCGGGGTCGTCTCTGCTCCTTCCTTGGGGGGGGGGGTGTTGCAGATATCCTGTGTCGGCCCCTCCTGGGCGACCTGCTTTAGGGGCCCCTTTGGGAGTCCGGGGTTACGGGTCCCCTGACGCCTGCCTATGTGCTCGGGGAAGGTGGGTCTTCGGTTCTCCACAATCACTATCAAGCTATTTCTGGATAATCTTCACCTAAACTAGTGCACTTTCACATCTCCCACAGGTGCTGGGTCCCAGGTATTAAGTGTTCACTTATATACAGTAATCTTATAATTTGTTTATTTATTTATTTATGTTCTTTCACTTTCTTTTTTCAAATATCACATTACACATGTCAGCTTACATAATAATATATATGATTTAGCTATGGCATCTAGGTGTTATTCGAGTGTAGCTGTTGCTTTATGTCTGTTGGTTGTGCTGTTCTTTTTGTGTCTCTTTCCAGGTGATGGAGCAGACAAAGAAGGTTTTATCACTCTCTCCCTTTTATCTCCTCTTTCTTTCACCTCTAATCTTTTTTTTTCTTTTCTTTCACTTTTTCTTCTTCCTTTGAAAAAAAAAAAAAAAAAAAAAAAAAAAAAAAAAAATGACAATAAATTATCTAAGTCTAAGTCATTATTTAACTACATAACAAAGAAAATCTGAAATAACATTTAACTGATGGAATGCTTAAATACTTTATTCTAAATGATACTGCTATGGCTGAATAACACAGAGCGATGTGTTAGCCCTATTAATAATTGACAAATCATTAATAATAAAATAATGCAAAGGGTTTTTGAAAATAAAAAAAGGTTTTTGAAGTTTTGGGGAACATTTCTTTCAACTAAAATATAACAGTCTGCACAAGCCTCCAAAATTCTGGGCTTCTAAAAATATAGGCCAACCTTTTGGGCTCTTCTAAAACCATAGAGATAAGACCATTTGAAACCAGGTGGGGATACAAAAATCAGACCTCAAGTTTTGTGGATATTCAGCTTTTTTATTCAGGTTTAATTTAATGTTTTATGGTATACTTGTATTTTCTCGATTTAGTATTCCGCGTTTTTCTTCATTGAATGATTTATGCTTAAAGAGCTGTTTCAGAGGAGGGACACAATCAGCAGGGTCAAAACAGATAATGATACAGGTTCCCAGAAATTCCACTGCAGCAGTGGAGTTTGACCTCTGGGATACAATTTCATCCAGAGGTTTTGATGAAGTCAATACCCGCTGGGTTAGAGCAGCAGAAAAATAATCAAATCTTTTAAAACCATATAACTTCATCTTAATAAATGTTCCCTTTTTTGTTGTTGACATTAACTGAATAAGTACTGTGATATTGTCTAAAGAGGATTCCCACAGCCATGTCAAAATAGATCCTATAACCTCTGACAGGTCTGATGGCACATTGAATTTTATCGGTTGCTTTTCTGTTCTCTGCAGGACGATCATAAGGAAGGAGAGAAAATACTTTCAGAAACAGGAAATGAATTCACAATTGTGTTGCTTTATCTGATTTTATTTAATAAAAGCCACAGTTATTTTAAAAGCTCTACTTTAAAAGCTCTACTATAGCTAGCTCTATAGTAGAGCTAGCTATTGCTAGCTCTACTATTGTTGTTATTTGTATTATTTGTTTTATTAGTTTCATTATTTTTTTAACTGCGTCAATCATTACATTCTGCATGATGCCCGTCGGAGATGGAGGAGTTTCCCTGCCTGAAGGTAAGATGGATGTTTTACATACTTGAAGAGACAGAGCTGCCTGACGGGGTTTTTACCTCCACTTTGGATGACCATGTAACCCTGATTGTTGGAAAAGGTCTGTTAATTCAATATTTGGTTTAATGTAGCAGTTTATTTGACATGGGTTTATTTAACATAAATGTTTTTCCCTGTATTTTCTTTTTAGATCAGTTTCATCTATGATTGAAGGGGAGAATTGTTTTATTGCAATTTTAAGAGAAGCTTCTGATTTAACATCTGTAGCATCTGAAAAAACATTGAGTCCCTGCGCAGCTACAGAGTTGGTTATGCCTGGTTTTCTCTTGCTAGGACCTAGGAAAGACATGTCATTTAAATCCCATATTAACCAGGTTTCCAGAGTTTCCTTTTTTCACCTCCGGAATATTGCCAAAATTAGAAACATTCTGTCCAGGAGTGATGCTGAAAAACTAGTCCATGCATTTGTTACTTCAAGGCTGGACTATTGTAATTCTTTACTATCAGGAAGTCCACAAAATGCAGTTCAAAGCCTTCAGCTGATCCAAAATGCTGCAGCAAGAGTTCTGATGAAAATCAACAAGCGGGATCATATTTCTCCAATTTTAGCTTCCCTTCATTGGCTTCCTGTTAAATCAAGAATAGAATTTAAAATTCTTCTTCTAACGTATAAAGCCCTTAATAATCATGCTCCATCATATATCAGAGCTCTGATTACCCCGTATGTTCCTAACAGAGCACTTTGCTCTCAGACTGCAGGTCTGCTGGTGGTTCCTAGAGTCTCTAAAAGTAGAATGGGAGGCAGATCCTTTAGCTATCAGGCTCCTCTCCTGTGGAACCAACTCCCAGTTTTGGTCCGTGAAGCAGACACCCTGTCTACTTTTAAGACTAATCTTAAAACCTTCCTTTTTGACAAAGCTTATAACTAGAGTGTCTCATGTTACTCTGAGCTACCTTTATAGTTTTGCTGCTATAGGCTTAGGGTACTGGAGGACATCAGGGCCTATTTTTCTCACTCTACTGATTTCTACTGTTCTCCAGTCTACTGTTCTCCAGATTTGCATTGCATTACATTGAAATGACTGTTGTCATTTCAGCTTTTAACTTTTTGTTCTCTCTCTTTTTTCTTCATAGTAGGTACACCTGGTCTGACGTTCTGTTGACTGTGAAATCATCCAGGGAGGACAGATCACCGACTATTACCATCTAATGTAGAACAGATTACTAGATCAATGTGTGCTTCTGTGCTTGTTTGTCTCTCTTGTTGTGTCTCTGCTCTGTCTTCTGTAACCCCCAGTCGGTTGAGGCAGATGACCGTTCATACTGAGCCCGGTTCTGCTAGAGGTTTTTCCTTCCCGCTAACGGGTGTTTTTTCTTTCCACTGTTGCTTCATGCTTGCTCAGTATGAGGGATTGCAGCAAAGCCATGTACAGTGCAGATGACTCTCCCTGTGGCTCTACGCTTCTCCAGGAGTGAATGCTGCTTGTCGGGACTTTGATGCAACCAACTGGTTTTCTTATATAGGAACATTTTTGACCAATCTGTATAATCTGACCCAATCTATATAATATGATTGAACTTAACTTTGTAAAGTGCCTTGAGATGACATGTTTCATGAATTGGCGCTATATAAATAAAATTGAATTGAATTGAATTGAATTTCCAGCAGAAACTAGAGCGTGAAAAAAATGTTGTAGCACATTGCATAAAAAAGAGAGGACTGAATACTTTTGGCTGTTCAGAACAGAATGGAGGGTTTATATCAGATCATACGTTTTCAGGAGACAGTCCCTGCTATTCTCCTTCTCATAAGAAGCCAATCAATTCTGACTTAAATAAAATCACCAATCCTTGTTTTGGTGATTAAGAAAAGCAATGAAAGTTTTTTCCTGTCTACACCACAGAGAAAAGCCACTGAGAGAAAATCAGAACATGTTAACACTCACCCTGATCCAGATTCTTCACCTTGCTTTGCTCTGATCTACACTGACTGGAGTCTGAACAAACTGAACCTGTTTTGTCCTGATCTTATCTCACCTGACTTACCTGAGGCTCCGCCCCCTCTCACGGGACAGGTAAGTCCACTTCTGTAGAACAATTATTAGATTCCTTCCTGCTCTTCATTTACAGGAAACTGAGCTCTAAATCACCAAGTTTACATTTAAGCTGATCCTTGTGTTTTAAACCTTATTCAGAATGTTCTTCATCAATACTTTATTACATTGATTGACCTTTTTCAGCTGATCTAGGGCTGAGTGGCCCTAGAACCCTTGCCGGTTCTCTGATGTGTGACAGCTGGTTCTGAGAAATGCCACCTCAGTTCACTTACCCTGTTTCACTACTTCCTCAAGTGGACCCTAGGTGGCGCTGTTTATATCCTCCAAGTAATAAACTAATGGGATGTCATGCGTCTGGTATGATGAAAGGAGAGACTGCAATAAACAAAATATGTTTAAGAAGAAGAATAGGGATAAAAACTCAGATGAGAAAACTGAGGAAGAGGAGGTAGTTCCGGGATGGGAGCAGCCTCTTTGTAAAGAGGTAGCGCTGTGTTTGCGCAATGGTGGGGGGTGACCGGAGCCGTGGGACTATCCGCTGCAGTCAGCGGGACCCAAAGAATTATTGGCAGTGTTGCAGAAAATTGAAGTGCTGCAAAAAGCTCCGGTGGCCGGATTGCAGAGGCGCTTGTGGGTCTGCGCAACTGCATGGAAAAAACAGTATGAAGCCGGCGAACAATCGAAAACTCAGCAGTTAAAAGATAAGCAGGAAATGAAAATGAAATAAAAGTTGCAATCTGCTGAGCCACTGTGTCGACAGCATTTGCAAATGCTGACCAACCAGCTGGAACAGATTAAAATAGATCAAAGAGATGGCATGTCATTTGGTGGTCTGAGCACTGATGGGAATGTCAATGCTAATTATAGACATGAAGTGAGAGATTTGGGGGATCAGGCAAAATCATTGTTTGACGTGTGGTCTGAGGCAGTACGGGCAACGTTTCGTCGTGTGTCTGATTGGCCCGAAATTTCTGGACAATGGTTAACATTAAAGGAATGTGTGCAGAGGCTGACGAGGCTGTGTGTAGGTGATCTGTTATCAATTGGAATGATATCAGCAAATGGATGTTCTGAAGTTGGTGGAAGGCACCGATAAATGCTGGGGTGCATACAGCAGAGATTGATGGGTTACCTACTGCTGAGTTGTGTGGAAATTAGGGTCAGGTTGACCTTGCTCTCAGCAATGGGAGTAAAAAGAGGAAACATCTGGATATCATTGTTCAACTTTAGCGTTCCAAGATCTGTCAAGTAGCGGAATTAATCGCTCTGTTTCTGTACTCTGAGATAAACATTTACCAGGACTGTGAGTCCAGCTGCCAAGAAGCTGGACGTCAGTAGCTTGCAACACACACACCAATGAAGACACACAGACTCTTGTGTTTAACGCACACACATCTGTAGGCCTTAAAAAGGCCAGAGTAAGATATGAAGGTTAGAACTCATGCTTCTCACCCGTTGTACGTGCGAAGATGAAATGGAATAAATTGAGTTCTCGTTGACAAGACGAAGGAACACCATCTCTCGAGTCTTCTTTCTTTTTAAAGGTTTTATGGTTAAACAATTCTCCCACATAAATTGGTGAACCTCGACTTGATAGAAAAAGGGAGATCTGCCTTCCCGGACAGACGGCCTAGGTTTTCCTCGGCGGGAGCTGGCCACTCCGAGCCGGGGTAAACGCGGACGGAGAAAGGCAGAGGTGAGTGTAAATCTTTTTTATGCTGCTCTCTGTCTCTTCTCTGCTTGTTAATGACAAAACTGCCGCATGTGAGATTTGAGTTGGGAAGAGTGTTTTTTTTTTGATTGTTTGACATATGGGAGCAGGAGTGCCTGCAGAAATTTTTCATAGGGGTGGCTAGAAGGGGCCACTTAAAACTCTTGGGGTGGCACTGAAACTAAAAGCCATAATTTCAAGATTTTATTCTACAGTTGTAGTAAAGCGTCCTGTAGAAAACTATCAGAAAGACTTAAGTAAACACCTATTGATATATTTTGGTTTATTGTGTGATTTTTAATGTTACTAATGATCTAATGTGCATAGACACAGACCAATAACAGTACAGTTAACATTTTGAGTTGAACAATAATTGCTTTGTATTGTGTAATCATGTAGGAATAGGGTGTAAATTTATTTATTTATTGAATACAAAAAATACTGGGGAAAAGCAGATACTGGCAGATAAAAATAGAAGCAAGAACAGAAACGACATCTTTATTTATGTAACAGGAATTTCAGGGAAAACAAGGAACAACAGTCATATTTTGACCACAAGGTTATACAGTATGTGTAAGAAACAGTTATACCTTTACTTAGTCTGAAACAAAAATAATAATTACTTTTACAAAAATAACTTCCCAGCAAAGATCCATAGTCTCCAACTCTGGTTACCAGGCTCAATTCAAGCCATTTACATGTGTTGTACCAGTCTTTAGAAAAGCATCTTCTTCTGTCCCCTTGACAGGTTCGAGGGAAGATTTTTAGTTGTGGCTGCTTGGACCGCTCTGCTCTTGACTGGGATATATCTATAAGGAAACAGGAGCGAAAGTCTGTTATTCTGACATTAAAATGATGATAATAACAATAATAATACCAGCCTCTCCGTAGTAATGATCAATTATAGCTGTATTAATGGCTTCTAGGCATTTCGATTCAGACAAACAAAACTATATATATATATATATATATATATATATATATATATATATATATATATATATATATATTTATATATTTATTTATTATTTATTTTTTAAGTTACATATTTAAGTGAGTCCATCACACTAAAAAACTAACACACTAAACAAAACATTTCTTCCGAGGATATTACTTTCTAGACAATTCACTAATTTCATTATTATGGCCACATGCTCATAACTTCACCTGTCGGTGCAGGAACACTTGCTTTCGCTGAGTCCTGCCCTGCTTCTGTGATCAGTGATGCTGACTGTTCCTGCACTGCTCGCTGCTCTCTGATGTTTTTCCTCATCACTGTCCTCTGATAATGCTGGCTCTATGTCCTCATCATGCTGCTCTGTCTGTTCCTCTCCTCCATCCACCTCCTCTTTCTCCTCCTCCTCCTCACTCGTTCTCTGTTGATCCCCTGTCATCTCTTTATCTCCTTCTGCTGTTATTTTCTTCTTAAAACAAGAAGAGATGTCTTTGGACTTTCTCTACATTGTCTGGAAATTGACAAACCATACACAAGGACAAGCTAACAATGGTAGCTACGTAACTCTTTGAAAACTTGTCAAAAAGACACCAAAAGCCGCTGTAACAGGAGCTGATCCAGTTCATATATCCCCTAACCTGACGCCGGCAGATAGATTTGCTCTGCATATCCATCTGGAAACCTTCCGTTGAAGTAATTTTGGGAAGGGGCGAAAATACTGGTTAGCTGATTGGCCTATGTTGGTGATAGACGGGCCAAATAAACCAATCAGATCAACGAAGCATATGACGTACTCGTCAACATGCTTCGTCGTCGCTCTGTTACGAGCGACGACGAAGCATGTTGAAAACACAACCACAAGCCAAGCTACTCTTGCTGCTGCAGGTAAAGGCTCGTTAGCTCAGCAAAGAAATACTCTGTAATTCCGATAAAACTTGCTCGATAGCCACGCTAACGCTAGTTTCATCGGCTGAAGCCGCCATGTTCTTTAGACTGAACTGTCGCGCTTCTGGTTGCGTCACACCTCAACCCGCCTCAAAGCCAACGCTGATTGGACGTTCGTTTAGTGAACGGCTCCAAATTTTCTTTAACGGAGAGTAGCCAGACTGATCTGCAAGTGAAACCTTAAAAGCTTGCGAGATCAGGATGGTCTCACGAGGCTATATATCCCCCTCTTCTTTTACAAACGAATGATTTGACTTATTTACTTACCGTTAGTCTTGTTCACTTTCCACCTTTTATCACCGTTCAAGGCGGACACGCGCTGAGCCGTAGTTGTCTCAGAACACAGCAGCGGCTGAGCGGGACGGGCGGGGGAGGGGGGAGCAACAGGGTGAGCTACGGTGTGCAAGAAGGTCAAGAAGAGCGGCTGTGCTACTGGCTGTGCGTAATGGAATGCAATGCTAAACTGACGCTACTACCATTTACACTGGAGAGTCGGGTGGCCAGTGGGGTGGCCAGGACATCGCCAGGGGTGGCCGTGGCCACCTACCGGTATTCTTGCTATCTATCGGTATTTTTTCCACGCTTAAAAATAGTTGTCCTAAACATCAGAAGATATGGAATGATATGGCATTCCTCCAAAATTGAGCATACGCGACAACTTAAAAGGAAGAGATTTGTACTCCCAGCCGCTTTGATCGGATGTCCCGTCAAATATGACGTTAGAAGCGACGGCGTGTAGAAAATGGATCGGACCATGACGGGTCTATGCTGAAGTTTTCCTAATATATATAACTTTTTAGAATCAAAAAGATCAACGTGAGAGATTGATCTTATAATGTTCGGCTGGTCGGAGTCCTTTTAGGGCGCGGCCCTATTAATGTAAGCGCTTGAAGAAGAATAAGGCAGTTTTCGGATCATTCCATGCGTGGAAATCCGATGAAAATGTGGCCTTAAAAGAGTTGACTGCAGTCTGTTTGGTTGAGTACTCCAGGTTTAGGCAAACGAGGTAATAAGAGCCTCCTATCAAATTTGAAGCAATAAGGCCTTGCTTTGAGCACGTGAAGTATAAATGTTTATTTTTTTTTAAAAAATTATTTTTTTTTGCTACGGGTCCGATAAAAAACCTGATTTAAATTTTCTTTGCACACAGTATAAATTCAGGAACATTGAGCATTTGGACCATTAGGAAAAGAAAAAACAAACAATAAGTTTCCCGGGAGAGTGAGAGCGAAAGGAAAAACGTGAGAATGTGGGAATGTTGAGAAATGAGGATTCAGAATGAGTGATTGTTGTTGTGGTATGGCAGATGTCTAAGTGTGTGTATAAATGATGAGAGCTCTATTGACTAAAACGCATGTATGAAACTGTTGTTGCTGTTGCTCTGTTTTTTCACTTCAAAGTTCCATTGTCAGAGGTAAAGTTTGTATGGGTTGATGAGGTAAAAGTGCTTGGAAACTTCTATTTTGTAAAGACATCTTGGTGGACCAAGGTGTGCATACTTATTGAAACTGCTGTGTTGAAAAGATGTGGGTGCAGATACTTGTGCTTGAAAGTTGGATAATAATAATTGTGCAAAGTGATTTCGCTAGTACGAAAACGTTCAGCTGCAGGCTTTACAGAATTGTCTGCCTCTTTTCTTTTTTGCCTGTCAGTGGGAGAGAAAAACAGCAGGCTGAGTTATTTTTAGCCTGCGAGTGAGCAGCTGCCAAACTGCTCAGCCCCGCCCGAAGGGAAATCTTACACACGAAGGAAAATCACACACACACACGCTAAGTTCTCTTCAGGCAGAAGAACCACACACACACAGCTGTCCAGAGCCAAAGAGGCCCCCTCCTTTCCCTCTCCTCGGAGAGCTCACTGCTCAGCCCCTCCCTCACAGACATACACCAACATTTGAGAGAAGGCAGTGCAGACTGCAGGAGCTTTTCTTTTTTCTGCGAAGAGAAGTTAACCCCGCAGAACCTTTTAATTTTTGTTTTTCTTAACTTGGCCTAACAAAACTAATACAGAACAAAATGGCAAACATTCCAATCGTTGTCATAGGTTTAAAAACCCCCGAAATTGTGGGTTTCAGAGATCATCTTGGAAACCACGCAGGTTATGCCGTGGTAGAACAAGCAGGAACAATTTTGTAACAGTCAAAGCAGAAAAATGCGAAAAACCATGCTCAGCTCAAAAAGCAGAACTAAAAGCGTTCAGAAGCGTGCAAACTAGCAAAAGGAAATGTGGCAAACATATACACAGACTCGGCTTATGCCCATGGGGTGTGTTATCTGTTTGCTGCTGTTTGGAAACAAAGAGGGTTCAGAAGAGCAGATGGCAGTCCAGTACTACATCAAGAACAGCTAAAAGAATTTATCACATCAATGATGCAGCCATCAAAATTGGCAATAATAAAATGCAATGCGCATCGTAAAGGTAATGATTTAATCATTATGGGTAACAGCGCTGCAGATGAGGCAGCAAAACTAGCATCTAAGTGCCAGATGGCTATCTTGGCACCAGTGGTCACCTTGGAAACAGTGGTGACACCAGAAGACATCATTTTGATGCAGCAGGAAGCAGGTGCGACTGAGCACGCTCTCTGGACGCAGAGAGGTGCGACAATGAGTGAAAATGGTTTGTGGAGATCACAAAGTGGACATTTAGTTGCACAAGTAGCATTGCTGACAATGTTGACCTCAAAAGCTCATGGTTTGGATCACTGTGGTAGAGGGAAAGTGATGGAGAAGTTGAAAAAGCAAGGTTATTGGTCGCCTTACATGCAAGCAATGGTGGATGAAATCTTGAGCCAATGTGAAATTGGTGCAGAAAACAATGTTCGTAAAGGCATAAAATCACCGATTGGACACATTCCGGTCCCTGAAGGACCCTTTAAACATCTTGTGATAGATTATGTTGACATGATAAAGCCAGTGCAAGGGAAAAGATACATGTTGGTTGTTATCGATCGATTCAGCCGATGGGTTGAAGCAGTCCCATCAAAGACATTGGGAGCTGATACAGTGATTAAGTTTCTGACAAGAGAGGTGATTCCGAGATTCGGCATCCCATCAGAAATCAGTTCAGATAATGGTTCAGCGTTTATCCAGAAGGTGTTGAAAGGTGTTTTGTTAAAGCTAGGAATTAAACAACGTTTTGGAGCTGTGTACCACCCGCAGAGCCAAGGCATTGTTGAGAGGATAAATGGAACTTTGAAAGCTAAACTGAATAGAGCGGAGGTGAGATGAGCGCCTGAGATCTCGCGAGAGCTGTGAGCTGTGCGTAAGTAAAATGGCGGCATACATGTAGTTCAAAATTAAATCCACTCAGGTAAGTACTAACCAATAACTGAAAATTAAACAAAGTAAAGTTTAAACATTAACAATTGTCTCATTTTCACGAGGGAACAAACTGGAAGAAGAGACCTTGACGAGCCTGGAGAGCTACCTGGACGAGTGCTTTGACAACATCGTGATGGGGAAGAAATAAGATCCCGCAGCCACAAACACACCTTCACTCAAACGAACTCGTTCTAGCTCTACCGGGGCGTCAACTTCCACTCTGTTTCCCGACAGGAGCTACAGCGACGTCCTGGAATCCATCGACAAGAAGCTTACCAGCCTGGACGCTTGCCTCGCCTTGGTAGAGGTGCTCCACAAAGAGTTTCAGGCTCTGAGAGAAGAGGTCGAATTTAGCCAAGCTCAGCTGGCTTCTGTTGCAGCGGAAAACGACGCGCTGAGGGGGAAAGTCACGGAGCTCACCGAGGGGTTGACGCGGCTGACCGGCGAAAATAAGAAGATGAAAGAATCCATTCTGGACATACAGTCACGAAGTATGAGAGACAACCTCGTCTTTGCAGGCATCCCGGAGCGGCAGGAGGAAGACCCCGAGTTTGCTATACGTGAGTTTCTCCAGCAGAAGTGGAAAATCCCAGCGGATCAGGTAAAAAACATCACCTTCCATCGCGTTCACCGGCTCGGAGGTAAGAAACCGGATAAAATCCGCCCTCGTCCGATTGTTGCTAAATTTGAGCATTATAAACAAAAAGTGTTTGTTAAAAGCCATGGGCGAGAATTGAGAGGAACGGATTTCAGTGTTAATGACCAGTTTCCCAAGGAAATCCTAGATTGTAGGCGAGTGTTATTTCCAATCAGGAAAAAATACATTAATGATGGCGTCAGAGCGAACGTTGCAGTTGACAAACTTTATATCAATGGTCAGTTGTTCAGGGATCAGAAGATCACTCCTTGGCTTTATTAGATATACAAAGGGTGGATTTAAAGCTTGTCACGCTTGAAAAAAATAAAAAAAAATTGTGTATAGTTCGGAACACGGTGATAAAAGAAATAAATGCACAGCTCAAGAGCACGTTGGCACGGTATGGTTGTTAGTCACGGTTGGGTACACGAGGCATGGGCGGTGGTTATTTCTCTTTCATCTTTTCTCACTCTTTGCACTTTCTTAATTCTCTGTCTTTCTTTAAACTATTCATCTGCTCCTTTCCTGCTGACTAGACAATCACAAGCACGTCAGATGATGCTACCTGGGTCTTTGTATAACTATTTTTCTGAGGACATGCACTTTTCAGCTTCTCACTTTCACCTATGATGAATGTAAAGTTTGTGTCATGGAATTGGCATGGAGCTGGCACCAGGGAGAAAAAGCTAAAGATCTTTAACCAGCTTTCAAGATTAAAGGCAGATGTTGCCTTATTGCAAGAAACCCATAAATCAGCTACAACTGTAAGTGATCTTAACTCACCTGAGTTCCCCAATGTGTTTGCTGCCTGCTATAACTCTAGACAGAGAGGAGTAGCAATTTTAATCCACAAAAACATTAGTTTTAAAATATTAGACACAATTATTGATCCTGAAGGTAGATTCATAATAATTAAAATATCTATTTATAACCAGAAGTTATGTATTGTTAGTGTATATGGTCCAAATGTTGATGAACCCTCATTCTTCCACAAACTCTTCCATGCACTTTCAAAACACAGGGATTGTTCTCTAATTATTGGGGGTGACCTCAACTTTGGTCTAAATGAGGAAATAGACAGGTTGAATACTACAGGGACTCAGCGTAGTTGGCAGTCATTAAATATAGTCAAACAATACATGGGTGATTTTGGTCTTTGCGATGCATGGCGTTCTCTTCATCCTAATAGTAAGCAATATACTTTTTTTCAAATGTTCAGCACTCGTATTCTCGTTTGGACTATTTCTTAATCAGCAGCTCGCTGCTGTCGGACGTTTCAGATGCTGTAATTAATACTATTGCTATTAGTGATCATGCTCCTGTTACTTTAACCCTAACAAATAAAAAAATAACCCCACAAAACAAGAGCTGGAGATTTAATACATCGCTGCTTAAAGATGAAGAATTTAATAAATTTTTCAAAGAAGAGTGGGCTTCATACTTAGAACACAATGATCTGCCAGGCACTTCAGCATCTATACTTTGGGAAGCAGGGAAAGCAGTGATGAGAGGCAAAATAATTTCATTCTCATCTCACAAAAAGAAGATAGAAAACAAGAAGATTCAGGAATAAGAAGAAAAACTCAAGTTACTAGAAACTTCCTTGGAAGAGGGAAAGTTAGGTAAAATCCGTAAAATAAAACTAGAATTAAAATATACTGAAAAGCAAAATAAATTTCTAATACAAAAACTTCGATTAGAAAATTTTGAACATGGCAATAAGTCAGGAAGCTTCTTAGCTAATCAGTTAAAAATAAATAAAGAGAAAACGACTATATTTGCAGTTACAGACTCAACTGGGAATACATTACATGATCCGGAATGTATAAACAACAACTTCCGAGATTTCTACAAATCTTTATACACATCACAGATAAATCCATCAGACAATGACATCAAGCAATTTCTGGATAAAATTACACTTCCTAAACTATCAGATAACCAAAGAACGACACTGGACTCACCGCTGACAACAGTTGAAGTTCAGGAAGCTTTAACAAGCATGCCCAATAAAAAGGCTCCAGGCCCAGATGGATTCTCTACTGAGTTTTATAAGGAGTTCTGGAATATTCTGGCACCAACGTTTCACAGAATGTTGCAAAAAATTCAGGAAAATGGCAGATTTCCAGCTAATATGAACTATGCCACCATCAGTCTTCTGCTTAAACCAGGCAAAGATCCTATGTTTCCCACCAGCTATCGTCCCATATCCTTAATCAACGTAGATATTAAAATACTCTGTAAAGCTTTTGCAAAAAGATTAGACAAAGTCACTCCTTTCATAATCCACCCAGACCAAACTGGTTTTATCAGAGGAAGACAGTCATCCACAAACACACGTAGATTACTTAATTTAATAGATTATTCAATTCAATTCAATTCAATTTTATTTATATAGCGCCAAATCATGAAACATGTCATCTCAAGGCACTTTACAAAATCAAGTTCAATCATATTATACAGATTGGGTCAGATTATACAGATTGGTCAAAATGTCCTATATAAGGAAACCAGTTGATTGCATCAAAGTCCCGACAAGCAGCATTCACTCCTGGGGAACCGTAGAGCCACAGGGAGAGTCGTCTGCATTGTACATGGTTTTGCTGCAATCCCTCATACTGAGCAAGCATGAAGCGACAGTGGGAAGAAAAACCACCCATTAACGGGAAAAAAAAACCTCCGGCAGAACCGGGCTCAGTATGAACGGTCATCTGCCTCGACCGACTGGGGTTACAGAAGACAGAGCAGAGACACAACAAGAGAGACAAAAAAGCACAGAAGCACACATTGATCTAGTAATCTGTTCTACATTAGATGGTAGTAACGGGTGAGCCGTCTTCTCTGGATGATGTCAAAGTTAACAGAACGCCAGACCAGGTGTACCTACTATGAAGAAAAAGAGAGAGAGCAAAAAGTTAAAAGCTGAAATGACGACAGTCATTTCAATGTAATACAATACAAAACTGGAGAACCGTAGAATGAAGAACAGTAGAAATCAGTAGAGTGAGAAAATTAGACCCTGATGTCCTCCAGTAGCCTAAGCCTATAGCAGCATAACTATAGAGGTAGCTCAGGGTAACATGAGCCACTCTAACTATAAGCTTTGTCAAAAAGGAATGTTTTAAGATTAGTCTTAAAAATAGATAGGGTGTCTGCCTCACGGACCAAAACTGGGAGTTGGTTCCACAGGAGAGGAGCCTGATAGCTAAAGGATCTGCCTCCAATTCTACTTTTAGAGACTCTAGGAACCACCAGCAGACCTGCAGTCTGAGAGCGAAGTGCTCTGTTAGGAACATACGGAGTAATCAGAGCTCTGATATATGATGGAGCTTGGTTATTAAGGGCTTTATACGTTAGAAGAAGAATTTTAAATTCTATTCTTGATTTAACAGGAAGCCAATGAAGGGAAGCTAAAATTGGAGAAATATGATCCCTCTTGTTGATTTTCATCAGAACTCTTGCTGCAGCATTTTGGATCAGCTGAAGACTTTGAACTGCATTTTGTGGACTTCCTGATAGTAAAGAATTACAATAGTCCAGCCTTGAAGTAACAAATGCATGCACTAGTTTTTCAGCATCACCCCTGGACAGAATGTTTCTAATTTTGGCGATATTCCGGAGGTGAAAAAAGGAAACTCTGGAAACCTGTTTAATATGGGATTTAAATGACATGTCTTGGTCAAAAATAACACCAAGATTTTTTACTTTATTACCAGAGGCCAAGTTAATGCCATCCAGATTCAGTGATTGATTAAGAAGTTTATTTTTTGAGGACTCTGGCCCAAAGATTACAACTTCTGTCTTGTCAGAATTTAAATGCAGGAAATTTAAAGTCATCCAGCTTTTGATGTCATCAAGACATGACTGCAGTCGAAGTAACTGATTGGATTCATCAGGATTTATGGATAAATATAGCTGAGTGTCATCAGCATAACAGTGGAAATTAATCCCATGCTGTCTGATAATTTTGCCAACCGGAAGCATATATATAGTAAATAGAATTGGTCCAAGGACTGAACCCTGTGGTACTCCACAGGTGACCCTAGAGTTTGAAGAAGATTTATTATTAACATGAACAAACTGGAATCTGTCCGACAGATAAGATTTAAACCAGCCTAATGCTTTCCCCTTAATCCCTACAGTATGCTCAAGTCTTTGTAGGAGAATAATGTGATCAACTGTGTCAAATGCAGCACTGAGATCTAACAGGACAAGTACAGACACAAGTCCATTATCTGAGGCCATGAGAATATCATTGGTGACCTTCACCAGAGCTGTTTCAGTGCTATGATGAGCTCTAAAGCCTGACTGAAACTCCTCAAGTAGGTCATTACTTTGTAAATGTTCACAAAGTTGATTAGCAACTACTTTCTCAAGAATTTTAGATAAGAAAAGAAGATTAGATATAGGTCTGTAGTTTACTAGCTCATCTTGATCAAGAGAAGGTTTCTTAAGTAAAGGTTTAATAACAGCTACTTTAAAAGCCTTTGGTACATATCCATTTACTAAGGATAGATTAATCATGTCTAAAATAGGACCACTGATCAGAGGGAATACCTCCTTAAACAACTTGGTTGGGATTGGGTCTAACATACAGGTAGAAGGTTTAGATGAAGCTAAAATTTTAGATAGCTCAGAAAGCTCTACTGCTTTTAAACAGTTCAGACACTGCGCAGGTTCTAAGGATTCCTCCAATGCTGCCTCACTTACTGAGGACGAGGTAATCATGTTTGGGAGGATGCCAATTATTTTATTTTTAATGGAATCAATTTTATTTATGAAGAATCCCATAAAATCATTACTGCTAAGAGCTAAGGGGATTATTCCTACATTACAAATAATAAAACTATGATAATGTCTTTAAATGCAGAAAAAGCATTTGATAGAGTAAATTGGAATTTTTTATTCGCTACTCTGCATAAATTTGGTTTTGGCAATTTTTTATAAATTGGTTAAAAATTTTATACAGCTCTCCTACAGCCTGTGTCAGGACAAATAATCAAACATCTTCCAGCTTTTGTCTCCAGAGGGGCACTAGTATAAACCCTCCAGACCACTCAGGTCCTCTGGCTCCAGCCTTCTCTGCATACCTAGAACACGAACCAAACACGGAGAAGCAGCATTTAGTTCCTATGCTCCACTTATCTGGAACAAACTTCCAGAAAACTGTAAAAGTGCGGAAAGCCTGAGTTCCTTTAAATCGAGATTAAAAACACATTTGTTTAAAATTGCCTTTGAATGTTCAAGTTAAACTGTTTTACTGTTTTTAAATGTTCTTTTTTTGTTTCTACATTCTATCCCTACTTGCTTTTATTCCTATATTTTAATCATGTAAAGCACTTTGCATTGTCTCTGTACTGAATTGTGCTATATAAATAAATTTGCCTTGCCTTGCCTTGCCTTGCCTAGGCAAAGATGCCCGCTTTCCCCCTCACTTTTTGCCATTTTTATTGAATCTCTAGCAGCAACAATTAGACAAACAAATGTTATTAAAGGTATAAAATGCATGAATATTGAGCATAAGATTAGTCTTTATGCTGATGATGTATTACTCTATCTTCAGCACTCAAACTCTTCCCTTTCTCAAGTAATTAGATTACTAGAATCCTTCTCAAAGGTTTCAGATTACTCTATAAACTGGTCTAAAAGTACGGTACTGCCAATTAATTGCTTTTTCCAAAACCCCCTAGATTTACATTTGCGATCAGGAAATATTACATATTTGGGTATCACTGTGTCGTCTAAACTTGCGGATTTAGTAAAATCTAATCACATCCCACTTTTAAAAAAGATAGAAGATGACCTGGATAGATGGAAATCGCTTCCAATTTCACTCATGGGTAGGGTAGCATCGATTAAGATAAGATAAGATAATCTTTATTGATCTCACAATGGAGAAATTCACTTGTCCCATCGGCTCAATAATCAAAAGTCAGAAGAAGGAGTTAAACACAGTTATACAGCTATTTACAATTCTATACAATCCTATGTATAAATAGGTTATTGCACATATGTTATTATACACTTTATAAATGGTTATTGCACAGGCGTATTGCACAGGTTATAGCACCTTGTATAAGTAGCTTATTGCACATAAATTATTACAGTTATTGTTGTAGCTATGGTGCATGGTTGCAGTAATTGCTATAATGGTTACAGTTATAAAGCAGCGAAGTATGATCAGGAAGCAGCAGGAATGAATGACCTTTATGTTGACAATAGCTCATTATTGCACGTAGTTACTGCAAAACACTTATTACAGTAATTGTAACAGTTATACAGTTATATGTATAATCCAGAGATTGAATTCACATGAGTTGCATATTATTGTACGTTAGTTATTGCACATTACTTATTACGGTTGTGGTTACTATTATATTGCAGTGTTATATAATCTTGTAGCAGCAGGAATGAATGACCTGCGGTAGCGCTCCTTTTTACAGACAGGATGTCTAAGTCTGGCACTAAAGGAGCTGCTCAGCTCCTCTACAGTCTGGTGCAGGGGGTGGAAGGTGTTGTCCATGATGGATGTGAGCTTGGACAACACCCTCCTCTCAGCTACTTCCTCCACTGAGTCCAGAGAGCAGCCCAGGACAGAAGTGGCCTTCCTCACCAGCTTATTCAGCCTCGTTCTATCCCGCTCTGTGCTGCCAGGGGCCCAGCAGACGACAGCATAGAGGAGGGCTGAGGCCACCACAGAGTCATAGAAGGTCTTAAGCAGAGGCCTGCTCACTCCAAAGGACCTCAGCCTCCTGAGGAGGTGGAGACGGCTCTGGCCCTTCTTATACAGAGCGGCGGTGTTATGAGTCCAGTTCAGTTTATTGTTGACGTGAACACCCAGGTATTTGAAACTCTCCACAGTTTCTATGTCCTGCCCCTGGATGTTGACAGGTGAGTGAGGTGGGGGTCTTCTCCTGAAGTCCATCCCCTTCTCCTTGGTCTTACTGGTGTTTAGACACAGATGGTTCTTCTCACACCAGTCCACAAAGTTCATGATGACCGACCGGTACTCCAGGTCGTTGCCCTTAGACACACAGCCCACAATGGCCGAGTCATCAGAGAACTTCTGAAGGAGGCAGCTGTCCATGTTGTAGGTGAAGTCCGAGGTGTAGAGGGTGAAAAGAAACGGAGACAGAACGGTGCCCTGGGGGGCCCCGGTGCTGCAGAGTGCCACCTCTGACTTACAGCTGTGTAGCCGCACGTACTGAGGGCGGTCAGTGAGGTAGTCCATGGTCCAGTCAGCTAGATGTTTGTCCACCCCAGCGTCCTCCAGCTTCCCCCTCAGCAGCACCGGTCTGATGGGGTTGAAAGCGCTGGAGAAGTCAAAGAACATGACTCTCACAGCACTCCCGGTGGTCTCCAAGTGGGTGAGCGCCCGCTGCAGCAGGTAGATGATGGCGTCCTCTACTCCGATGTTGGGCCGGTAGGCAAACTGCAGTGGGTCCAGGGTGGGGCTCACCACGGTGCGTAGGTGAGCAAGGATGAGGCGCTCCATGGTCTTCATCAGGTGGGAGGTCAGGGTGACTGGTCTGAAGTGGGCCGGTTCCCTGGCGTGCGGTGTTTTGGGAACCGGTACCACACAGGAGGTCTTCCACAGGGTGGGCACCACCCCCAGGCTGAGGCTCAGGTTGTAGATGTAGCTGAGGACCTCACAGCTCCTCAGCAGCCTGGGGGGGATGCCGTCCGGACCAGGGGCTTTCCTCTGTTTCATCCTCTTCAGCTGATCTCTCACCTGCATTGGTGTGACTGTGAGGGGGGAGGAAGGCAGGACCGAAGGTGTGGATGGGTCGGTCATTGGTGAGGGTGACAGCAGGGGGGAGGGTAGGTCTCTGGATGGCTGGTCGTTGGAGTCGTGTGGAGAGTGTAGGGCAGGGAGGGGTCCGGTGTTAGGGGACTCAAAACGGGTGAAGAACCTGTTTAGCTCATCTGCAAACTTGATGTCTCCGTCTGCAGCCCCACTGGTCTTCTGCCCAAAGCCGGAGATGTTCTTCAGACCTCTCCACACATCTCTGACGTTGTTCTTTGCCAGCTGCTCCTCCATCTTCTTCCCATAGACCTTCTTTGCCGCCCTGATCCTCCACTGGAGCTCCCGCTGTGCTCTACGCTGCTCCTCTCTGTCCCCTGAGTAGAAAGCTCTCTTCTTCTGGTTCAGGAGGACTTTCAGCTCAGGGGTCACCCAGAAGTGGTTATTATCAAAGCACCGTAGCCGTCGTGTGGGCACTGTGCTCTCCACACAGAAGTTAATGTAGTCAGTGATACTTTCTGTCAGGCTGTTGATGTCATCACCATGAGAGCTTTGGAACATGCTCCAGTCTGTTGTTCTGAAACAATCCCTCAGTCTCTCATTGGCTTCATCTGACCAGATTTTCACTGACTTCTTCCGTGCCAATGTCCTTCTCACCAGTGGAGTGTAATGGGGGAGCAGGGAGATAAGATTGTGATCCGAGCGTCCGAGTGGGGGGAGGGGGGCGGAGGTGTAGGCGTCCTTAACATTCGCATAGAAAAGGTCCAGCGTCTTGGTTCCTCTTGTGGAGCACGTGACGTACTGCATGAGCGTGGGGAGGGTGGAGCGGAGGGGCGTGTGATTGAAATCCCCCGTTATCAGCAGGAGGCAGCGTGGATGATCTGTCTGCAGCTTGTTGACGACTCCGTGGATCTTTTCACATGCAACAGCTGTGTCAGCAGAGGGTGGGATGTAGACAGCGAGCGCGATAACGTGGCTGAACTCACGCGGCAAATAAAAGGGTCTTAGGCTCGTCACTAATATCTCCACATCCGGGCAGCATATCTGTTGCTTCTTATGTGCGTGCGCTGGATTGCACCAGCGTTCATTAACAAATATCGCCAGCCCTCCTCCTCTCTTTTTTCCGCTCTCCGCCAAGTTTCTGTCCGCGCGGATGAGCTTGAAGCCAGTTTGGTTGATCTCAGAATCTCGGACATTTTCATTCAACCAAGTCTCCGTGAAGCACATAATGCTAGCGTCTCTGTACCTTTCTTGGAAGCGGGTTAGCGCTGCCAGCTCATCGGACTTGTTGGCGATCGATCTAACGTTCCCTGAGATCACCGATGGTAGGTAACTTTTCCTCCGCGATGAGCGCTTTGTCCGGCCGCCTCTGCTTCCCCTCCGCCTCCTCCGTAATTCTGCGGGTATCTCCGGTTTATCCGCTTGTTGATCCGCTATTTGATGAGCAGAGCTGGAGCGCGTAGAGTCACGTATTCCCAGGAGCTCAGATCGAGTGTAAACAATGGAGATCCCAGAGTCGTGGACAATGGGATCTCCCCTCACCGCATCGAAGAGTGGCAAAAGTAGTAAAAAGCACAGCATAAATGTCCAAAAAGTACGTCTCCTCGGTGCACATAATCCCGGGTTGCCAGATACGGCAGTCACAAGCATAAAAAAAACTTAGAAAAACACAATAAAGAAGAGAGAGTAGGAAAATAGAAGACAGAGCCGAGGTGACTGGCTGCTGTCTGCGCAGCGCCATCTTGCTGGTAGCGCCATCTTGCTGGTATTAAAATGATGGTATTACCTAGAATTAATTACTTATTTTCAATGATCCCCAATAAACCATCATCTGACTGGTTTAAATCTCTAGACTCTTCAATCTCTAAATTTCTTTGGACAGATAAACCACCTCGTATCAGCTTAAAGACGCTACAGAAAACTAAAGACAGAGGTGGACTAGATCTGCCTAGCTTCCATAAGTACTACTTGGCAAATAGACTACAATATATCACTAAATGGATAAAACATAATCCTTTAGACGAGCCCTGGATAGATATAGAACAGAAAATATGCAATAATATCAAGATTTCAGATTTGCCGTTTATTAGCTCAAATATAAAACGGCATACATGCTTTAAAAATATCAATATCAGCTCTACTCTGACAGCCTGGTGGGAGTTTCTTAAAATGACGAAGTCATCACTTATCCCATGCAGTCGTACACCCATCTGGAACAACCCTGACATCCTACAAAATAATAATATGATAAACTTTACATACTGGAAGAATAAAGGTATTAAATATCTGGAACATCTACTTGATGGAACCGAGTTCATCAATTTTTCCAAACTAAATATGCAATATGGCATCAGTAAAAATAAATTTTTGGAATATGAACAACTTAAATCTATAATTAGAAATAAATCTAAGCATATTAAAGGGGGTTTACAAATTCCAACTAATATATTAGAGTTCCTAGATTTAACCCCCCCCCCAAACTACTGTCTAAATCATACAGGACACTGACTAAAATAGATGATTCAATATCTCTTCCTATTTTGAAATGGGAAGAGGATTTATCAGTTAGCTTTGAACAAAACTTCTGGGCTCAGATATGTCTTAGAACTTTCAAATTGACTAGAAACACCAATTTACAACTAATACAATACAAAATCCTTCACAGAGTACACTACACAGGACAAAGATTATTCAAGATGGGTTTGGCACAATCTAATATCTGTCCACACTGCATAGGCAATCATCCTGATAATTATTTTCATGCGTTATGGATATGCACACCAGTCCTGAGGTTCTGGACACAGATATGTAAGGACTTATCAAAGTGCTTGAGTTGTAAAATTTACCTTCCCCATCAGTTTGCTTGCTCAGTAATTTTGAGGAAAGCCCTCTGGGGAATAAAATAGTTTACATGGTTTTCACTGCATTATGTATCGCAAAGAAAACTATCCTCATGAATTGGAAAAGTAAGGAAAATCTCAGTATCTATCAGTATAGAGATCTTTTGTTGGATCATATTAATCTTGAGACAGCATCTGCATCCACATCTGATCGATCTCTTTGGGCTCCTTTGATTAGCACCATCACTTAGTGGAATGGGGGGCGGTGGGTTGCTTCCTGCAGGGCGCAGTGGCTGGGTGAGGGGTTCCTGGGACTCTGGGGGCACTTGGAGTGGGGTGCTTGGTGGGTCTGACTCCAGGGTCTGTTGCCCCCATCTGGGAGGGGCTTGGGAGGCCTACGGGTGGCCTTCAGCGCCGCTTGCGGCGCTCTTGGGGAGCTACGCGGTGACGGACGTGGGTTACTGACCTGGTAGCTGTGCTGTCGCTGGGTGAGTCCTGGGTGGGTCTGGGGGCCTGGGGTCCCTGGGGCGTGCCGCCCTTGGGCAGGGGCCCCGGCGGGGCCTCGGGGGTTCCGGTTCCGGGGGGTGTGCCGCTTGGGGTCTGGGCCGGCGCGTGCCCGGGTGTCTGCCCCTGCACGGGGCCTCTGGTGCGCTGGGGGGCCTCGGGGACTGTTGAGCTGGTAGGGGGGCATGGTCATTAACATCTCGGGGCAGATGCTCTTCCCCTTCTTTGGATCGGCATTCTGCTAGTGGGGGGAGGGGAGGGAGGGGGAGTAGGAACTAACCCAGCCTGGATGTCTACTGTCGAATGTATGGTGAGATGTTTGAATGTTAGTGTTGGGGAGGGGTTAAGTCTACGGGTGGAGGGGGGGGGGGGTGGACGTTCTGGTGGGCTTGTGTCCGGCCCTCTCCGGTCCCCACTAGGAGACTACACGGTTGGCTGGCGGGCCCTGCGGCCTCTCCTCGGCCCCCGGGCTATGGTGGTGCCGCTGGAGGGGCCCCTTTCTCCGGGTGGGGCTTTCGGGGAGCGGGGGTGCCTATTGGAGTCAGTAGGGGAGCTGGCTCCCTGGGTTGGATCCCCAGTCCTTTCCTCCCCATCCCCGGACTCCTCCCTCTGCCTGCTCCATCACGGCGCCACACATGTAGGTCCTTGGGGAGGGGGCGTTACTGGAGGTTGCCACTTTCTGGTGACATCCCTCTCCCCAATTTTATCATGCATTTTAGACACTTTCACTCCAAACATTTTCACAACGCACATTCATGTAGGCCACGGTATGGGGGGGTGGGGGTGAAGACGTCTGGGGGGGGCTTATGTTGTGTGAGCCTCGCCTCAGACTGCTCCCTTCACCCCCTCTCGCATTTAGACATTGAGGGTTCTGGGTAGTTGCTTGGAGGGGGGGCGCTGGCACCAGCTGCCTTCCGGAGGGGGGGTGGGGTGTGCCTGGCACCCCCTTCGGTGCTCCAAGTTTTAAACACACTTGAGAACAACATGCAACAACACAACATCTGAGCGGGCGTAGGGAGGATCGGGGGTCTTTTGCACACCCCCGATCTCCGATCGCGGCACGGAGTCTGGGGCCTGGAGGAGGTGCAGGCCACTGGGTCCGGGGTCTTGGCGGGGGGCTGCTGTGGGTAGCCAGCGGCTTGCCGGGTCTGGGGCTGACGCCTCTGCTCTCCCCAGAGGGGTGGAGGGCAGGGGTGGCTAGGGTAAGGGTGGGGAGGGAGGGGGTTTATTAGGTATTTAGTGGGTGAGGGGGGTTCTGGTCGGATGGCCCGTACGGGTCGTGTTGGCCCCCCCTCTTTGGGGTGCCTGGTCCGGGGGGCGTCTGGTCCGGGGGCGGGGCCGGGGCCGGGGGTCGGGCATAGGCAGTCGTATAGTTGAATTGTGGTGACCCCCCACACTTGGGATTTTTGGATGTGAGTGTTATGTGGGAATGTGTGTACAGCGTCCTTTTTTTGTGTCTGTGTGTGGTGAGTGGGGTACTAGGGAGGGATGGTGTGAATGAGTTTTTTTTTTTTTTTTCCAGGTTCGGGTCCGGTCTGCTCCCTCTCCCAAGAACACCTCAAGTCTCCGATAGGTGCGGAGCCCATCCCCCCACGTCCTGCCCTCTTCCGCTGCGTTGGCAGGCGCCTTGGCCCTCTGGCGCGCTGACGGCCCTCGGGTTTGGGGCGGGTGGCGGCTCATTCCCGGTGGCGGCTTCGCGGGGCCGGGCACCACTTCGGCGCGGCTGGCTGCCGGCGGAGCCCACGGGCTTGTCCCAGCGGCTCTTGGGGGCGTCGGCATTGCGATGGCTGGGGGATTTCCTCGGGGTCGTCTCTCCTCTTTCCTCGGGGGGGGGGGGTTGCAGATTTCCTGTGATAGCCCCTCTTGGGCACACTGACTCCCACTGGTGCAGGGTTCCAGGTATTAAGTGTTCACTTATATACAGAAAGCCTGTAATTTATTTATTTATTTTCTTTCACTTTCTTTTTTCAGGTATCACATTACACATGTCAGCTTAAATAATAATACATATGATTTAGTAATGGCGTCAAGGTGTTACTCGATTGTATCTGTTGCTTTATGTCTGTTGGTTGTGCTGTTCTTTTTGCGTCTCTTTCCAGGTGATGGAGAAGACAGAGGACGTTTTATCTTCTTTCTTTCACCTCTTCTCTTTCTTTTTTTCTCTACTTGTTCTTCCTTTACTCTCCTACTTTCCCATTGTAGTGTCCATATAATTTGAAATTCTCCCTGCAGGAATCACAGTAAAGCTATTTACATGCACAAATCAAGCGGAGCACAATGGCGTAAGATGTTTGCTTCACTTGTGAAAGCAAAATCTGTCGAGCTCTATTTGGCATTAAGACATCAATTCTTATTGCCACATTGCTAGACAGGACACTGGGAAAAAATAAATAAAAAATAAATAAACTGAATAAAATCTGTTCTTTCTACTAAACTAAACTGGATTGATGCTTTGCCGCTTGCGCTAATGAGCTACCGCATGCAGTTGCACCGAAGCACACATTTAACCCCGCATGAAATGCTAACAGGCAGAATGATGCCAGTGCCTGAATGGAGGCTTCCATTCAAAGGCCCGGCACTTGAACAGCTACAAACAGAGTTGAAAGCATATATGGATCAACTAACTGCTATCCATAGAGCTATCTATCTGCAGGAAAAAGCCTCAAGTTCCTGTCCAGAGTCGGTGGTGAAGAGACCGGTCGAGCCAGGAGACCTGGTGTACGTGAATGTGTTCAGACGTAAATGGAACGGCTCGAGATGGCATGGACCCTTTCTGGTCAAACGAGTAACCGCAACCGCCGTCCAAGTAGAGGGGAGTGATACGTGGTATCATTTGACTCATTGTACTAAAGTACACGCCAGAGACACTGTGAAGCCAGACAGCGCGAAACAAGACATTGTGAAGCCAGACATTGGGAAAAAGTGTGAACAGACGATTTGCAGCAATGAGACTAGTATTAATGACATTTCACCTGTGGATGTTGGCAGAAGTGGTGATCCTAACAACAGTGAGGCCGGAGATGAACTCTCACAGTCTGCAGCCGGCACCACAGCATCAGCCAACGTCAGCTCAACCACGAGAGAGAGCAACGAGTAATGAGGGTCGAGACGTTCGACATCTAACCATGAAACGTGGGACTTCAGTCTATAAAGGGAAATCCACCTTTGTAGAACAAGATAAGTACAACACAACGTTAATGGTTTTGAACAAGTACACACCAGTGTTTTTGCCAGCTGAACTAAAGTTAATGACTCATCTAGGTCTCAGAAAACAATTAAGAGTAAAAACAAAAAGGATACGTAAGAAAAGAGAGACCTATGTTGAATTTAAATGGAAAGTAACGGTAACCAATACAGAATTTCGTACTAAATTAGATACAGAGTTCGAGATGAACATTTATTACAATGATCAAACACTGTGTGGAAAAAGTGTAAAAAAATGAGTATACAGAGTATGGAATAAACCAGTGCTCAATTATTCTGTACGTAAAGGTTGATGGTTTTGAGTTAGAAATAAAATTAGAATCCCATAGGGATCCCGAGGACAACTACAAATATGACTTAACAATGAAGAATTTAGAGAACCCCAATGTAATATCAGGAAATGGTGATTTAGAACGAATAGGAAACAAGGAGTTAATTGCTACAGTTCAAATTGCTAATGACCGAATAAGGATACATGTGGAGCAAGATAGTGATAAATATGATTTGTTTGAAAGAAACGTGATTATCTCTAGATTACTGCAAAAAGGTGACAGACGAAGGATGTGTAATTCGCATGCTAATGTAAGCCATCAATTATCTAGTATAAATCAAGAAAACATTAATTGTAAAATGACTGCTTGGAATGCAGATTGTGGTTGGATTATTGAAGCAGATGTAATAGCCTTCCGTATTGACAAAACATATTGTCATGGTTTAAGTTTTGTCTGGTTTCTTTCTTGTTATTTTGCAGTTCTCTCAGCTCTCCCTCGCTCAGCTTTTAGTCACACCTCTGGACACCAATTAGTCTTTATTCCCGTCACCTGTCAGGCTGCAATTACCCCTGATCTGTTGCCACCTGTGTTCACCTCTTTATAAGACTCACCTCATTCTGTTCTCGTCGCCGGTCCATAGTGCTCACTCCCGCTCCGTCTCTGCCAGAATCCTTGTCAGCTCGGTTTTTGTTACAGTCAGCCAGAAGACTTACTTCAACTTTGTTTTTGTTCCAGTCAGCCAATAGACTTTCCGTCAGCTTTGTTTTTGTTGCAGTCCCTGCCTAGATCCAGCTCAGCTCTGTTCCCACTCCTGTTCTCAACTCCTGGTGAGCTGTTCTGGTCTCAAGTCCTCGGCTCTTATGTTCTGGTCTCAAGTCCTCAGCTCACATGTTCCGTCCTGGTCTCTAGTCTTCGGCTCCAGAGTGCCTCCCGGTCAGTCTCTCTACACGCCTCCTGGCGGCCAGCTTTTGCACCCTACACCTCCGTCTGTTGAAAGACTCTGAGTTCCATCATCATCCATCTTCCACACTATTCAATAAACTCACTCCTAAGAACTAGCTCTGTGTGTGCGTGGTGTGTCCGGGTTCATCCTAGAAAAATATCATAACACATATGAGTTGAAATTCGAAGACATCACTTCAAGTGGAAAAGTAGATTCAACTATATTATGGAACTTACAGAAAAAAGAGGCTTTACCAGAAGAAGTAAATTGTTATCCCCCAACGACTATGGCTACTAGAACTACTGTAAAAGAGAAGAAAATTACCGTCCCGAGTGGACGTGTGACCTTACCTACTGCAATCACCAAATCAGGACCAAATAAACCGACAACCTTAACGGTTAAGACATTAACAGTCACATCAGCATCTACAATCTTAACTAGCACAATACAAATTTCGACAAATAATGGTAAAACTACAAGGGTAAATACAAGGAAAAAGGAAGTGCAACCTACAGAGGTTGATAACAATTTAGAAAATGCAAAACCTACGGTGCCTCGACCTGAAGATAGCATAACTGAACCTCCAACAACCGTCACAACTAAAACAAATCCGCGAACAGTAGTTTCAAATACAATTAAATCCACGAAGTAAGTTTTAAAAACTACTAAACCTTCACTAATGAGATTAATTACAACAGTACCTTCTCCGATTGAGGTAACATCAAACCAGGACAACAAGCTAATATTAGAATTCACAGTTCCAAAGCAGTATGGATGCTCTGAAAAGGAAGGATGTGAGGATTTCTCTGAAGGTTTAGATCAATTTTATGAAAAACGTCATCCAAAAGTAGCAACACCAAGGGTAATAAATAGGGCTGTCAAACGATTTAAAATTTTAATCGCGATTAATCACATAATGTCGATAGTTAACTCGAGATTAATCGCAAATTAATTGCATATTTTATCCTTTTATTTCTGAAAGTGTAATAGCCTGTTTGGGCATTTTAATATGCAATTTTGCAATAAATGACACTAATAAAATACATGCTTGTGCAAAAAATATTTTTATTTTGTTATTTTTCAAGCACTTTTCAGAATTGGAATGAAAACATCCTGGTGCCAAATGTTAAACTCTGGACTATAATGGCTAAATGACTAATCATGACGCCCTGATGTTTACACAGTGTAACAAATGTGTAAATAAATATCTGTTTTCATACCGATATTTTTTTTTTGCCTCTTAAACAAAGATAGACATGGTATTATGCATAAACATATAAATTAATAAAAATTGTACATTTCAATAAAGTCATAAGTTTTGTTCATTTCTTCACACTCTCTCTCTCACACATCTAATTCTGAGCTTTCACACCAACAACAATAATTTCTTTGAATATTTTTGCTTGCTGTTTCTATCCATATTCATAGAGTTTAAGCCTGGAAAAAGATTTTAAATTTCCAGGTCATTCCAGTCTTACACTTTGCTTGCAACTGGGCCAGGAGCTTAATACCCTTGAAAGAGACTGTTTAGGAACTGATTAGTAACTCCAGGTACTTCGTTTGGCAACATGATTCATCCTTGGTTTGTCAAATACAGAGACAACAAATTAATAAGCATTAAAGTACGGTTTATGGGTTGGGGTTTCTGTTATCAACGTGTAAAAACTCATCTTCAGAACCAATCTCTGCTTAAAATGGTGATCTGCACCATGTAATCTACTTTCAGCAGTTATCACCGGTTATTGCACCGTAAACTGCAGAAAATACGGGCAGAGTTCCTCCTTCTGCCTTTACTACCGACGGCTCCTATGGCGGAGGGATATTTCAGCTGGATACACTCAAATGTAGTGCAGGCAGGTCTCATAATAACCCCTATTTCGTCACTTATTTTAGAGCCCAAATAAGCGATTTCACTTTCAGAAACCTGCCCAAAAAAACCGCAACCCGTGACTCGTGAAATTTAGAAGCGCCTTAAGAAAAAAGAAGCCCAAAGTCGCATGAAATAAATCTTTGGCAACAGTGACCGCGGGTCTGTTTTGCTACAGTTTTCTAGCACTCTTGAAACTACGGAAAGCGCCAAGGGTAAAAGAAACACAGTCCGGAGAGCGCGGCGGGGGAAAAAACATTAGGGAACAGTGTGTGTGTTTTGACGCACGATTAACGGTGACAAGAAAATTGTCGGCGTTAAAATGGGTTTACGTTAACGCCGTTAATAACGCGTTTAACTGACAGCACTAGTAATAAATAAATTAAAGGATATTAAATGGCATGGAACCAGACCAAGGGGTGATCCTTTATGGCAAAGAGCCATACGTAATACATGGTATAGTTTTTCATGGTACACGGCTAGAGAATTAACTAAAAACGATTGTTTAATCTGTACTGTTGCTCCGGGAGCAGTACCTATGGTTATTCCAGAAAAATATACATCAAAAGAATGTGCAGTTGTGCAGCGTAAAGAATGTAACAATGGTGAGTTCACGTCAAGAGAAGACGCAGTGTCATTTTTTAAATTACCTATGTGTGATTTGAGTTGTACACTTTTATAGGGTTCAAGAAACTCTCATCAATACTTAGAGAAATGGAAAGGGTATAAATTAGAATCATTGTGTGCAGAATTTAACATTAGTACTACAGATAACGTTCCACCTACTGATTATGAAATAGATTATGATGCAGACTACGAATGTTTCGTCAGTGGAGGTTTTCAAGACAATGAGGGAATTAATGTAGGAAATACCACTGTAAAATGTAATGTAACCTGGGTGTTATCTTGGTTTAAGCATGCAAATGTAACACCAGTATTTGCTACAAAGCCCGTTTGGTTTGAAAACCCAGATTTTATTAAAGAGGACTGTAAAAATATAACTATGACTATTCCCAAACTTTTCTTTTTAGGAGATCAAACGTATCCAGTGGCAGACAGTTACTGGATGTGTGATGACGACATGCTAATGAACACCTTACCACTTAAGTGGGTAGGGCTCTGTGCATTAGTACAAATGAAGGTACCGATAACTTTAGTGTATGAGGGGGTAAAAGAACTAGCTCAAATTGAAACAGGTAAAACTAGATCTCGTCGGAGTCTAGGAGATTACGGATTAAATGAAGAAGTTTATTTAAATCTTATTGGTCAACCAAGAGGAATTCCAGATGAATTTAAAGCACAACATGAAGTTAAAGCGGGTTTTGAGTCTATTTTGCCTCAAATTACTATTAATAAAAATGTTGAATGGATAAATTACATTTACTATAATCAGCAGAGGATGATAAATTTCACGGTCGAAGGATTCATGGCACTAGGAGAGCAGTTGCATGAAACAAGTAGAATGGTAATACAAAACAGACAAGCCTTTGATTGGCTTTTAGCAAGTAAGGGAGGTGTTTGTCACATGTTTGGTAATCAATGCTGTACATATATTCCCATGAACACAGCTCCTAAAGGTACGTTTAGGGTAGTAATGGCTACACTTATGAAACTTAGAGAAGAAGTAAAAGAGAATGCTGGAAGAAACAACTGGTCGTGGAAAAGTCTGGAAGAAATTTTAGGGGAATGGGGCGCTTTAGTCGCCAAAACAGGAATAATTTTGGTGATAACGCTGATTGTAATCTTTTTGTTTGTGTGTTGTGTTGTGCCTATTTTGAAAAGGTGGATTGTGGGAACGATGTACAGATGGATGACATCAGACAGCAGCCATCAGAAGGGCTGATCCCCGGCCGCCTGGACACGTCTATGGACTCATGCGTGTGCTACAGAGCCAGATGGAAAGGAGCCCCGAGAATGGGACGGACTCTTTTTTTGTTTTTGCTACGTGTCCATGGACTCATTTGAACCAAGCACACGAACTGAAGATGACTAACCCTATTAACCTTGGTTGAGTTACTCAATAAATGAATAAATAACATGCAATACAATATAATGTGCTATAATAGATAAGTTAGCACAGGCGGCCGGTTAGTTTAGATTGTCATAACATTATATTCTAACATCCGTTTTTTAAAAAAGAGAAACACTTTGTATCAGTATTATTAGCAAGATAATTTACATATACCTGATCCATGTATTTGATATGTTGTTGTTGTTTGTATATGTTACATTTTATGATGTTATGTTACTGTATTGTGTTTATGTACTCTTGTTGAATGACAAGTGCTGGATGTCGTTGCGAGTAGCATGGCTGATTTCCAATTGATGCCTTCGGTTGATAAGGCGGATGCTCTGAGGAATAGAGGTCCATGGAAGACTTTTTCCCCGAGGAATACACATACATAACTGTCAATTATCGGGGTTTTTTCAATTCCATATCTAATTGGAAGGATGTTTATGTGAAAGCAATGACTGTTTTGCATACTTTCTCTGACTCTCTCTCGCTGAGTCCTTTCCTCTCCCCCTCAGTCTCTCTCTCTCTTCCTCTCTGTCTCTCTATTATTGGAAATATGTTATTGATTGTAATCTGCACTTATTATATGTCATTTTATATCAGCACTTGTGTAGACACCTTGATTACATTAGTATGTTATCCATTGGTTGTGTAAGCAATTAGATCTTTTTACATGTTTGTTATTATCACAGCTGGACTTGATCAGTGTGGAGTCAGATTTTCAATGTAGAGGTCTTTTAGATGTGCCACGTTGTAACGTACCAAGGGAGGATGTGTGGAAATTAGGGTCAGGTTGACCTTGCTCTCAGCAATGGGAGTAAAAAGGGGAAACATCTGGATATCATTGTTTAACTTTAGCGTTTCAAGATCTGTCAAGTAGCGGAATTAATCTTTCTGTTTTTGTACTCTGAGATAAACATTTACCAGAACTGTGAGTCCAGCTGCCAAGAAGCTTGACGTCAGTAGCTTGCAACACACACACCAATGGAGACACACAGACTCTTGTGTTTAACGCACACACATCTGTAGGCCTTAAAAAGGCCAGAGTAAGATATGAAGGTTAGAACTCATGCTTCTCACCCGTTGTACGTGCGAAGATGAAATGGTATAAATTGAGTTCTCGTTGACAAGATGAAGGAACACCATCTCTCGAGTCTTCTTTCTTTTTAAAGGTTTTATGGTTAAACAATTCTCCCACAGTTGAAACAAAGATGTCAAAAGAAAGGCATAAAAGTTAGCTGTGCAGGATTTAGTGCTGGGCTAAATTAATTAAATTCTTTGGCCCAGATGTTGTGAGAGGCGATTCATGCAACACCCTCGATAGAAATAAAAGGGAGGCATGATGTGCATCCATGTTTTTATGGGATGCGAAAGAAACCTTTCGAAAGAGGAAAGTTTCGACAGGTAAATATCCTAACTTTACTCACCATTGTAATCGTGCTGTGGCCACGTGGCATTGACTACAGCAGCTCAGACGCTCAGCATATGGTCACTGAAAACTGGGATGGTCATCTCAGTGTGGCACCTTGGAGGTTTGGTTGCTAGACTAAATCCAATTTCAAAGGGAAGCTTTCTTGGACATTTTCAACAGCTTCTGAAGCTGCAAATTATTTTCATTTTTTTTATGTCAGTGAAGGTGTCCAATGAATGCTTATAATTTCTAGGAGTTTTTTTTGAAAGTTATATTAATTTTATTCTAATTTTGTTAGTTAAAAAAATTAGATATAGTGTCTTTAAACCTTTTACCGAGGTTGTTTAAAAGGTTTTGGAAAATTCAGAACAAAGAAGTTTGGGGAAAAGAATTGTGGAAAGACATTTGGGAGAAAGTGCAGTCAATACCAGTAACAGTGACTCATGTTGATGCTCATTCCAAAAACACAGACTCTGAAGCTCTACACAACCGGTATATCGATGGGGTTGTCAGGGCGATGAAAGTTAACAGAGAGTCTAGTGTAGGATTGGCCAGATGAGCACATCAAAAGGCAGGACATTTGGGATTATTAAGGAGAACTCGGAGTGGTGTGTCTCCAATGTGATGGAGCGCTGCTAAGCGCCCATCCCAGACTCAACGTGTCCGTGCTCCCTCTGGCTCAGGGGGGCGCGGTGCCAGGAGCGCACTTGGGGCCGAGCTTCCACACACTCACCTCTCGTCTCCGCTTCATTCCAGCTGTTCCTGGTCCAGGGACCAAACCGGACCACTTCCGTGTCATGCTGGAAATAGCGCAGAGTAGCGCCGAGCTTCCACACTCTCGCCTCCGCTTCATTCCAGCTGTTCCTGGTCCAGGGACCAAACCGGACCACTTCTGCGTCATGCTGGAAATAGCGCAGAGTAGCGCGCTTCGCCAGTCACGAGACAAAGGACTTAACCATTTTGGGTGTTAGTGTTGTATTTTTATATTGTTTATGTTCCTGACGTTTTGTAGATTTGTATGGAGTCATTTTGGCTAATTTATTTTTGAGTTTCTATGCAGAAAACTGTTTTGAGTCTTGTTATATTTTCTTTTTTTTGTTTGTTTTGTTCTTAAAACCCCTTCATTTGTATTTTGGTTTACCCGGGGGAGGGGCTAAAGGGGTATTTAAAGGGGAGCTGAGCTCACTAGAGGAGAGCCTGGATCCCATGGTAGTGTTGGCTGTCTGAGTAAGTTTGTCCTGTAAGTAGTCTTGTGAATACTTGTTTTTGTGGGGTTTTTTTTTTTTTTTTGCTGGAAAGATCAACATTGTTTCATTTTTTCACCTGGGGACTAATAAAAGAAAAGCACGAAGGCTATTTTTCGACTGAGCCATCATTTTTTTGTTTATTTTTGGAATGAACCCGTGACAGTCTCCACCAAGGACAAAATCCCTTGGTAATTGAGAAATGAGAAAAAATAGCACAACTGCTAGTGAAACCCTGTGAAATGACAGAGGTTCAAGGAGTGGCTGCCCCCACTAACATCACTGTAAGAGGAACAGGGGGGTTGGGCTCAACAGATAAACCAGGAGCCAAAGTTTGGGTGAGACAGGAAAATGGTCCACCTAGACCATCTGAAATCATTGCACAAGGCAGTGATGCAACAGTGTCAGTATTATACTCAGGGGAGGAAAAATGGGTGAATGTGCAAATGTTATGTGAGAGAAAACTAATCAAATCTTTTGTTTGTGTTATAGCAGTACTAATTTTGATTTCAGATCCATGCTTCCGTGGTACCTGCTGATTGGACGACCCAAGGGACAGCGTGATGGCAGACGTCCCAAACCGTTGGAGGCGCCGCAGGGCTGGTGCAGGATCTGGGCCATCGTCCTCCATGTCCTCGCTGATTACTTTATTATGACACACACCCAAATTGCACCTGCTGTACACACTTGTCAACAAATGGCAGGATCGATTATAACAAACAAAGTCCACTGGAGTGTGGTCTTTCCTCCTTTGCCAACACGCACCAGAATGAAACGTGCATGGTGGGACACTTTGCTTGGTGGAACAGGAACTGTGTTAGGTGTTTCCAACACTATTGACAATAAAGTAACAAGAACTATGTTATCGAATACTGGACAGCATGCATCAACAGCTGTTCATCAAGCTGGAATGTGGATGCCTACCGTTGTAACATCACAAGAAGAAACTGTTAAGATCCTCTTTGAAGGACTGCGCTGGCAATTAAAAATGTGGAACACAACAGCAGAACTGTTAACGAACATTTCTGTAGCTTTGAACTGGACTGTGTGTAATGTACAAATGATACACGCTCATATGCAACAAGAACGGTTTAAAAGTGTGGTTACCACAGGAAATTTCCATGAATGGAGACAGCTATGGAACATTAGTAGTAATAGTTGGTTACAACTAGAACCACAGAAGACCTATTGTAATGCTACTATGTGTGAAGGACATTGGATACAATATGATGTTACCAATAGTACTACTGTCTATCATTATTATATATTGCCCGTAGTGACTGTACAGGGGTATTGGTTTTTGAAACGTGATTGGTTTGGCCCACAGACAAACTACACCTATGACCTGGATCTATGCGAGACTGCTGATAAAGGGATGGTATGTATGCTACAACAAGGACATCTTAACCCATGTTTAACCGGAGACGAGGTGTTATGTGACTGGACTCATGAACCAGCTAGAGACATGCTTTGGCAGATAGGCCCTCATACCCTGTGCGTAGCAGCAATTAAGAGTCATCCTCAATTACCTCAGGTGCCTTTCGTTGGGTGTTTATATGATGTGTACATCTGGAGTTGGAATAACGTGACCTATCAATTAACCAATTTCTCCCTAGATCGGTTCAAATGCGCATTGAATCAGTCTATGGAGCTAAATCGCTTAGTTAAATCACACAGGTCCAACATTTCCATCTTAAAGGTGTCTACACTCATTGCCCAAGGACAGGTTTTGCATGCGGCTAAATTAATAGAGCAATCTTCCGCACATTATTGGTGGGACATTTTTAATGGAATGTCTGTCACTGCTGGAACATATGTTGTACCCCCCTTGCTTGTGCTAATTATTATTTTAGTTTGTTTAACCTTATGTAATGTTTGCACCTGTCTTTATGTTAGAAGGGTAAAACGATATTTAAATCAAAGAATATATAACACTTCTTAAAGATGAAGATTATAATCCGGATTAGAGATGGGTGGTTTGGGGAGGATAGGATAATTTTAGAAGTGGATCCTACAGAACCAATGGATATTCTGAAAATAGACTGTTGGGTGGCGTATTACAGATCAGCCAGGGAACTTATTGTATTGGGGGACAGGATAGGATTCCTTGATTTGGTGGTAGGCACCTTGCAAGAATATGCAGGGTCACAATAGCGGGTTACATTTCTTACTCAAGAAAATTAACCTTAGGGATGGTTTTTCCAAAATTAGGTTTTTCCAAAATTAGGATTGGCAAAGACCAAGGGGTGGAGTGATATACTAAAGAATTATTTTTGCTCTTTGACAATGTATTATGGGAAGAACTGGTCAGTTATATAACTTGTTTTAACTTGTGCACTTATATTGTGGGCAACATATCGTATTCCCAGGCTGATCGCGCCTGAGTTCACATGAAACTGGGAGCAACATGTTATGTTCACTCTCTGAGTTTCTTATTCTGTTGATATTCTCAGACTGATCGCGTTCTGAGTTCCTCATATTATTTTGTTTCACACACTGATATTTTGTTTATCGCACTCTGAGACTGTGGCCGTTATGAAGCTGGGAGCGGCTTCGGTTTCGAAAACATGTTTTCAAAACAGGACAAATTATTTGTTGGGTGGATCGACTGGGAGATGAGGACTGGCCATCCTCGCTCGCATCCGATCCTTTGTTTGATAAAATATAAAAGAAGGAGATTTACTTCAGTCTGGTAGAGTCTGGGTTGCGTACGGATGCCCAGCCACGTTGGTGCCGCTCTGCTTGAACTGACGGCTCTCCAGTTCACGTGTCACGGTAAGAGCGATTTTGAAAACTGTTATGCACCACGTCTGTTTGAAATGCTTGCTGCTTCGCTGTTTTCTGTGGCGGAATCAAAGGGGTACAATTATTCTAGCAGAATCAGTGTTTGAGTCATTATTTGTGTGTGTTGCCGATCTCTCCTGATCCTGCATAAAAATTTCATAAAACACCTTGGATGACCAATCAGGCTCCTCTTCACGCTTTCCACAGCCGCTGTGACGCCCGTGTTCTTAGGGGCCTTAAAGGGGCCGTGGGCCAGCTTGGCTTGGTGTCTGGGCTCATAATAAATCCTCTGGTCTCCATCAGGAAGAGCGCTCCACAGGCGGATGACCTCTGACCTGCTGCCGGTCCAGGTAGAGCGCCTGACGCAGGGACACCAGGTACTCGGCCAAATCCTGCACCTTATCCCAGCCTGGGATGCCATCAGGTCCGAGGACTGCAGCCTGCAAGGAAGTATTAAAATGCAGAATCCATTGCAGCAGTAAAATCTGCGAGTTAAAGCAGGAATAATGTAGCACTGCAGCTAACGTGTAGTCTACTCACAGGGGCCTGGTCTGCAGTGCAGCATTTGATACTGTCGATCACTCCATCCTGTTAGAGCGCCTGGAGAACTGGGTCGGCCTCTCTGGTACAGCTCTCCAATGGTTTAAATCCTACTTAAAGGACAGGGAATTTTTTGTATCAGTAGGTAATTTTACATCAGAGATGACAAAAATCACATGTGGGGTTCCCCAAGGGTCCATTCTGGGTCCCCTCCTCTTCAATATCTACATGCTCCCCCTAGCTCAGATAATAAAAAATAACAACATCAGCTACCATAACTATGCAGACGACACACAGCTTTACATCACCATGTCACCAGGTGACTATGAACCAGTTCAGGCACTCAGTAAATGCCTAGAAGAAATCAATACGTGGATGTACCAAAATTTTCTTCAGTTGAATAAAAACAAAACAGAAGTAATAATTTTTGGACCAATAGAGGAGAGATCAAAAGTTAGCACACAGCTTCAGCTGCTTCAGTTAGGAACCACTGATCAGGCCCGAAACCTGGGAGTAGTGATGGACTACGGCAAGCTCAGGTGGGAAATATTTCTAAGTGTTGAAAGACTTAGAAATATTTCCCACCGGACAGTCGCCGCCACGAGGGGCAGTTACCCATACTTGTAAAAGGGAACATTGCTCAATATGTACCATGGGCGTCTCAAGACCCGATCGGCCTGGTTGGCAGATTGCCAGACATAAATGAGGGTGCCAGGAAGTGGATAAAGGTGTTTGAGGAGGAAACTGTTGGAAAAATGCTAGCTCTTGGTGATTTAAAAGCTGTTTTTGCACAGTGCCTGGGAACACCTGCTATGGAAAACGTCCTAAAAGAACGTTTCGCGTGGATGCTCCAACAGAGAGCTGATGGAATCGGCTTCAATTTATTTCGCACAGCACTGTGGGAAGCACTGCGAAAAGAATATCCCACTAAGATTGACCCAAAGGCATTAAGAGGAGATCCAATCGATAATGCAGAAAATCCAGCGTCTTATATTGCAAAGCAGCTAAAAAGATGGAAACAGGAAACAGAAGAGGAAGTTGATAAGAGCCCTGTGCTGACAACTCTGTTCCGGAACTCCATCATTGAAGCAATGCCTGCTTCTGTGAGAAGCAGGTTAGAAGATGTGGTGGCTCTGACGTCAATGCCTCACAGAGAGTTCCGTGATCATGTGATACATGCAGTAGAGAAGTACAGAAGAGAAGAAAGTAAGAGTGCAGAACATGATAAAAATGTACAAAGAAAACTGGCACAAATGCAGCTTGGAGAACTATCAGAAAAAAACAAAGCTAAAACCCAAGCTACAATGATTAAAGTGACTGATAATGTAACCCCACCTCAAGGTTTTTCAGATCCTGTACATGATGTGACAAATCAAACACAAAGGAGTTTTCCGGCTCCTCAACTTACCCAGCCACAACAACCAGTGGTTAATGTTTATCCTCAAGCATTCAATACACAGCCATATGGGCCTCGTGGACGGCAGCAAAGAGGTCCCGCCTGGACTAACAGAGGCAGGCCTGGCACACCTGGAATAATGGGCGCATGCTGGGCATGCAATGAACTTGGACATCGTGCTGAGCATTGCCCAAGAGGCAACAACACCTACCGCAGGCAATCGCGCGGCCGGTTCCGTCCAGGTCCAACAAGATGCCCTGTAAACCCACCAAATTTTGGTTACTAGGGGTGCCCAGAGAACCTTACAGGGGAGAACCAGTGCCCGATCGTAAGTGACGGTGCTGAAAATGAACCAATGCTAAAAATTCTAATTGAAGGAAAAGAAACACCGATGCTGGTCGATACAGGAGCAGCTTACACGTGTGTAAGTCCAAATTATGCAAAGCACCTCCCCATGTCTAATAAATTCATTTCAACAGTAGGGTTCTCGGGAACAAGACAGTTAATACAAATGACAGCTCCTGTACGACTGGCAAATGATGATGATGAGATAAGAATACCAATCCTTGTCTCTGACCAAACACCAATTAACCTGTTGGGAAGAGATGCATTATGCAGGATGAAATTAAAAATCTGGTGTTCTCCTCAGGGTTTGTATGTTGACAAAACAGGTCTGGATCTTCAAATGTACATGCAAACACATGAAGCTAATGTTTATTGGCTAGGAGAGATTTCAGGCCCAGTTGAAGATGTAGTCACTAACTGGGGCCGGTACATTAAAGCTCAAATTCCAGAAGCCAGAAAACCTTTTCTAGATTACCACTGCACCATGTTCTATGACATTTCAAAGAGCCTGGAGT
Organism: Fundulus diaphanus; assembly: GCA_037039145.1. Lineage (NCBI taxonomy): Eukaryota > Metazoa > Chordata > Actinopteri > Cyprinodontiformes > Fundulidae > Fundulus > Fundulus diaphanus. The sequence goes on along the minus strand of CM073137.1, from coordinate 2,728,496 downwards.
TTGAAGAAAAATGGGACAGTTCTACAAAAGACAGAACTGTTAATCTTGAAACACAATGCATTGTTATTGGAAAACAAGGTGCAGCTTTAAATGTGAAGCAAAATGATTTCATTTCAGAGTGGTACAATGTTTCAGACTCAGTACCACACATAACATTGTTTGTAAATAAAGGATTTCATGCGAAAGATCTGGGACCAATGATGAAACTTGCAACAGAAGCAACATGGGAAGAAACAGACAACCCATTCATTTTTCAATCGAGTGATGGAACAATGATCAAGATCCTATGTAAAACAACAATGACAGCAAAACCACAAGTTGTGATAGTTCCTGTTGATCTAAAAGATCAGTCTGAGGAACATGGTTCCTCTGAAGATCAACCATTAATGCAGGACATGCTAAAAATGTCCCTGAGCACTTATGGTCCAAACATGATACAGATGTGGGTTTAGTAAAATCTGCAGAACCAGTCTCAGTTCAAATAAAACCAAATGCAAATGTTTCCTTTTCGCCAGCAATACCCATTAAAACCAGAAGCAGAACAAGGCATTCAGAAAACCATTGAAGGATTGATGCAAGCAGGTGTGCTGGTGGAAGTACAAAGTCAATGTAATACTCCAATTTTTCCAGTTCTGAAAGCAGACAAAAACAAATACCGTCTTGTTCATGACTTAAGAGAAATAAACAAGATAATAGTAGACGCAGAATCAGATGTGCCAAATCCAAATACTCTTTTAAATTCAATACCATCAGAAGCACGTTTTTTCACTGTGATTGATCTCTGCTCTGCATTTTTCAGCATTCCTTTAGCGGAAGAGTCACAACATTTATTCGCATTTACCTACAGAGGTAAAAAGCTCAGTTATACCCGATTGCCTCAAGGGTTTAAACTTAGCCCGCACATATTTAATCAGGTGCTAAAAAATGATTTGGAAGGACTCAATTTAACTGGAACTGTGTTACAGTATGTGGATGATTTGTTAATCTGTGGAAACACACTAAATGACTGTCATCAGGACTCAATCAAAGTTCTATAAAGATTAGCAGAGGGAGGACACAAGGTCTCCAAACAAAAACTACAGTATTGTCAACCACAGGTAGATTACCTAGGAAGACAAATATCACAAGGAACAGTTGGCATTTCACCTTCTCAACTGGAAGGTGTCAGCAAAGCTCCAAGTCCAAGGACAGTCGGCGAAATGATGACATTTTTGGGAATGACAGGTTTCAATGCAGACTGGATTGAAAACTATGCGGAAAAAGCAGCACCACTTAGAGAACTAATAAAAGAAACAGGAAACCAGTCGTTAAAAGCAGTGTTAAAATGGACAACAGAAGCTAAAATAGCTTTTGAAACACTAAAAAAGGAAATGCAAGTGGCACCAACTTTGGCATTGCCAGACTATGACAAACAATTTTACCTGTATGTAGCCAACAGGAAAAACATATACGCATCAGCTGTACTAATGCAAGAAACCTGTGTAGGACGACGAAAGCAAGCCATTGCTTATTACAGCACTAAACTAGACAATGTGGCCCAAGGCTGGCCACCATGTTATCAAGGTCTAGCAGCAGTCTACTACGCTTATGAAAAAGCGTCAACCATAACAATGGGTTATCCGGTAACAATACAGAACCATCACAAAATCACAGAACTGATAAATCAAGGAAAGTTTGTGATGACTCAGGCAAGATGTTTACAGTACATGCCACTGTTAACATATCCAGATGTAACAGTACAAAGGTGTACAACGAACAACCCTGCTGACATGGTACCTCTGGACTGTGAAGGAGAACCACACGAGTGTCTTGCAGAAACAATGAAATTCACAAGACTAAGACCCGATTTAGAGTCAACTCCGATAATGAACGCGGAAGTCACTTATTTTGTTGACGGGTCATGTTTCAGAGATCATCTTGGAAACCACGCAGGTTATGCTGTGGTTAAACAAGTAGGAGACAATTTTGTAATAGTCAAAGCAGAAAAATGTGAGCAACCATGCTCTGCCCAAAAGGCAGAACTAAAAGCATTGACAGAAGCATGCAAACTAGCAAAAGGAAAAGTAGCAAACATATTCACAGACTCGGCTTATGCCCATGGGGTGTGTTATCTGTTTGCTGCTGTTTGGAAACAAAGAGGTTTCAAAAGAGCAGACGGCAGTCCAGTATTACATTAAGAACAGCTAAAAGAGCTGATTGCATCGATGATGCTGCCATCAAGACTGGCAGTGATCAAATACAACCCCCATCGTAAAGGTAATGATTTAGTCATTAAATGGAACTACGCCGCAGATGAGGCAGCAAAACTAGCATCTAAGTGCCAGATGGCTATCTTGGCACCAGTGGTCACCTTGGAACCAATGGTGACACCAGAAGACATCATTTTGATGCAGCAGGAAGCAGGTGCGAGTGAGCACGCTCTCTGGGCGCAGAGAGGTGCGACAATGAGTGAAAGTGGTTTGTGGAGATCACAAAGTGGACATTTAGTTGCACCAGTAGCATTGTTGACAATGTTGGTCTCAGAAGCACATGGTTTGGATCACTGTGGTAGAGGGAAAGTGATGGAGAAGTTGAAAAAGCAAGCTTATTGGTCGCCTTACATGCAAGCAATGGTGGATGAAATCTTGAGCCAATGTGAAATATGTGCAGAAAACAATGTACGAAAAGGCATAAAATCACCGATTGGACACATTCCAGTCCCTGAGGGACCCTTTAAACATCTTGTGATAGATTATGTTGACATGATAAAGCCAGTGCAAGGAAAAAGATACATGTTGGTGGTGATCGATCGGTTCAGCCGATGGGTTGAAGCAGTCCCATCAAAGACATTGGGAGCTGAGACAGTGATTAAGTTTCTGACAAGAGAGGTGATTCCGAGATTTGGCATCCCATCAGAAATCAGTTCAGATAATGGTTCAGCGTTTATCCAAAAGGTATTAAAAGGTGTTTTGTCAAAGCTAGGAATTAAACAACGCTTTGGAGCAGTCTACCACCCGCAGAGTCAGGGTATTGTAGAAAGAATCAATGGGACTTTGAAAGCTAAGCTGAATAAAATCTGTGCTTCTACTAACCTAAACTGGGCTGATGCTTTGCCGCTTGCGCTAATGAGCTATCGCATGCAGATGCACCGCAGCACACATTTAACCCCACATGAAATGCTAACAGGCAGAATGATGCCAGTGCCCGAATGGAGGCTTCCATTCAAAGGCCCGGCACTTGAACAGCTACAAACAGAGTTGAAAGCATATATGGATCAACTAACTGCTATCCATAGAGCTATCTATCTGCAGGAAAAAGCCAGAAGTTCCTGTCCAGAGTTGGTGGTGAAGAGACCAGTCGAACCAGGAGACCTGGTGTACGTGAAGGTGTTCAGACATAAATGGAACACCTCGAGATGGGACGGACCATTTGAGGTCAAACGAGCAACCGCAACCGCCGTCCAAGTAAAGGGGAGTGATACGTGGTATCATTTGACTCATTGTACTAAAGTACACGCCAGAGACACTGTGAAGACAGACATTGTGAAAATGGAAAAGACTGTGAACAGAAAGTTTGCAGCAATGAAACTGGTATTAATGACATTTCACCTGTGGCTGTTGGCAGAAGTGGTGAGCCTAACAACAGCGAGGCCGGAGATGAACTCTCACAGCCTGCAGACGGCACCACAGCATCAGCCAACGTCAGCTCAACCACGAATGGAACGAGTAATCAGGGTCGAGACGATCGACATGCAACCATGAAATGTGGGACTTCGGTCTATAAAGGGAAATCCACCTTTGCAGGAAAAGATAAGTACAACACAACGTTAATGTTTTTGAACAAGTACACACCAGTGTTTTTGCCAGCTGAACTGAAGTTAATGACTCATCTAGGTCTTAAAGAACAGTTAAGAGAAAAAACAAAAAGGTTGCGTAAGAAAAGAGAGACCCATGCTGAATTCAAATGGAAAGCAACGGTAACCGATGCAGAATTTCGTGCAAAATTAGATACTGAGTTTGAGGTGAACATTTATTACAATGATCAAAAATTATGTGGAAAAAGTGTCAAAAAGGTATATACAGAATATGGGATAAATCAGTGCTCACTTTTTCTGTACATAAAGGATGATGGTTTTGAGGTAGAAATAGAAATATAATCCCACAGGGATCCCGAGGACAATTACAAATATAACTTAACAATGAAGAATCTACAAAACCACAATGTAGTATCAGGAAATGGTGATTTAGAACGAATAGGAAATAAGGAGTTAAACACTACAGTCCAAATGTTTAATGACCGAATTAGGATACATGTGGAGCCAGACGGTGATGAATATGACTTGGTTGAAAGAAACGTGATTATCTCTAGATTACTGCAAAAAGGTGACAGACAAAGGATGTGTAATTCTCATGCTAATGTAAGTCATCAATTATCAAGTCAAAATCAAGAAAACATTAATTGTAATATGACTGTTTGGAATGCAGATTGTGGATGGATTATTGAAGCAAATGTAATAGCTTTCCGGATTGACAAAACATACGAGTTGAAATTCGAAGACGTCACCTCGAGTGGAAAAGTAGATTCAACTATATTATTTAACTTACCGAAAAAAGAGGCTTTACCAGAAGATGAAAATTGTTTTCCCCCAACAACTATGGCTACTAGAACTACAGTAGAAGTGAAGAAAATGACTGACCCTAGTGGAAATGTGACTTTACCTACTTCAGTCACCAAATTAGGACTAAATAAATCGACAACTTTAACGGAGAAGACATTAACGGTCACATCAGCGTCTAAAATTTTAAATAGCACAATGCAAATTTCAACAAATAATAGTGATATTACAAAGGTAAATACAAGTAAAATGGAAGTGCAACCTACAGAGGTTGCTAGAGACTTGGTCAACGCAAAACCTATGGTGATTCGACCTGAGAACATAACTGAACCTCCAACAACCGTTAAAACTAAAACAAATCTACAGATAATAGTTTCAAATACAATTTAAACCACAAAGGAAGTTTTAAATACTACTAAACCCTCACTAATAAGATTAATTACAACGGCACCTCCTTCAGTTGCGGTAACATCAGATCAGGACAACAAGCTAATATTAGAATTCGCAGAACTAGATCCAAAACAGTATGGATGCTCTGAAAAGGAAGGATGTGAAGATTTCTCTGAAGGTTTAGATAAATTTTATGAAAAACAAAATCCAAAAGTAGCTATGCCAAAAGCAATAAATAAATTACAGGATATTAAATGGCATGGAATCAGACCAAGGGGTGATCCTTTATGGCAAAGAGCCATACGTAATACATGGTATAGCTGGTCATGGTATACAGGGAGCAGTTCCTATGGTTATTCCAGAAAAATACACGACAAAAGAATGTGCATTTGTACAACGTGAAAAATGTAGGAATGGTGAGTTCACTTCTAGAGAAGACGCAGTGTCATTCTTTAAATTACCTATGTGTGGTTTGGGTTGCAGACTCTTATATGGTTCAAGAAATTCTCATCAATACTTAGAAAAGTGGAAAGGGTATAAATTAGAATCATTGTGTGCAGAATTGAACATTAGCACTACAGATAATGTTCCACCTACTGATTATGAAATAGATTATGACGCAGACTACGAATGTTTCGTCAGTGGAGGTTTTGAGGACAATGAAGGAATTAATGTAGGAAACACCACTGTAAAATGTAATGTAACTTGGGTGTTATCTTGGTTTAAGCATGCAAATGTAACACCAGTGTTTGCTACAAAGCCCGTTTGGTTTGAAAACCCAGATTTTATAGAAGAGGACTGTAAAAATATAACTATGATGATTCCCAAACTTTTCTTTTTAGGAGATCAAACGTATCCAGTGGCAGACAGTTACTGGATGTGTGGTGACGACATGCTAATGAACACCTTACCACTTAAGTGGGTAGGGCTCTGTGCATTAGTACGAATGAAGGTACCGCTAACTTTAGTGTATGAAGGGGTAAAAGAATTAGCTCAGATTGAAATAGGTAAAAATAGGTCTCGTCGGAGTCTAGACGATTATGGACTAAATGAAGGAGTTTATTTAGATCTTATTGGTCCACCAAGAGGAATTCCAGATGAATTTAAAGCACAGCATGAAATTAAAGCAGGTTTTGAGTCTATTTTACCTCAAATTACTATTAATAAAAATGTTGAATGGATAAATTACATTTACTATAATCAGCAAAGGATGATAAATTTCACGGTAGAAGGATTTATTGCACTGGGAGACCAATTACATGAAACAAGTAGAATGGCAATACAAAACAGACAAGCCTTAGATTGGCTTTTAGCAATTAAGGGAGGTGTTTGTCACATCTTTGGTAATCAATGCTGTACATACATTCCCATGAACACAGCTACTAAAGGTTCGTTTAGGGCAGTAATGGTAAAACTTATGAAACTTAAAGAAGAAGTAAAAGAGAATGCTGGTAGAAACAACTGGTTGTGGAAAAGTCTGGAAGAAATTTTAAGGGAATGGGGCACTTTAGCTGCTAAAACAGGACTAATTTTGGTGATAACGCTGATTGTAATCTTTTTGTTTGTGTGTTGTGTTGTGCCTATTTTGAAAAGGTGGATTGTGGGAACGATGTATAGATGGATGACATAAGGCAGCAGCCATCGAAAGGGCTGACATCCCGGCCGCCTGGACACGTCTATGGACTCACACGTATGCTACAGACTCATTCCAAATGGAAAGGAGTACCCGTGATCGAGACGGACTCCGTTTTGCTACGTGTCCATGGACTCATTCAAACCAAGCACACGAACTGAAGACTGACTAATCCTATTAACCTTGTTTAAGTTACTCAATCTAAGATTAAATGAATAAAATATAATGAAATAAAGCATTAGTAGATAAGGTAGCACAGGCGGCCGGTTAGTTTAATCTATCATAACATTATACTTTAACATTCGTTTCCGTTTAACCCTCCGTATCAGTATTATTAGCAAGATAATTTGCATATATATACAAATAATCCATGTATTTCATATGTTGTTTGATTGTAGGTTGTATATGGTACATTCTATTATGTTATGTTATATGATGTTTATGTACTCTTTTGAATGACAAGTGGTGGATTTCATTGCGAGTAGCATGGCTGATTTCCAACTGATGCCGGTCGACCTGGCTGGCGGATGCTCGATGGGGAACCGAGATCCATGGGAGAGTTTTTTCCCCTGAGAACAGTACATGAATAAGTGCCAACAACAGAGTTTTTCGCTTCCATATCAGCTGGATTGATGCCAATGTGAAAGCAATGACTATTTTGCATCTCTTTTCTCTCTCTCTCTCTCTCTCTCTCTCTCTCTCTCTCTCTCTCTCTCTCTCTCTCTCTCTCTCTCTCTCTCTCTCTCTCTCTCTCTCTATTATTGAAATGTGTTATTGATTGTAATCTGCACTTATTACAAGTCATAGTTGATCGACACTTATGTGGACACCTTGATTACATTAGTATATTATCCATTGGTTGTGTAAGCAATTGCATTTCTAGATGTGTGTTATCATTACAGCTAAGCTTGATTAGTGTGGAGTCAGATTTTCTCTTTATACGATGTTTAGTCTATGTACTTTAGTATATAGAGGGTTCCTTAGGAGTGTTACGTAAGTAACGTAACAAGGGAGGATATGTAAGGTTTGGAAAACATCTGAAGTCTGTGTGTCCTGCCAGCGAGGCGAAGGGAGCAGAAGTCCAGAATATGACCAGGACATGACATCCTGTGTGACCCAAACAGAGGTCAACTGACAAGATAAGGTTGTCTGTTTTTCAACGTTTGTGGAATATTAGCTCTCTGTCTCTCTCTGAGGTCGGTCGTGTCTTTCTCTCTCTGCAGCTTTTACCCCCCCCCCCCCCTATCCTGCTTTGCTTTGCTATGTCTTGTCTTCTGAGCACTTTCTTCATATCAACCGAACTCTGAAAAACATGGATCTGGTAAGCTGGTCTCTCAATACTATTGATACATTTTTTTCGACGGGTAGGCAACGGAAGGGGGACCCGTCCGGTCCTGATTTGACTTATTCTGTGAGATACACCCTAAATTCCTGGAGGAAAACGGTGTGTCTTTCGACCTTGTCATTCCTGGACGTTTGAAATTTTCACATTGGATTAAGGATACTGGGATCTCTACTTATTGTTTTTTGTGGATTTTTGAAGTATCGGCAAATACAGCGGATGTCGGAGCCATTTGGCCTTGATCAGGCTGCCGGCTGCATGACGCGCTCACTCTGGCTGTGAACGGACAAACCTGGCAGGTGAATGGAGCCAAGCCGAAAAGCTGGCTGCGCTGGAACGCAGACTGACTTTGGGGTTGAACTCAAGGGGAGAAAAGCGCGAAAAAGCCCAATAATTTGGAAAATTGGATTTATGTGGAGCCAGCTTGTCTCATAACAAATAACATATTTGGATTCCCTCCCTATCGTCTCCTGGATTGTTATGACGGAGTGCCCAGAAAAGCCCCCGGCTACCCCCCTCCCCCGCTGACACCTGAGGATGCTTCTCTGAACTGTGGGCCGGCTGATAACATCAAGGACAATGGCCTCTGGAGAGTGTTCACGGAAGAAAACACTTTCGCCCATACACACACGCATAACTGATACTCATAAAAACTGATGAATTACACTGACGCGACAGGTCTCAAATGTTTACCTTCTGCATACATGTTGTCTTGTGTTTATTTGTGCTTTTGTGCTATGAGGGTTTTTTGTGTCGGTTGTTTGTCTCTTTATAGGTGAGAGCATAAATAGGCAAACATCTGTCTCTTTTTTTTCTCCCTCCCCTCTTTCCCCCATGTTGTTGCTCTTTCTTCGAGAGTTTCAAGGCAGCGCCTGTAAACTCCGTTTAGGCGGGGTCTGGGCAGTTTGGAGGAATGTGGCCTTGACAGCTGCGCTTTTTAGCAGCGGCTGGCTGGCTGCGTTCCTTGGCAACGCAAGGCCTCAGTCAATCGTTCCCCCCAAATGTTTGTTTGTTAAGTGTATGTGATGGACGGTTGTACTGGAACTGACTTTTCGATTGCAATGCAAATTGTAATTGACAAATAAAATTTGATTGATTGATTGATTGATTGAACTGTTCCCAGAAATAAGACCAATGTCTGCCAAAGGAGGCTGGAAGCACGTGGACACTGCTGGGTCACGGCGCGGACCAATGGATGCACGTAGAATCTTATTTGTAACACACACCCATCTGTGTCATATAAAATCCATGTACACTATGTTGTGTCAGAACCCTAGCTCACACCCGTTCGTACGTGCTGAGAGGTAAAGCCTGAAATAAATGGGTTCCCAGTTGGCAAGCAGAAAGACCTCGTTTCCCGTGTCATCATTCTTTTATATAGTTTAATAGTTAAAAATCCTCCACAGGCGCTTCAGGGGTGGCTGGAGAGGAGGAGGCAGAGGAGGATCAGCAGGTGGCTGCACAGTAGGAGGCTGTAGAGGAGGCTGGATAGAGCGCCGCAGGGGAGACGGCACAGGAGGGGGCAGAGGACTCTAGCTGAGGTGCTGATGTAGAGATCCTTGGCTGGATGTGAATGGTGCAGAGGAAGAGGGGCTGAAGATACAGATTTACAGAAGATAGCTGTTATGGAACAGAAAATCTGTCGACTCGAACTGAATTATGATGTAAATGCCGCGTATGGAAATGAAACAACCCTGCCTGTGACTCCGAACGGTGACCACCAGCCCAGCGACTCAGCAAACAAACAGTTCCCTGAGGAAAATGAGAATCCCTGGACCTCTCTGGGTGCAAGACCAAAGGATCAACGAACCCCACACCTAGACAAAGGAAACTGGCTGAGACTACAGAGAGATGTCCCAAGACAAGTGAAACAACAGCGGGCTGTTCTCACAACAAATGATGAGTAAACCTGCTGGAAATGTTGGAATTCCGTTACGACACAGATTTGCTCCGCTCCAAAATGTGACCCAGGAGAATCATGACAACATTCAGAGGTATGTCAACACTAAGCTTCCAGAGAAAAGACATGCCACAGGGCCAAGGACCCTGATATTAGGCAATCGATCTGTAAGTGGGATTAAACATTTCTGTAACAAGAAAAACAGAGGTGGCATCCTCCCAAACATGATTACCTCATCCTCAGTAAGTGAGGCAGCGTTGGAGGAATCTTTAGAAACTGCGCTGTGTCTGAACTGTCTAGAAGCAGTAGAGCTTTCTGAGCTATCTAAAATATTAGCTTCATCTAAACCTTCTACCTGTATGTTAGACCCAATCCCAACCAAATTGTTTAAGGAGGTATTCCCTTTGATCAGTGGTCCTATTTTAGACATGATTAATCTATCCTTAGTAAATGGATATGTACCACAGGCTTTTAAAGTAGCTGTTATTAAACCTTTACTTAAGAATTCAACCATCTCTTCATCAAGGTGAGTTGGTAAATTACAGACCTATATCTAATCTTCTTTTCTTATCTAAAATTCTCGAGAAAGTAGTTGCTAATCAACTTTGTGAATATTTACAAAGTAATGACCTACTTGAGGAGTTTCAGTCAGGCTTCAGAGCTCATCAAAGCACTGAAAAGTGAAGGTCACTAATGATATTCTCATGGCCTCAGATAATGGACTTGTGTCTATACTTGTCCTGCTAGATCTCAGTGCTGCGTTTGACACAGTTGATCACAATATTCTCCTACAAAGACTTGAGCATACTGTAGGGATTAAGGGGAAAGCATTAGGCTGGTTTAAATCTTATCTGTCGGACAGATTCCAGTTTGTTCATGTTAATAATAAATCTTCTTCAAGCTCTAGGGTCACTTGTGGAGTACCACAGGGTTCAGTCCTTGGACCAATTCTCTTTACTATATATATGCTTCCGATTGGCAAAATTATCAGACAGCATGGGATTAATTTCCACTGTTATGCTGATGACACTCAGCTATATTTATCCATAAATCCTGATGAATCCAATCAATTACTTCGACTGCAGTCATGTCTTGATGACATCAAAAGCTGGATGACTTTAAATTTCCTACACTTAAATTCTGGCAAGACAGAAGTTATAATCTTTGGACCAGAGTCCTCAAAAAATAAACTTCTTAATCAATCACTGAATCTGGATGGCATTAACTTGGCCTCTGGTAGTAAAGTAAAAAATCTTGGTGTTATTTTAGACCAAGACATGTCATTTAAATCCCATATTAAACAGGTTTCCAGAGTTTCCTTTTTTCACCTCAGGAATATCGCCAAAATTAGAAACATTCTTTCCAGGGGTGATGCTGAAAAACTAGTCCATGCATTTGTTACTTCAAGGCTGGACTATTGTAATTCTTTACTATCAGGAAGTCCACAAAATGCAGTTCAAAGTCTTCAGCTGATCCAAAATGCTGCAGCAAGAGTTCTGATCAAAATCAACAAGAGGGATCATATTTCTGCAATTTTACCTTCCCTTCACTGGCTTCCTGTTAATCAAGAATAGAATTTAAAATTCTTCTTCTAACGTATAAAGCCCTTAATAATCAAGCTCCATCATATATCAGAGCTATGATTACCCCGTATGTTCCTAACAGAGCACTTCGCTCTCAGACTGCAGGTCTGCTGGTGGTTCCTAGAGTCTCTAAAAGTAGAATGGGAGGAAGATCCTTTAGCTATCAGGCTCCTCTCCTGTGGAACCAACTCCCAGTTTTGGTCCGTGAGGCAGACACCCTGTCTACTTTTAAGACTAATCTTAAAACTTTCCTTTTTGACAAAGCTTATAGTTAGAGTGGCTCATGTTACCCTGAGCTACCTCTATAGTTATGCTGCTATAGGCTTAGGCTACTGGAGGACATCAGGGCCTATTTTTCTCACTCTACTGATTTCTACTGTTCTCCAGTCTACTGTTCTCCAGATTTGCATTGCATTACATTGAAATGACTGTTGTCATTTCAGCTTTTAACTTTTTGTTCTCTCTCTTTTTTCCTTCATAGTAGGTACACCTGGTCTGACGTTCTGTTGACTGTGAAATCATCCAGGGAGGACAGATCACCGACTATTACCATCTAATGTAGAACAGATTACTAGATCAATGTGTGCTTCTGTGCTTTTTGTCTCTCTTGTTGTGTCTCTGCTCTGTCTTCTGTAACCCCCAGTCGGTCGAGGCAGATGACCGTTCATACTGAGCCTGGTTCTGGTAGAGGTTTTTCCTTCCCGCTAATGGGTGTTTTTTCTTTCCACTGTCGCTTCATGCTTGCTCAGTATGAGGGATTGCAGCAAAGCCATGTACAATGCAGACGACTCTCCCTGTGGCTCTACGCTTCTCCAGGAGTGAATGCTGCTTGTCGGGACTTTGATGCAATCAACTGGTTTCCTTATATAGGAACATTTTTGACCAATCTGTATAATCTGACCCAATCTGTATAATATGATTGAACTTAACTTTGTAAAGTGCCTTGAGATGGCATGTTTCATGAATTGGCGCTATATAAATAAAATTGAATTGGATTGAATTGAATTGAAATTGAACAGTCTCTGCTGCTCTCACAGCTTTATCCAGATCAGATTAAAGGCAGAGAGCTTCCAGAAGAGAATGATGGAGAAGAATCCATTAGGATACAAGATCATGGAGATGCTTCCATTTCTTTAGAGACTAAAGACACTGAGAAGGATGAAGAGGACAGTGATGTAGAGCACCCTCTCTTTGGGCTGAAACAATTGTCAGACTCTGGATATAAGAAATGTTTTACAGAGAGGAAAAATGTGGATTCTCTAAGGAAAGTCCAGACACAAGTGGAGCTTAGCTGTGAAGGCTGTGACAAAACATTTATGAGAAAATGCAATTTAAACACACACATGAGAATCCACACAGGACAGAAGCCTTTCTGTTGTGATCAATGTGGACAAAGATTTAGCCAAAAAGGAACTTTAAATAGACACATGAGAATCCACGCAGGACAGAAGCCTTTCTGTTGTGATCTATGTGGACAAAGATTTAGCCAACAATCAAATTTAAACACAGACATGAGAATCCACGCAGGACAGAAGCCTTTCTGTTGTGATCTATGTGGGCAAAGATTTAGTGAAAGAGGAACTTTAGACAAACACATAAGAATCCACACAGGACAGAAGCCTTTCTGTTGTGATCAATGTGGACAAAGATTTAGCCAAAAAGGAACTCTAAACATACACATGAGAATCCACGCAGGACAGAAGCCTTTTTCTTGTGATCAATGTGGACAAAGATTTACCCAAAAATCACATTTAAACACACACATGAGAATCCACACAGGACAGAAGCCTTTTTGTTGTGATCAATGTGGTCAAAGATTTAGTGAAAGAGGAACTCTAAACAGACACATGTGAAGCCACACAGGACAGAAGCCTTTCTGTTGTGATCAATGTGGACAAAGATTTAGCCAAAAAGGAACTCTAAACATACACATGAGAATCCACACAGGACAGAAGCCTTTCTGTTGTGATCAATGTAGACAAAGATTTAGCCAAAAAGGAACTCTAAACACACACATGAGAATCCACACAGGACAGAAGCCTTTCTGTTGTGATCAATGTGGACAAATATTTAGCCAAAAAGGAACTCTAAACATACACATGAGAATCCACACAGGACAGAAGCCTTTCTGTTGTGATCAATGTGGACAAAGATTTAGCCAAAATGGAACTCTAAACACACACATGAGAATCCACACAGGACAGAAGCCTTTCTGTTGTGATCAATGTGGACAAAGATTTCGCCACAAATTAAATTTAAACGTACACATGAGAATCCATACATGAGGGAAAATGGCTCTGCTAGGAATACTAACTTAAAGTGCACAGCTCTAGTTTGTTGTGAGATGTTTGTTGTCAGTAAAGGAAACAGTTTTCACTTTCTAGTTTTTTCAGCATATCTCTAGTAGCTAATTTTTATATTTGTCTAATATTTTTACACGTTTTTGCCACTGTACTGCATTTGTTCAGAATGACCTGTAGCATAGGTGTGTTCTCAGTCTATGCTTGCTGCTTTAACCACTAGGCCCACCCTCCTAGGTAGAGAGATTTCTTTAAGGTCTGGTGTGTTTTTTCCTCCTTAGGAAAGGATGTTTTTTTCTGAATGTGATTGCTTTTAGTTAATCTGTGGGTCCCCTACAGGAAATCTGAATAAACGTTTCCTGTCTTACCTGCATTAGGATTGCCACAATTATTTCTATTCTGTAAAAGCCTGAATAATAAATGACCTTTTGTCAGACATTGTTTTATTACTTTCTTGAAGGTCAGAAGTTTACTTAAATTTTTGTGATTGTTTGGTAACTTTGCCTTTAAAATGTATGACTTGGGTCAAACATTTTGACAGCAGCAGAGCGGAGAGGTGACCTCATTTCTTCCATCATCGCACAGCAACTATTGAAATAATTACCTTTACATATCAGACATGCCGAATAATCTTTTTAATCTTCTCCCACAACACATTTCTTTCTGGCTTTTTACCCAGTTGGAGATTTTGGCTGTTGAAGTCTTTTGCTTGTTTTACATATTTTATGTTTATTGATTGCTAAATTCCCAGGAGTTGGTTTACTAAGAAGGCACCTTTCCATTGCAGCATGTCATTTATTTAAAAAGGTAAATATTCAGAAAAGAGATTGAAAAGTATTAATGATGCCCTTTTCTGCCAGGAACTGATTCAGTTTTTCTGCTACAACATTCTCAAGGATCTGTGACAGAAATGGGAGAACGGGGGTGTGCAGAAGACCCCGACCCTCCCTACGCCTGCTCAAATGTTGTGTTGTTGCATGTTGTTCTCAAGTGCGTTTAAAAACTGGGAGCGCCGAAGGGGATGCACGGCACAGCCCACCCCCCTTCCGGAAGGTAGCTGTTGCCAGCGCACCCCCTCCGTGTGACTGCCCAGAACCCTCAATGTCTAAGTGGGAGAGGAGGTGAAGGGAGCCGTCCGAGGTGAGGCCCACACAACATAAGCCCCCCCCCAGACGTATTATTGCACATTTCCTGTTCTATATCTAACCAAGGCTCATCTAAAAGACTATTTTTTATCCATTTAGAGATGTATTGTAGCCTATTTGCTAAGTAATAGTTATGGAAGTTAGGCAGATCTAATCCTCCCCTGTCTTTAGTCTTCTGTATTGTCTTTAAGCTAATACGTGGGGGTTTATCTTTCCAAAGAAATTTAGAAATGGCAGAGTCTAGAGATTTAAACCAGTCAGATGATGGTTTATTGGGGACCATTGAAAATAAATAATTAATTCTAGGTAGGACCATCATTTTTATTGAAGCTACCCTACCCATAAGTGTGATTGGAAGCGATTTCCATCTTTCAACATAAAGCTGATTTTGAAGGAGTCGGAGCAGGACGGAACGGACATGCTGTCTGTGACTGGTGAGGTCCTCAGAGTATATTAGGATGTCGTCCAAATAGACAAAAACAAAGCGCCCAATCATGTCTCTGAGGACCTCATTCACCAGATTCTGAAAAACAGCAGGGGCATTGGTGAGTCCAAATGGCATGACCAAGTATTCATAGTGGCCTGTCGGGGTGTTAAAAGTGGTCTTCCACTCATCGCCCTCCTTGATACGGACCAGATGGTAGGCGTTGCGGAGGTCTAATTTAGAAAACACCTTAGCCCTCTGGATCTGGTCGAAGGCCGTGTTCATGAGTGGAATCGGGTAACGGTTCTTCACCGAGACATTATTGAGCCCCCTGTAGTCGATACACGGGCGGAGAGAGCCGTCCTTCTTCCCCACGAAGAAGAAACCTGCGCCTGCAGGGGAAGAAGAAGGGCAAATTATGCCTGCTTTGAGTGCCTCTGAAATGTAGTCGTGCATGGCCTGAGACTCAGGAGCGGACAGAGAATAGAGACGACCCCTGGGAGGGGTCGCCCCAGGTAACAGATCAATTGAACAATCATAAGGGCGGTGAGAGGGAAGGCTTGTGGCTTTAGCCTTGTTGAAGACCTCCTTAAAATCGTGGTAATCCGGGGGAACCTTGGACAGGTCAGGGTAATAATCCTTAATCTTACCCCCAGCGGTCTGGACGGGCTGAGCGGAGAGCAGGCAGGAGGCAGAACAGGAAGGGGCCCACTCCATAACCTCGACCTGTCGCCAGTCAATACGTGGGTTATGCCTCCGGAGCCAGGTGGCGTCCAACACAATAGGGACCTGTGGGGAATCGATAACCATAAAGGTTAATCACTCTCTGTGGTTACCTCCCATTAGCAGCTCCACAGGCTCAGTGACGAGACAGGAGCGGTTGAGTCTGTGACCATCCAAGGCAAGGATACTATGAGACACCGGACCAGGGTGGAGCTTGATGTTAAAACTCCTGGCGAATGCCTCGTCCATAAATTCCGTGTCTGCTCCAGAATCGACCAGGACTGAGACGCTGTGAGAATGACCAGAAGTGGTTAGAGAAGCAGGAAGTAGCAGGTCTTGAGAGACGGAGAGTTTGGTTTGGCTCAGCAGGGAACTCCCCCTCCCTACTGAGCCTGGTCCTTTACCGGGGCAGCACCTGACTCGGTGACCACCCTCCCCGCAGTAAAGACAGAGGTTAAGTTGCTGTCTACGTTGGCGCTCCTCCGCGTTCAAACCCGCCCTACCCAACTGCATGGGTTGTGAGTCAGCAGAGCTCTGGAGGGGCGACAACACGGCAGGGCCAGAAGAGGGCACTCTGGGACGGAGAGGAGGAACTGAGCGACGTTCCCTTCGTCTTTTGATCAGGCGCAGATCGATTCGGGTGGCCAAGTCTTCTAATTTCGTTAGAGAGCTTGGGTAATCCCGGGTGGCGAGCTCATCCTTTATTCTCTCATTTAATCCAGAAATGAAAACATCCATAAGAGCATGCTCATTCCACAAACTCTCAGCAGCCAACAAATGAAAATCAATAATATATTCAGAAACTGATTTTTCTCCCTGCTTCAGGGATAAAAGCCCCCTAGAAGATTCACGGCAGGGTAATAGTGGGCTAAAAACTCCAATAAACTCGCGAGAGAAGCCAAGATATGAGTGGCAGATGGGAGAGTCATTCTGCCACTCAGAGGCTCCCCAAAGTCTAGCTTGACCGGCCAGCAGGGAGATAACATAAGCGATCTTGGCTCGATCTGTGGGAAATGAGAAAGGCAGCAGCTCAAAATGAATCTCACATTGAGTGAGGAAGGCACGACACTGAATGGGATCGCCTCTAAACAGCTCGGGCGGGGCGAGACGCGGCTCAGGGAGAGAAGACGTCACCGTGTGTGACGTAGTGACGGAAGACTCTGTTTGCGGAAGTGCGGGTGCTCGAGCAGCCTGCTCGCGGAGATGGGTTAAAATCTCGGCTACACCAGTTTGTAATTGAGAAATCGAACTATCTACGCCTGATCGCCACTGACTGTC
Organism: Fundulus diaphanus; assembly: GCA_037039145.1. Lineage (NCBI taxonomy): Eukaryota > Metazoa > Chordata > Actinopteri > Cyprinodontiformes > Fundulidae > Fundulus > Fundulus diaphanus. The sequence continues at coordinate 2,711,184 of CM073137.1, read as the reverse complement.
GGGTGAGGAATCCATTTCTTGGCCAGATTGTTCTGTAATGAACCGGAAGCTGGACCCAAGATTCACCACAACAGGTCAGTGACGTTCTTACAAAGTTTATTAAAAAACACAGGAGACGCAGGCGTAGGCTCTCAGAGTTCGCGGCTCACACTCACCGGCAGGAACCTCCTTATAATAAGGAGAGCCGGGCAGTTCGAACACGCTTCTCTGAAAGCGGGATCTGTCCACAGGCGAGCAAGGCTGGAGCCGTTGAGCGGCTGGGAGGCAGTCAGTCCGAACAGGGCTTTCCGAGAGATGTTTGTCCAGGGGCAATCCAGGTCCGGTAATGGGGAATCCAGCAATCCTAACGAAGCACAGGAGGAGGGGAATCTGAGCGGGGAGGTCCAGGTCCAAATCCAATTCCGGTAGACAAGAAGGCAGTCCAAGGGTAGGGGATCCAGGAGACAGGGGACCAGGCAGACAGACACAGACTGGGAACAGGCAGGCTCAAAAAACAGGCAACAGGTTGGAATAAGGTATCAAACAGGCTAGTCAAAAATGCTGGAAGGTTCTTACTGTGAAGCTCGAGACAATCTGGCACTGGAGACTGAAAATGACGGGGCTTTTATGCAGTTAGAGACAGGTGGAGCCGGTAAAGGTTGATTGCAGAGAGGTGGAGACTGAACAGGTGAGCTGATTGAGAACCGGATCAGCTCCAGTGCCAAGATCATTGCAGATAGGAGTCGGACGCTTTTTTCTCTGCTCCCTGCTTGCTTGCATTTTCCTGCCTTTTACTTTTTTACTTTTTATATCCTTTTTATCTCTTAGCCAAAACCACAGAAAGTTGGATTTAGTTATTTTCTTTTATTTATTTTCTTTTATTTATTTTTGATTTTGATTTTGGAAAGATGCCTACCCTCACCACCAGTGTTGGGTAAGTTACTTTTAAAATGTAATCCGTTACAGTTACAAGTTACTTTGTTTAAAATGTAATTGTAGTGTAACTTTTTCGATTACTTTTAAAAAGTAAAGTAACTAATTACTTTTTGATTACTTTTTGATTACTTTAAGGTTTTAATGAGTATTGACCCATGTTCAACATTTAATTTTTGAGAACTGAATGTGAACCTTAAAAAAGCACTAAGCTGAAAGGGAACTGCAGACAGGCGATCACAGGATGTCCACAAGAAGAGATGCCAGCACCAGGCATGTAAGATTTTCTCAGACTCCTCTCATCGGGCCATACTCTTTTCTGCTCCTCCCCCAGCCTCTACCATTTACGCAGTTTGCAGACTAACACAAGCAGGTTCAGAAACCACTTCTTTCCTACAGCGGTCACCTTATTGAACTCCCCAGTCTTTCCTTCCCCTCTATCCACAGTAAATGTGCAACTGCAGTAACATTTATCTTTGTTTAAATGAAAAATGAATATACAAACAAACTTAAATACACTAGGTGAGTTGCTTAGAATGCAAGAAAATGTAAGTTTGTTGTGACAGTTACTTCTAAATCTAATGGAGAAGGCATCCGTTTAATGAAAAAGTTTCATGTGTGTGTGACGATTTTTAAGTTTAAAACAAGGAGGATGGATTTTTCGGCAACTCATTGCCAAAAATTGCACCCCCTGCTATCTCAGAGGAATTGACACTTGTATGACTCTATTCCTGTATATCCATCAGTGGTTAAAGGACAAGAGTCAGCAAATGCAAATTCTGCCCTGTAAAACAATGACAGCACAATTGTTTCTGTATGATCTGAAGCCCCATTTGGAGCTTTTAAACAGGCTTTGAAAAACTTTGATAATTTGCTGCTGTAATATTATAGATTTTTTAGAATAAAAAGCTAGCAGATGTGCATAATCAAAAATAACAGAAATACAATTATAGAGCATTCAGTATTGTAAGAAAGCCCACACTGTTTCTGGATAAATTCATTATTGTATGAGTTAAGTTCTGTTCCGTTTTCTGCCTTTTTCGTTGTAAAAATGAAATGTCCCATGCTCCTGAATGCACCATAACTTTCCGACGCTCACGAACGCAACACTGTGAACGCTGAGCTGTGTAGACGCGCGTTTGATTTTCCGCTTAAGACAAAGTTTTGCAGTTTCACAACACACGTCGGCTCTCACGGTTTATTGTTGTGTGTGAATAACAAGAGACTGCATGATTGCAAAGCGCCTTGTTGCATCTTTTTCTTCCTTAAAATGAAGCCAAACTTTGGATTGCTTTACCCGATGGGGCGCCTTTTTTTTCTTTTCTAGACTTAAATTTCCATTGCTTGAAGGCTGTCATTTTTGATGCGCTGCTTGAGCTGAAATAAAACCGTGAAACGTCCGCTCGCTTGCTGTTCTTTCAGAAGGCTCCACCAGCACAGGATGGATCATCAGAGTGATAGAGACAAGGAGCTGTAGCGGGAAACGGCGATACAGGACGCGAAGCAATAAAAATATCATTACATATTTCGCAAAGGTTTTTCTTTATATTTTTTAAAAAAAATTAACTAAATTTGTAATTCTCAATATTTTCGTTAGTAACTGTAACTGAATTACATATTTTCTCATTGTAACTGTAATGAATTACAGTTACTCTTTTTTTGTAATTAAATTAGTAAACGTCGTTACATGTAATCCGTTACTCCCCAACACTGCTCACCACAGTGGACTTTGACACGCTTCTACAGAAGATAGCTGTTATGGAACAGAAGCTCTGCCGACTCGAACTGAATTATGATGTAAACGCCGCGTATGTAAATGAAACAACCCTGCCTGTGACTCCAAACGGTGACCACCAGCCCAGAAACTCATTGAACAAACAGCTCCCTGAGGAAAATGAGAATCCCTGGACCACTCTGGGTGCAAGACCAAAAAACTGGCCGATACTACAGAGAACTGTCCCAGGACAAGTGAAACAACAGCGGGCTGTTCCCACAACAAAAGATAGGAGTAAGCCTGCTGGAAATGTTGGAATTCCGTTACTAAACAAATTCGCTCCGCTCCAAGATGTGACCCAGGAGAACCATGACAACATTCAGAGGTATGTCAACACTAAGCTACCAGAGAAAAGACACACCACAGGGCCAAGGACCCTGATATTAGGCAATTGGTCTGTAAGCGGGATTAAACATTTCTGTAACAAGAAAAACACAGAGATGCTGATTTACAACCCTTTGGGCTGTGGCCTGGTGTCTGATATATCAGACATCCTTCCAAGGATCTTGAAAGAACGCCCGACCTTGGAAAAACTCATAATACAAGCTGAAGCCCTGGGCGACGTCAACCTGATAAGATAAGAAAATCAGAAGTATTGAAAGAGGATTACATTCGTCTGCTAAATCTAGTTGATGGCCTTAATGTCAAGGTGTTTCTCAGCGGCCCTCGCTGATGCTAAACAAATGGCTGGAAAAAACATGCAAACCAACAACTGTAACCTTCACAGACAACTTTAACATCTTTTGGGAAAGGAGACATCTGTTCAACAGAGATGTTTTTTCTCTAAATAGGTCAGGTGCAAAACGGCTGATTTCAAACATCTTCTATTCTGTGAACCATGCTCCATCAGCTTTGTCCCAAAACAAATGATAAGCCCAGTACAGCCCGAACAAGCCAAGATAAAGATGGCCAGAAAGATGACACAGAGAGGCTACGTCAGAGCTACAGGAGGATTCATCCCAGATCTCAGCAGGACAAAGAGAGGACCAAGAACCTCCATCGTCACGATCACCGGTCCAGACTGCACCCGCCTCCCCTTCTTCTCCACAAAGCCCAGAAGTTCCTTTTCCGGAATTTTCTCAGAACATGAACAAAGTATTTAAGATTGGCCTACAGATGACATCCTCTCCACATAGCCATTCTGCTGTGACTAAACCAGCATTTTCCAAAGGCCTCAGAGCCTCAGATCCTCCTCCTCTACGTATCACAGAACATTCTGGTGCTCGGGACCTCCAGATAACTTTGCTGTGATACAGATCGGGCCCTGGCCACACGTTTATCAGACATGACAGTTTCCAGCATCAGCTTGGGCCTTTTGCCGGAGATTATGGAATATCTGTGATGATACGTGGCAGAAAAAAGAAAAACATAAGGATAAACAGGAACAAATACTTAAAAGTCATAAACTGTCAGATGAAACCTGTCATAGAGACATCATCAACCACTAAGTCATATAAACTGGGTTTATTAAACATTAGATCTCTGTCAGGAAAATCCCTTTTAATTAATGACTTCATTATTGACAATAATCTTGATGTAATGTTTTTAACAGAAACATGGTTACATGAACTTAATGAACCAGCTATTCTATTAGAGACGACTCCTCCAAACTACAATTTTCTTTGTGAGAGCAGACAGCAAAGGAAAGGTGGAGGAGTAGCAACATTGTTTAATGATTCACTAAAATGTAAAAAGGTGTTTTTGGGAAAATTTGACTCTTTTGAACATTTGGCTCTCCAGGTAAAGAGCCCGGTACGAACTATGTTTCTGAATGTGTACAGGCCTCCTTAGTCCACATCAAACTTTTTTAATGATTTTAGTGACCTCCTGTCTGTGATATGTGTTGATTATGACTGTTTAATTATTGTGGGAGACTTCAACTTTCACGTTGACAACCCTGAAGACAGAAGTGCAAAAGAACTGTGTGACACACTTAGAAACTTTGGTTTAAGTCAGCATGTTAAACAGCCAACACACAAACAGGGACATATTTTAGACTTGATCATCACTAAAGGTCTAAACATTTCACAGGTCAATGTAACTGATGTTGCCCTATCTGATCACTTTTCTGTTACCTTTGAAAGCATCATTTCCAGTGACTCATTTAGCCAAAGGGACATCGTAAGAAAACGCACCTTTAAGGACAATGCCACGGAAACTTTTATTCAAGCTTACTCTGCTACTTCAACCTTGGGCTGCAACTCAGTAGATGAGCTAGTACATAACTTTCATTCTAAAGTCTCAGACATCATTGACTGCATTGCTCTAGTTAAAGTGAAAGTTTTTTCCGGGAAGAAAAAATCTCCTTGGAGAAATGCTTCAGCAGTTAGAGGTGAAAAAAGGGAATGTTGAAAAGCTGAACGCAGGTGGAGAAAGAACAGACTCCAGGTTCACTACGACATCTATAAAGAGAGACTTTACAGATATAACTTACAACTGAGAAATGCAAGAGAATCTTTCTTCTCAGAGATCATCAAGAAAAACTTTAATAATGCTCGTGTCTTATTTTCCACAGTTGACAGGCTAACAAATCCTCCTGTGTCAGTGGCTTCTGAACTCCACTCCACCAAGGCCTGCAATGAATTTGCTAACTTCTTTACTGAAAAAACCCTAAAAATTAGAGGATCACTTTGTACTACCATATCAACACCAGAACCAAAGCTGTATTCAGCTGGAACTACTTCTGACAAAATGTCCCATTTCAGCCAAATAAACCACAAAAGCTTAGAGCAGATCATTCAGCAGCTAAGTTCCTCCTCCTGCTGCCTTGATGTTCTCCCCACAGCTTTCTTTAAGAAAGTTCTGCCTGTCATAGTGTCTGATTTGACTCAGATAATAAACACGTCCCTTCTGTCAGGTGTTTTCCCCCAGTCCCTAAAAACAGCAATTATCAAACCACTGCTGAAAAAGAACAATTTAGACAAACTACTACTCCAGAACTACAGGCCCATCTCAAACCTCCCCTTTATCAGTAAGATTATTGAAAAAGCTGTGTTTCAACAATTAAACACCTTCCTAACAACGACCAGCCGCTTTGACGTTTTCCAGTCAGGTTTCCTCACCACAGTACAGAGATTGCCCTTATCAAGGTGTTTAATGACATCCATATAAATACAGACTGTGGAAGAACCACCGTGCTGCTACTATTGGACCTCAGTGCAGCATTGATACTGTCGATCACTCCATTCTGAAGAACTGGGTCGGCCTCTCTGGTACAGCACTCCACTGGTTTAAATCCTACTTAAAGGACAGGGACTTTTTTGTGTCAGTAGGTAACTTTACATCCCAGACGACAAAAATTACATGTGGGGTTCCCCAAGGGTCCATTCTGGGTCCCCTCCTATTCAATATCTACATGCTCCCTCTAGCTCAGATAATAAAAAATAACAACATCAGCTACCATAACTATGCAGACGACACACAGCTTTACATTACCATGTCACCAGGTGACTATAAACCAGTTCAAGCACTGAGTAAATGCCTTGAAGAAATCAATGCCTGGATGTGCCAAAATTTTCTTCAGTTGAATAAAAACAAAACAGAAGTAATAATTTTTGGACCAATAGAGGAGAGATCAAAAGTTAGCTCACAGCTTCAGTCGCTTCAGCTAAAAACCACTAATCAGGCCCGAAATCTGGGTGTAGTGATGGACTCAGACCTGAACCTTCAAAAGCATCTAAAGACAATTACAAGGTCGGCTTTTTATCACCTGAGGAAAATTTCCAGGATTAAAGGACTGATGTCTCAGCAGGATCTGGAAAAACTAATCCATGTGTTTATTTTTAGTAGAATTGATTACTGCAACGGTGTTTTCACAGGTCTGCCTAAAACGTGGATCAGACAGCTGCAGCTGATCCAGAACGCTGCTGCCCGCGTCCTCACTAAGACTAAGAAAGTAGAACACATCACCCCAGTTCTAAAGTCATTACACTGGCTCCCTGTATCTCAGAGAATAGACTTTAAAATCCTTCTGTTAGTCTATAAATCCCTAAATGGCTTAGCACCTACATACATTACAGACTTGTTATCAGCGTATAAACCAGGGGTGTCAAACATACGGCCCACGGGCAAAAGGTGAAAGAAAGAGGAGATAAAAGGAAGAGAATGATAAAACAATTATTGAAAAAGAACATGTATCCGTTTAATTGAAAATCCGCAGTTCCTATATTGTCCACGAGGGGCGCTGTGTTTTAATTAGCAGATTAAGCTTCAGGTGTGGAAAAATTTAAATCGTTTCTTAATTTTTATCTGTTTGATGTATTTTGTCCTGCAGGACAGTGCTTTTAAGTTCCAAAAAATTTGAATAAATGTAAATGTGAATAAATGTTTTTCAACATTGTACGATCACTGTGATCAGTTCTTATGCATAATGCACTTAAGTAAATGTTTAACTGAGTAAAAGTATTGTTAAAATTGCACATACTTTTCTTATAAACGCTGAGGTTATTCATAATATATTGTGTAAAAGTGAAATTAATTTAATATAAAAATCAACAACAAGTCCACTTTTATTAGTTCTATTTAATCTTGCAATGAGTTTACTCGTGTGGCCCTCTTGAGATCAGATTAAGCTGTATGCGGCCCCTCAACCAAAATGAGTTTGACACCCCTGGTATCAACCCTCCAGACCACTAAGGTCTTCTGGCTCCAGCCTTCTCTGCATACCTAGAACACGAACCAAACACGGAGAAGCAGCATTTAGTTCCTATGCTCCACTTATCTGGAACAAACTTCCAGAAAACTGTAAAAGTGCTGAAAGCCTGAGTTCCTTTAAATCGAGATTAAAAACACATTTGTTTAAAATTGCCTTTGAATGTTCAAGTTAAACTGTTTCACTGTTTTTAAATGTTCTTTTTTGTTTCTACATTCTATCCCTACTTGCTTTTATTTCTATATTTTAATAATGTAAAGCACTTTGCATTGTCTCTGTACTGAATTGTGCTATATAAATAAATTTGCCTTGCCTTGCCTTCCCAACCATCTTCTTAAACATTGACCAAACATTTTGTAGTTTAATTTCTGCTCCAATGGAAGAACAATAATTTCTCCATGTTTCCATCTTAGCCTCTTTAATTATTTTACGAGCCTCTGCCCTTTTCTTCTTATATTTAATAAGATGTCAGATTCTTCTGTAGAGTTTTAAATTCTTAATGCCATTCTTTAATCACTTTAATCACTCTGCTACAACCCTCATTCTACCATGGTACAATTTTTGTCTTTCCTTTAATTGTTACTTTTGAAATACTAATTTCTGCAGCATTCAGTATATGTTCCGTTACCTGTTTAGTGCACTCATCTATATTTCCTTTTAATGTCACTAAATGAATTGTTTGCTCACATACTGTTTTAAAAGTTTGCCACTTAGCTTTATTAAAGCACCATCTTGTTATTTTGATTTCGTCTTGTCTAAATAAATTGTCTTTAATGATTGTGCTAACTGGAAAGTGATCACTTCCTATTGTGGACTCTCCCCTCACACCCCACTCACGAGAACTAATGATCGAACTGGATACTAACGTTAAATCCAGACATGACAAAGTTCCATTATGAATGTCAACTCTTGTTCCTTGTCCATTATTAAGAGACACCAGTGACCTTTCATCCATCATTTCTTCCACTATTTTACCATTGTTGTCCGTCTGTCTGCTTCCCCATAGGCTATTATTGCATTGAAATCCCCACACCAAACTTCTCTTCTTGTTATTGATCCTGAAATTTTATTATATACCTCACTTTGTAACTTTTTACATGGATTATAATAATTCAGAATCCTAATATTTACAATTTTTTCTAAGTTAAATATTTCTACACTGACATATTCATACTCTCCAGGTACATGATGTTCTTTATATGCCAATCCATCTTTAATGAATGTTGCACAACCTCCTCCATTACTATTGTTACTCCTATCTCTACTGACTAAACTATAACCGGGAATTTTAAAGTCTAACGATGGTTTTAACCAAGTTTCCTGAATACAAATAACATCTGGAGCTGTTTCTTATTCATGTACACATTTTTTAAATCCTTGACCATTTACTATGAGACTTCTAGCATTACATTGAAGAATATGTATGACTATTTTTTTTTTATCCTTTTCATGATCGTTTCCAGCTGAACTCAGAAGTTTGTGAATTTGATCTGCTTGGACCTCTTTCATGTCTAGAAACCATCCTGCTGCTTCTACAATCGTTTTAATTTAATCACTTTTCTTTTTCATTTGCACTGTAACATCATTATATCTTTATCTATATTACATTTGTGCTTACAAGGGCTTGCTTCTGTTTTCTTTGTGAGTCATTATTTTCCTGATTTAAATCTCCTTGATTTCTTTATTTCCCAAATCATTTGTACTTTCTTTTCTAACTTTCCTTATTGCCTCAGCGTATGAAACCCTCTCTGTTATTTTTACTATTTGTGCTTGTCTTGCTTCTCTTACTATACATCCTCCCACGCCTGCCGACAGGGGGGGACAAACGGGTCTGTTGTCCCGGTCCCAGGACAGAGTGGGGGCCCAAAACTGACTCTGACACGCGCGCGCGGGCGCTGCTTGCAGAAACTGTATGGCACCAAAAAGTCTCCCTCACGGCACTCTACTGCTCCCCCTCCCCTCTCCTACATGGCTCAGCGGCGCCAGCCAATCAGCACGCAGGCTCAGCCCGGCCTGCCCACTCTGCTCCCAACACAAACATCCGTGGTGCTGTTCAAATCAGACTCGGAGAGAGAGAGGGACTGCACGAGCGGAAAAAAACATGAACAGGGAAAGAAGCGCCATTTGGCTAAAATTTAATACCGTAAATGAAATCAGGCTGTAAGGTTTGTAAAAAGCCGGTTGAATTCAGTGTTAACATAACAAATTTATATAAGCACAGGAAAAACCATGAGCAAGAAAACGTAGAGCAACAAACGAAGAGAGGAGACAAATCGTCTCTCATTGCTCCGACAGACCCACAGACTGACGTCACTGACTGAGGCGTTTCAGTCCTCCAGAGAACATCCAGGTAGATCAGAGTGGTCATCTTCAGCAGCACTTCATGTTAACTTTCAATGTAGATATTATCTATCATATGTTACTGGAGCCCACACATAAAATGTAATTAAGACCTTGAAAGAACCCAGTACATATATCCTATTAAAAAGTGTTATTTAAGATAAAATAACATTTACTAATCCTTTATTTATCCCACGACGTGGAAATTTATAGGATTAAAGCAACAGGGTGCACACAACAGAGACAAAATTACATAAGGATTGAAAGATATAAGAGGTTGATTTGGGGAAAAAAACACTATGAACATAAGATTACCATTATTATTATTATTATTATTTAATTGTAATAGTAAAATAAAAATCACAAAACCCGGAAGGTCAACAGTTTCATGATACATCAAGCTTAGGGACTGGCTAATATACAGCAGGTCAAAAAAAGTCATATTTTGGCTACAGTGCTGCTGTTCTCTGATGAAGAAAAGATCAACTAGTGCACCAAATTCAATAGATGGATTTAAAATATCCAATATAAAATACAGAGAATTCCAGGGCATGAAGTGCACAGTTAAGTTGACATTTTTTTTAGTGTGTGTGTGTGTGTGTGTGTGTGTGTGCGCGTGTGTGCGCGTGTGTGTGTGTTGGCGGCAGGTGTAGAGGGGGGGCCCAAAAAGACTGCGTTGTCCCGGGCCCTAGCAAAGCTGTCAGCTGGCCTGCACCCTCCATATGCTGCACCAAGTTCTCCTCCACAGTTACAACATTTAACTTTGCCGTCTTTGTCACACTTTCCATATTCATGCGATCCTCCACATCTTGCACACCTCATTTTCCATTTGCACCCCTTTGCTACATGACCCATTGTTTGACAAATAAAACATCTTATTGGATTGGGAATGTATTCTCTCACCCTGAAGTTTATATAGCCAATCTGCACAGATTCTGGAATAACATTCTCAAACTGTAATATTATTGCCATGGTGTCTTTAACAACTCCATCTCTTTTGTGTTTTTATCATGTTGTTTCAGTAACTTTCCTCCTTTAATTTCTTGTTTGAAATCATCTACTGTCACGTCAAGTAGAACTCCTGAAATTACTCTTAATCTTGCAGCTGTGCCAGGAATTTATGTTTTGATTCTTTCACCTAGAAGAGTTGTCATTTTGAGAATCTGTTCTTCTTTTTTACTTACAGCAGAAATTAATATCTTTCGGTTGTTCATTATCCTGGCTGACTTGATTCCTCCAATTTCCTTCTCAATTGCTTTAGTTAGTTTTATCAGATGTAAGTGTCCTCCCCCTTTTTTAAACACCACTGTCACTTTCCACTCCTCTTCCCCATATGCTCGCTCTCCCTGCACTTGTTTTTCCTGGCTTGCGTTTGTTTTTCTCTTTTTACTTTTTTCCTCTCTAACCTCACTCCCATCTGACCAACTTCTATCTCATTCCTGTCTTTGTCTCAATTCTAGCTTTCTCCTTGAAGACCTAGACATCATCCACTCCATTTCCTCTCCATTATTTCCATCTGATGTAAAAGCCATAAAGCTTAATTCTAAGAACAGCTTATGCAATCGGCCAAAAAGTGATCAACTCCTACCAACTTCTCACTCCGCTCGCAAACTTCCCATGTCAACCGCCTCGTCCCTTGCCCCGGGCCCAAGCGCCTTTTCTCCTTTTGGCTGCCAGTCCCTGCACCCTCCGCCTTCCCTAGAGACTGTCACCACACCTGACAATAATAAATTACACCTGTCAAGCTCCAATAAAGCCAGACTCACTCCACCTGCTCACCCCTCCATAAAAGCCCTTCTCAGTCTTCTCTTCCCCGCTGGATTGTCTTCTCCCATGCCTCATCTGCCTGTCAGAGATTTTCCCACGTCTGTTAGTCAGAGTTTCCTACGTCTTCTTGCCAGAAGTTTCCTACAACTGCCTGCTGGTAACGTCAACTGCTGAGCTGCCAGCTGAACCTCACCCCAGCGCTTCTACAATTCTCTCTGCTGAGCTGTCGGCTTACCCACAACTCCAGCGCTCCAAGTAATCACACTGTTGTGCTGCCGGCTTACCTGCAACTTCAAGAGCTCCAGGTACTCACTCTGCTGTGCTACTGGTTCTCCTACAACCCCAAGTACTCCATCTGTTGTGCTGCTGATCCTGCTGCTACCTCCAAGAAGCTCCAGGAATTCTCCCTCTTTGCTGAGCAGCTGGCTCCTCCTGGACCTCAGCGCTCTCACGCCTGTCCTGTGTACTTCTGGCTCTTGGCATCTCCCTGGGTACGCTGCTCAGCACCTGCAGTCCTCCAGCTCTCTCCCTTCAGTCCCCCTGCACTGGCAGTTCTCCAGCTTCTGTCAGCTTCATCCTCCTGATCCTGTTCAGTCAAGACTCGTTCTCTGTCCACAACTCATCCTTATGTCAATAAAACTCTTAAAGACTAGCTCTGTGTGTGGCTGAATTCTGGGTTCACCTGAAAAACCGTGAAAGGCAGGATTTGTTGAATGGTTTCATATAATTTCTAGCACACAATGTAACTAAAAAAACAGGAAATTTAAGTGATTTTTGGTAAGCTGTAAAAGTCTACAAATGTGAATAAGTGGTTCTGAGTTAGAAAAAAAATGACCAAAGTAAGCAATTTATCAATAGGCTCTATGCAGCTCGCAGTTCCGCGTTCGCGTGTACTAGGCTACCAACTTCCGGTTCGACTTCCTGTTTATACACAGACAGATATGGCTCTCTTTTATAGTCGTTGTCTTCAAGACTTACCTCGTCTGACGGTAAATGATGTAGATCGACTCATAAAAAAATCACGTGCTGCTCCCAACAGCAAGCGGGAAAAGGGATTTAAAATGTACATAGGCAGCTATATCGACAACTATGAGGGTAAGTAGCTAAAGTACAGGGTTTCCCGCAGTGCTATCTGCGCTGTGGGAAACCCGCGGGGGGGTTTCCCCCCCGAGTCTGCGGGAGACACTGACGTACTTACTATATTAAACACCTCAGGTGGTGTTCGGGTCATTTCGACCCGGTAAAAATTTATAATTAAACAATGTTAACGCATTGAACTGAAACTTAATGACTTTGTTCACAAAGGGTATAACTACTTCTCAAATGTTTTTGAGGAAAACTGAAATTAAATGAAAATTTGATCATTTTCGTTGATGAAAGCGGGGCACAACACGCACTTATTCTACACATGCCAGCATGACAAAACCTTTTAGCCTACTGTCTATAGATGTTAAACATTTATTTAAACATAGCAAAATGTTGATTTTTCATCTTTTTAGTGTTTATTTAAATTTAGACAAATCTTATACATTAAAAAATGCCATTATTTTATATGAAAAAGTTAATAATTGTATGTATGTTTAAAATGTATGTTCATCTTTCTCCCTAACAGTGTCAATGAAAGACAAGGTGACAGGAGAGGTCAGCGTGCGGGCAGTCTGTCATAGATCCATGAGGAAAAATGAAAAGCCACACGAATTGAGAGTAGGGTGACTAGAGTCAATGTTAGGGTAATGGTTAGGCTTGCTGATAAGTTGCCAACATCAGCTAATAAGTAGCATTATCTAAATGTGGTTTAGTCTCTGTCTACTGTTTATGGGCATGAATGAGTAGGCCTACATTTTAACATATGTGCCTCTCATCTAGAATACACTATGCTTTTATTAGTTATATTTTCCTCTTACTAACAGTTTAGCTCTTGAGAGATATTTGTCATCTAAGCTTCTATTTCTCCCTAGATGGTGTTAAAACACTCGAAACCTGTGATTTTGGCGAGTACCCACTGCTCCTGTGTGGCGGGGTGTGCCTTATGCAACCATTTGGTTGCACTACTGTATCAAACAGCACACTTTTCTCAATTAAACATCCCTGCTGTACCCCCAGTGCACAGTTGCACAGACACTGAGCAGATCTGGCATAAACCAAGGACCTTGGTAAGTCATCTCTCTGTCATCTGAATTGTACTTATGCACGTGTGTTGCCATGTCAAAACATGTGTGATGCCATGTCAAAATGTGCCTTTGCTGTCAGGGTGTTAGGCCAGGTCCGGTGGGGGACATGGAGGTCCGCAAACCCCAAAATTCAACCGCGGTTTGTGTGAGGTGAGATTATATTACCTTTAGTTTATGTGTTAAATATGTACGCTGCATTTTAAAAAAAATGTTTTTCACTTTACCTTTATCAGAAGTTCTCTCTACAAAGCACTGGACGGGGAAATGCCAGATCTAGCCACATTGAGAGTGGCAGAGGTATACAAGCACTTTCCTCCTTTGCTTGCACCTCTAGTGACCACCATGGGCATGTCAGCAGACGTCCCATTAGTTCATTCAGCTTATGGGGCTGTCCAGGCAGGGAGTGTGCTGTCATTCCAGCTAAAACCACCAGAAATGCGGGAAATCATCAACATCCCAGGCGCCCCTGCCCAACCTTCTATTCCCATCCAAAGCTATAGGCTTGAGCCAACCACATGCGCTTATGTGTTATCAGAGGAGGAACATGTATATATGAAATCGCTACAGGTGTCATTCGACATGGCCCACAGAGTTGAAGCTGCAACACGGGAGCAGAGCTCATGCCAGGAATGGCATCGACTGAGAAAGATGCGAGTCACATCTACACGCTTTCACGAGGCATGCCATGTTCGATGTCATACATCTGCTGAAAATCTGGCACAGAGAATTTTGAGGGGGACTGTCATGACGAAGGACATGAGGAGAGGAATCGATATGGAGCCAGCTGCCGTGACAGAGTACTGCAGTTTAAAAAATGTGAATTATTCACCCTGCGGGTTCATTATACACCCTGATGCTCCATGGCTGGGTTGCTCTCCCGATGGAGTCGTTTTCGATCCTTCTGATAACCCACCATATGCCCTGCTTGAAATAAAATGCCCCAACATCCAGAGTTATGTTGACTGTCCCTACCTGAAAATGTCGGATGGTTCTTTGCAGCTTAGGAGGCAGCACAAGTATTACTGGCAAGTGCAAGGTCAGATCCTCCTAACAGGTTTAGAGTGGTGTGATTTTGTTGTATGTGCGCAGGAGGACATGCTTGTTGAGCGTATATACAAAAATAGCGATGTAATGCGCACCATTAGAGACCGAGCAGATCTGGTTTTTTTTTTACCACTACCTACAGAAGTGTTTGCATGTTTAGGTCATTTTTAGATAACCAGTGAAGTATTTCCCAATTTCTACAATTGTACAAATGTTGGGTTATTTAATGACTGTGTGTTACAGTGTGGCCACATACCACTGGTGGTCCAATCAATTATAATATACAGCATTATAGTTATTGTATTCTAATTTGTTATTTAGACTTTAAAGAATATTTACATATATACACAAAATAATCATATACACACATACTCACTCTCTCTCTCTCTCTCTATATATATATATATATATATATACACACACACATTAGAATATATACACCTATCATACCAAATTAGAAATGTATATGTACATATATATATATATACATATATATATATATATATATATATGGATATATATTGAGATTTGTACAGGCTAGTAAATAAATGTTATGCATTATGAAATTATAACAAAAAATGCACAAGGAAACACTGTCTTAGTTTTGTCTGTTGATCAGAGTTATGAACAGAGTGTGAAATCCATAGTTTTTACAAAAGTATACAGTATTTACATTTACCTTAGCACATTAACAAGGATGAGGGTTTTTAGACTCAGTGGCTCCATGCCTTAACAAGTGGTCCACATTGGTAGTTCACAAGTAAACATGCCACTGTAAACAGTTGATTTATGCTACCAGAAATGGACAAGGGGATGACTGTATCAAACAACTTATGCTCCTTCACTCGGCGGATAAGACGTTCAATGTGTACCCTGAGCCTGGCCACAGACTGAGTGTGGGTCACTTCATGAGGTAGCATTTGTTTTCCCTTGGTCAGGAAAACAGGCCGGTGAATTTTGCATGGCACTAGGTTGTCAATTAAGAAGCCCTTATCCACCATGATGGCCATGTCAGGGGTAATAAGGTTAATGATCCCTGACTGTTTGAACAACTCCCTGTCACTTATAGACCCTGCATAGAGTCCAGACACAAATGTTATTGCTCCATGAGGTGCCATTCCTATTAAAGCCTTGAATGTGCAGTGAGACTTATAGTTTGAAAAAACCTCACTTTGTAATAACAAAGAGGAAGGTGTTTGGCAGCGGATCTCAGTACAATCCAGGATAACCTGCGTGTCTCGGAAAAGATGAAATTCCTCTGGCAAATGGGCTCGTACTCTCTCTTTCGGCATCCAAATGCACACTGACCCCAGGACAAAGTACAGGATGTTGGCCCAGGTTGTTATGATGCGGCTCACAGTGGCCTGATGTACATTGAAGTGATGACCAAGGTCCTTTTGCTTGAGGCCCAAAGCAAGATGCATCATGAACAGGAAGAACTCGTCTATAGCAGGAAGTGCCCGAGTGTTTCCAGCCTCCTTGGTGACTTTGGAGTTGGTGACACGAATCATTCTGTGCGTTGTCGGTTCAATTAGTTCCCAGAAGGCCATCAGGTGGTTGTAGGTTGCAAATCTGTCAAGAAATAAACGTGCATTGGTTCTCACATGGCATAAAAGACTTACTCTTAGCTTTATAGATAGTATAGTAATTTCCAGTTTATGAAATAACAATGCTGAACTACAAGTAACTGATACAACAATCTTGTAATACTTCATGAGTCATAAAAATTATGGAATTCCCTATGTATGATTAAACTAACTCTGATTGCTGTTGAAGACAACAGATGTTATTCATACTTATAATTATGTTAGCCTATGTTGTTATTTTCAGTATGAATTTCATGACTCTGGGACAATTTTTAGATTAAAAACATAGGGGGTGCATTTTTCAGCAGCCATTTGCCAAAAAACGCACCCCCTGCTTTTTTACTTAAATATACACTTGTAGCTGATTTAACATTTCCTACGTGTTTACACATGTGATTGGAGCTACCAGTATGAATTTCATGATTCTGGGACAATTATTTAGATTAAAAACATAGGGGGTGCATTTTTCGGCAGCCATTTGCCAAAAAACGCACCCCCTGCTATTTTACTTAAATTTAAAACTTTAAAACAATGACAGGGCCATTGTTGCTGTATGATCTGCAGCCCCATTTGGAACTTTTAAACAGGCTTTTGAAAAACTTTGATAATTTGCTGCTGTAATATTATAGAATTTTCAGAATAAAAAGCTAGCAGATGTGCATAATCAAAAAAAATATATCATAAATACAAGCATAGAGCACTCAGTATTGCTAGAAAGGTCACGCTATTTTCTGGAAAAATACATTATTGTATGAGTTAAGTTCATTTCCGTTTTATGCCTCTTTCCTTGTAAGTTTGAAATGTCCCATGCCCCTGAATGCACCATAGCTTTCTGACAGTCGTGAATGCATCACACTGGTCTATGAACGCTGTGCTGTTTACTGTAGATGCACGTTTGATCTTCCGTTTAAGACAAAGCTTTGCCGTTTCAAAACTCACGTCGGTTCTCACGGTTTATTGTTGTATGTGAATGACAAGAGACCACAACAAATAAATTAGCCGTACCTCAGACTCAGATAAAGACTTTGGATTTAATGGTGTACATTACACCCGTACTTTTGTAAACGAAACTGCCAAATAAACACCGTTTTTTCACACAAGAGGTATATTCAAACATTTTGACATCACTAATATAAGAACAAGTAACTCCGTTGGTCACATTTTAATCCGTTTTCTTCGTCGATATTCAGCTGTACAGAGCGAGGCGCGCTCCCGCGACAGGGGACGCATATCTCGGCAGGGATGCACTTTTCGGCATAACACCGGCCGACAACTCATCGCCTGATCGCCTCGCCTGAGCAAATTCCTGCGGGAAACACTGTATTACAAATGCTTATCACAGGCAATATAAGTTTAACTTACCTTGTATAAAAGCGTATGTCCTCATCGGACCCTGCAAATCTCTGGAGACCGAAGCGAAGTGTGATCTTGGTCTGGTCCAACTCCTTCCGTAGATCTTCTATCTCCCTCGTCAACTCCTCATTTTTATGCAATACCATGTCCACAGCTGCAGCTTCTGGGACTGAACAATAATCGTGTCCAGTTCTCTCCATGTCAAATTCCATATCTTGCTCTATGTCCGAGTCAGGATCAGGGGGCAGCGGTCTCTCTCGCCGTTCCCAAACACTCGACCTCGGCGGCTGCACTTGGTAACGGTTCCACTCAAACAGTGTAGGGAAAGCCCCTTTTTTCAGACGTCTCAGTCTAGTCCCTTTCATAAAGTCATCGGGTTTGAAATGAACGCTACACACCTTTGTGTTTTTGTTGACTTGGAAGTCATCCCTCCTGATCTTAACGATCCATTTTTTTCTTAGATCCTCTTCCACGGGAAATGAATGAAAACTCACCGTCGAGTTGTATCTTGCCGACAACGCACGACGGCACACAACAATGTTCCGAACTAGGTCGCATTAGTTTTTGATATCGGAAGACCTTTTTCTCCATAGTTAAGCTGCAAAGCTAAGAATAACTAGAACGTTGGTTGTTATTAATTTTCGCGCATCAGATCTTATACGGAACCGGAAACTGTTTGCCTAGTAGAGAGTGTAGGCGGAAACACGTCACAATCCCCGCTGCATAGAGCCTATTGTCCTACTGAAGTGAAAAAGAAAAGCTTCAGAGTATATAAAATAAAAAAAATCAAAGAAAAAGGATTGCAACATCTCAATTTTATTTATATAGCGCCAATTCATGAAACATGTCATCTCAAAGCACTTTACAAAGTCAAATCAATCATATTATACAGATTGGGTCAGATTATACAGATTGGTCAAAAATGTTCCTATATAAGGAAACCAGTTGATTGAATCAAAGTCCCGACAAGCAGCATTCACTCCTGGAGAAGCGTAGAGCCACAGGGAGAGTCGTCTGCATTGTACATGGCTTTGCAGCAATCCCTCATACTGAGCAAGCATGAAGCGACAGTGGAAAGAAAAACTCCCCATTAACAGGAAGGAAAAACCTCCAGCAGAACCGGGCTCAGTATGAACGGTCATCTGCCTCGACCGACTGGGGGTTACAGAAGACAGCAGAGACACAACAAGAGAGACAAACGAGCACAGAAGCACACATTGATCTAGTAATCTGTTCTATATTAGATGATAATAGCGGGTGAGCTGTGTTCTCTGGATGATGTCTCAGCTAACAGAATGCCAGACCAGGTGTACCTACTATGAAGAAAAAAGAGAGAGAACAAAAAGTTAAAAGATGAAATGATGACAAGCAATGCATAATTGAAGAACAGTTGAACTCTATAGAGTGAGAAAAATAGATCCTGATGTCCTCCAGTAGCCTAAGCCTATAGCAGCATAACTATAGAGGCAGCTCAGGGTAACATGAGCCACTCTAACTATAAGCTTTGTCAAAAAAGAAAGGTTTAAGATTAGTCTTAAAAGTAGACGGGGTGTCTGCCTCACGGACCAAAACTGGGAGTTGGTTCCACAGGAGAGGAGCCTGATAGCTAAAGGATCTGCCTCCCATTCTACTTTTAGAGACTCTAGGAACCACCAGCAGACCTGCAGTCTGAGAGCGAAGTGCTCTGTTAGGAACATACGGGGTAATCAGAGCTCTGATATATGTGATGGAGCTTAATTCTTAAGGGCTTTATATGTTAAGAGGTTGTGGCTGTGGAGGACTTAATGAGAGCTACAGAACTCAAACATGACAAAAATCAATCATCCTCCTTAAGCCTAAGGTGGCCTGGTACCAATGAAACCTACGGACCAACTTAGACTCAAACACAATGTTTGCTATGGACATTCTGTGCCTTTCAAAGAAGTCTACCAACAAAACAGTGCTCAGATTCAGATAAGGGAGTCCATTTCTCCTAATCACACTCCTCTAGGTGACTCTGTCACTGCCCACATAAATGTTGAAGACCCCCCAGGAGTACCACTGAATCCATAGATGGCATCACTTCCAAGACACCGTCCAGAGACTCCAGGAAGGCCGGCTGATTTTAACTACTGTTTGGGGCATAGGCACAGACAGCAGTCATCTTCCATTTTGCAAGTTGAACTCACAAAAAGGAGACATTCTTGCTCACACATGCAATTTTCATCCTGTCCAAAATATCAATATCTATGTTTGTTTCATGTGATGCAAAACTACAGAAGGCAGTTGAAGCCCTTTTAGTTGGTATCATCAGGCTAAAACTGTGGCTGTGGTTTGGTCTTTGTAGAAACTGATCCCTTCTAAACCCTCAGAAACTGTTTGCTTCTTACTTTGATGTGAATGCATCTCATCGAGCAAACAGAGGTGAGATGCCCTGTGGTTTCCACTGCAAAGCTTCATAAAAACTCTCATGACTTACCAGCCCTCCACAAAACTGGCCCTCCTGATAAAAGTGCATACAAGCCACAAAATAAGTTAGACTTTTAATGCAATAACATAATCATGTAATCGCACACATAAAAGCAAAAAGAGAGTGAGGATATACTTGGATGCATCTACCTGTCTGTCTGTCTGTCTGTCTGTCTGTCTGTCTGTCTGTCTGTCTGTCTGTCTGTCTGTCTGCGTAGAAAGCGACATTATTTGATGAAGATTATCAACCCATAGAGGACTTAATCTGCTCTGCTTATTATGCTCTTTTTGAAATGACAAAGATGCTTTGGGTGACTACTGCAACACAATAAAGCATATTTAAACAATCGTTGTTCAAGGCCAAGCTGGAATCCTGGAGAAAAATTCCCCATGATAACATGTAGAGATAATAAAAATTCTTGATTCTTAATTGATCAATTAATTAATCTTGGCTGAACTCCAACATTAGGTTGGAGGTTATTAGTTTATGAACCCTTTTGTTCCTCGTTTTAATTCAAGGACTGAACTTCAGAAAGTGATAAAAAATCAGGAGGGATGTCAAGAAACCAAAAATCACTCATACAAATGACTCAATGTTGTTTATCACCAGACAAACAATTATGTACAAAACATCTTACCGTTAAGAGTAATTTAGAGAGGTTAATCGAACTGTTTTTCAGACCGTAAGAACAAGTGGGAGTACCGGGAGAAAATACATAATTATTTCAACAATGATGTGATAACTATACCTCTGGTGACAGGGTATCTTTCTAAGGAGTATTTTAATTGTTCTTATATAATCTGTCACTGGTGCTAATAGTTTGCCCTAATTTTCATATGAAATTAACTATTGGTATTAACTTTGTTACAGTATCTGACTGGTTTAAATCTCTAGACTCTGCCATTTCTAAATTTCTTTGGAAAGATAAACCCCCACGTATTAGCTTAAAGACAATACAGAAGACTAAAGACAGGGGAGGACTAGATCTGCCTAACTTCCATAACTATTACTTAGCAAATAGGCTACAATACATCTCTAAATGGATAAAAAATACTCTTTTAGATGAGCCTTGGTTAGATATAGAACAGGAAATGTGCAATAATATCATGATCTCAGATCTGCCGTTTATTAGCTCAAATATAAAACGGCATACATGCTTCAAAAATATCAACATTAGCTCTACTCTGACAGCATGGTGGGAGTTCCTCAAAATGACAAAGTCATCACTTATCCCATGCAGTCGTACACCTATCTGGAATAACCCTGATATCCTACAAAATAATAAAATGATAAACTTTACATACTGGAAGAATAAAGGTATTAAATATCTGGAACATCTACTTGACGGAACCGAGTTCATCAATTTTGCTAAACTAAATATGCAATATGGCATTAGTAAAAATAAATTCTTGGAATATGAACAACTTAAATCTATAATTAAAAATAAATATAAGCATATTAATGGTGGTTTACAAGTCCCAACTAATATAATACAGTTCTTAGATTTAACCCCCCCCAAACTACTGTCTAAATTATACAGGACGCTGACTAAAATAGATGATTCGATATCTCTTCCTATAATGAAGTGGGAAAAAGATTTATCAGGCACCTTTGAACAAAATTTCTGGGCTCAGACATGTCTAAGAACTTTCAAATTGACTAGAAACACCAACTTACAACTAATACAATACAAAATCCTTCACAGAGTACACTACACAGGACAAAGATTATTCAAGATGGGTCTGGCACAATCTAATATCTGCCCACACTGCATAGGCAATCATCCTGATAATTATTTTCATGCGTTATGGTTATGCACACCAGTCCAGAGGTTCTGGACACAGATATGTAAGGACTTATCAAAGTGCTTGAGCTGTAAAATTACACCTTCCCCATCAGTTTGCCTGCTCGGTAATTTTGAGGAAAGTCCTCTGAAAAAAGAAATAGTTTACATGGTTTTTACTGCTTTATGCATCGCAAAGAAAACTATCCTCATGAATTGGAAAAGTAAACAAAATCTCAGTATCAATCAGTATAGAGATCTTTTGTTGGATCATATTAATCTAGAGACAGCATCTGCTTCCACATCTGATTGGTCTCTTTGGGCTCCTCTGATCAACACCATCACTTAGTGGAATAGGGGGCGGTGGGTTGCTTCCTGCAGGGCGCAGTGGCTGGATGGGGGGGTTCCTGGGGCCCTGGGGGCACTTGGAGTAGGGCGCCTGGTGGATCCGGCACCGGGGTCTGTTGCCCCCGTCTGGGAGGAGTTTGGGAGGCCTACGGGTGGCCCACAGCGGCCGCTTGCGGCGCTCTTTGGGAGCTGCGTGTTGACGGACGTGGGTTACTGACCTGGTAGCTGTGCTGCCGCTGGGTGGGTCCGGGGTGGGTCTGGGGGTCTGGGGTCCCCGGGGCGCGTCGCCCTCGGGCGCGGGCCCCGGCGGGGCCTCGGGGGTTCCGGTTCCGGGGGGGCGCCGCTTTTGGTGTGGGCCGGCGCGCGCCCGGGTCTCCGCCCCTGCACGGGGCCTCTGGTGCGCTGGGGGGCCTCGGGGCCCGTTGAGGTGGTAGGGGGGCATGGTCATTAACACCTCTGGGCAGATGCTCTTCTCCTTCATTGGATAGGCACTCTGCCAGTGGGGGGAGGGGGAAAGGAGGGGGAGTAGGGACCTACCCAGCCTGGATGTCTACTGTCGAATGTATGGTGAGTTGTTTGAACGTTAGTGTTGGGGAGGGATTAAATCTACGGGAGGGGGGGGGGGGGGGGTTGGGGGCGTTGACGTTCTGGTGGGCTTGTGTCTGGCCCCCTGTCCCGGTCCTGGTCCGTGTCGTCTTCCGGTGCGGGTTTCACCTGGGGGTGGGGTTTGGGGTGGCTCGTGCGGGCCGGCTGGCCGGTGTCCACCCCTCTTATTATTATTATTATTATTATTATTTATTTATTTATTTATTTATTTATTTATTTATTTATTTAGTTTAAGTAGGCTTGGTGGGTGGGCTGGGGGGGTTGAGGTGTTGGTCCTGGTGGGTGGTTGGCTGGCGGGCCCTGCAGCCTCTCCCTGTCCCCCGGGCTACGGTGGTGCCGCTGGCGGGGCCCCCTTCTCTGGGTGGAGTTTTCGGGGAGCGGGGGTGCCTATTGGAGTCAGTAGGGGAGCTGGCTCCCTGGGTTGGCTTCCCAGTCATCTGCTCCCCATCCCCGGACTCCTCCCTCTGCCTGCTCCATCACGCCGCCACACATGTAGGTCATGTGGGAGGGGGCGTTACTGGAGGTTGCCACTTTCTGGTGACGCCCCTCTCCCCAATTTTATCATGCATCTTAGACACTTTCACTTCAAACATTTTTCACATCGCACACTCATATAGGCCATGGTAGGGGGGGTGGGGGGAAGACGTCTGGGGGGGGGCTTATGTTGTGTGGGCCTCACCTCGGACGGCTCCCTTCACCTCCTCTCCCACTTAGACATTGAGGGTTCTGGGCAGTCACACGGAGGGGGTGCGCTGGCAACAGCTACCTTCCGGAAGGGGGGTGGGCTGTGCCGTGCATCCCCTTCGGCGCTCCCAGTTTTTAAACGCACTTGAGAACAACATGCAACAACACAACATTTGAGCAGGCGTAGGGAGGGTCGGGGTCTTCTGCACACCCCCGTTCTCCGATGGCGGCAAGGAGTCTGGGGCCTGGAGCGGGCCACTGTGTCCGGGGTCTTGGTGGGGGGCTGCGGTGTGCAGTCAGCGGCTTGCCAGGTCTGGGGCTGATGCCTCTGCTCCCCCCAGGGGGCGGGGGGCAGGGATGGCAAGGGTAAGGTGGGGGGAGGGAAGGGGTTTATTAGGTATTTAGGGGGAGGGGGGGGGGCTCTGGCCGGGTGGCTCGTGCGGGTCGTGTTGGCCCGCCCTCTTGGGGGGGCCCGGTCCGGGGGGCGTCTGGTCTGGGGCCGGGGCCGGGGGTCGGGCACAGGCAGTCGTATAGTCGATTTGGGGTGACCCCCCCCCCCCTTTGGTCAGTGTTGGATGTGAGTGTTATGTGGGAATGTGTGTACAGCGTCTTTTTTTTTTTTTTTTTTTTCTCTGTGTGTGGTGAGTGGGGCACAAGGGAGGGATGGGGTGAATGAGTTTTTTTTTTTTTTTCCCAGGTATGGGTGTGGTCCGCTCCCTCTCCCAAGAACATCTCAAGTCTCCGCTAGGTGCGGAGCCCATCCCCCCACGTCCTGCCCTCCTCCACTTCGTTGGCGGGCGCCTTGGCCCCCTGGCGCGTTGGTTGGCTTCGGGTTTGGGGCGGGTTCCCGGGCGTGCGCCGGCCCACTCCCGGCGGCCTCTTCGCGGGGCCTGGCCCCCCGGGGGGCGGCCGGGGCCCTTGTCGCGGGGGCGGGGCGCCCCTGGGGCCTCTGGCCCTCAGGGCCCATGGCCGGGTCCACTTCAGCGGGGCTAGCTGCCGGCGGAGCCCACGGGCTCGTCTCCGCGGCTCTTGGGGGCGTCGGCATTGCGGTGGCTGGGGGATTTCCTCGGGGTCGTCTCTGCTCCTTCCTTGGGGGGGGTGTTGCAGATATCCTGTGTCGGCCCCTCCTGGGCGACCTGCTTTGGGGGCCCCTTTGGGAGTCCGGGGTTACGGGTCCCCTGACGCCTGCCTCTGTGCTCGGGGAAGGTGGGTCTTCGGTTCTCCACAATCACTATCAAGCTATTTCTGGATAATCTTCACCTAAACTAGTGCACTTTCACATCTCCCACAGGTGCTGGGTCCCAGGTATTAAGTGTTCACTTATATACAGTAATCTTATAATGTGTTTATTTATTTATTTATGTTCTTTCACTTTCTTTTTTCAAATATCACATTACACATGTCAGCTTACATAATAATATATATGATTTAGCAATGGCATCTAGGTGTTATACGAGTGTAGCTGTTGCTTTATGTTTGTTGGTTGTGCTGTTCTTTTTGTGTCTCTTTCCAGGTGATGGAGCAGACAAAGAAGGTTTTATCACTCTCTCCCTTTTATCTCCTCTTTCTTTCACCTCTAATCTTTTTTTTCTTTTCTTTCACTTTTTCTTCTTCCTTTAGTCTCCCATTGTCATGTCCATATAATTTGAAATTCTCCTTGCAGGAATCATAATAAAGCTATTTACAAGCATAAATCAAGTGGAGCACAATGGCGAAAGCTGTTTGCTCCACTTGTAAAAGCAAAATCTGTCGAGCTCTATCTGGCATTGAGACATCAATTCCTATTGCCACATTGCTAGACAGGACACTGGGAAAAAAAAAAAAAAAAAAAAAAAAAAAAAAAAAAAAAACTTTGTTACAGTATTATTTTTTTCCTCTCTTTTTAGAATCTCCACCAGAACCAGAAGTTGTCTGTTCTTCACTGAGGTAGTCCTCCAGTTCCAGCAGAAACCTCCAGCTGTCAGCTCATTTACAGCCTGCTACTGAGGATCCATTTCTGGTGAAAATGTCTTTTTCTATAAATGAGCTCAACAAGATGCAAATAAAGGCGTCCTGAATGTATCTCAGTGTTTCCCTGTCAGTGTTCTGTCTGATGTTCTCAGTAGCTTCACTGTTTTACTCCTATAACCTCTGCAGCATGATGGTTCCTCTGCAGCTTCATCATGTTCTCACCTGTGGTTCTTTAGATTGTTTCTAACAAAATAGACACGTTGTTCCTGTTGTTTGTGGCTGACTGATAGAAACTATTCTTCAGAGCAGTTTGCATTGCAAATAAAACCAAAACCACAGAATCAAACCTGTTAAAAGCTGCAGAAAAGTGTGATAAACCAAAACTTTAGTTTGCTTTTGAGGTTTTGATCTAGAAATGCATTAAAATAAAACAAACTGCAGCTAATGTTGAATGACCCTAATTCACATTTTGTACAATAATAACATAAACATTGTATATTTATGTAAATAAATTGACTTTCAAATGAAATGCAGCCCCCTGTTAAAGATCTTGTTTCAGGTCATTTTTCAGATTTGGAAGCAGTGGTTAAACAACAATATTGAATAAAATGGTTTTGAAATGATTTTACACAGAAAATCTGAAACGTGTGGCTTGTATTTGTCTTCAGCCCCTTTATTCAGATACCAACAAATAAAATGCTGTCCCAACAACAGACATTTCATGGTTTTCCGTGTGTATTTTAATCTGAGTAGAACTGCTGTTCTTCTTTTTCTGGCCTCACATGTTTACTAAAGAACAAACAGAACCATGAAGAACATAGACCTGGGTAACTAATAAACATCAACATTTGTGATTATAGTGAGACTACATGAGAAAAGGTTTTCCACGTAACTGCTGAAGAAACTGAGCAGCACGCTCATATTGACTGAGACATGGCTTTCACCAGCAATACCGGACAACGCTGTTAGCCTGGAGGGGCTCGCTAACTTCCGCGCCGACAGGGACAGAGAACTCAGCGGTAAGGCCCGAGGAGACGGACTCTGTGTTTACATTAACAACAACTGGTGTAAAAATGCTGGAATGGTCACAAGCTTTTGCTCTCCGGACATTGAGATGCTGATTATTAGCTGCAGACCTTTTTACTTGCCTAGAGAGTTTACTGTTGTGATCATCACAGCGGTCTACGTGCCCCCCAGTGCTAATACAAATGAGGCTATGAGTGTTCTTTATCGGACTATCTCTGAGCTGCAATCTGCGCACACAGAGGGTGTTTTCATCATTGCTGGGGATTTTTACCAGGCAAATATGAAAACTGTTCTCCCTCATTTCTACCAACACGTGGATTTTGCAACTTGAGGAGAGAACACTCTGGACCTAGTTTACACAAACATAAAAGGAGCATTCAGAGCAGCCCCTCGGCCTCACATCTTCTCCTCGGACCACTTCTCTGTGATGCTAATTCCTGCATACAGGCCCCTGCTGATGAGAGCTAAACCTACAGTGAGGCAGGTGAGAGCTTGGACTGAGGGAGCAATGGAGGCGCTCCAGGACTGTTTTGAGTGGGAAAAACAGTCAGAGTCAGTGTCTACTCTGACTGGGACATGTTCAAAGCTGCTGCAACTTATGAGGACAAGATAGACATTGATGAGTACGTGTCAGGTCTAAATACCTAAAACATCATACAACACAGGGAAAGAAAGGCACAAAGACAATTAGTTTGGTTTGGCTCGCGAGGAGAGTAGGAAGAGACCGTACAGTTACAATCTCCAACCCACTCTGCCGGTCTCAGCGTTCTCCTCGGGTTTTATTAAGTTTGGGGCGTTTCCCTAGTTACAGTACTGAGGCTGTACTGAAGGGTGGGGGAACAGATAGTTTACAGCCTCAGTTGTCAACAAAGATACACAGCTGAGTAATCACATTCAATCAGCACATAATCTTGTAGCTGAGTCTTCTTGTTTCAGGAAGGGAAGAAACAAAGTGTATTCTGTTTCTTCGCACAGAGATGATTAAGCTATCATGTGAGTAATATGATTATATCAGAAGCTTACATTACTACATCATAACAAGATAAATCGGTTAATGAAGTATAAACATTAATCCCAACAGTACGCCATGACTGTTTCAGCCTACATCAACAAATGTATTGAGGACATCAGCAAGACCATCATCACCCGAGCCAACCACTAGGCACTAAACAGCACTCCAGCAGTGAAAGCTGTTCCCCACCAGGAAGAGGAGGTGCTCTGCCTTGACACAGCCGACGTGTGGAAGACTCTGAGGAGAGTCAACCCGCGGAAGGCCCCAGGTCCCGACAACAGACCTTGGCGGGTGCTCAAGGAGTGTGCAGGTCAGCTTGCTGGTGTCCTCACAGACATTTTTAACACCTCGCTGGAGCAAGCCACAGTGCCAGCATGCTTCAAGTCTGCCTCCATCATTCCGGTGCCAAAGAAACCTCAAGTCACCTGTTACAATGACTACCGACCTGTTGCACTGACTCCCATCATGATGAAGTGCTTTGAAAGGCTGGTAAAAGAACACATTGTCTCCAGTCTCCCTCCAACACTCGACCCATTCCAGTTTGCCTACCGGCAGAACCGCTCCACTGAGGACGCCAACTCCTCCGCTCTTCATCTGAGCCTGGCACACCTGGAGGAGAAGAACACACACGTGCGGATGCTGTTCCTGGACTTCAGTTCAGCGTTCAACACCATCATCCCACAACATCTGGTGGGAAAACTGGAGCATCTGGGCTTCAGCACACCCCTTCGCAACTGGCTGCTAGACTTCCTCACCAACAGACCTCAGTCAGTCCGGGTCGGACAGAACACCTCTGATGTCATCACCCTCAGCACGGGCTCCCCTCAGGGCTGCGTCCTGAGCCCTCTGCTGTTCACCCTGATGACTCACGACTGCGCTCCCAGGTTACCACCAATCACATCGTGAAGTTTCAAGACGACACAACGGTGGTGGGCCTGATCAAAGACGACAACGACCAGGACTACAGAGAAGAGGTGGAGCAGCTGGTGGGCTGGTGCAGAGACAACAGCCTGATCCTGAACGTGAAGAAAACAAAGGAGATCATCGTCGACTTCAGGAAGAACCGGCCTCACCATGCTCCACTGCTCATCAACAGCTCAGCTGTGGAGGTGGTCAGCAGCACCAGGTTCCTGGGGGTGCACATCACGGACAACCTCACCTGGTCTGTGAACACCACGTCACTGGTGAAGAGGGCACAGAAGCAACTGTACTTCCTGCGGAGGATGAGGAGAGCCCACCTGCCCACGCCCATCCTCACGACTTTCTACAGAAGCACCATAGAGAGCATTCTGACCAGCTGTCTCTCTGTGTGGTGTGGAGGCTGCAGTGCCTCCGACTGGAAGAACGTGAGGAGAGTGGTGAGAAAACCAGAAGAGATAATCGGGGCTCCTCTTCCCTCCATTAAGGACATTTCATCTCAGCGCTGCGTGTCCCGAGCCCGTAACATCATCAGGGACCCCTCACTCCCCCACCATGGACTGTTCTCCCTGCTGCCCTCTGGGAAGAGGTTCCGCAGCATCCGCTGCAGGTCCACCAGGTTGTGCAAAAGCTTTTTCCCTGTCGCCATCAGACTGTTGAACTGCTGAACTATAAACTGGACTCTGTACCACATTCGCATTTTGCACATCTGCATCGTATGCCGAAACGAAATTTCGTTCTGTATGCACTCTGTGCATACAAAATGACAAATAGAGATGTCTAAGTCTAAAAATCTTCAAACCAGCTGTTTACAACAAGACCTAATTTTCTATCATTAGAACATTTTCCTTTCAAAATGGCTCCAAACTTTTGTAGAATACAGCAAATATTTCGCACTTTAGTCAACCTGGTTTCATGAAGCTATAGCAATGCATTAGAAATGTATTTATTTGTTTAAATTAATTTAAATCTCATTAAATATTCAGAGTTTGTTTGATCAGTCTGGGTGTTTTTTATTTATCTTCTTAAGAAAAAACAATCAGAAATTTATGGTGCAAAGTTTCAAACTGAAAATTACTTCTGGCTGGGATTATATATTAAAATAATCATAATCTAAGATGAATCAAAAGTTAAAGTGAACTACTGGTGCTAACAACCGTTTAGGTATCCCAGAGTTCTTTGCATGACATGACGAATCAGCACAGCCCCTCATGGTAATCAGTGAAAATGTCCGTAGAGAAGAGAGCGCCACTTTGTTGTTGATTTAATGAAGGCTGTAGGCCCAGATTTGACTTACATCATCCATGTGTTTCTATCATGTAATGACGTCAGAGTTAAAGGTTGTCCAAATTCAGCAAATTCAGTCGATTACTGAAGGAACAGGAGCTATTATTAAGGGAAATCAGATGGAGGCAAACATTTCTGTCATCTCCTTCCTCAGAGTTGCTGTCAGCAGCGTCTGAATCAGTCTGAAGCTGAGACTCCTGGGTAGGAATGTTTAGGCTAAAATAGGAGCTCTCTGAGAGACTGAGAATATTAGTGAATACGATCACAGCTGATGGAGCACAAACAGGCTGAAGCTGAGCTGCTGAGCTTCTGGTTTTCTCCTGTTTTTTCCAACCACTGAGGGTCTGTGGTGAAGGCTGGTAGACGTGTGAAACTGCAGAGGCAGAGACGTCTCGGCTTCTCTGGGTGTTTAGCTGGTGGAAGGTCAGTTTAACACATTAAAATGTTTCTAAACTCTGAAATATCCATTATGCAGCAGTGCATAACTAAGCAGTGATGAATATCATAATTAATCAAATATCATGAGTCTTTCTTGTCATTTGGTAACTGTAATGGAATTTTGATGAGAAACAGGCTCAGATATTCAGAACAACACAGACACTAAACAAGAACACCCACCTAAAGAAAACAGTAGAAAAAACGTCGCCTTATCATCTTCACAGCTGGTCAGACTGATTCCAGCATGTTTGTTATTCTGGGCAGAGCAGTTGTCTATATATATAAATATATATACTCAATATATACACACTATAAACCAAACCGACAGATTCTACAACATATTCAATTCACTGTAAAAGTTGCTGAATAAGCAAAAACCTTTTACCCATTTCTGTCCAGGCAAACAGACCTGAAGGCAGCAGGAAGTCACATGAAGGTCAGGAGCAGCACTTTTCTCTGCAGTTAGGTTAGAAATGTACAAAGACAGTGGTGCAGCTGTTTCTGTGTAAAAAGAAGCCAGGGAGCGTTCCTTCTTGTGGCCACAGCCGGCCTTCTCACATTGAAGTGTAGCTAACAGTTTTATGTCAGCGTTTAACAATGAATGAGGAAGCAGAGAGCTGCCAAAAAGAGCCCAACATATTTTACCTTCACAAGTGGAGTCTTACTGCTTTCACCATAGAGCTCCGCTTGATTTATACATGCAAGAAGCTTTATTATAATTTATACAGGGAATATTTCATGTTACATGGAGACTGAAACAAAGGAAATATGTGAAAGAGAAAGAAGAGAGAAAAGGGAGAGAACGATACATCCTCAGTCTGCTTCAACATGCAAAGAGATTTAAAAGGAACAGTAGAACCAATGGATAAAGTATTAAAGATACAAACAAGTAACGCCTTGTTACCATCACTGAAGAATATACAGTATTATTTAACAGAATGCATAAAATGACAGCTGAAGATAATAACAGGGGTTTTCTACAGGAGAAACTGATTTAAAACTGATTTCTCACCTATTCACCTCCTCCAAATCCCTTTGGACCTGCAGATTTTCAGAAGCTGTGGCTTATTCAAAGGCTTGGAGAAAAGCTACGATGACATAGCCTCCTGAGACCCAGCCCATTGACTTATGTCCACTGTAGTGGACATTTGAGTTTCATCCCTCTCCTTTAAATCTTTTATGCTAGTCTCTTAATTCCTGCTGTACTGTACAGAGGACATCCTGGGCTTTTCAGTGATATTTTATTTGATTGGCTGGTAGGCCGGAAACCCCCTCTATCTTTCAATCCAAAATGGATGCCATAGGAACAAGCACATTTTATGGAAAGATAAGAGGTGAGTCAAATATTGTTTGTCAATGGTTTTGTTACTATGATAATCATATATTTTCTTGTTCATTAAGGTGTAAGGAATCATATATTTAGTTATGATAGCAAATACATTATGTATCTTTTGAAAAATTTGCCATTTTATGAATGTCAACTATAGTGGACATCAGGACTATCTTCATGTAAATAATGACTCCACATTTTTATAGGAAACAGAACTGAAGCAGAAAGAATTCTTCACAAAATAATCGAGGGAGATTCAGATTTAGAGTTGTCAGATGATGAGAGAGATGAGGATGAGTTTCAACCAGTGAGAGAAGACGGCAATGAAGAAGACGAAGATGATGCAGAAGGCTCAGTTGAAGGGACAGATGCAGACACAGAGTCAGACACAGACAGGGATGAGCAGGAAACTCGACGCCCCCTGTGGGCCAGGAGTAATATGTATGTTTGATGCAGTTCCACAATTTTAAATTTAGCTGCATTGAGTATATAAACTGTTATTTATCATTTATTAATCTTTTTTTTTCCTTCCGATCAGATTTGCACCTGTGTTATCTGAGCTTCCTGTGTGTCAGGATGACCCTACAACACGTGCAGACTGGAGTCCAATTAAATACTTTTCACAGTACATTGACAACAAGGTCTTTGAAGATTTGGCAACATACACAAATCAAAGAGAGCTGCAAAGCAGAGGAGTGTGTATGAAAACTACGCCACAAGAAATAAAAATCTTCTTTGGCATTTCAGTCCACATGGCCTGCCTTGGCTATCCCAGAATTAAAATGTTTTGGGCCAAAAAAACTAAAGTGCCAGTCATAAGTAGCAAAATGTCTAGGGATAGATTCTTCAGGATAAGAAACTCCCTCAAGATTGTCAATGACCTGGCTGTAACAGAGGAAACAAAGAAGGCAGATATTCTTTGGAAAGTTAGGCCAATACTCGATCGTGTACGGCAAGGCTGTCTCAGCCTTGCAAAGCGAGAGACGGTCTGCATTGATGAGCAAATCATCCCGTTCACAGGCCGTTGTCCAGTCAGGCAATATGTTCCTGGCAAGCCAAACCCTACTGGCCTAAAGGTCTTTGTCCTTGCATCCCCAAATGGTCTGATGCTTGATTTTGAAGTCTACCAAGGGAAGAATACCTTTACAGTCCAAAGGTTAGGAGTTGGAGCTGCAGCAGTTCTACGGATGGTTGAATCTGTTCCAAAAGGAAGCCACATATTCTTTGACAGGTACTTCACAACCATAGATCTATTGGATGCATTGCTGGCAAAGGGCCTTCCTGCAACTGGAACTATAATGAAGAACCGTGTCCCAAAGCTGTGCCAGCTGCCAGAAGACAAACAGTTGAAAAAAGAGGGGAGAGGAACATCAGTGTCAGTGGCCAGAAAGAGTCCTGAGCTGGCCATCACAAAATGGTTTGACAACAAACCAGTGCTCATGGCATCCACTGTACATGGGAAAGACCCGGAAGACATCTGTACCAGATGGTCCAAGAAAGAAAAGCACATGGTCCAGGTTAAAAGACCAGCAGTAATTAAGCAGTATAATGACAACATGGGTGGCGTGGATCTTTGTGATCGCATGCTTAGCTTCTATCGTATGTCAAGCAGGACAAGGAAATGGACATCGCGTGTGATCAGTCACTTCTTTGATGTTGCCATCACAAACTCCTGGATACAATACAAGTCTGACAGCAAAGCTCTGCACAGAGCATCCAAGAACACACATCAGTACCTGGACTTCAAATTAGTCCTAGCTGAAGAGCTGTTGGAGAGTCCGGAACTGGATAACAGCTGTGAAGAGAGTGAGGATGAGTATGAGCCACCATCTAAAATGAGGATCCCACAACCAGAGCCATCCGTGCGCAGAATAGGAGCCACGCACATGCCTGAGATGATGGATACCAAGCATGCAGAAAGATGCAGAAATAAGGGCTGCAAGAGCAAGACGTACATGAGATGTACCAAATGCAAGATGTTCCTCTGCATTGCCAAAAAGAGAAATTGCTTCCAGGACTATCACCACTAACAAAGAACATACTAAGAACAAAATGAAGAGTGAAGGAAAAACTAGATTGGATTCAGTTTGACAGAAGAAATAAATCCCCAAAAAATCAGTTTCACATTAGTTCTATGTTCATTGTTCAAATAACTCAAGGATTCAAGGGGGCCAATAAAAGGATTGAATTGTAAAGATAATTTTGCAAAATGTAAGTTCAAGAATAATAAATGTGTCTATTTTATAATCAAAATGTCTGTATTCTTGTATAATAGTCAATTTACAGCCTAAAATGTTTGTATTCTTAGTTAAAAAAACTCTATAATCTGGTAAAATTTTTATCTACCAAATGTGTCTGTTTTCGTACTCAAATGATCCTGTTGTCCACTACAGTGGACATGCTGTAAAATAAAAATAAAGAATAAAAATAAAAATGTGGGAATTGTAGGATGTTTTTTTAACCCTAAACAGGTATGGAATCACAAAAAAATATGATTAGGAAAAAAAATATTTTCCTTGATTCTCAGGAGGATAGGAGGATTTATAGATATTCCACCCATGGAGGGCAGACAGGTGAATGCAGGAGGGCCAGGTCCCTGAGGGGCTGTTTTTTAGAACATGTGTCACGTCAGTCAAAGAACGAAGAGGAAAATAAGATAAATACGTCGTACCTGACTATAAGTCACATTTCTTCTGGAATTTATTTCACACAATCCAGGATTAAACCTGACTTTAAATCTGGTAAAGCAGCTCGTTCAGTTATAAACCTGTCTCCACAACAGGCTGAACAACACAGAACACACCTAGGAGGCTGGATGGAGTAAATTAGCAGAACAAGGCAGCAGCTCCCACTGAACATTGCTGGAGAGATGTGAAAGTGGCTGCACAGACGTCTGTCATGCAACCGAATGGAGCTGGAGATGTTCTTTGTTTCCTGCAACAGGTGCTTCAAAAGGTTTGATCAGAGAACCGTCAATTGATGAATCAATCCAACACTTTTATTTCCTGAACACCCAAGAAGACCAAAGTGCTGAACGGGTCCGTAAATGTGCTTAAAGACAATCAACAACAGACAACCAATGACAAATGGTAAAAATAGGAAGTTAAAGAAGTACAAAAAACAAACAAAGAAATGATATTAAGCCTAAAATTTCTTCTAAACGGACATAAAAAGAAACTAATTAAAGATGGAATTTAAAAGGGACCTAAAACCCCATAAATATTAATATGGTGAGGCCATCCAGAGCCATGTGGTGCACTGTCAATGGGAACCAGTGGAACCCTCCCTTCAGCCTCGTCTCTGCAGAAGCTGGAAGGAGCGATTTCTCAGATGAGCCTTTCTCCTGCAGCAGCTAAGGAACTTTACAAAGAGCAGGTTTCCATTGCTTAAGTTCAGATGTTGGAAAAGGGCCAGGATGCACTTAGCTTAGACTCTGTCTGCACATGTTGTGGTTCTCTGAACTCCAGTCAGATCCTCCACAGAGGAAGATGAGTGTTCTCCCCAACGCTGCTCCAACTTAGCAGCGGGAAAAAGAGAGCGATTGTAGGGTGACCAGGGCTTTTAAACAGTGGTCCATGCTGGGAGAGGAGTCCCTAGGCCCCTGTAAAAGTGGTTCATGTTGTTTCCAACTTACAGACTGATTTTATTCCACATGGAGACTGGACAACAGTCATGATCTCAGCAGTTCTGGAAAGATGTGCTGTAAAACACACACACATCCAGTCTGAACAAAACACAAACTAGACCAAGAAGTATGAAAGTTATTGTCATCGTCTGAATAAGGGAACAAATAGCTGCTAATAGCTGCTAATGTATAACAAGAAAAGGTTAATTCTCCATTATTTCCTGTTCTCTGACTCTTTGAGAACCTGGCTCCCTGCGCCTCACCTTCCTGCTCACCTGTATTTTCCATGATAACAGCAGCCAGACTCATTTCACTCCCACTGTAAACCTGTGGTTACCAAGAGAAAAAATTCAGAATCAGAATTCCTCAGAAAAGCAGAAGGATAATGAAAATGATAATTACAGCATTGGAATGTGTGAAATTTGTGATTCTATTGAATGTAGACTGAGACAGAACTAATTAAACTGATGATTGGGTCCTGGACTACAAGCTAGTGACGAAATCAGAGAATTAGATAAGTCATACACACACAGCTCATATAGATGTAATGAAAAGAAAGATTATTAAGTTTGTCTACACTTCTTGATTTTTATGCCTTTTGCAGCAGGACTTGACTGCTGGACTTAGCAGACCCTTCACCTGGGGTCAAGCCTTTAAAACTAAAGGAAGAGTCCTCAGTTTCAAAGGCTGGTAACCTACGATCTGAAGAATACCAACTTTTATTCACTTTGTGGATATTTAGACATTTCTGGATGTTTGGTTTGGGAAACAAACAATATTTGGATTGGGAGCCATTTTAAAATTAATTATTTAAATAAATTCCTTTTAAAACCTCCACACTTAAACCTGAACTGTAAAAGACTAAAATATCAACCTAATCCTCCAAACCTATACGGACCTGCAAAAGACAACAAAAACAGTTTAGTTCTGCTTTTGTCCTGAGAGCTGAACCAAAGACTGAATATTCTCTGAGTCTTGTCTAGTTTAGGAGGAAACATTCTTTTCCCCAGAGTTTCAGCAGGGTCCATTACAGCCAAACACACCAGAAACCATCTTGTATCGCTCCAAATTCAAACAGTTTGAGCCAATCACGTTACAGTATTATGGTTTAAGGCGGGACATACCAGCTGTGATGAAAACAAGAGCGGTTGAGCCCACATCTGAACCAACATGGCAGCACAGCAGGAAGCATGCGTAGCTGCTGCTCTCACATCTGTGATTTAATCTCTAGAAATACAGGAAGAAGTGTCTTGACTAGCTGACCTCGCTGTGGTTTCTCATGGCGCCTGCTTCTAACCATTTCATCTGATAACTGTGATTGGCTGAAGAAGCCTTTGGTAGGCGGGCATTAGGTGTTGCCCAATCAGCTCAGAGAGTTCTGCTGAACCTCCCTCCTGTCCCCTAACAGATTCAATGGGAGCAGAAAAAGATGGATAATGTGCAGAAAGGAGAGTTCTACACCGATCTGGTTGGCCAGGGTTAATAGGAATCAGAGACCCAGATCATTTTAATACGGAAACAGGAACAAAGTTGGAGCTACAATGTTTTTCCCCCAAAAAA
The DNA here is from genome assembly GCA_037039145.1 of Fundulus diaphanus. Taxonomy (NCBI): domain Eukaryota; kingdom Metazoa; phylum Chordata; class Actinopteri; order Cyprinodontiformes; family Fundulidae; genus Fundulus; species Fundulus diaphanus. The sequence goes on along the minus strand of CM073137.1, from coordinate 2,674,570 downwards.
TTTCTGCCTTTCATGTTTAAAATCTTGGAGAAGATGTTCCTATGATCTGCAGGACTGAATTCACTGAACAGAACCAGGAAGTAAATAATGTGGCTGTCGGAGTTTGTCTCAAAAGTCATGTTCACTAAATTCAAATATTATTGAAAAGATCATTGATTTTAGTAACTCCATAACATGAGACGGATCATTAGATCATTATTAATAAATAAATTTATGGTTAGGGTTAGGTAACCGCCCACGAGGCCCACAACCGGTTCTGACCCGACTAAATCTTAAACCATCTGCATCAACGGAGCCAAACCATGCAGAAACAGGATAAGGTCGCCCAGAGAAGTAAATGAGCGGAACCTTTCCCCTGTTGCTAGGTAACATCCGCCTGCTTTGGTCAGCTTTGACATCACAGGCCGTGTTCTCCTGTTGCTTTGGTCAGCTGTGACATCACAGGTCGTGATCCACAATAAGTTCCGTTCCATCACACAACCGTTTCATTTCAACTCGCAGACCCGTCTAGAAGAAGCCGCTCACGATGTACCGCTCATTGTACGAGACCGCCAAAGATATGGACATTAGTTTTCCTGATGATCCGGCCGATTGCTGGTGGTGTACAAAAGGTTGGTCCTGTTTCTTTCACGATAATCCCCGGTTCCAAACGATGAGACGCAACAGAGGAACCGGGCCAGAAACCCAAGCGGCTGCTGTAGAGACCCAGCAGCCTCCCAGAATTGGACCCAGGTTTGAAGGACTCAGAAATCTGCACCAAAGAGCAGGTCTGAATCTGATTGAAGCACCAGAACCAAACCCTTCAATCCTCCACAGACTGGACCTATATTCTCAGAACCTGCCGTTCAGAACCTCTAGCAGTGATCTCCAAGCCTCCACTGAGACTACCAGAGATACTGTTGGTTCTGATTCAGAGACGTCCCAGTTTCCTGGAGAGGAACCAGTTTCACCTCCGATCCGATCAGAACATCCAGCTGTTGGCTTCTCTTCTTCGAGCAGACAGAAGGTCCACATTTCTCAGCCTGCTGCAGAACCTCTGCAACCTTCTGGGTCTGGGAGAAGGTGTGGATTAAGAGAAACTAGTGGAAACCCCACAGAAACCAAGCAAAACCAGAGTAACATTGAAAGTTCTTCCAGAACCGCTGCAGATCAGCAGCCTGACCAGACCAGAACCAGGCTTTCAGACGAAAACCAGAGTAACATTGAAAGTTCTTCCAGAACCGATGAAGATCAGGAGCCTGACTGGATTCAAGTCTGGCTTGCAGACGAAATCCAGAGTAACATTGAAAGTTCTTCCAGAACCGATGAAGATCAGGAGCCTGACCGGACCAGAACCAGGCTTTCAGACGAAAACCTGAGTAACATTGAAAGTTCTTCCAGAACCGCTGCAGATCAGCAGCCTGGCCGGACCAGAACCAGGCTTTCAGACGAAAACCAGAGTAACATTGAAAGTTCTTCCAGAACCGCTGCAGATCAGCAGCCTGGCCGGACCAGAACCAGGCTTTCAGACGAAAACCGGAGTAAAGTTAAAGGTTCTTCCAGAACCGCTGCAGATCAGCAGCCTGGCCGGACCAGAACCAGGCTTTCAGACAAAAACCGGAGTAAAGTTAAAAGTTCTTCCAGAATCAGTTTGGACAGGCAGTCTGGTGGGATCGGAATCAACGTTCCAGACGAATACTCTTCAGATAGTTCTTACGACACTGATTCAGATACGGAGTGTATTTGGACCAAAATCATGAAGAGAGACCTAGAGGAGTGGAAAAAAATAGATGAGGCTGCACGTCAGCAGCCTGGCCGGACCAGAACAATTATCACGACTTTCACTCGGCCTCTCTGCAAACTCGGACGCTTTTTTCTCTGCTTCCTGTTGTTTTGCATTGTCTTGCCTTTTTACATTTTTGAATTTTTTAATATTTTTATGTCTCTATCTGATTAGTTATTTTATTTATTTTCTTTTATTTATTTTTGATTTTGGAAAATGCCTACCCTCACCACAGTGGACTTATACACGCTTCTACAGAAGATAGCTGTTATAGAAGTGAAACAACAGTGGGCTGTTCTCACAACAAATGATAGGAGTAAGCCTGCTGGAAATGTTGGAATTCTGTTACCAAACAGATTCGCTCCGCTCCAAAATGTGACCCAGGAGGATCATGTCACCAATCAGAGGTATGTCAACACTAAGCTACCAGAGAAAAGACATGCCACGGGGCCATGGACCCTGATATTATGCAATGGATCTGTAAGTGGGATTAAACATTTCTGTAACAACACACAGAGGTGTTGATTTATAACGATTCAAACTGTGGCCTAGTGTCTGGTGTATCAGACATCCTTCCAAGGATCTTGAAAGAACGCCCGACCTTGGAAAAACTCATAATACAAGCTGAAGCCCTGGGTGACGCATTCCAGAGAAATTCAGAAGTATTGAAAGATTTTTTTCCAGAGTTCTGATGCTAAACAAATGGCTAGAAAAAACATGCAAACAAACAACTATAACCTTCATAGACATGTAACCTTCACAGCAGACTCCGCACCAATCTGCCTCCTGGACGCCTCCCTGGTGAGGTGTTCCGGAAACGTCCCACCGGGAGGAGGCCCAGGACACGCTGGAGGGACTATGTCTCTCTGCTGGCCTGGGAACGCCTTGGGATTCCTCCGGAGGAGCTGGCCCAAGTGGCCGGGGAGAGGGACGTCTGGGCCTCCCTACTGAAGCTGCTACTCCCACGACCCGACCCCGCATGAGATAAGACGATGGATGGAAAAACAAAGTTAAAGAAGAAGAAAAGCGTTTAAGTGTGGGTTCTCCGGCTCCCCCACAACCCAGAACCATAGATGTCAGACTAACTGGGCTCTAAATGGCTGTTAGAGGTTACCGACCCTGCTGGCGGTGAAACACCCCGAGTGGACCCAGCTCAGGGTGTTTCACCAGCTCATAAAAAAAACAGTCCAGTTGTCCGTTAGCCCCCCCTGTTGGTGTGCCCCAAAGGCTCATCACAACGAAAACAGTTCCAAGAAATGGGCCGGACAAACCTCAATGGAAACATCTTAGCATCAATCAGCATGAATAATTCGTAATTAGGGATTAATCACTTAAGACCACAGTCCCAGCATTTTATCTACAATTTAGGGTTCAACTATATGAGCTAGGCCTGTTTTAGGTTCCAAAAAGCCGTCATGCCATTCTGAGCATGTGGCAGACATGAATCTATTTGTGCACAAGTGGTCAGGTCAGGGCTCTCAGGCAGCTGCGTGTTCCTCCCAAAACTTCTTAAGTCCTTTTCTTGTTCCTCAGCATGGACAAAACGATTTAGTTGGATGGTGATGAGGTTTCAGTCTTGGCTCGGGCAGTAAGCATTTTAGTCCCGGTGTGGCGGTACCAGTGTTTTACAAATGGGCAACTTGAATTAATGAAAACCAATTTAACAATTATACTGTTCCTGGCAAAAATACAATGGACACTCAAATGACATGCATTAAATGATACAGTTTAGTCCACAACAACTCAAGCAGCAGTTACAGTTTAGAATCCGTCTTGGGGCACATGGCCACACCACAGCTCACGCCACCCAGAGAAGCACCAGAACAATCAGTAGAGCTGGTCGCAAACCAGCCCAAATCAGCCACAGTGGACGAGGGCCAGGAGCCAGCTTTACGGCAACCAGGTTGACAGGTAGTCAGCAGACGATGGATACCCAAGGTAGCAGGCGAGCGGCAGCTCGGAGTAACAGTCTGGCAAACAGCCAGCCAAGGACAAACAGCAGCGTCTATCAAAAGTAGATGTCAAAAATGGAATCTGAACATGTAGTGAAAATAAGCTTTTAACTTATCCCTGAGCTCTGTGTAGTGCCTCAGGCAGGGAGGGGAATCAAACAGTGTACTGGCCACCTGGATACACAGGTAAAGCTGAGCTAAAGCTAAGCTAAGCAAACATTAAGAGTGTGTGAAGCTTCTTACCACAGGAAGAATTTCTTTGAGATAAATGTCAGTCTTTCATGCGTGCATTTGTATGCAGCTGGCATGCAGCACCAGCAAACGCCGAGGTCTGAACCAGAAGACAGACATGTCTGCCAGGTGATGGAGGGCCCTTTATATACAGACAGCACCACAACCAATTAGATTCAGGCACCTGTATGGTGCGTTCAGGGCCAGCAGGGCACACTGCCACATTCCACCCCCCCAAACTGCATCGACGTCCCGACGATGGTCTAACTTAACACCAAGGTCGAAATACAGCAGATATAGTACTAGATGATGGCATTTCTCTCAGTGCTGGCCTTGGAAGATGATGGAGATTATGATGCTGGCCAGCAGTTGATCGTACCGATTTACGCACTGACACCTCGCTGGGACCAGGCTCTGCAACTAGTAATGAGGTAGGTTGATTTGTGGTCACGCCAGAAGGAGCCACAGCAGGTCCTGAAGCCCTAGGAACAACACCAGAAGGCACAGCAGCAGGTGGGGCAGATGTTACCTGCTCCTGAGGCCATGGCCTCAAGAACAAATTACCCTCAAATGACAGCTCTCCTTCTGAAATGGAATAATGCTCAGGAGACGCAACTTCAACAGAAACTGGAGCAGGTGCTTCTGCATCAATCAGAATCTTTAACAAAGAGCGATGTACCCTTCTTACCCTGGTCTGGTCATGAACAGGTGCCACTGAGTACACTACCCCACCCTCACTTGGGACTTGGATTACTATATGTTTCACTGAACTCCACAAATCTTCTGGGGAGTAAAGGTCATCAGTTTTCTGATGACCTTTACTCCCCAGATTTCGGAGTAACACAAGCTGGCCCTCCTTAAGTGGAGCTTCTTTGATGCTTTTATCGTGATTAGCTTTTCTGCGTCCTGCAGAAGTCCTCAGTTTCTCTCTAGCACCCTCAAATGCTATTTGTAGGCGGGTCTGGTGTTCTTTGACCCACTCATGAACAGTTCCGGCAACTGGGTTTTGAACTCTTCCCAGCAAGAAATCAACTGGAAGACGTGGTTCTTGACCAAATATCAAGAAAAATGGTGACTCACCAGTTGATTGATGAGGGGTGGTGTTATATGCATAAAGCAACTGGGGCAAACACGCAGTCCAGTCTCGTTTCCGGGATGTGGGCAAAGTTCAACAGATTGTGAAGCGTCCTGTTAAAACGTTCACATTGCCCATTACCAGCTGGATGGTAAGGCGTGGTACGAGATTTAATAATGCCGTACAGACTGCAAAGCTGTTGGATCAAAGTGCTTTCAAAGTTGCGGCCCTGGTCTGAATGGATGCGTGCTGGTACTCCAAATTTTGCAAACCATTCAGTGACCAGGACCTGCGCTACAGTAGAAGCGCGCTGATCCCTAGTTGGGACAGCTAATGTATATTTAGAACAAACGTCAGTCAGTACCAGTACATTTTCTAGCCCAGATGGAGTTGGCTCTAACAAAGTAAAATCCATTGCCAAAATTTCATTTGGTTTTGATGCAAGCAAATGCCCCAAGAAGCCACGAGCAGGTGGCTGACTATCCTTGGCCACCTGGCACCGCTCACAGGTTTTACACCAGTCTGTTACCTCTCGTGACATACCTGGCCAATAGCAGCAAGACCGTAGCAGAGCTAAAGTCCGATCCACTCTCTGGTGTCCATGCTCCTGATGGACCTGAGTCAGGATGTCCTTGGTTAGGGCCTGCGGCAGGAGGAGTTGGTATACTACCCCACCGCCATCTGGTCGATACACCCGCCGATACATTAGACCCTCCAACTCAGTCAGGCGATCCCACTGGCTGAGCAATGCAAGGGCAGATTGTGAAAGCCCTTGCCGCTCGGTACGATTTGGCCGCTCTTTTCGTTTCCAAATGGAAAGAACTTCTTGAAGGACCGGATCAGCCTGCTGAAGGACATGGAGATCACCGAGGGCAATAGAGGGAAAGACAGTTATAGAGGACTGGGTGGCTTGCGTTTGCTCACTCTGCACAGCTTGCTGTAATGGCTGAGGTACAAGAGTACCTGAAACTAAAGAAGTCACTTGAGGGGGAGCCGGCCGAGGCCAGCGAGATAAAGCGTCAGCATTTTGATTGGACTTAGCCGACCTATATCTTAACTCGAAGTTAAAGGAAGCAAGCTGGGCTGCCCAGCGCTGCTCCACTGCTCCAAGCTTAGCTGAGTCTAAATGGCTCAGAGGATTATTGTCTGTGTAGACAATACACCTGTGGCCCAAAAGGTAGTCTCTAAATTTTTTCTGTCATTGCCCATTTAAGGCCCAACAGCTCCAATTTCATTGAGCTGTAATTTGACATATTTCGCTCGTTAGGTCTTAACCCGCGGCTAGCAGAAGCAATGGGTCTTATCTTCCCATCTTGTTCTTGTGACAAGACCGCTCCCAACCCAGTGTGGCTTGCGTCCACCTCTAGAATGAAAGGGAGGGAAAAATCTGCATAAGCAAGGACTGGAGTAGAAGTGAGCTTGGTTTTTATAGCCTCAAAACTGTTGGCACTCCTCAGTCCAGCCTCCAACAATAATCTGGGCAGCACTCTTTTTAGACCCTTTTTAGCTCTGCTTCTCTACGATGCAAGGGGGCAGCCATCTTAGCAAAACCTTCTACAAACCTGCGGTAGTAGCTAGCGAATCCCAAAAAGGAACGCAACTCGGTGGCCGTGGTGGGTACAGGCCAATTTGCTACGACCTCGATTTTGACCGGGTCAGTGGCTACTCCCTTGTCAGAAATTACATGGCCCAGGTAGTGCACCTCCTGCTGAAAACGGCATTTACTCAACTTGGCTTTAAGGCCCTCCTTTTGCAGCCGTCCCAACACCACATCCAGCCTCTCAAGATGTTGCTGTATAGAGGATGAAAACACAACAATGTCATCTAAATACAGTAAGAGGGATTGGCATTGCTGGTCACCAAAAATGCGCTGCATCAAGCGTTGGAATGTGCTCGGGGCGTTGCATAGGCCAAAAGGCATGCGATTCCACTCGAAAAGGCCAAAAGGTGTACAAAATGCGGTTTTATGGCGATCACTTGCCGTGACAGGAACCTGATCGTAACCACTGGCCAAGTCCATAGTGGAAAACCACCGTGCCCCTGTCAAAGCATCAAGGGACTCTTCAATGCGAGGGAGTGGAAAAGCGTCCTTCAGTGTCTTGCTGTTAAGCTGATGATAATCAACACAGAGCCTAATGCTGCCATCCTTTTTGCGTACAAGCACATTTGGTGATGCATAGGGGCTGGAGCTTTCCCTAATGACATTTGCTGCCAAAAGCTGATTTATGTGGTCCTTCACAATTTCATACTCTGATGGAGGAATTCGACGGTAACGTTGCCGAACAGGACTATCATCAAGAAGGGGAATGTCATGGCTAACGAGATTGGTGCAACCCAAATCCTGATCGTTAGTTGCAAACACGGAAGTGTATTTACCCAACAGTGCTCGCACCTGACCCTGTTCCTCCACAGGCAAAGATGATAAATCAATTGCCTCAATCCCATCTGAGGCAGCAGCTGTTTGGGAAGACATATTTACAAATAATGGGACTTCAGTTACACCTTCTGGAAGACTCACCACACCAACACTATTTAAAGTTCCCACAGTGGTGCGAGGGTAAAGCAAAACATCTGTGTGGCCCACATTTATCACTGGGACATAAGCAGTCCCCCGGATAACCCGAACTAAAGCAGGGGATGCTAACAAACCCGCTGGTAAGCCAGATTCAGATGGTTACAACAAGACTGTAGTGCCTGAGTATTTATCACAGCATGTGGTAGGCACAATCTTCATTACACCTCCTGGAATGCAGCAGGCCCTCCCACCACGCACCCTAACCTTACTAGGCTGCTTAAGAGTCTGCTGCATTTCAGCTGCATGACATTTCTGTAAAGCATTAACCAGGGGTTTGGGAGATGCCACAACAGGAGTTGTACTAAACAGCATTACCATGCTGTCCAAATAGCTCTTGGTAACACTTATTTATAACGTTCATCCCCAACACACCAGGAACGGAAGCTGAACCACCATCAGGAGGGTTTCTCACCACCAACACCCCACAGTGGGGCATCAACTTGCCACATAGTTCAATAGACCCCTTGCATCTGACGTCACAGTCACGTGATCGGGGGTGCGCGCCTCCATCTTGGTGGGCAGGCTAGGTGACAGCCCACCACTGCACTGGCCCAGTTACCTCATTACTCACATGTATACAAAAGACTATTCACTGATTGTTCAATATGGTGCAAACAGACTGCATCTCTGTTGCCAAAGCAATGTTTACAGTTTAGGGTCAGATGTTATCGGACTATATGCAGCCAAGTTATGAGAATAAACAACATTAAACTCACCCTTCCACGGACAACTGCTACATCGTTCAGGTAACAAACAGTGCAAATGCTCTGGCCTCTCACCACACAGTCTTGGTAGACTCATCTTCTTAAACAAAAATCTTTATATAGTGGATGAGTAGATAAAATAAGTTTGCACCCAGAATGTTGTTTTATTTTGCTATATTATTTTGTTTTGCTTTAATTCAAAAGACAAGCTTTTTTACATTTGCTAAAGGTAATGTGCACTTTTTCTTTCAAAGTGATTATCTCATGTACCAGTTATCCTGAAATGCACTTGAAATGTTTTTGGTTTTTATTTTGTATATTTTTATTTAGATTTCATACAAGCCATTGAGGAAGAACAAGAAGAGGTTTTAGTTATGGTTCAAAAAGTTCAGCAAGTGTTTTTAACAATGGCATCATTTATTTAACTTTAATGTCTGACTGGAGAGCAGGAAGACATGACTAAATTAGTAAATAAATCATTTGATCATCTTTAACAAATGAATTAGAGATGCTCAGATTAAAACTGTAGAGCTCAGAACTGATGCATAGACCTTTGGTCCTTAAAGGGAAAATGAGACCTAGTGGTTAAAACCAGAAAAAACACATAATGCCTTTCACACAGACGGTCTGTTACACTGAATCTTTACTTCCACTCTCCTTACTGGCTTCTATGTTAACAGGCTGCTGCTCTTTTACCAAAATAAAACACCAAACTCTGCGCTCTGCTTTGGGAACTTTCATCTGATTGGCTCAGCAACCAGGAAGTAAACACAGGCTACACTCTGAACCAAAGTAGTTCTGGACCGTACCTCTAGCTTTGAAAGGAGAAAAACCTCTAAGACATTGATGGAGAGGACAGATTGTTAGAGAGAATGTTACTTCCATCCCAGCTGACTTGATCATTGTACTGTAAATATCTTATAACTCCTGTAACAGTTCAGAGGGGAACAGGACTTTTAAACCATATTCTTCCAGAACATTACAATTCTAAATGAATTTGTGGATCATCTCAATCAATCAAATTTTATTGTCAATTACAATTTGCATTGCAATCGAAAAATCAGTTCCAGTACAACCGTCCATCACATACACTTAAACAAACAAACATTTTGGGGGAACGATTGACTGAGGCCTTGCGTTGCCAAGGAACACAGCCAGTCGGCAGCTGTTCTCAGTGCAGCCGTTAGGCGCATTCCTCCAAACAGCCCCAGACCCCGCCTTACACGGAGCCCACGGGGCGCTGCCCTTGAAATCTGTCGAAGGAAGATTAAGAACATGGGGGAGAAAAAGACAAGAATTTATCATAAAGTAAAAAACGTTAAATCCTATGTAAAAAAAACTCATTGCATAAAGGCACAAATATAATTCAATTCAATTGAATTTTATTTATATAGCGCCAATTCATGAAACATGTCATCTCGAGGCACTTTACAAAGTGAAAATCAATCATATTATACAGATTGGTCAAAAATGTTCCTATATAAGGAAACCAGTTGATTGCATCAAAGTCCCGACAAGCAGCATTCACTCCTGGAGAAGCGTAGAGCCACAGGGAGAGTCGTCTGCATTGTCCATGGCTTTGCAGCAATCCCTCATACTGAGCAAGCATGAAGCGACAGTGGAAAGAAAAACCACCCATTAGCGGGAAGGAAAAACCTCCAGCAGAACCAGAACCAGGCTCAGTATGAACGGTCATCTGCCTCGACCCACTGGGGGTTAGAGAAGACAGAGCAGAGACACAACAAGAGAGACAAACAAGCACAAAAGCTCACATTGATCTAGTAATCTGTTCTACATTAGATGGTAATAGTCGGTGATCTGTGTTCTCTGGATGATGTCACAGTTAACAGAACGCCAGACCAGGTGTACCTACTATGAAGAAAAAAGAGAGAGAACAAAAAGTTAAAAGCTGAAATGACAACAGTCATTTCAATGCAATGCAATGCAAAACTAGAGAACAGTAGAAATCAGTAGAGTGAGAGAAATAGATCCTGATGTCCTCCAGTAGCCTAAGCCTATAGCAGCATAACTATAGAGGTAGCTCAGGGTAACATGAGCCACTCTAACTATAAGCTTTGTCAAAAAGGAAAGTTTTAAGATTAGTCTTAAAAGTAGACAGGGTGTCTGCCTCACGGACCAAAACTGGGAGTTGGTTCCACAGGAGAGGAGCCTGATAGCTAAAGGATCTGCCTCCCATTCTACTTTTAGAGACTCTAGGAACCACCAGCAGACCTGCAGTCTGAGAGCGAATTGCTCTGTTAGGAACATACGGGGTAATCAGAGTTCTGATATATGATGGAGCTTGATTATTAAGGGCTTTATACGTTAGAAGAAGAATTTTAAATTCTATTCTTGATTTAACAGGAAGCCAATGAAGGGAAGCTAAAATTGGAGAAATATGATCCCTCTTGTTGATTTTCATCAGAACTCTTGCTGCAGCATTTTGGATCAGCTGAAGGCTTTGAACTGCATTTTGTGGACTTCCTGATAGTAAAGAATTACAATAGTCCAGCCTTGAAGTAACAAATGCATGGACTAGTTTTTCAGCATAATGAGACACATAATAGCAGAAGGAGAACATTTGAGATTGGTCGTGTGTAAGTCCATGAGATAATGTACGTCAGTGGTGTGTGCATGTTGTGTGGAAATCTGTCTGTCCATGAAGGCCGTCCCTCCGGCAGGCAAGTGTCTTTGATGGAAAGTCTATCACTTCACAGCCAGCTGGACGCCCCCACAGGTGTCTTGCAGGGGAGGGGGGGTAAGCAGGGGGGGAGTAGTTCTGTGGGATTTCGCCATAACAACGCAGGGAAGAATTTAGGTTAGAGGGAGTCTGATTTAAATACACAATTTGTTTTGAGAACAAGCTGAGACACTTTTCCTTCAGCTTTAAAAGTCTTTTCATCACTGGCTCCAGGGTCCAATTTTCCAAATTAGAGGGCTCTTTTTCGCGTCTTCACATTCCAGATGTTATCCCATCTCGCCCCTTCCAGCCTGATGTTCTGTTCATTCATCAACTTTGTGATCGCGTCGTTCCCCGCTGGCAGTCTAATAAAGGCCGAATTTGCCGTCAGCAGTCGCTGAAGTTGCTGATACATCAGAAATCCCCCACATCCAATAAGGAGAAATCCGAGAATCATAAATCCAAGTATATACACGTCTTCGGCGTCCTCCACGGAAATCATTGAGAGGCACACCGTGGACCATCTATTCCACCGATCCCGCAAAAAAGGTTCCATCGGGACAGGAATGCTCCCCGTTCCTTTGCTTTCCAGTTGAAAAAATTTGATCAATGGCATTTAGAGACCAGCTGACAGATCCATAATTTCCTTAAGTTCTGTTTCCGAGCTTTTCGGTTGCTGTGAAGAAATTGCACAAAGACACAGAACGAAGTAAATAGCAGGAGAGACGGGGGGGGGGGGGGGCAAGCAGATAAGGAGCTCAGCAGAGAGCTGAAAACACGACCGACCTCGAAGAGAGTCAGAGACAGGAGCCTCTGCACTGAAACCAGAACCAATGAATGTTACAAGCCACCAGATCCAGGTTGGTCTCTACCAGAATACCATCATCACTGCAGGAGGTTTCAGGCTCCAGCCCTCAAGGAGCAAATTTCTTACAACTTGGTAAAAATAACATCTGCACCACTAAACAGAGTTCAGAGGCCTAAAACCTGCAGGATATCCACCATGAAAGGACTTTTAAACCTTTAACAGTCTCTGGCCAGCAAAAGTCTGTCAGCTGGTCTCAAACCCTCCAACCTTTAGTTACGGCCCTAACCCAACACGCCCAAATCAAAAGGTTAAACTACCAGTTTCAGTTGAGCAGCTCCATGTAAACAGGCCCTTTGCTCAATGATTTAGTACCAATACCAGTAATTTCAGATTTTTATTCTCTACCACAATCCTCACATCCAAACCCAGCTAACGGGCTTTAAACAGAACTCAATGCAAACAGATCCATTACCGTTTGTGTCAATAAAGAAACAGTTTCTATAATTTAAATCTTTTTATCAGAGTCCCATTAATGTAGCAGAAACCATCAAGATTCTGTCAGACCAGCCAGCAGAGTATTACAGTGAAGTGAGCCTCGGTTCCCTTTCTGCCTGGATGCTGAGGTTCTTCCCAGGATGGGGAACACTGCTGGCTGTTGGACTATTGGTTCTGTTGTAGCAGAACTGAGAACCTCAGCTGCTTACGGTTGTACTCAGACTTGGACTTGAAAGCGTACGCTTGATGCTCTTCATCTACAGGAGAGAAGAGCGGCTGGTCCTCACCGCTGGTATCAGATGAAGAGCTCCAGCTCTCCTCTGCAGACTGCTGAGGGCTGCTGTTGTCTGGAGCTCCCTGCTGGACCCAATAAGTAGACTCCATCCCTCTCAGCTGGAGACTTGTGCAGCGAACACAACTTGATGCACACGGCCTCAACTAAGCGACTGGTGCTGGGCCACTGAGCCGGTCCCCCTGGAGGACCAATCAGGCTCCTCTTCAGGCTTTCCACAGCCGCTGTGACACCCGTGTTCTTAGGGGGCCTTAAAGCGGCCGTGGGCCAGCTTGGCTTGGTGTCTGGGCTCATAATAAATCCTCTGGTCTCCATCAGGAAGAGCGCTCCAGAGGCGGATGACCTCTGACCTGCTGCTGGTCCAGGTAGAGCGCCTGACGCAGGGACACCAGGTACTCGGCCAGATCCTGCACCTTATCCCAGCCTGGGATGCCATCAGGTCCGAGGACTGCAGCCTGCAAGGAAGTATTAAAATGCAGAATCCATTGCAGCAGTAAAATCTGCGAGTTACAGTTTTTATTGGTTGCTTTGACACAGCGGTCGACTCAAAACCCACATTTTCAAAACAGTTAACGCAGAGACCTTAACAGTGGCACCAATGGTCAAAATTACACATTTTGTTTGCAAAAGGCTCCGACTCTGCCAAAACATTTAAAATATGAACCAAAAGCAAATTTTGCCCTCAAACAACACAACCTGCACACAAATGTTTGAGCCCTTCCAATCATTCGTTACACAAGGGGCAACAAAATACAAAACACCACACTCAATGTGAACCAGTGCAGCATTGCTGGTCATTGTAGCCAAAGACTGTACGCAGCTTACATGTCAGTGTCATTTGTAATCAAATTTGCCTTTTTGCAAAAAATGGATCCAGAAGCAAGTATGTTGTGATGCAAATTTTATTGATTCTTCATTCTTTTTTTCCAAAGAAACAAATGAAAGATTCCAAAAAATGAAAGATTCCAACAGAAAATACTAGGGCTGTTTGTTCCTTCTAGTCCATTCTGTCCTGATGAATAGGCCACATGGCCTCATCTACATCACACTCAATATTTTCCTTTGTGATGCACCTAGGGGAAAATCTTCATGCATGCCTGATCCATCCTTGACATGCCTCTGCATCTATATCATGGGCAGCAGCAGTCATTGCATTGAGCAGGGGCATCTGCTCATAGGGGCAGTGATCATATACTTTCCATCTCCATGCACTGAAGAATTCCTCTAGGAATAGATAGAGATGTAAATACTGTATAGCAGCAATACCTGCTGTCCCATCGAAAAACTCTTACCATGGATGCAACCTTGTTTCTATTGAGAAAAGTTTGGACTCTTTGTCCTGCACCTCTAAGTGAAAGGCCATGATTTACCACACGATCAATCATAGTTGCCCAAATTTCATCTGTAACTTCAGCCCTTCCAGCTACACCGCCACTTCGCACATGGATTCCTCTTCCTCATAATCTTCTTCCCCTGACCCATCTACCTCTTACTCTGACTCTCATCTGCCTTACGTTGACCATTCATGCTTGCAAAGAACAACACACACATGACACCTTTTCCATAAAGCCTGCAAACTGACTGCAAATTGAAAAATTGTGTAAAGAAGTGTCAATCAGGTGCTTCAGTGATTTCATTCTGAGCAAGAAGTTTCTAAGAGCTTGGAACATATGGTTTCTGTTTTGCTACCACAGCTAAAGCAATGGAGTTTGGACTGCTTGAATGACATGTGCGTTAACTGTTTTGCAAAAGGGTGGGGAAAATGAGTCAAACCAATGAAAATGGGTTAACTCATTTGCAAGAAGTGTCTTTTGCTCTGCAGAGATGGTGATGCTGAAAACTGAGAGGTTGCGAGCTTCTTCAAACAGGTCAAAGCAATCAATAAAAACTGTAAAGCAGGAATAATGCAGCACTGCAGCTAACGTGTCGTCTACTCACAGGGGCCTGGTCTGCAACGCTGGACCCAGCTGATGTTGCAGGACCAGAGGCTCCACTTGGCTGGACAGGGCGCTGCAGGGGTGGCTGCAGAGGAGGAGGCAGAGGAGGATCAGCAGGGCGCTGCACAGTAGGAGGCTGTAGAGGAGGCAGAGGAGGCTGGACAGAGCGCTGCAGGGGAGACGGCACAGGAGGGGGCAGAGGACTCTGGCTGAGGTGCTGATGTAGAGATCCTTGGCTGGATGTGGATGGTGCAGAGGAAGAGGGGCTGAAGGCCTGCTGGACGCTGCTGTGATCTGGATCATAGAGGACGGCCACGCTCAGGTCCTCGGCTTCCTCCTCCACAAAGCCTTCATCGTCCATCAGCTCCACCGGCCCATCCTCTTCCTCTGGGTTCTCCATGAGGGTCAGCGAGCGAGCAGACTGACTGTAAAGGTCCTCCATCCCAAGAAGCTCCCCTGGAAAAGAACGCAGATCCAAAGCACGATCCACATTATTAGTCAAGACTGTGAACTAAGGAAGGATTCAGACATGCACTCCATGGTGGTGGAAAGTAGCAAAGTAGAAAGTGATGATACTACATGGCTACACTTTAACGCAGCTATCTGTACTTTCTACTGCTTTAAAGTTTTAAAGTGAACCAAGAATGAAAGTATTTTAAATAGAAGAAAACACTGCAGGCTCTTTCAGTCTCTGACCTGCTTTAGACTTTGTTTGTGACAACAATTATTCACCAGGAAGAATAAAAACATCTTTTCCCACTAAATGTGCTGCTGCTGCTTCTGTCCTTTTAAAACGGAGGATTCCTTTTAGCGCTGCATGTCAGTGTTGGTTGGTGGAAAGACGTCGGCATCAGAAAACCATGGATGCATGTCCAGAGAAACCACTGTCCCAGTTTATTCTCCTGTCAACACGTCTGAGTTAACATGAATCATCTTCCTGCGTCTGCCCAGGAGGCTGCGAGCTCCTCCAAGGTTCTCTGGAGGATCTTGGGGCTGAGTGGCTCCATGGCCTCCCTCTCAGCGCTGCAGTAGATCCTCAGCTCAGAGTTTCCTCTCACTGCTTCCTCCATGCGGTCCTGGTTCCAGCATCACACCTTCCAGGAGGTGGGCCTGGAAGTGGGCGTCGCTGGACCTGCTCCCTGCAGGTGAAACCAAGAAGATGACTTTTACTCTCTGGTTTACAACAACAACATTACAGAGAGAATCAGCCACCTGGGATGAAGCCATTTAGGTGGAGGTGGAAGGACTCCAAGGAGGTGGAGCCACCAGCACAGCGCTAGCAGCAGAGGTCCACACCACCCTTCTTCAGTGTCCCTGTCTTCAGGTCCAGAGAGAAGCCCTCTGGGTCCTGAATACAGGCCATGTGTCTCTGCTGCTCCTTCCAGACCTGCTGAATGCGCTCATGGTCCACCAGTGGTCCTCCCAGAGTCTCCCTCCCCTTCTCACTGTCCATCTCATCAATCAGTGCCTTGGTCCTCCTGGCGGTCTCCTCTCCTCCTCTGGTCCTCTTACGGCGGTGCAGAGCCAACTCCTTCCTGCTGATCATCTGGTCCAGGGCCTTCTCAGAGACTGGAGACACTCCTGGGGCCAGAAGCTGCCCCTGTTGGGCCAGCCCAAGAGCAGCAACATCTCCTGGATCAGCTCAGAGATGCTCCTGGACAGAGTTCATGTTCTCTGTTAGACTTTAGACAGAAACAGCCTGGAGTTAGTTTTAGTTGTTTTACTTCTACCCTGACTTTAGTCAACAAAAATGCTCATTTAGCCCATTCAGTCTAATATTAACTCATTTAATCTAATCAACATTTATTCCTTCCATCCTTTGACTTTAATGAGATTCTCTCCTACATGGAGCTTCACACATGAAAATAGCGCAGACCTGTTCCTCTGCTAGCAGTTTTAGATGAAGGTGAAAATTCTTAGTTAGTAAATAACAAAGAAGATGAAGACTTTATCTGGAGAGTGGAGCCATGAAGATGGCGTAGAGCTGATGAGCCTCCTGATGACTCCTGCTGCTAAACGCCGCATGAAGAGCCAGATGTCCAGGCGCACTTGAAGCTCATTCCACTCTGCAAACATGGCCCTGGCCTGCCACTGTCCATGTGGGCTGCAGCAGTCTCTGTCCACATCCATCATTTTAATTCACGTGACACAACAGCCGGGAAACTTCCGTTTCAGCGCTTCCAGGTAAAATAACATTAGCTTGACTGAAATGATAAACTGGCGCAACATTTCCAAAAATTGCAGAGCAATCGAAGTAACAGGTCAGTGTCACAGCCTCAAACTGTTCATGACTGAGAGGATGACATGAAGAAGTCTCCTCATATAACCAACGAGGAAATGTTTAACCATTATTGTGTCGGCACTTGGTGCGGACGGCTCTGCAATGCCAATGTACCGAGCCGAACCTCCACAGTGGAAAGGTTGGCACGGAGTTAATAAATAGCAACATGGATGACCTGGTATTCATGGAGGCTGATGGCCATTCAAGCCAAAGCAAATCTGACGTGGATCCTGACTACATCACCTGGAGCTACCGGAGTGTTCTGGTGCTGCGGCTCCAGGGGAAGTCCTTCTGTCATGCAGCGGTAATCTTATGGACGGTAGGTTAATGAATCATCTGAGTCAAACACATACCAGCTGTTGCCTCGTTATGATCAGATAGCTGGTCAGTTAATGGTACAAAGATAGCAGTGCTAAATGTTTGAGATTGAACTGATGTTATAATTGGATATTAAAACGTTCAAACGACTGACTTGAAGTTTAAGATTGTACCAATCTGATGTGATGTGATTAAAATGTAAGTTAGCTTTAGAATGAAGCTGTAACTTTATTTCTAGTTTATTTGTTAGGGTATCAGGGTTAAGAGCTAATGAAAACATTGGCTTTAAAGCATTTGTGAAATAAAATTTGGTATATGTATGACGTTTTTATTTTCTAATCAACAGATTGTGCATCTTTTCAAGATAAGTGAAAGTCTGATCTCTTGTTCATTGATGCTGCTTAAGGTCATTCAAGTTTTGGTAATATTCTGTCAGCATACCACCTCTTCCTGTCTGTAAAGGTAAGCACACCTTTCTAATTAATAACAGTCTAATCTTGAAAGGCAATTTGGATGTATATCAGGAAGGTAAGTAGAAAAATGTGGATAGTTTATAGTTATCACTATATATATTATCCATATTTTCTACTTACCTTCCTGATATTTGGTAATTTCATATTTGTATATAAATATTGTGACACCAAGGACTGTAATATAAATAAAGAATAACTTTAACTTTGTTAAAAGGTGCAGTTTTCCGTGGTCTGACTGGATTGTCCTGCACAGATGAGCAGCGCCGTCCCCAAAAGGTTGAATGATGGATGTTTCCTGCACCACAACAATTAAATGGCCTACAAATATGCCATAAGTGAAATGTTTAAACATTAAGCAATGTTTGACCATTTTAAAAGTGAAATGTAATTACATTTAACGTAAACAAATTTCATAAATTAACAAATTTAATAAATGAAATACTGTATCTTCTTGCCAGTTTATGTACATAAGATACACTTTAGGTTGTTACATGTGCTTAGGACAACATCCACTTGATCAAAGTATGAATAAATACAAATTAAATTACCAAGTCAAATTGATTGTGAAATTTAATAGTACACATTTTAGTTGGACACAAGTTTTGTATATGTAAACATTTGAATAGTCTAAAAATAAGGATAAACAATACTTGAAAAGTTATTAAAAATGAAAAATTAATTTCAAAATGTAAAACCTCAAGTTGCTAAACAAAGAAACATTTAAAAGCACAGATCCAAAACACATTCTTGTGTGTTATAATTGCACTGATTTACAGTAGAATATAACTAATCAGGATCTTTTTGACATGTAATCTCTGCTCAGTCAGCATCTTCGTGGATGATTCCCCCTGCATGTTCACAGGAGCAGCGCAGACTCGAAAGATTTTGTCCATTTTTATAAACCAAGTTGATGGTTACAGTCTGTTAGATTATTGTAAAAACTCTGAGCCTCCTGATAAATCTTTCCACATGTATGTGGACATCTGCAATCCTTGTGGCAGTTAAATCCTCATTAGAAAACTGCTCTCCTTTTATGGGTGAATGCTGGTAGAACAAGGTCAAATCTCCTCTCAAACAGCAGATCTCTGACGGTAAAGCCTCTGTATGCCGTCACTTCATCACCAAAACGAAGATACTCCAGAAAGCCAGCCTTTTCCCTATTGAGAGAAATTAATTGGTAAATTTATTACAAAACAGTAAATTAAAGTTAAACATAAAATACCTTTTAGACATGGACACTAAATCCGAGGGTTATTATTTATTATTTAGATTTCTTCAAAAGACTAATTTGATAAAGAGGATTTATTTTATTTATTTATTTTTTGTAATAATAGTAGTAGGGTTAGTTCAATCCCGATCCAAACTCCATTTCAGTTGGTGGCCGTAATGCAACAAAAGTTGTTTGCCAACCGCCATAAAGGACAAGAAGAAGAAGAAAACAGAAGAGAGGAAACAGTTATTTCAAGACTTAGATTTGGACACACAGGATTAAATAAAACACTATTCAAAATAGGGAAACATATATCTGGCAAATGTGAATATTGTGGACAAGTTGAAACAGTAGAACATGTAGTGATGTATTGTAAGAAATATGAAGAGGAAAGAAGGATTTTGGTTAGAGATCTTAATAAAGAGAAAATTAAATTTGATATAATAGATATTCTGCAGAAAAAGTCAAAAAATAAATGTTATCAATATTTATTTAAATATTTAATAATAACCGGAATAATTAGGAGGATTTAGTATTTGTAAATTTAATATTATAGATATAGATATATAGATACATAAATATAAGTATCTTTGGGAGTATGGCCATTTTGACCCACACTCCTCAGCAGTTGGTGGCGGTAATGCACACCGGAAAGTTGTTTGCCAACCGCCAATAAACTTAACAAGAAGAAGAAGAAACCCGGAAGCAGACGGCCATTAAACCGTTACGGAGAACTCATGCCGTGTTATTGTGTTCAATAGTCAGCAATGAGCAGCTCTCGCCGTTGAGTTGTTATCAACCTTAAGGATTAGAAGAAGGAGCATTACTCAAGGTTGTTCAAAGATCGTGGAACAATTGTAAAGGTAAGTGAATTTGATCAATATTATACTGTGCAGCTGTGACGTAATGCAGGACTTTCATGGACGGTCGGCTTTTTTGTTGCCGTTTTAATGAAAAAATTCGCAGGTTTCACCGATGAAACGAACTGTTTAAAGACAGAAAATGACTATTGCATTGTTGCTTAGATATTCTTAGGTATGTGGGCTTTTTCGGGTCCGTGCCTCCTTCCAAAAAACGCCCCGCCACAAAAACGCGCGTAGGCCTCGTAAACAATGCTCCCCTCACCGAGGAGAAGTTGGTTTGAAGCTGGATATTCAAGCTCCGCGGAGTCAGCGGGATCTAGATCACGGTTGATCCGATAGAGGGACTCCGATTTCGGCCAATGTCTCTCAGCTGCTCCCTACTTCTGTAAAGTTAGAAAGATATTCACAGATTCGGCTTTTCCGGATCAATAACTCGTCAGCGGATGGTTTCTTCTACAAACCCACACCTCTCTGCAAGGCAGCAAGACAGACGGTGAGCTACAACCGTAGTTTCCTCAGAACGAGTCTCCCCCCGCGCTGGGAGAATTACATTGGACCCAATGCAGAGCTCGCTGCTCCGCAGATACTTAGGGACCGTCTGCAAGTTGCTACACCAGAAAAATAATCAGAGAGAAATATTCAACAGCGTCACCAAGGAGAGGTGGATAACATCAAATTCATTTAATGTGTATTTGATCTCATTTATATCATACCACATTTATTGGATTGGAAAATAATAATTTTTTTGAGCAATTTCCCAAAGCCTAAATGGCAAAAAGTCCCTTTTGCTAGGTGTAGGATACAAAAGAAATCCATTAAACAGAACTGTTTGCTTTATAAATCAAATAGCTTTGGATAGAGGGCTTTCATTTGAATCAGATTTGATCATTTAGATAAGAAATACCTACACATTCACAGTATTATTATTAGAATAAGTATACAATTATCAATAAGTACACTATAGATCATTGTAGTGCCACCAAACTTGTAAAATACATAGATCAATTCATCTGGATCATACTACAACTCTTTGGGAAAATGTCTTTAACTCACCAAATAAGAAATTTGGTGATCACTGAGCGTTGTTTAAGTACATTGAATCACGTTAAGCTTTTTCCTTTTAATATAGGCCTCAATTGAGAAACGCTTAATGTTAGATAACGTCCATAATAATTGGACTTTGGGTTTGACATTTTGACAGTTTTATGTGCTTATTAGGAGCAATATGAAAGAGAAATTTGGTGATCATTGATCGTTGATTAGGTACATTAAACCACGTTAAGCCTTTTTCTCGCCATAGGCGCCAATGAAGAAGAAAACGTTAATGTGAGATATCTTCTATAATCGTTGGATTTCGGGTTTTTTTTTTTTGACAGTCTTAAGTCTTCATGACAAGATATGGTCATGCGAAATTTGGTGATGATTCCTCGTTGTTTTCCTACCTTAAGCCACGTTAAGCTTTTTCACGTTAAGCGTTTTAGAATGTCCCCCCCTTCGGTGGGCGACAGGGACCCAGACCAGGGGGTCGAGCCCGGCTCGGGCGAGGCCCACGGGAGGCACCGGGCGTCGGGGGAATGGAGGGGAGAGAGGAAAGACGATACCCCCCCCGCGGCCGCGCGGCATGGCAGACCGCCCGGCCCCCACCCCCGAGAGCAGAGGCGTACGGAAACGGACGGCCAGCGCGTTGCGCGGACCGGAATACTCGCCCTCCCCAACCCCTCCGCGAGCCGACGTACGGGCCCCGCGGGTCAGGATGTTTTTTCGGGTTGAACTGTTGTGAAGGCCGACCGCACAAGTGTACCCAGTGCACACATTTCTCCTTGGCAGTCTTGAATTTCGGGAAATTAATGAAGAAAACATCCTTCATATGCGGCCTATCAGCGTACCTCGAATCGCTGTTGCACGTTCCATGACAACAATGTTTAAAAACCATGGTTAGGAGACGTCTTAGACTTGGAAAAAGCAGTAGTTTTACCGAGTAAAACCAAAGGTAACGTACAGCTCTTTTACAGCTAAAGAGCGGAGGACAACGCAAGTTTGCCCTACCGCGTACCACGTGATATGACGTCACGTTCTAAAAATAGCTCGCTCGCGGAACGCCACTGTAGAGAGATTTTTCTTGGTGGCTGTTATAAACAGACAAACGCATCATTTAACAATGGTTTTTAAAAAGAGGAAAAAGTGGTGTTAGAGCCATAAATAGAAAATATTTAAGTTATTTGTATGATGGTTTGCTTTTTATTTTTATTATATTCAGTAAGAAGATTTGTTCAGGCTATTTTATTGTGAAGTTTAGTTTTACTTTGAAAGGCTTGCTTCCTGTTGAGCCGCATATTGTATTAACGGATTATCTAGACACGGAGAAATGCAGTATTTGACCGTGTAAACTGTGGATGACTTGGAAAAGGAAAAAGGGAGAATTGTAAAACGGATGTATCGTCATTTTTGTATTTGCATTAATTCTTCATTTTTTATAAATAAAGAATTTTTTTGTTAAAATCCACAGTTTGCACGCGTCCTTTACTTCGTGTCTAAGGAATGACACCGATATTGGATCTGTTGCCATAACAAGTGGCTTTTTAAGATAAAGTATAATAATTAAAGGCTACCATTTTGTAGAATATTCTTGTACTTCACTTTTTTCCCCATGTTCTAGTGGGTCCCGTGGAGGTTCTGACATAAAAGAACAAAGTAAATATGAAATTATTAAAAAGCAAAAATACATACTGTAGAAAGTGATAGAAACATCTGACAGCACTTACACATTTAATTTGTCTGCTGCTTTTTACCAGCCCTCTCTCCTGGCTTTAGCAGACTTTGAGGTGTTCCCTTTCATTTTAATTAATGACTCAAATTCACCATAACCTTCATTAAAAGCTCTTGTTCTGATTGGGAGAAAAACTGTGGGCGTTCTTTGGCCATGCTGAACAGCCAATAGCAGCGTTGCTGGTCATTGTTTCTACTATCGATACATTTCCCCCTTTAAACAAACGCATGAACGCGCAGCTATCAAGTTTGCGTACGACACTACGGTGATTGGCCTCATCAGCAACAACGATGAGACTGCCTACAGGGAGGAGATCAAGCACCTGGCCACATGGTGCACTGAAAATTACCAGCTCCTCAACACCACCAAAACGAAGGAGCTCATTGTGGACTTCAGAAAAGCTTCAAGAGGCACGCACGACACCATCCACATCAATGGAACGGCTGTTGAGTGTGTCTCCAGTTTCAAGTTTCTGGGGACCCACATCTCAGCGGACATGTCCTGGTCAACCAACACCTCCTGCCTGGTCAAGAAGGCTCACCAGCGCCTCTTCTTCCTGAGGACACTGAGGAAAAATCAGCTATCCTCGACTATCCTGGTGAACTTCTACCGCAGTACAATAGAAAGCATCCTGACCAACTGTGCAACAGTGTGGTATGGGAGCTGTACTGTTGTAGAGCGCAAGGCACTGCAGCGGGTGGTGAAAACCGCCCAGTACATCACTGGGACTCCACTACCCACCATTGAGCACATCCAGAAGAAACGCTGCCTACATGGAGCTCGCAGCATCCTTAAGGACTCATCCCACCCAGCCCACAGACTGTTCTCTCTCCTGCCCTCCGTCAGGCGCTTCAGGTTCCTCCGGACCAGAACCAGCAGACTGAAGAACAGCTTCTTCCCCAGAGCTGTCTCTTTATTGAACTCTAATCCTCACTGATAGACTCTCCTCTCCCTCCTCACACCTACCTCCATTTTGTTATTCTGTTATTTACAAGACTGTAATGTTCACCTGCACTCCTGACTGTTACTATAGTAACAACTGTTTACATGCATCCTGCACTACTCACCATGACTGAATATTGATTTGCACTGCTGACTGTCTATTCACAGTTGTTTACATATACATTTTCAATACCGTACTTTAACTGTAACATGCAATTACCTTCCACTGCACTTTAATTTAAATAGCTTCTGTCTAAACTCTATTTATTAATTTTATAGTAATAGCTAACTGTATATTATGCTCACAATTCTGCCTATAGTAATATCCACTCTGTTATAATAATCATCTGTATATTATGCTATTGTACATATCTGTAAATCTCTATTCATAGTAATATCCACCTGTATATTATATTCGGTACATATCCAGCTGTAAATTTAGTTCACAATACTATTTATCTACATATTATACTCATAGGACAAATCGATCAGTAAAATTCTGTCAATAATAGTATACATCTCTATTTATTCAGTAATAACCCATGTCCTGTACATGTGGAACCATTGTTTATCCTGCACTTGCTGCTATTGCACTTCTGGTTAGACCTAAACTGCATTTCGTTGCCTTGTACCTGTGTAATGACAATAAAGTTGAATCTAATCTTATCTCAATCCAGCCATACTAATCATAAACAACAGGTGTGTTCGAAGAACCCAATTAGCCGGATCATGATTAGCCCGATGATATCATCTTGGATGTCTCATTTGATCTCGGATGTTTTAAGCAACATACGAAGAACGGACCCCTGGTCTCCTCTGTGCACTCAGGTTAAAGTTATGAACTGCAGTCCCTGAAATGGGATACGCCTCATTAGCGTATATGTGCTGGAAAAAGCAGAATTATCTACTCTTGTAGAGACATCTGAGTTAAATGAAAAGATTTAAACTGAGATCTACAAGTTAGATTTGAATTTTATTTAGTGTTTATTTTATTACATATCAAAAGTATTTTCTGATGATGCAGAACAGCTGAAGCACTTAAGTGTTCTTTTAAGTATGTTTGTGTCAGTGATGTTTTTATCTATTGAAAATCCCACTGGAAATATTTACGTGTGAGGATTTTGTTGTTTAATTCTAGTAGATGATGAAATAAAGTTACAAACATTATAGTCCTATTTACAGCTTTTACTCATTTCTAGGAGTATAGTTTTGTTTTCTAAAGTAATTGCAGGAGATATTTGATGCAACAAAAATATGACAAATGATTTATTGTAGAGTGTTCAGTGTGTGGTAAAGAAAAGCTTAAAATATGTGTCGTAGTTTATGGTTTGTTAACCTTATTTTTCTTTATTTCTAGATGCCTCGTCTTAAAGGTTTTCGTCGTGCACAAGCCTTTAAAAGGAAGACGAATGACCCCAAACCAGTGGAGGTCGACATCAAAGTTGAAGAAAGCACGTTTGTGGCTTGTATGTGTGTTTCATAGATACTTGTGACATTTGTGCTTTGTTTGCATATTGTTCATTAACAAGCATACACTAAAATATTTTCCTTGGTTTTCTGACTGGAAGGTCAAGGAACAGGAACCCGTCAAAGAAATAGACCTTGGCCGACCTCTTCTGCCAACAATACCTGCAAACTGCTCATTCCACCAGAATCAAAAGACAAGAAAGTCAGTTTATTTTACGCTTAAATTGACTTAATAATTATAAGCAGTGATGTAATACTATTTTGTGTTTGTTTTAGTTTGTCTTTGTTGTAGGAGACTCTCATCTAAGGGCTATTGTAGATGGATTTGCTCCTATTAAAGCAGACAGTCTTTACTTTGGTTTCTTGGCCGTCCCTGGAGGAACAGCGTTGGACCTGAGAACCGAGCTCCTCAATGCGGTCATCCCACGCATCCCTGATGTAGTTTGTTTGTTAGCTCCAAGCAACACTTTGAGGAGAAGCACTGTTGTCACTGAAGCTGGGAAACAGTATGAAGAGCTCCTAACAACTGTTTGCACACTTTTTCCGAAGGTAAGCTCTTGTGTTGGTCTATGATAAAAATTTTAACCTGTAAATTAGTAATGCAAACATACAAGTATATGTAGCACCATAAATACCTGTAAGTAAAACAATTGTTTAAGATTTTTAATAAAAAACATATGCACTGTATTTACCAAAAGTGTTTAAAAGCATGGGTATGATTGAGTGTTCTGTAAGGTTCTCATAACAATGCCATAAATGTAAATGTTTATAAGGTTATTTAGGGACTGCTAAGTAATTTCCTACTTTATATCTTTTTAAAGGTGTTTGTGTTGGATTTCCCTCCAAGACTTGACGTGGATCCTCAGGTTCAGTCTCTTCTACGACTAGAATTCCACAGAGTATCAGTGCAATTGGGTAAATACTGACCATATAGCCTTTTTGCTTTGTAAAAATATATCCGTCCGTCCATCTTCTTCCTCTTATCCGGGGTCGGGTCGCGGGGGTAGCAGCTTCAGTAGGGAGGCCCAGACGTCCCTCTCCCCAGCCACTTGGGCCAGCTCCTCCAGGGGAACCCCAAGGTGTTCCCAGGTCAGCAGGGAGACATAGTCCCTCCAGCGTGTCCTGGGTCTTCCCCTGGTCCTCCTCCCGGTGGGACGTGCCCGGAATACCTCACCAGGGAGGCGTCCAGGAGGCATCCTGACCAGATGCCCGAGCCACCTCAACTGGCTCCTCTCGACGTGGAGGAGCAGCGGCTCTACTCTGAGTCCTCCCCGGACGACTGAGCTCCTCACCCTATCTCTAAGGGAGAACCCAGACACACTACGGAGAAAAATCATTTCAGCCGCTTGTATCCGGGATCTCGTTCTTTCGGTCACGACCCAAAGCTCGTGACCATAGATGAGGGTAGGAACGTAGATCGACCGGTAAATCGAGAGCTTCGCCTTTTGGCTCAGCTCTCTCTTCACCACAACGGATCGGTACAGCGCCCGCTTCACAGCAGACGCCGCTGTATTGTTTAATAGGATTAAAGGACTGATGTCTCAGCAGGATCTGGAAAAACTAATCCATGCGTTTATTTTTAGTAGAATTGATTACTGTAACGGTGTTTTCACAGGTCTGCCTAAAAAGTGGATCAGACAGCTGCAGCTGATCCAGAACGCTGCTGCCCGCGTCCTCACTAAGACTAAGAAAGTAGAGCACATCACCCCAGTTCTAAAGTCCTTACACTGGCTCCCTGTATCTCAGAGAATAGACTTTAAAATACTTCTGTTAGTCTATAAATCCCTAAATGGCTTAGCACCTAAATACATCACAGACTTGTTATCGGTGTATCAACCATCCAGACCACTCAGGTCTTCTGGCTCCAGCCTACTCTGCATGCCTAGAACTAGAACTAAACAAGGAGAAGCAGCATTTAGTTCCTATGCTCCACTGATCTGGAACAAACTTATAGAAAACTGTAAAGGTGCGGAAAGCCTGAGTTCCTTTAAATCAAGATTAAAAACACATTTGTTTAGGATTGCCTTCAACTGTTCTAGTTAACTGAATCACCACTTTTTTGCTCTAATTTCTATCTACATTTTATTCTTACTTGCTTTTATTCTGTTTTAATTTGCTATATTTTAATCATGTAAAGCACTTTGCATTGTCCATGTACTGAATTGTGCTATATAAATAAATTTGCCTTGCCTTGCCTTGCCGCACCAATCTGCCTGTCGATCTCCTGCTCCATCTTGCCCTCATTCCTGAACAAGACCCCAAGATACTTGAACTCCTCCACTAGGGGCAGCACATCCTCCCCAACCCGGAGAAGGCACTCTACCCTTTTCCGGTTCAAGACCATTGTCTCGGATTTGGAGGCACTGATTTTCATCCTGGCCGCTTCGCACTCGGCCGTGAACCACTCCAGTGAGAGCTGTAGATCACGCCCTGATGAAGCAAATAGGACCGAGTCATCCGTGAATAGCAGAGACGCAATCCTAAGGCCACCAAAACGGATCCCCTCAACACCTTGGCTGCGCCTAGAAATTCTGTCCATAAAAGTTATGAACAGAATCGGTGACAAAGGGCAACCTTGGCGGAGTCCAACTCTCACCGGAAACGAGTCCGACCTACTGCCGGTAATGCGGACCAGACTCTGACACCGGTCATACAGAGACCTGACAGCCCTTATTAAAGGGTCCGGTACTCCATACTCCCGGAGTACCCCCCACAGGATCCCTCGGGGGACACGGTCGAATGCCTTCTCCAGATTCACAAAACACATGTAGACTGGTTGGGCAAACTCCCATGCCCCCTCCAGAATCCTGCTGAGGGTGTAGAGCTGGTCCAGTGTTCCACGGCCAGGACGAAAACCACACTGTTCTTCCTGAATCTGAGATTCAACTATCCGACGGACCCTCCTTTCCAGAACCCCTGAATAGACCTTACCAGGGAGGCTTAAGAGTGTGATTCCTCTGTAGTTGGAACACACCCTCCGGTCCCCCTTTTTACATCGGGGGACCACCACCCCAGTCTGCCAATCCAGGAGAACTGTCCCCGATGTCCACGAAATGCTGCAGAGCCGCGTTAACCAACACAGCCCCACAACATCCAGAGCCTTAAGGTACTCAGGGCGAATCTCGTTGTTGTGCAATTATACACTGTTTAAAGTTATTTAATGTTTCATAAATAACTCTGTCTGGTAAGTATTGTCTGGTGATGATCAGCTCTTAAGCTGATATCAAGACAATGGTTGAAAGGGATGAATTCGAGCACTAGCGATCTTTTAACAGCAAAACCTGCACACACATAGAATAAAGAGTGACAACTTCTTTTCAAGTCCAAGAATTTAATAACAGAAATAAAATGAACATCCAGAGAACATCACTATGTAATGCTGTTTATCTGAATTAACACAATATTTCGATTAACAAATCCTCTCTACTAGGCTAGTGAAACTTAACTAAACTACTAAGCAAAATGAAGATAAAAAGGAGCTAAGCTAAGGAACTATTTACATGCAGAAACAAACAAAAAGACAAAACAAAAGTGGTTGATCATAATAAGATTAATTCAGTGAATCCTTGTTCACTGAAGATCTGACTCCACAAAGCATGGAATGGAGTTAGGAAAACATGTGGCATGTATTTCAATCCATTCACAATGCAAAGCCCAAGTTAAACAAACATTATTTGATGAAATAATATTTTGTTTAAGTTAAAGAACCGAAGTTCACCTTAAAGAATGTGAATTGTGGTTACTAATTCAGAACAACATTTCAAATGTGTTTCAACCCATTCACAATGCAAAGCACAAGTTAACCAGAACATTATGTTGAGAAAATAAAATTTCACATAAGTTTCGCTTTATGCTTTAAAACGAACTCTTTTTGAAATGTCCGAAACCGGATGTTAGCAAGGCTAATAGCATGTTGGCTAGCGGACGCTCGGCGCTAACAAATGAAAGCTTTTGCTTTATTCTTAGTCATAATGAGCGGCTGGATAACGTAAACGTTCATGTCCCATCAGTGTATGAAACCCTTGTGGAGATAACCGTTCTGTTAAAACCAAAGAAAAACACACTCAAATGATGTTAGCACTACCATGAAACGAAGGCTAGCGTGAGCTATTTCGTCCTTTGTTCAAAGACCCATGTACAAACGATTCGCAAATAATTTCCAAATAAACCTTTTTACTTCTCCCACAGCTCTTTCTGCCCAACCTGTCTCTTGCCCGTGTCAGTTCTGTCCACTTTGGCCATTCGGGGAAGGACGTAAAAGCAGGGAGGACCGTTGGTTTCTTCTTGGCAGGCTAGCGTTTAGCCCTGCAGCATGAGCTAACAGCGTGGTTGGGGTCGGAGGCCTGGTCTGAGCACGTTCTCTGACTTGGATGCAGTCCGGTTTGAGCAGGGGTTTTCCTCAGAATTCCACAGCTGTCCGCTCCATCTGAGTTCGCTCCCCTGTATAGGCTGAGAAGAAATACACAGCTGTTTCGCATGCAGGATCTTTGCCCCTGCATCTGATTGTGGGGTTAAGTCAGCAACTTAGCTCTGTATTTGCACGGACATGTTGTTTGTCCGGATTCAGTCAGGTCCTCTGCTGAGCAGGCAGTCGGATCTAGCAGACCCTGGATCAAGCGTGGCTGGTCCAGGCAATCTCCCTCAGTCGCTGGCTTGTGTGTCGGTGAGGGTCAACCAGGCCCTCATGGTGTGGCCTTCTTTGTCTGCTCTGAGAGAGCTGCTGAAGAGGTCGGCAGAAGAGAGCTGAAGAGAAGAGAGCGTGTCTCTGTGGGAGGAAGGTTTTATCACCAGCAAGAGAGAATCCCTGCTGGGAAGAAGGGCCGTCCTCGCTGTGAGGGTCTCATGTTGCAGCTGGGGTGGGGTTCCTTTGAAACCCTTCCACTGTTCAGAATCCAATCCGAGATCAATTATTTATCAACCTCAGCACCAGAGATGGGAGAACCCGACCCAGAGTCCTCAGGCTCTGCTTCCACAATGGAAGACGTGTTGGTGGGATTAAGGAGGTCTTCGAAGTATTCTGCCCACTGAAGCACAACGTCCCGAGTCGAGGTCAGCAGCACACCACCCCCACTATAAACAGTGTTGGTACTGCATTGCTTCCCCCTCCTGAGACACCGAATAGTGGACCAGAATCGCTTCAAAGCCGTACGGAAGTCTTTCTTTATGGCCTCTCCGAACTCTTCCCACGCCTGAGTTTTTGCCTCAGCGACCAGCCGAGCTGCCTGCCGCTTCGACTGCCGGTACACATCAGCTGCTTCCGGAGTCCCACGGGCCAAAAAAGCCCAGTAGGACTCCTTCTTCAGTTTGACGGCTTCCCTCACCGCTGGTGTCCACCAGCGTGTTCGAGGGTTGCCGCCGCGACATGCACCGACAACCTTGCGGCCAAAGCTACGACTAGCCGCCTCAACAATAGAGGCGCGGAACATGGTCCATTCAGACTCAATGTCCCCCGCCTCCCTCGGGACGTGTTCAAAGCTCTCCCGGGGGTGGGAGTTAAAGCTCCGTCTCACGGGGGACTCTGCCAGACGTTCCCAGCAAACCCTCACAATACGTTTGGGCCTGCCAGGTCTGACCGGCTTCCTCCCCCACCATCGGAGCCAGCTCACCACCAGGTAGTGGTTGGTGGAGAGCTCCGCCCCTCTCTTCACCCAAGTGTCCAAGACATACGGCCGCAGGTCAGATGAAACGACAACAAAGTCGATCATTGAACTGCGACCTAGGGTGTCCTGGTGCCAAGAGCATATGTGGACACCCTTATACTTGAACATGGTGTTCGTGATGGACAATCCATGATGAGCACAGAAGTCCAACAACAGAACACCACTCGAGTTCAGATCAGGTGGGCCATTTCTCCCAACCACGCCCCTCCAGGTCCCACTGTAATTGCCCACGTGAGCGTTGAAGTCCCCCAGCAAAACGAGGGAGTCCCCAGTAGGGGCACTCTCCAGTACCCCCCTCCAAGGACTCCAAAAGGGGTGGGTAATCTGAACTGCTGTTTGGCGCATAAGCACAAACAAGTCAGAACCCGTCCCTCCACACGAATGCGGAGGGAGGCCACCCTCTCGTTCACTGGGGTAAACCCCAACGTGCAGGCACCGATATGAGGGACAACAAGTATGTCCACCCCAGTTCGGCGCCTCTCACCAGGGGCAACTCCAGAATGTCCAGCCCCTCTCAAGGAGACTGGTTCCAGAGCCAGTGCCATGCGTTGAGGTGAGCCCGACTATCTCTAGTCGGAACCTCTCAACCTCCCGCACGGGGTCAGGCTCCTTCCCCACCAGAGAGGTGACATTCCACGTCCCAAGAGCCAGCTTCTGCAGCCGAGGATCGGAACGCCAAGGTCCCCGCCCTCTACTGCCACCCATTGCAAAACGCACCCGGCCCCTTTGGCCCCTCCGATAGATGGTGAGCCCATTAGAAGGGGGACCCATGTGTCCTCTTCGGGCTGAGGCCAGCCGGGGGTCCATGGGTAAAAGCCCGGCCACCAGGCGCTTGCCAACGTGCCCCACCTCCAGACCTGGCTCCAGAGTGGGGCCCCGGTGACCCGCGTCTGGGAGAGGGAACACGAGATCCATTTATGTTAATCATCATAAGGGGATTTTCGGGCTGCTCTTTGTCTGGTCCCTCACCTAGGACCTGTCTACCTTGGGTGACCCTACTAGGGGTTTAAAGCCCCTGACAGCATAGCTCCTAGGATCATTGGGACACTCAAACCCCTCCACCACGGTAAGGTGGCAGCCCAGGGAGGGGTAAAAATATAACATTTTAAGTATTTCTGAATTAAATGCCTTTAGTTGTAACTTACTATTTTCAATAGTATTTAAAGTTGGTCTATTTTCTGAAATTAAAGGTGTGTCATACAAATCAGTTGCTGAGCTGTTTCCGATGAGTAAACTGCACCTGTGGAGCAGAGATGGGGTAAGGCATGAATTCAAAGAGTTACCAGAGTAACTTTTTAATAACTTTAACAAACTTTAACAAAATTAATTGATAATTAATGGGTACTTATTCATTTTGTTAAAAGGTACACCTTAGTGATGATGATGGGATGAAGATCCTAACTAAAGCTATCTATGAGACCTCAGATGAGCAGATTCCCGAGCCAACTGCTGAGACCAAAGTGACGCCCACCATGTCACACTCTCCTCCAAAGTTGCTTTGTACACCTGATGTTCCAGTTGTGGCCCCACAAAATCCCTTTGAATGGGAGGTTGTTGGATCCCACAAGAAGGTAAAGTGGTTTACTGTTTTTGACTGAACATTTGAGTGTATTATAAATATTTTTTTATTAGATTAATGATGGTCATTGTTTTCTGCCAAACTATAAGCTTCACCAAAGAAAGCACCACGTCTACAGGCTAGTATTTGTTAATCCTTTTTATTTAATATTTCCAATTGTTTATCAGTGAAATCATAAGTTTTACATCCCGCTACCTCTCACTCTGGCTCGTGTAATCTTTCTTCTCGAGAAGATGGGGGTCGTAACAATAAATGGTATGAATGTGGCTAAGAGGAAACAGTGAACAGAAAAACAAAGAAAAACGGGCACCTGACGGAACACACAGTGTGGTGCGGGCTTACCTTAGATTTCTAATCAGAGTTCCTTAACCAGCTGACATCCATTGAGGAAGGGCGAGCCATCGCGATCCCTCGTCCATCAGACGCTCCGTTTAATAGTTTATTTTCTTTCTCTTTCTTTTGTCTTTAATATGTATGTAGTTTTTCTTATTTTCCTTAAAGGAGAAGTCCGGTCAAAATAAGAATTCAAACTGCTGAAAGTACTTTAAATATAAAATTATTACATACTCTTCAATAAATTATAAGCTTTTTTAATTAAGAGTAATTTTCATTTGAAGGTCCTTTTATGGGGGCAGCCATCTTGGTGAAGAACAGAACTGCCTCCTCCCAGTTTGTGACGTAACGGTGCGGGATCGACTGTAGAGCAAGTCCCAATGCCCTATCTGTCCCCTTGTAAATAAATACCCGTTTTCATGCCGAAATATATTTTTTAACCTCTTAAACAAAGATAGACATGGTATTAAGCATTTAAATTTAAAGTAATACTAATTTTACATTTAGTATTAGAAACATAAAAAGACAACAAATAAGCATTAAAGTATGGGTTATAGGTTGGGTTCTGCAATGTTAAAAGATGAGTATAAAACTCATCTTTAGAACCAATCTCTGCTCTAAATGGTGATCTGCACCGCCTAATCTACTTTCAGCAGTTATCAGTTATTGCACCGTAAACTGCAGAAAATACGGGCAGAGCGTCTCCTTCTGAGTTTACTCTGCTGCTGTGAGGAGGAGCTGCAGCGCGTTATGAGGCGGAGGGATATTTCAGCGTCACTTAGTTTAGAGCCAAAACAATCGACTTCACTTTCAGAAACAAGCCCAAAAAAAACTGCAACCCCACAACTCATGAAGTTTAAAAGTGACTTTAGAAAAAGAAGACCAAAGTTGCATAAAGTAAGTGGGCTTTGCAGCAGTGAGCATGCTTTCTAAGTGTGTCGTATCCCTCCGCCGCTCTGGTCGGGTAAACAAATGTTCCAGCAAATTCTACATTAAAAAAAAATGACCTACCGAAAAGTCTCGCTCTCATGTCATCTTGAAGACATTCTTCTTTGAAATGTTGGCTGCATATGACGTTGTTTTTCTCCGCACAAAGACGTCACAGGATGTGATGTCAGGCGGCCCTTACTGCCCATATTTGGGCAGTAAGGGCCGCCCCCATATACAGTGATCCAGACGACAATTTATGCTTTTCTTTTCTTATTGATTAACGCTTTAATTCATTAAATAACCACGAACATTTGTTGTAGTTATAGCTAATGAGCCACTGATTTTTCCTTGTTGACCGGACTTCCCCTTTAAAACACACCACTCGTGAGTTCTTCAGTGGTTATTCGTAGCTGGCGTGTAACTCTCCCGGTGCTTTTCTTCTTTAGCGTCCAGCCGGTTTCCCAAACAAATCGAACAACACGAAAACAAACTTAATTCCGGCCAAAACATCCGACGCTCCCCTCTGGGTAGATCCATCCCGAGGTGAAGGTACTCTTTTCTTTCCCAGAGCCTTCCCGCACCGTCCTTTCAATTTTTATTCACCAGAACTCTGCTGCTGCTGCAGCCTCCTACACACCTCGCTCGACACAGGAACCATAATCACACCCAGGTGTGCCACCAGCCCAGCTAAATGCTTGACTGGCAGTGCCCCGCCCCCTCCACCAGTGAACCGTCAAAGGTGCAAAAAAATATAAAATAAAAACAACAAACAAGCCATCAGGAGACGGAGACAAAATAGCAACACGTGACATAAGTTGTAATAAACTGTTTGTTATTATTTACAGGTGGAAGAAGAAATGGAGTTTTCTGTGGAGCTGAATCCAAAGTGGTTGGATGATGACATGCTGGAAATCTTGGGGGGCGGCAACACATCAACTTTTGAAGATGCTTCTACTGCATCATTTCAAGAACCAATGGTAATCCTGATGTGTTTATATGCATAATGTATAATTTAGATCCCAAACACATTGTTGGCATTCTTGCCGGTTAAAATTTGAAGGAATGTCATGTCTGGAAAAAGCTAATTATTGAGAAGACTTCTGATCTTCTAGAAAAAGGAAGTAATGAAGTAAAGCATATTATATTTATGTTTGAAGTGAAATTCGTATCCATTTACTTCATTTAGCCATAAATACTTTAAGCTTTAATCATGGGTTGTCTCACTGTATATAACATGGATACATAGTGTTTCCCTTCTAGATTGGCTACTAAAAACATGAAACTATGTGAAACGCTTTAACTTTGTGTATAGAACATATTTAACTCTGTTCACTCAAACAGAGCATACCAGCAGAGCAGTTAATCGTTGTTAAACTTCTTGAATTGTCCTTATCCCAATCTCTAATTGTACCCTTGTGTTTCTGTATTAGAGCTGTGACAGAGTAGTGGCTGGTGAGGAAACTGTCACCAAAAACGGTAAGACAAGTTTTCCTGATCACACACTAATTACAAGAGGTTCATTTCACCAGAGCCATGACCGGTTTGGTTCAAATAAATAAAACAGTGTCCCACCAATAGTGTTACTGCTATCATGACTAATGCCATTCACAACGCAAGAACCTGGTCAGCAAATGATAGATAGAATGGTGATAAATGGTGATAAAATGCACACTTTGATGAAGCAGCATGACATGATTAGTGATGTCAATGGTAGTGGATACATTTTTCTCAGGGAATTTCCCACAAAATACACATTGGACAGAAACACATTCACCCTACAGTATTCAGACACATTTACTGGACATGTTAACATCCTAGAGTAGGATCGGGGTCTTGCCCATGTTGCTGTGCCTCTAGATGTGGCTTTACAAAGAGCACTGTATGACAACGACGCCTGCCTAATCACAATTAGAACAGAGGTACGGCTCTAATTAAGCGTCTGGCCCTTCTCTGGATTAGTGCAGCATAAAGTGACTCCAGTTCTTACAGACGACCTCCCACAACTCCCTGTGCTGTCCTCACCACCCGAGCTGAGTCCGTCTCCGTCACTCTGCAGCTCCCATACTGCACAGTTATGCTGAGACATAGAATACTTTCTATGGAGCTGAAGTGTGAGTGTTGCCTTAACTGTTTGTATCTGGCTACTTCTGCCCCGGATACAATAATGGGGGGTGCAGTGGTCAGGGTGATGAACAGTGTTGGTGTTGTGCCAAACGTTCAGCTTTTGGCAGTTTAATCCGTTTTAGTCTCATCTGTTGACATTTTGGAGGAATCTCCTACATGGTTGTAACAAACTCCAACAGGACTTCCTCTGGCTTTCTTCTCACCACTTGTCCATAAAATTCCTAGTTTTGGAGATGCTCCAGAAAACCTGTCCTGTTGTCAGATTGTCCACCTGAGCTGCTGATCTCTGCAGCTCTACCAGAGCAGCCATTGTCACCTTGACTGCTTCTCTCATCAAAGCTCTCCTTGTCCATCCCGTTCTGGCAGAGCTCTGCAAACTGTGGCTTCAGAGCAACAAGAGGCTCTTTGGACCTTCCACAGTTGCTCTGATAACTTAACTGGCTAAAAAAGATAAAGAACCTACTAATGTTTTTAACATGGATATAAAAACAGATGCAGAATTTAGCAGTTATTAAATGCTTTTACCAGAATAATCACATTGAATCTCCACAGCAGAATGACACTAAAGACCATGGTTGTAACATTGTAAAGATCTAGTTGTTCATAAAGCATGTAATGTGTTTCAGCGTTGGCAGCAGATGTTAAAGAAGAGTCTCCTGAAGAACAGAGTCCTGAGGGGGAGCAGCAGGAGTCAGAGCCCCTCCACATAAAGGAGGAACCCGGGGCCCGTCAGGAAGGAGAGCAGCTCCTTGTGAAGGAGGAGACTGATAGCAGCTTTCCATTAACTGCACCTCCTATCAACAGTAAGGATTGTTTAGTTTGTTTGTGTCCCGTGTTGCAGCTAAAGGCCAAAACTAACTAGATTCATTAGCTTCCAATCAGACAAAATATTGCCCCTCCCTCCACATGAGCTGAGCAGATTCTTTAAGAAAGTAAAGATGTGACCAGGAGCGGGTTGGAGTTGAAGTTGAAGTGTTGTAATTCAGCCCAGTAGCCTGGTTAGCAGAGGGCTTTGATCTGATCGCATAACAGCTGCTAGTGCAATTAGAAATGTGACATGAATACTTTATTTTCAGTTTAAAAGCACCTATTTTCAGCAATTAACACTGTGTGTGTATTTAATGATATAAATGGAAATTATCTTCAGTTTCTAAAAGTTTATTAAACTATAAATTTACTCATTTCTGACCCTTTAAATTTGGCACTGACTGATGCAGTTTTGGTTTTTATAGAAAGAGTCCACCAATGTGAAATAATTACTGATCTATAATGACATTAGATCTGTTAATCCAAAGATAAATCCACTTTGAGATGAGTTCAGGAGAACTTTTATTTTCTTCCCACCACAACAAACTAACGTCCTCCTGTTGACACCAACAATGAAGAGAGGAGCTGTAGGCTGTCCTCCAGAGCCCCCTAGTGGGCTGGCCTGATACGTGAACATAAACAAAAGACTAACAAGATCCTCTAGGATTTTTGTTAACTGTGGTGGCGTTTTATTTATTTATTTATTTATTTTGAAGGGCAGCGGGCCACCATCTAATTTACATATTTGTTTATACATTTGTTAACCAGGCTGTCAGAATAAAAAGCTTTTTTAAAGACAAACAGTGATTAACAACTGTGGTTAAATGTGTTCGGTGCTACAAATGACCTTTATGAAATGGTTTATGAATTTTAATCCATTGCCTGAATCCCTGCTACATAAAGCAAACTGTAGCAAAGAGACAGCTATCAGAGGCTCACAAAGGGAACGAGTGACTGAAGCTGAGTGTGAATCAAATTCACTTTGGGCGTCCAGTTGAAGCAGTTTTACTCCAAGGAAAAGCTGGTTGTCTGCTCAGCAGCATGCAGTCATGCGGCTAGCTGAAACGTAGCTGTTAGAGGGCAGCTGCGGGTCCTAGGCTGTAGAAAAGTCAGCTGTGCGGGGCTGCAGCGGGGGAAATGGGGGACTGCAGCATGGAGAAGTGGGGCCTCCTCTCAGCTTGGCTGGCCTAGCTGCTCCTGTGGGGCCTGTGAGTGGGCTGCAGTGGGCGATTTCACATCAGCTCCTCCTCTCAGCTTGGCCTGGCTGCTAAAGGCAGACCTCTCCACTCCGTCTGGAGTCAGCTTTCCTGCAACAGCTGAGAAAAATCACATGGCTGGTTTCAGCATAGATGGATTCTTTAACTTTGGCGTCTGGTTCTGCAGAAGAAAGACTGCAGACTGAGCTTAGATCCAGCCGGCAGTTCTCCAAACCCAGTCGGGTTCTCTGCTCTGCAGAGGATGATGAGAGTTTGCTCCCCAATGCTGCTTCAACGAAGCGACAAGAAAATGAGAACGATTATCTGTGGGAAGCAAGCCTTTCTACAGTGATGGCTCCCTGCTGAGGGGGGGGGGGGGGCAGTTCCTTGGTGCCTGTAAAAGGAACAAACTTCTTTGATTACAACTCAGTCTGATTTTTCCTCCATGGCTTGATGGCACAACAGATGACTGATAAAAACTGATCTGCAGATCATCTTTTCCATATCCTCTTGCTTTCTCTCCAAACTAAACTTTTGCCTTCAGATTTAGATAACTTTACTGGCATATCAATATATTCTTTTTTAAGAGCCTCCTTAGCCAACCTATCTGATCTTTCATTACCCAAAATACCTACATGAGCAGGCGTCCAAAATATGACATTTTTATTTTGTTCACATATTCTATGATGAACAGCCATAACCTCATAATATTTTGATTATTTGTCCAACAAATTTTGAATACTCAACAATGCAGATAATGAATCACTACAAATTATTTTAATTATATTAGTATCCTCCACCCATTCTAAAGCTAATAATATAGCACGTATTTCTACTACAAATGTACTGAGATAATTAGATTTTCTTTTTGAAATATTAACCTTTAATTCAGGAATTACTACTGCAATACTAGTTGCTTCACTCTGTTTTTATTTTCATGTTTCTATGTCTACATGTGTTGTCTTTTACTTTCCTGTATCTGTTTGTGTAAATGCACCTCAGCAATCAAAAAAATTAGTTATGAGAAATTTTACTCCCCGCTGCTTTTTTTCAGACTATGTAGACGACTGTTTGGAGTCGCTGCTAGCAGAGCTGGAGAAAATAAAAACTAAACAGGTTGATGCAGCATCAGAGCCCCCATCACTGACAAGTTCATTTGTTAAACCAACTAAAGATGATGCCATCATTCTCTCATTCAGTCGATTTTCAAAAAGACCAAGAAAACTTTTTATTATTAACTGCTTATATAACATAATAACCACAGCAATTTTGATTACATGCATGTTTTAAATTTTATTCCTTCAGCTTGGGTATTTTTTAACTGCCAACAGGTGACCTCTAAAGGTAAAATCATCTTCATGTCCCGGGGGTGGGAGTGGGCCCTTATACAGCTGACTGCTCACGGGGGTATCACAGCCCTGGTATCTTTGCCTAAATAGTCCCAACAGCATCTCACAAACTGTCTATAGGCCACATGCCTCTACTTTGTGTGGGTGGGTCCCTATAAATGCTTTGCCTCTATACTGTTGCTTGTATTGGGACCAAGCAACCTGCCATGTCCAAGCATTTAGACACACCTGTTCCATACCAGGATGGTCTGATACAGCCAGGGATTTCTCCATCCATCTCCTCTCTGACTTCTTCCATTTTAGCAACAACTAAGCCCATTTCCTGGTGACAGATGCACTCTCTAACAGAATCCATTATTGGCAGTGAGAACAGGAACACCTAAAAAAATAAGATTAATTGTATATTTGTATATGAATTACACACTAGAGAGTGACACGGGAGTGGATTTTCACTCCTGTCCCGTCCCACTCCCACTGAAAACAATTGTGTCCCGTCCCAATCCCGGGCCAGAGTAGAAAAAAAAATCCTGTCCCGTCCCGCTCCTGGTAAAATTACTCCCACTCCCATCCCGCTCCCACTCAGAATGACTCCCGCTCCTGCCCCACTCCCATTCTTGTTGTCTTCATTAAGTTTTCTGGCAATACATTAAACCTGAATGTCTATGAAGGGTCAGTTAAGTTCCTGTTTTAGCTGTAGTAAAGGCCAATTAAAGTAAAAGGAATAATAATAAATAAATAAATAAAGTAACAAACACGGAAACAGACCATGCCTATCTTAGTTGAATAAACAAAATGTACAATGGTGCTTTTTACTAATTCATTAAGTAATTGTTTCACATGAACAATGAAGTTACTTTTATATTTCAAATTGCTGAAACTAAAGAATAATGCACCGAGAAAGAGATCTATACTCAGTTAAGAAAAAAGTGCATAAAGGCATTACTGTCACAATTTAGATAATGTGGTTCAAAAACTCAGTTTAGTAAAAAAAAAAAATTTCAAAAAGTTGAATATCATTCAAGCATATTAGTATTCTTCCATTTGCAATAAAATATCCACAAACTAATTAGGGTTTACTATCAGAACCAATACATTCATTGAACATTAAACACATTCTTAGACAGATCTGTCAACTTTTATCAAAAGTTAAAAGTGAGATTATTTTAATTTTCGGGGATGATGCGGAGCTGGAGGCGGAGCTAACTGGACCCAGGAACAGCCGGTCCAGTCAGCTCCATCTCATTTTTACCCGACCAGACATGGAAGTACATGTTTTACTTTTGTTAAATAGTGAAACAGAAGTGTTAACACATTGTTCAGTTATTGGGTTAAAACAGAAAAAAAACACAACTGTTCAGACAATACTAAATAAAATAATAAAGTAGTTTTAAGTTATTGGCCGTATTATTACACTGTTACACATTGGGAAATTAGTCCAGGAAACACGTTTTACAAGCAGGTACTGAGTGTTAACACCGTGACATTCAACTCTCGTCAATTTTGTTAATAATTGCAACTTTACAGTTGCGCTGTGAGTTTAATAAATAAGTCCTTACTTTTGACTTTGCGTTGCCGATCCAACTTTTCCAGGTTGAGTTTGCCACTAGCGGTTGATTCCCCCCCCTCCCATTCTGTTTTTTGAGCGCTGGCGGAAAAAATAAACCGGATGCACTGTTGGCTTCTGGGTCGTGTAGTTCTTTGACCTGCACTATAGTTTCGGTTTCTTGGGAAAAAAACTACAAAATGGCGGCGGCGAACCTACATTTTTGATTTTCTATTTTATTTAATCCTTTGGCATCGATCCTAGTTAATTGTACCTGTTGTTGGTTTACTCCCGCTCCCGTCTGCTCCCGTTGATATTTAATCCTGTACCGTCCCAATCACGTGATATTTACTGATGTTGACTCCCATCCCGCGGGATTCCCGTGGGAATCACGTGACCCGCGGGATTCCCGAAAAAATGTCAGTCTCTATTACACACCATAACTGATTTGCTAAATTCACTATTAATGCATTTATGGTAAGTTGGAAATGGATTTAGGCCTTACTATTACTCAGTGTATAGTTTTGATATATTTTTAATTTTGACTTTTGTTATGCAGGTACGTAGGCTAAATATTAATGTACCGATACTGTTTATAAAGGGTTAAGTGATTCTTTATGATAAGTAGCACCTCATCATTTGCCTATCTAGGCCAGGGCATAAATTCATTTTGAGTTGGGAATAAACGCTCATTCTTTTTAGTGACAAATTTTGTCCACATCTCTTTATTTAAGATTAGATAAGATGGACTGTTGATCTCACAGTGGAAAAAATTAGCTTGTCACGTCGGCTCAATAATCAAAAGAAGGTGCCAAAAGGAGGAAAGGGTGCATGGGGTGTATACAATGCGTCCACATATATACAGTGGATCGAGAAATAAATAAATAAATGTACTTTGAATTGTCTCTTATATCATGCTAAATACATTTAATGATCAAATATCAAATGCTGGATCCCTAAAAAGCTTAATGCCAACAAGACCAAGCGTCCTCGGAAGCTCAAAGCAAGGGGGCAATGGAATAATAATTCATTGAACTGAATTTCACACTGTATCATTACAGCTGAATTGATCGTGCTATTTATGGGCAAACCGGCATTTTATCCATTAAATATCTAAGGTGCCTAAAAGAAAATGATGTCAACGTAAAAATATTTGAAGTGCGTTGTTAAATGAAAAAAACGCATCCTACCATTCATCTAATCTCCACTCCTTGTCCGACTCGGAAGGCTGTAGTTCGTCTGCTGCCTTCTCTTCATCTGAAACGTCTGGGTCGAACATGTGAGGCTCGAGACACAATTATTCTTCCTCTGATACATCAGAATCGTCACCTGGTAGGAATCGCTCGGTTGAAGTCGAAATTTCGCTTTCAGATTCCTCGTCGTCGCTCTCGCATGTAGTGCTGTAATCTGCCATGTTTATTGGCAGGTTGTGAGGCAACAGAAGACAAAAATCCCAAGGGGAGTGAATAGTTTTTCATAGAGCTGTAAACAAACGAGAGATAAGAAACAATTAAAACTAGAACTGCAAGCAGTTATTAACGGGTTCCAAGCCCACCCACGCACCGCCCCCTTGAGCATGTTCCTGGACTTCAGTTCAGCGTTCACCACCATCAAAACTGGAACATCTGGGCTTCAGCACACCTGTTCGCAACTGCCTACTAGACTTCATCACCAACAGACCTCAGTTGGTCCGGGTCGGACAGAAAACCTCTGATGTCATCACCCTCAGCACGGGCTTTCCTCAGGGCTGCGTCCTGAGCCCCCCTGCTGTTCACCCTGATGACACACGACTGTGTCCCCAGGTTCACCACCAATCACATCGTGAAGTTTGCAGACTGAATATTTATTCAGAACCAAAACTATTTAAACTGAAGACAAACTGGATGAAAAATGTACACGCACTTACACATTTTGCAGTTAAATATTAATCTAATATACACACAAATTATAAACATAAATCTCTCTCTCTTTCTTCCAATATATATATATATATATATATATATATATATATATATATATATATATATATATATATATATATATATATATAAGCTATATACACAGACACCGATCTACAGACAACAGCAATTATCTACATATGAGCAAAACTATATACAGACAAGTGAGAGCAAAGGTGCTCATAACAGCATTTAAAAATGATATAATACAAACCGCGATCTGGGGGAAAGAAATCAACAAAAAACCTAATCACCCTCAGCACGGGCTTCCCCCCCCCCTCCCCACAAATCATGTCTATCCATTAATTTAGGACCATTTTGTTTGTTTTTGGTGTTTAATGTACTTTTCTCTACTTCCATCCCTGTACCCAGTGGCGCAAAAAGTGGGTATGCACTATATGCAGTGCATAGGGGCGCAGCACCATGGGGGCGCCAAAGTGATGGTAAAAAAAAAAAGTTTTGGTATTTTCTATATGTAGCTGCTATTGTGCTTTTCTTTAACATTTTTGAATTTCCTCAATGTTTTAAATAACATTTTAGAACAAAACATGTTAGAGTAGACGCCCTATGTCATAAGATTCCACCGTAGAATTTTGACACAAGAGGGAGCGGGGAGAAGTATCCCGCTGCAGCCTGCGGGAAGGCTGCAGCCGGATGTACTTGGGAGCGGGGGCGCCGTGAGCGCTGAGCGAGCAGATAGAATAGCCTACGAGTAGTGAGTTTAGTTGTCTATGGAAAATGGATAAATCAAGAAAGCTGTGGGGGGCGAAAAATAAAAAAAGGAAGAGGGAAAGGGAGATGGCATGTCAAGGGATGCAACAGCAGTTTAACAAGTGGATGGTGAAAGGCAACAGGTAAGAATTAAAGTTTGACGGCTGTGCTTGGAGGCTTGCAAATAACGTTATTCACGTTAAGAGACTAGCTAGCGATTACTAACGTAGCAGCCAAATGGGGGCTCACAGCTTGCTTAGAATGTGCAAAACCGAGGTTGCTGAGATGAAAACTGGAAAATATAAGGCAGGAATTTGCTTAAGCGAGGCGGTGAAGTTTTGCGCGGATCGACTGGGGGGGAAGGCGGTAGCGTGAGTATAGCGCTGCGGGAAACCCTGTAAGGTAGCAGGTACAATACAGGACAAGAATCTGGAAAACAGATACATAAACTGGTTTATCATGGAATCATTAATATATTTTGTTTTACCATTAGCTGTTGATGTATATAACTAATGCAATGACTTTGGTTTACCATGGAATCATGCATAGATTTGCTCCCGTTACTTAGGCTTGTATATTCATACAATATGAATATATATGAACAGACTAGCTTGTGTTTGCTAACAGTGGGAATGTAGCAACCAAATGGGGTTTTACAGCTAGCTTCTAGCTTAATGCAAAACCAATGTTGCTGCGCTGACATAGTGGAAAATATAAGGTAGCATGTACAATAAATGACCAGAATCCAGAAAACATAACTTATGCAGTAACTCATGCATAAATAATATGCAATAAAGATGTTGTTTTACCATTAGCTGTTCATGTTAGCTGTGCTGTCAGACATGTAGGCTGCTTTACATTTGTTGGGTGACATGGAAGCTGTAATTACAGGGTCACTTCTCTCTCTCTAAAGGTCTGTGCTAAGGCTATCCATATTTCTACTTTTTAAAATCCAAAATGTGAATGTAATTTCAACAGCAGCAAAACCTTACTGCATAATAGTTGTCTTATCTGATGCCATCACTAGGCTGATTTAGAAAGGCTGCATTAAGTTGCATTGGTTATAATGATAATGTTAATGTTTGTCAATTTGCAACTGTTTATTATGTGTTAACATGGTTAATAATATGCCATCTAATTATTATTATGGTAGGCCTACAGTGGCTGATATACTTTAAAATAAACCTTTATTATTTAAAGACCATACATGATGATGTCTGGCACTTATTTATTTATTTTAATCCGGGGGGGGGCGCCAAAACTGATGCTGCATACCCCTCTTATACTGGGTAGTTGCGCCCCTGCCTGTACCCATTAGCACATATTGTGTTAAAGCATGAGGATTATCTATCATAAAATCTTACTTATTGAAGGTAATTCCCCAGGATCTGGTTCCTGGTGTCCTTTTATATGTGCACCCATAAGCGGAGTAAAAGTCTGGTTCCTTGGGACGTAGCTCAGGAAGTTTGCTTACTTTCAATACAAAACCGAA
The DNA here is from genome assembly GCA_037039145.1 of Fundulus diaphanus. Lineage (NCBI taxonomy): Eukaryota > Metazoa > Chordata > Actinopteri > Cyprinodontiformes > Fundulidae > Fundulus > Fundulus diaphanus. The sequence continues at coordinate 2,630,056 of CM073137.1, read as the reverse complement.
ATTATTTATTAAGTTAGACAATCATTTAATTCAATCAATTGGTCCCATGTAGCCCCTAAAGGGGTGACATTTTCAGTCAGTTGATTTAGCTGGAAATCGGGTTAGAATTCACCGGATTCAGAGTGTCTGAAACATAAAATACATTTTCCTGAATTGACATATATTCTCTCTGAGCGCAGCTTTGTCTGACCTAAGATGGCCGCTGTGACATCACTTCCTGTGATGTGCCCAAATATGGGCAAAATGGCCGCCCTGTTCACAGCTGTGGAGTCAGAGCTCTGGATGAGAGCTGTGAACTGATCACAAACTTCATAAATTCGTTAATAATCAACGGTTTGCTCTAAAATTCTGAAAATATTCATGGATCTCAAAGAGTGCTTTATCTAACCACAGGATTTTTTTTATGGTCATTAAAAAAATGGATTCAGAGAAATAAAATATTAAACTTTATAGTCTTGTACCATTTATTTTCAAAGTCTTGTAAATTGGTCAAACTCGCCTGGATTTTTACCAAACTGAAATCCATGTTTATTCTGCATGTGCTTTACAAATAGAGGCCATATTTTGGGGGGTTGAACAATATTTGTGGAAAATACATTGATTTCTCCATTTTACAAACTTTTAAAAATTCAGAGTGTAGCACTTAAAAAATAAACAATACATGCAGTGAGAGAATTGTTACACCTTATTCACGGAATACATTCTGAAAATCTGGGATCAAAAAATTGATTTTAAAGCATTTTTTATTCTTTACTTTATTGCTTTTATTATTCTCCAGGTTTTTTAACACTTTTGGAAATAGGCCCCGCCCACTTGTTTTAATCATTACCATATTTAATACCTGAGTTCAGGGGTATGACTGGAAGGGGATGAAGAAGGTTTTGTAAAAATCCGATCAGCCATTCTTGCGTAGTAGATTTCTTGACATCACAGCGCCCCCTAGTGATGGACGATCCTCAAACGCGGGTCACATGTGCAAAATCTTATTTGGACTATGGGTTATGAAAGACATGTCAAAATCTGTTATGGTTTTAGAATAATCAGCAATTACATTTAGAGCTAGCTAGCTAACAATCACTTATTTTAGCGTTACTTTTCGAAAAAGTCAAAATTCAAAAATCCGGCGTGTTAACTTTTTTTATTTTTCCATTACGCGGTTATATGTGGAGTTTTGCGCGGATTGCATAAAAAATGTAGGAGGAGTTTAACAAGAAAGGTTTAACCTTTGTAGCCATGTAGCGCGAAAACTAGCTGGGAAACGAAGGGTGTGCCAATTCCCTTTATTTTGCAGAATCATCCAATAAACAAAGTGATGTGAAGTTTTTGAGTGTGGGACCAGTAGTTTGGTGGTTATAGGCCAAAACGCATTGTCCTTAGTTATAGCGCCCCCTAGTTGTTGAGGGGTCTGAATTTCTGGGTTTGAGTAGCGGTGCACATTCTGTACTTGGATACCTGATTCAATAGGTTCGTTACAAATCCGCATGGGCCGCCCAACGCGTTTTAGCGGAGAATAATAATTACCCGTAATAATAATAATAAATAATTTAAAAACAGACGAAAAACAATAGGGTTCTCTGCTCACAGAGCAGACGAACGGCATAGCCGTTCGCCTGCGCTGCGGGCTTGGAACCCTAATTAAACAATAAGAAAAATTAGTAGTTAAATCTTACTTAATTGCCTAAATATATCTTTATTAAAATGTGCCTCAGTTCAGGCTGAGATCAAAATACTTTCTAATATGCATAAGGCCCGTTTACACTACATTTTTTTAACCGAGCCGAGACCAGTCCGAGCTCGGTAACCGAGATAACTCTTGTGTGTAAACGGTCAGCAGACTGAACCAGACCGCGCTAACCATAACCGGACCGCGCTAACTGCAGACCAGCTCTTGGGTAGGTCTCGGCCTGGTTTTATTTCTGGCCCAGTTTTTTGATAAAGAGCGCATGAGCAGACCGCGTCATGCCCTTACAGTCAGCTGACTGTCCACGGGTTTTCCGGCAGTCTGGCTGCACGTCCCGATTCACACTCCATTCAGACAAATTTCAGACATTCATAATAATACAAGCTTCCTTACACTGACACACGGTTTCCAGTGATGATTCTGCTTAGCAGCGCAATGAACCTCAGCGTCTGTCGTTGTTTCCTGCATCTGTAAATCCTTATTATACGTTCGTTTGTCTCATCCACTTCCCAAAAAAGCCAACTTTCTCAAGTAAATTCACCAATGGTTGCCTTCTTCCCCTGACTCTCCGCAAACACCGAAATATCACAATATCAAGCATAACTTCCTGGATGTTATGGGCGCCGCGCTGTTTTGTTTTGCTGCTACTGCCTTCAATCCCAGAGAGCGGTAGTACCGCAGATCGCCACTAGGGGCCGAGGAGCAACCAGGGAACCGAGATAAGCTTTGTGTGTAAACGGGTCGGCTTGTCTTGGATAACTGATCCAAGCTCGGACTGGTCTCGGCATGGCTCGGTTTTTAGGTGTAGTGTAAACGGGGCTATAATGTGTTTCAATGTTTCCTGCAGATGTTAACCAGAAGCTGATTGTTAAAGAAGATTCTTTAGACCTCAGACCTCCTGCTGACCTGGATGACCCAAAGCCCCCCCACATCAAGGAGGAACAGGAGGGAGTCTACATCAGTCTGCCTGGAGAGCAGCTCAATGGGAAGGAGGTGATTAATACCATCAGGTTTCCAGTTGCTGCTCCTCCCATAAAGAGTCTGGATGATGAACAGTCTCTGCTGCTCTCACAGCTTTATCCAGACCACATTAAAGACGGAGAGCTTCCAGAAGAGAATGATGGAGAAGAATCCATCAGGATACAATATCATGGAGATGCTTCCATTTCTTTAGAGACTGAAGACACTGAGAACAATGAAGAGGACAGTGATGTAGAGCACCCTCTCTCTGGGCTGAAACAATTGTCAGACTCTGGACATAAGAAATGTTCTACAGAGAGGAAAAATGTGGACTCTCTAAGGAAAGTCCAGACAGGAGTGGAGCTTAGCTGCAAAGACTGTGGCAAAACATTTATAGAAAAATGCGATTTAAACACACACATGAGAATCCACACAATACAGAAGCCTTTCTGTTGTGATCTATGTGGACGAAGTTTTAGCCAGATAGTAAATTTAAACACACACATGAGACTCCACACAGGACAGAAGCCTTTCTGTTGTGATCTATGTGGACAAAGATTTAGCCAGAAAGTCAATTTAAGCACACACAGGAGAATCCACACAGGAGAGAAGCCTTTCTGTTGTGATCTATGTGGACAAAGATTTAAGGTACAATCAACTTTAATCACACACAAGAGAATCCACACAGGACAGAAGGATTTCTGTTGTGATCAATGTGGAAAAAGATTTACCCACAAAGTAGCTTTAAAAACACACATGAGAATCCACACAGGAGAGAAGCCTTTCTCTTGTGATCAATGTGGAAAAAGATTTCGCCAAAAATCAAATTTAAACGCACACATGAGAATCCACACAGGAGAGAAGCCTTTCTCTTGTGATCAATGTGGAAAAAGATTTGGCCTAAAATCAGATTTAAACACACACATGAGAATCCACACAGGAGAGAAGCCTTTCTGTTGTGGTTTATGTGGAAAAAGATTTAGACATAAAGGAACTTTTAACACACACATGAGAATCCACACATGAGGGAAAATGTCTCTGCTAAGAATACTAAGTCAAACTGCACAGCTCTAGTTTTCTGTGAGATGTTGGTGTTGTCATTAAAGGCAACAGTTTTCACCCTCTAGTTGTTTCAGCATTTAACTAGTAGCTAATTTTTAGATTTTTCTTAAATCTTTACAGGTTTTTGTCACTGTACTCCTTTTATTCCAAATGACCTGTAGCATAGGTGTGTTCTCAGTCTATGCTCGCTGCTTTAACCACTAGGCCCACCCTCCTAGGTAGAGAGATTTCTTTAAAGGAAAAGTCCAGTCAGCAAGGAAGAATCAATGGATCATTATCTATGCCTAAAACTAATACGTTCATGGTGATTTAATGTATTTAGCGTTAATCAGTACAAAAAATATATATATATATAAATTGTCGTTGTGATCACTGAGCCTGGGAGCGGCCATTATTGCCCAAATAAAGGCCATTGTCTGCGCTTTACAAGCAAATTCAGTAGGAAGTATTGTACACAGCTGCGATCAACAAATATTATTCAATGGACTTCACCATTGAAATTCGAGAGAGCTATTGTAAAAGTGACAATGCCCACATGCATGGCAGTTGGAGGTTGCAATACATCGGGTAAAAGTGGAAAAATAATTACTTATTTCACCTTTCCGTTATGAGGCGCAGGGATATTTCAGCTGGTGTCTGTAGTGCGGCAGCATCACTTAGTTTAGAGCCCAAACAAGTGACTTCACTTTCAGAAACAAGCCCAAAAAACTGCAACCCGCAAATCATGAAATTTACAAGCGACTTTAGAAAAAAGAAGCCCAAAGTCACATAAATAAGTGGGCTTTGCAACAGTGAGCACGGGTCTGTCATGCTAGTCTCTGGCATTCTATGAACAATGGAAGGCGCCGAGGGTAAAAAAAAATGCAGTCCGGAGGATGTTGGGGGGGGGGAAAAAAAGCATTAATGCGATTAACGAGCGTTAAAAAAATAAAGCCGCCGTTATGGTTTAACAAAGTTAACGCGTTACTAAGGCGTTAAAACTGACAGCCCTAATTTTAATTGATATTGACACTGAGATATTTCACCGCCAAGTAACATAAACTGAGAAGAATAACACAAAAATAAGGAGATGGCTGTGGCTGTGGTGCCTAAACACCACAGCAGACAGATTCAGCTCACATCGTCCCTTTTTGGTCTCCTTGGCTCAAACTGGTACGGCTGGATTTCGTCAAAAGTCAGGTTGCTATCAAGAAAGTCTTCTATATATTCCAAATCACTATCAGATTATGATGATAAATCCATGAAACTCCCATCGCTGTCGCTAATTAATCCATCACTCTCTGCTTCACATAATCCACTGGTCGCCATCTTGGATAATAGCGCGTAGTGACTAACAAAAAATAGAGCACTGGGACTTGGTCAACAGCCGATCTGCAGCGTGACGTCACAAACTGGGAGGTGGCAGTACTGTTCTTGACCAGCAGGGATGCCTCCAGTAAAGCACGTTCAAATGAAAATTACTCTTAATTAAAAAAAAGTATCATTTATTGAACAGTATGTAATAATTTTATATTTAGAGTACTTTCAGAAGTTTGAATTCTAATTATGACCAGACTTTTTCTTTAAGGTCTGGTGTCTTTTTTTCCTCCTTAGGAAGGATGTTTTTTTCTGAATGTGATTGCTTTTAGTTAACCTGTGGGTCCCCTACAGGAAATCTGAATAAACTTTTCCTGTCTTACCTGCATTAGGATTACTACAATTATTTCTATTGTGTAAAAGCCTGAATAATAAATGACCTTTTGTCAGACATTGTTTTATTACTTTCTAGGTCAGAAGTTTACTTAAATTTGTGTGATTGTTTGGTACCTTTGCCTTTAAAATGTGACTTGGGTCAAACATTTTAACAGCAGCAGAGCAGAGAGGTGACCTCATTTCCTCCATCATCGCACAACTATTGAAATAATTACCTTTACACATCAGACATGCCGACTCATCTTTTTAATCTTCTCCCAAAACTCGTTTTTTCCTCTGTTTACACATTTGGAGATTTTAGCTGTTTTACTGTTATTGCTTGTTTTACATATTTTATGTATTTTCTAGGTTGCTTCGTTATTTTTTGAGTTTTTGATTCTCCAAGCTTTAAATTGTTTAACAGTGAATAAATGGCATATCTCTTCCACTGTGAAAAGTCCACCTGCTTAAATGGACTAATGGTCCCTTTTCCATTGAAATCCCCAGGATTTAAAACTCCAGGAGTTGGTTTACCAGGGTAAATCAAAGCCTGGGGCTTCTAGGAAGGCGCCTTTTCATTGCAGCCTGTCATTTATTTAAAGAGTTTAATATTCAGAAAAGAGATTAAAAAGTATTAATGATGCCCTTTTCTGCCAGGAAGTGATTCAGTTTTTCTGCTTCATCATTTTCAAGGATCTGTGACAGAAATGGGAAGTTGGAGATGTGTTATGTTATTTGTAGTTTTCCCAGAAAAGAGGTGTTTATTTGTTCATATTTAATGTCAATAACTAGACTATAACGTATGTTCTGTGTTATGTCAGTGACTTCTATTGGTAGAACTGAGTAATACGCCTAGAGGTGCACTGAGGCGACCGAAATCAGTCAGAAGACAAGATAATCTGGGATTGAAGATTAAATATTAACAATTACATCTCCTAGATGTTTGATCAGAAGGTATGTTTACGTATTTTATTTTGTAAGTATGTTTTATTTTGGATGTGAATAATTTAGCTGACACTTTTGTCTCCATAGTTGTTCAAGTTTTCTTTCCTGGCAAATAAAGGATTAAAAAATGGTTAAAGCTCAACTGGAAGGTGTCTTTATTTTGCAGCAGACAAAAACCCTTTGGGAGCAGTTTTATTATTTAATGCTCAGACCTGCATTGAGAGAAAGGACACCAAGATGGAGCTCTGGCAATTTTAATTATAGGCCCCTGCTATATGGTGTAGAGAAGTATAGGAGAGATGATGAATGAATAGGAAACTGTTATTTAACTGTCTGTTCAATGCTATTCAAGTAATAATCAGAATTAGAATTAAAATAAGTTTTATTGCCAAGCAGTATTTTACACATAGAAGGGATTTGCTTTGATCAGGTGCTACACATAGATAAACATACAGCTGACATAATTAAATCTAAAAATAAATAATATGGAATAAATAAAAACAAATGCAGGTTGTATAAGAATATTAGATAATAGAAAAGACCAATACAACTATTTCCAGAGGAAGAATAACGGCAGATATTTACATGTGCATTATTCCAGGTTTGCGTTGTGCAGAACGTCTTTCAATGACATAAGATGTAGAGTGTGTGAGTGTGTACATAGTAAAATATAGAGTATAACATTTCCTTAACTGCATAAACTAAAGATCTCATGAGTTCCTCTCTCTGTACATCTGCTCTCTGCTGCTTCAGTCATTGTCGGGTTCTTCCTTCTGCATATTGACAGCTTCTCCTTGGGCTCCCTGTCATCCCAGTCTTTCTTCTTGCTCTTCTTCTCTCTGTGGTCAGGTAAATGTCTCCATTTTGGTTTACAGCAACCTAATCCATCGTCAGAGACAGTTCATCTAAACATTAATTACTCCATTTTATGTAGAAATAAAATCTTATTTCTAAAGACCTCGTCTTAGTCCAACCTAATCTAAGCAAATAGATTTTTAGTGTAACTCCTGCCCTTCATCAGTTATGTTCAGGTTATTCTGTCAGAGCAGGAACTGAGCTCCAAATCACTTTCACTATCATCAAATAGTGATGATGCTTAATAGAAAGTGGAGCTTTGGAGTTTAAATCAGCCCAGATCTCCAGGCTGAGGATTAGAGCTGCCTTTAGATAACCAATCACATCCATGGAGCAGAAAACATCAGTCAATGGGTTTATATGAATATAGTTTTACTGCCATACAATTAAGATGGGACACTGTTAATTCACTAGAACTTCCATGAGCAGAAAAGAGACTTTATTTTCCAGAATTATGATTTATTCCACTGAAATAATCAAGAGTTGTCTGCTCTCTGTAAAAGTTGCCGGCAGCAGCCTTAGAGAACTCGTCATTAAGGGGCTGTGATGTTCAGTAGATGTAATCCACTAGGGACCATGCTAGGAAAAGGTCTCCCTGCTCACACACTGCTGTCTCCTTTGGTTCTAAGATCTAATTGGTTGAGAAAGTTTCACAAGTACTGATTCAAAATGTAAATCATCAACAGGGCTTTACTAGAATGACGTCACATTTGCTAGGAGACATCTTGAGTTGGCCGGATGTTCAGACAAGCAGAGTAGAAACTAGAATGTCAACATCTGCTATAGCAATAATTCTGGAAGATGATAACATCTCAGGAGTTGTTATCAGAACAACTCCATAGAACCCAGCGTAGAACAGCTTAAATGTTGGTTGAATTGTAGAGGCCTCAGAATGAGCAGAAAGAAAGCAGCATTAGTAGAAAGAGAGGCTGTCCTCTGCTCTTCAGGAACAAGACCGTTCAAAGTGCTTTGTATGTTTATTATAAACTTCTTCAGGGAAGGTAGACAACCTTTCATTTATTAGTTTCACCAAAGATTTCAGGGTCACATGTTTTTCTGCCACCTGTCCAGGGTGATGATGGATGGATGGATGGATGGATGGATGGATAATAGATGGATGGATGTTTTTCTGCGTGTAGGCTGAGTAAAATCAGGCCACGTTCCAATAACTCTCAATCCATTCGCCTTATTTTAACATTTAAAGACAGGATCTGCAATTCTTTACATTTTGATGCCATTTCTAGCAAAAGTATGCATAATATGTACCTAATATTATTTCAGGAAGTCTAGATAGAGACAGTCTGCATGCCTGCTGCTTGATGTTATTAACATTTGGACATAAAATGGTTCTAACATGTAATGGGCGTTATTAAGATGGGTGGGTGTTGTCAGAAATAAAGATAACTGATCCCCCAGTTACTTACTGAATAAAAGGAAACAGTGATTCCATCAAGTTCCAGCACTTTATTGAGAACCAGAGCAGAGAGAAAGTAATCACACCCTGGCTAGGCTGCAGCCTGGCCCCCTGTCTGCCCTCAGCTCCTGTCTCCTCCTAATCCTGTCTACCTCCTTCTCACACTCTGCTACATGGGCTGACCAGAGCAGACGTAGTACAAACATCTCAGAGCCAAACATTTACAGTCTGACACAGAAAACACGCAAGTGTTGACCTTCATTAACCGGGGAGAGAGAAACCATCCTCTGCCTGAGTTCAGCTGCTGACATGTTTCTAAGTAGAGAGGTCAGGGGGATTTTGCTTTAATAATCCCATTAACAGAGAGGAATACATTTAGCAATAAATGTCTAGTTTTTTGATTTAGCCAGAATAGAACAGAACAAATTTTAGACCCATTTACATGTGAGACACCTAGACTCTCATGCTGACCTCTGACCTTAACTTTATAGATGAGCTTTTAACAGTTTCTTGTAATGGGCATCAGAAATATCCCAAAATCCTCCTGTACCCATACTAGGCCCAGATCTACTTCATTCCAGTCAGCAGAGCCTTACGTCTAACTCAACACTCACATATAAACATATAAACATGGTGTTGGCTCTCATCTGGTGTCTGTGTGAAGGCTTCCCAACTACCACTGGGAGTCTGGAGGAGAATCTGTGCCATAGGCCTGTGAATGTCAGCTACAGCCATGCTAAATGTGTAAAGTTAGATCCTTATGGTTAAAACAGCTGCAGGTATAACTTTAGAAACAGGATTATAATTTAATGGTGACTTCAAAACAGGAAACAGCCTCACCTTACAATCTTTGTGAAAACTTTTTCCTTTGCAGAAAGGTTAACATGTGAAAGTGCAGTCAGCTCCACGGCTGCTAGAACAGATCAATCTGTGCTCGACACGTTTGCAGACATTTAGAATTAAGGACTAACTTTAATCACTTACTGTGTGAAAATAACATCATCACTCTAATGTGTATTTACTTATTACTTTATTAACTTTAAGAAAACATACATTCCTAATCCCAAAGGGGAATTAAATGTTAGTCTAACTGGTGTTATTGAAGTTTCTTCAGTGGTCTGTGCATGTCTGCATGCAGGAAGGATCTCCTGCAGCGGTCTGTCTATCAGAGGATCTAGAGAAGCTTCTCACTGAAGACTCTGTTGTCTGAGAAAGGGGCCGATTTGACCTGGATGCTTCTGAATGCAGTTATTACCAGAGAAGGAAAACCATAGAGAGCTGTGTAGAAACCTTAGATAACCTTAAAGGAGCAATAAGTGATTTTTCACCACTAGGTGGAGCTACATCTCTCTGTTCATGAAATTAATGAAACAGAATTACATTTTTTTTTTTTTTTTTTTTAGGCGACCACATCCCAGCCAGGCGGACAGTCTTTAACATCTCTGCTGGTTTTACACAATTTTAGTTTTAATTCTTGAAAATTTAGTTCAGAAAGTTCAGTTCTGAATACGTTCAAAGATAAATTATTTAAACTAAACTGGCAGTCCATATTGAAGGAGGATGGTACTGATAAAGCAGATGATTAGATTTTTAATGATTTTAAGTTACTAGATGCCAGAACTGCAATGAAAAAGTAGCACTAGCAGCTGAAACCAACTGGCTTCATAGAGAGTTGATAAAGCGTATGGATTCATTGAAGCATGGAGCTTCTCTTAGATGCTGGTGGGAAGTGTGGCCGCCCTTTGTGGGATCTACTGAAGAAGCAGGCGAGGGAAACAAGCAGGAAAACTAGTCAAACTCTGATAAACGTCTGATCTCTGCTGAACAAAACGGACAACCTGCTCCTTCTCTGCACAAAGAACTCAGACTTTTTCTGATCTGCCGACCGGCTGGGCGACCACATCCCAGCCAGGTGGACAGTCTTTAACATCTCTGCTGCTTTTACACTAGTTTAGGTTTAATTCTTGAAAATAGTCTTTTTTAATCTGTTTTTGCTTAAATATACATACAGGTTTGGTGCATATTTTTAAATCACCACACTCAGTTGTACATGTCTTTAATCTAATAATGTTATTTTTAATAACTCTACAGGATTATTTTGTCTTTAGTTGTAAATTTGCCGTTACTCTACGGCAGGGGTGTCAAACTCATTTTGGTTTAGGGGCCGCATTCAGCTTAATCTGATCTCAAGAGGGCCACACGAGTAAACTCATTGCAAGATTAAATAGAACTAATAAAAGTGGACTTGTTGTTGATTTTTATATTAAATTCATTTCACTTTTACACAATATATTATGAATAACCTCAGCGTTTTTAAGTAAAGTATGTGCAATTTCAACAATACTTTTACTCAGAAATGATCACAGTGATTGTACAATGTTGAAAAACATTTATTCACATTTTTTGGAACTTAAAAACACTGTTCTGCATGACAAAATACATCAAACAGATAAAAATTAAGAAATTATTTAAAATCAATTTTCCACATCTGAAGCTCAGTGCTACCATCTGCTGATTAAAACACAGCGCCCGTCGTGGACAATATAGGAACTGCATATTTTCAATTAAACGAAGTACATGTTTGTTTTTTTTCAATAATTGTTTTATCATTCTCTTCCTTTTATCTCCTCTTTCTTTCACTTTTTCTTTTTTTCTTCCTTTCCTCTCCTACTTTCCCATTGTAGTGTCCATATCATTTGAGCTATTCCCCGCATGAATCATAATGAAACTATTCACATTCATAAATCAAGCGGAGCACTATGGCAAAAGCTGTACTGCTCCACTTGTGAAAGTCAAATCTGATGAGCTCTTTTTGGCATAATTTTTGAATAATGACAATGCATTTAGCCACCGGGCCGGACTAAACTGCTCGGGCCGGTGGCTAATGTTTGACACCCCTGCTCTACGGACTCCTATCCTTATGTAGCCGGGGCATTCTGTCCCAGAAGGATAGTGCTGCACACCCTTCCTCCCGCCCATATATGGAGGACGCTGTGATCATGTGCAGCTGGGGGTAATCAAGCCTTTCCAGTTAAAAGGGGGCAGATAGGTGAGGAAAGGACATTTGAGGCTGGGGATTCTTGCCAAGGCAACTCATTTACAGAGAAGCACAAAGAACCGTGGACCGGTTTTTTACCTTAGAGGTATATCAACAGTTTTCATGTTAGCTGGATGTTTGGGGCGACTGTGGCTTGATGGGTTGAGTAGTCGTCTGGCAATCAGAAGGTTGTGGGTTCGATTCCAGCTTCCCCTTGCCACATGTCGATGTGCCCCTGGGCAAGGCACTTAACCCCAAGTTGCCTACCAAGCTGCGTCTCGGTGTATAAATGTGTGCGCGTTAGTGAGAGTGACTGGGTGAATGTGGCTATAGTGTACAGCGCTTTGGGTGGTCAGCATGACTGGAAAAGCGCTATATAAGTTCAGTCCATTTACCATTTAAGGTGCTGATTTAACATGATTTCTAGTGATGGTGAGATGAAGCCTCATGAGGCATTGAACCACTTGAGCCAACTGGTTCGAGAAAGGGTTCATTTCTTGATGCTTCATGTGCACACGACACCACCTACTGGCGAGGTGTATAATCACAGCCAGCTGTATCTTAACACGTGTGATGCATTGAATTTTTGTCTATTATGACTCTTGGGAATGACTTCACAAAAGGTGTAGGACGAAATAATTTGTCTACATAAATTTTGTATACACGTGTATAATAAAACATTGTTTGAATGTATTGTCTGTGTGTAATTATTCCCAAAATAGTAGTGACATGATATGGCATGTTGTGTAATAATGTTTTTCTGTGACTCTAGAAAAATGGCATGGGCTTAATCAGGCAGAGGACAGTGAAAGTGCTTGTGGAACTAGGGAGGGGGTAGTGAATAGGCTAATGCTTGTGTAACTTGGATGATTTCATGCATTTTTATTAAGAAACAACAATTTCTCCACAGTTTTTGGTTTCAAATGATTTCTCTTTTTTGATACTACTTCTCCAGCCTTTGAAAAGACACGCTCACATGGCACAGATGATGCCGGGGTGCATAAATAAATAAGTGCAAGTATGTACAGATTGGGGTACTGTGACCAATGATTAGCCCAGTACTATACGGTCCCACAGTTTCCCCTCAGCAGCAACACTGAAGCACACAGAGGTTCCCGCTGCGTCTTTACGCACGATCCAGCTGCTGATGTCTCCTCGCCGGCACGGGATCCTCCCCGAGGCTCAGCCAGACGCGCCCCGCCTTCACGAAGATCAGCTGTGGGACTTTTTCTACGGGGACAGGGACGACCTTCTCCCACGTTGGTCCGCCCCTGACAAAACTCCCACAGCCTATGAGGCCGGGGAGCACACCATCTTGCCAACCACCGCAGAGGTTTTCACCGCACACGCCACGGCCCAAGCCTGCCTGGGTGTGCGCGTTTCTGCCGCAAGCTCCGCTCAGCCCGCCGACGCAAGCTACGCTCAGCCCGCCGACGCAAGCTCCGCTCTGCTGGCTATAGTTGAGATTCCTGCTGCGCACGCCACGGCCAAAGCCTGCGTGGGTGCGCAAATCTCGCCCCCGCCTGCCGCCGAGAAAAGAGTCCCGCCGGTGTTCTGTCAGGTCAGCATACCCCGTCAGACCAGCATACCCATAGTGTTACGCACGCGCGAACATGGTTGCGCATGCGTATTACTGCCCAAAGGTGCGAACAGTTGGAGAAGCCGTCAGATCGCAATACCACTCAAAAAAAAAAAAAAACTAAGTAATTAAATAATTTTTTTGTACATAACAAAAGAATTACACGCCCGTTGAGGTAGTTTACAATGTATTTTTCGTACAAAACTAAAGGGATACTCGCGCATTGAGGTGCTGATCTGACACTTACATGTCAGCCTAACATACCCCGTACGAAAATCTGACGTCACGCGCATGCGTATTGACTATGGGTATGCTGGTCTGACGGGGTATGCTGACTTGACAGAACACCGGCCTCCGATGGAGCTGCTGTGCCTCGGCCCGAGGCCTCCGTGGGTGCGCACATCTCGCCGCCGCCGGTCTTTGTTGACTTCCCGCCGGCCGACGAGAGAAAAGAGCCGCCTCCAGCCGAAGTCCTGCAGGCCCGCGAGGCAGTCCAGGTGGACCCGCCTCCTCCCTTCACTCCCGAGTCCTGTGAAGCGGTCCAAGAGGACCCTCCTCCACTCTCAGCTCCAGAACTCTCCGAGGATCCTTCAGTGGAGTTCCACAGCCGGAGAACAAGGGCAAAACTCCTCGGCCAGCTACCTGAGATTCTCCTGCCTCTCTGCCGGCTGACCCAGCCACGACGGGGCCGCACTCCACGACGACCGCCACCAGAGAACCTGCTGTTTCGCCGCCAGATGACCGTCAACATTACTCCGCTGCCATCTGGTACAGTCTGCTGGTTTCCTTTTCCACCACTCATCTCCTTCAATAAAACTCTGAAACGAAGCTCTGTGTGTGGCTGAATTCAGGCTCAGTAACCAGAACCTGACAAAGTCCATTGTCCATTTCTATCTCGCCATCTTCAGATCCAGATGAGGATCTGATCTGACAGGGGGAAAAAAAAAACGACCTAAAAGGTCAGAAAACCCATGAAGTTTTATCAAAAACAGTTAAATGCAAATATAATACAAAGGAAATAATTATTAAATTTAAGCATTTAGTTTATGCGTACTAAATGCAAATGCAATAATTATATTCCTAATAGTTAGACAAACATTTCAATCACGTTAAATTGACCATAATTCAAATAAAGTAAAACAAAAAAAGTATCATATTTCAAGCTTAATCATTTTAAAGCTAAAGTTAAAGTGCACTTTCAAAATATCAATCAAGAAAAATAAAACAAATTAATTGTCAAATACTCAAGCAGAGTGAGAGAAAGGAAAAAAATAAATATACATACTGCACAGTATTAACTGTAGCTACAGATCAATCTTGTTTTAAACACTGCTTCGGAATCAAGGTAAACGTGTCAAACACGCACACATTTAAGCAAGCAAATTACTTTTTCAAAGAGAGTGGGGTGTGCTTAGTCACAATCAGCTCTGACAGAATCCCAGCGACGGTCCAGGTAAACAATCCCAATGATTCTAATAAAACAACACTCTAATGAGCAATCGAGCAGAAATACTGCAAGAAAAAATAATACTGGTATCAAATAAACTCACCCAACAATCAAATCAATAGGGTTAAAGATTTCTGATCAATACGTGAAGAAGACGCCAGCAGCAAGCCACAATCACAGTGGAAACAGGTGAGGATCCTTAACTGCGTGCTTTAGGCGGGGCTTTAAAGAAGCTAGCTAATTTGGAAGTGGAAGTGGTCCTGAAAACAATAAAAGTCTCTGACTAATTGTGGGTTACACTAGTTACGACCAACTGGAATGTAAACAATACGTGCGCTACAGCATCGAAAAACGATGATTTTCTAATTTTAAGGGGGGCTTAATACTTTTAAAATAAAGATAAATTCATCACCTTGACACACACTTGCTGTTTCATAGCATCAGTAGATTACTGTAATTTATGGTAAAAAATAGGCACATCACATTGCATATTGAGTATGTGTCATGATGCAGCCTGAAGGCTGCATACTGAACATTTCTCGCTCCGTCTCCAGTGCAGTCCTGATTAGGAACACCTGTCAGGCTGCAATCACCATGGACTCATTCCACCTGCTCACTCCACCATATAAACTCACCTCACTTTGTCCATCATGACCGGTTCGTCTCCAGTCCTCTGAACATCATGTTTGTCCTGTTCCTGCTCATGTCCTGGTCCAGTTCCTGTCTGTTCCCGTCTGCCAGTTCCTGCATCCCTGCAACCTCTGTCTGGTAAATGACTCTGGCTTTTATCATCCATGTCTGGCTGCTTCAATAAACTCTGGAAACCAGCTCTGTGTGTGTGTGTGTGTGTGTGTGTGTGTGTGTGTGCTGTGTTCTGGGTTCATCCAAGACAAATCATGACAGTATGAAGTCTATAAATCAGGTATTTTAACACATTATACAAATCCATCACAACAACATTAGTGTGTTAATGGAGCATAATAATACTGTACTTAGACCAGGGACGGATTAAGGGTAGTCTGGGCCCCTGGGCAAAGAATTTGCCCAGGGCCCCCCCCCCCCCCCCAAAAAAAAGTTTACAAACCATGCTATTGTGGATTGTGAATAAATTGAAGCGGTTTGTCGCTTTACGTCTTTCTGGACAATTATAGCTAGCCTGGTCGTGGCACATTAAGCCACTGGTGGCTTAATGTGCCACGACCACGGAGTAGCCAGAGTTCAATGAAACCTAGCAGAAATACTAGGTGCAGCTATATGTACTGTCACGATTTGTCTACGGATGAACTCAGAACCACACACACGGGACTAAAATTGAGAGTCTTTATTGCAAGGTTGATGATGGAGGTTTGATGAGGCCAGAGGAGCAGGTAACACAGAACCGGAGTGAAGGTGATGGCAGGAGCTGACGGCCCGGAGTGAGAGAGAGTCACGACTATCCAGGCAGCAGGGAAAGCTTAGTACTGCTCGGCTAGCAGGCCCCGTAGCCACAACAGGTTAGCAGTTTGTTGCAGACACCAGGGCACAGGGCTGAGCTTCTCCAGGGCGGCTAGTCAGGTTAGCAGAACTTGGGAGACACCAAGGCACAGAGCTGAGTTTCTCCAGAGCAGCTTGTCAGGTTAGCAACTCACAGGATACACCAGGGAACAGAGCAGAGTTTCTCCAGAGTAGCTTGTCAGGTTAGCAGTCCATAGCAGACAACAGGGCACAGAGCAGAGTTTCTCCAGAGCAGCTTGTCAGGTAGCAACTCACAGGATACACCAGGGAACAGAGCAGAGCTTCTCCAGAGTGGCTTGTCAGGTTAGCAGTCCACAGGAGACACCTGGACAAAAAGCAAAGCTTCTCCAAAAACGAGCAGCAGAATAAAAAGACTTACAGAGGGACTGGCATGGAGAGGGTGTAGAATGATGACGGACCGGCAAAAGAGTGACAGCAGAGTGAGGCTTAAGTAGGGAGGCTGGCAGGTGAAGTGAGTCTGGCTAATTAGTGGCTGGCAGGTGTGACTAACTGCAGATGAGGTGAAGTGAAGATGACAGAAAATAACTGATGACAATGAAAACTAACAATAAATAAAGTCAAACCAAACCCACATGAGATGAAAAATGAAAATAACAGAAAAATGAAGTCAAACCAGAACTCAACCATGACATTACCCCCCCCTCAAGGCCGGTCTCCGGACGGCCTAAAAAGAAAAGAAAAAAACCCAAAACAAAACAAAACTAAACAGTGACCGAGCCAGGGTGGGCGGAGGGAAGGCAGGATGGAGGGCTAGGGTCAAAACCAAGCTGATCTAACCTGGGTGGGTGGAGGGAAGGTAGGATGGTGGGCTAAAATCAAACCAAAACTACCCACTAGGGCGAACAAAAAGGGGGTTTCTAACAACCCCTGGTAAACCAAACAAAGGGCGTCTAACAGATGTTGATAAACCAACAAAAGGCATCTAACCGACGCTGACAGGCAAACATCGCCACAAGGCAAAAACGGGCATGACAGGCGAACATCGCCACAAGGCAAAAACGGGCATGACAGGCGAACATCGCCACCAGGCAAAAACGGGCAGAACAGGCGAACATTGCCACCAGGCAAAAACGGGCAGAACAGGCGAACATCGCCACCAGGCAAAAACGGGCAGAACAGGCGAACATCGCCACCAGGCAAAAACGGGCAGAACAGGCGTACGACAACGCCAGAAGGAAGAACAGGCGTACGACAACGCCAGAGGGAAGAACAGGCGTACGACAACGCCAGAGGGAAGAACAGGCGTACGACAACGCCAGAGGGAAGAACAGGCGTACGACAACGCCAGAGGGAAGAACAGGCGTACGACAACGCCAGAGGGAAGAACAGGCGTACGACAACACCAGAGGGAAGAACAGGCGTACGACAACGCCAGAGGGAAGAACAGGCGTACGACAACGCCAGAGGGAAGAACAGGCGTACGACAACGCCAGAGGGAAGAACAGGCGTACGACAACGCCAGAGGGAAACCCGCCGGGGCATGAGGGAAACGCCGGGGCTTGGGGAAGAGAACGTTGGGATGTGAGGGAAGCAGGAACATCTAAACGCCTAGGAACAAGAACGGAGGGCGTACTTACACGCCGGGGAACCGAGAACAGAGGGCGTCCTAACACGCCGGGGAACCGAGAACAGAGGGCGTCCTAACACGCCGGGGAACCGAGAACAGAGGGCGTCCTAACACGCCGGGGAACCGAGAACAGAGGGCGTCCTAACACGCCGGGGGAACCGAGAACAGAGGGCGTCCTAACACGCCGGGGAACCGAGAACAGAGGGCGTCCTAACACGCCGGGGAACCGAGAACAGAGGGCGTCCTAACACGCCGGGGAACTGAGAACAGAGGGCGTCTAAACACCAGGGAACAAGAACAGAGGGCATCCTAGCATGCCAGGAACCATGAAATCTAAATACCAAAGACTAAGGGCGTCCTAATACGCCGGGGAACCAAGAGACCTAACATCAGGAGATGGAGGGCGTTCTAACACGCCAGAGAACCGAGAAAATCAAATACGAAGGGCGTTCTAACACGTCGGGGAACAAAAGAACTCGGAGGTCCAAACAAAAACTAAGGGAGCACGAATCAGACAAAGTAAAGGAGCGTAAGGCTCAAAACCAGGGAACTAAAGCTATAATGAGAAAGCAAAGCAAAGCTAGGAAACTAAGGCAAAATCTAGAATCCTAAAACGGAGCAGGAAAAACAAAGCAAAACAGAGACTAAGAACTCTAAGAAAACAAGAACCCCCTAAATAATTCTAAACTGAGGAATTCTAAATAACTCCAAACTAAGGCCGAGTTTTAACAAAATTAAACAGAAAGCACTGGCCTTAAGAGCGCAGGCAAAATGGCTGCTAAGCCAAAAAAGAGATAGTCCTCGTGGAGGTCGTCCTGGACGAGGCAGGCGGCGGAGCAGCATCGCCCGATTAAACCCTCGAGGAGGGCGGCCCCGACGAGGCAAAGTCAAGCGGCCCGGAGACCGCAGTCTGCGGCTCCGGCCGAACAGAACAGTCAGAAGCGGGCGCCGTGGTGGGCGGCCCCGACGAGGCAGAGTCGAGCAGCTCGAAGTCCGCAGTCTGCGGCTCCGGCCGAACAGAACAGTCAGAAGCGGGCGCCGTGGTGGACGGGCCCGACGAGGCAGAGTCGAGCGGCCCGGAGTCCGCAGTCTGCGGCTCCGGCCGAACAGGAAAGTCAGAGGCGGGCGCCGTGGTGGACGGCACCGACGAGGCAAAGTCCAATGGCTCGGAGGCCGCAATCGGCGGACCCGGCCGAGCAGGAAGGCCTGGCGCGGGCGTCGTAGAGGACGACCCCGGCATGACGAACCAGAAACAGGGGTTGCACCAACTAAGGCCTCAGCTTGAGGCGGAACAACTCCCTCGGAGGCCTCGGCTTGAGGCGGAACAACTCCCTCGGAGGCCTCGGCCTGAGGCGGAACAACTCCCTCGGAGGCCTCGGCCTGAGGCGGAACAACTCCCTCGGAGGCCTCGGCCTGAGGCGAAACAATTTCCTCGGAGGTCTCGGCTTGAGGCGGAACAACTTCCTCGGCGGCCGGCGGGTCTGTCTTCGGCGGCGCGGAGCTTTCGGCGGCCAGCAGAGCGGAGCCTTCGGACGGAGGCGGAACCAACTCTTCGGCTACTTCGGGCTGTGACGGGCAACAGGCTTCGGCGGGCAGCGGCGCCGAGCAACAAGCTTCAGAGGGCGGCGGCGCCGGGCAACAAGCTTCAGAGGGCGGCGGCGCCGGGCAACAAGCTTCAGAGGGCGGCGGCGCCGGGCAACAGGCTTCAGCGGATGCCGAGGTTGGAGGCGGATCCTCCTGAACCTCCTCTTGAGCCTTGACCGACCCTCCGCGCCGGTGGTTCTGCTGTCTTCGCCGGGAGGGGACAGATGAGGAATCCGGGGCAATCTCGGGGGTGGCAGCTGGCCAGCAGGGCAGAAGGTCGTCTCGGTCACCGTAGTAGAACTCCCACAGCTGGCTCTCCTTGATGCGTGGGGCTCTGCAAGGTGGAACGATGAGCCTCACTCGAGGGGCCAGCTGCGAATCATGGAGGTGATGACCGAGACGACGAGAGGCTGAGCGGCTTCCTTCCCTGGGCTCCGAAGTAGCCGTAACCACGCCCACGTAGACCACCAGGGGAGTGGAATCGGCCCGGATCGGTGGCGCAGGGTCCCGGGCAGAAGCCATCCTGGCGTACCTCTCCCTCATCTGGCGTTGGCACATCTCCACATATGCGAGGATTTCCGGGTCGTCAACCCCTGCAGGTAAGACCCGTGTGGTGTCTGAGTTCATCGTTTGGCCGGTCCGTACTGTCACGATTTGTCTACGGATGAACTCAGAACCACACACACGGGACTAAAATTGAGAGTCTTTATTGCAAGGTTGATGATGGAGGTTTGATGAGGCCAGAGGAGCAGGTAACACAGAACCGGAGTGAAGGTGATGGCAGGAGCTGACGGCCCGGAGTGAGAGAGAGTCACGACTATCCAGGCAGCAGGGAAAGCTTAGTACTGCTCGGCTAGCAGGCCCCGTAGCCACAACAGGTTAGCAGTTTGTTGCAGACACCAGGGCACAGGGCTGAGTTTCTCCAGGGCGGCTAGTCAGGTTAGCAGAACTTGGGAGACACCAAGGCACAGAGCTGAGTTTCTCCAGAGCAGCTTGTCAGGTTAGCAACTCACAGGATACACCAGGGAACAGAGCAGAGTTTCTCCAGAGTAGCTTGTCAGGTTAGCAGTCCATAGCAGACAACAGGGCACAGAGCAGAGTTTCTCCAGAGCAGCTTGTCAGGTAGCAACTCACAGGATACACCAGGGAACAGAGCAGAGCTTCTCCAGAGTGGCTTGTCAGGTTAGCAGTCCACAGGAGACACCTGGACAAAAAGCAAAGCTTCTCCAAAAACGAGCAGCAGAATAAAAAGACTTACAGAGGGACTGGCATGGAGAGGGTGTAGAATGATGACGGACCGGCAAAGGAGTGACAGCAGAGTGAGGCTTAAGTAGGGAGGCTGGCAGGTGAAGTGAGTCTGGCTAATTAGTGGCTGGCAGGTGTGACTAACTGCAGAGGAGGTGAAGTGAAGATGACAGAAAATAACTGATGACAATGAAAACTAACAATAAATAAAGTCAAACCAAACCCACATGAGATGAAAAATGAAAATAACAGAAAAATGAAGTCAAACCAGAACTCAACCATGACATGTACACGATCTCAAATGATGTAAATTCAAAAATGCAAAGAGAATTAAATTGTTGAAACTAAGCGCAATCAGAAACACTGTCAATATGTTCAATGAAATTAACAACTTGCTAAGGTTTAGACTGAGTGAGAGAGTGGGGGAGGGATTGCCACTATCTACTACAAAAAATGCATGCTGTGTGCATGTGTGTGACAGAGGCATGGAGAGGAAGACAGATATGAGGGAAGGTATTGAGTTGGCTATATTAAAAATGCTGTGTTAATTGCAGTATTAAATTACGTTTTATCATTGTAAATACATATTAAGTGTGAGTGTTTTACAGCAGGCTTATGAAACATGTTAGGTCCAAATTGTGAGGAAATAAGGAAAAAAACATTGAATAAGCTGAAAAAAAACATGTTTTCCAATGAACATAATATCAGGGTTACAAACACACATACGCAGCCACAGCTACTACAATAAAACTACTTGTTGTTTCATTATCTTTCTCCAAATTAAAATTGTGCTACTGGGTAGAATTTGCTTGTAATTCGGATCTGTATGAAACAGCACTTTTGCATTCATGCCAGAGTTTAAGACCGTTGCTCTCTCTTTACTCCAATTTATTACACATCGCACTTGGTAGAGCACTTTTTTCTCCCCCTTTTTTAGCCCCGGTTGTTACCATGGTAAAACAGGTCTCATTTTACAATTAACACATCACAAGTGACACATTTGTTATTTGAAGTCTTGTCATTGACGACATGTCTGAGATCCATGCTGAGATCCGTGCAGTTACAATGGCGTACCGCGCACGTGACGTCACCATCTCATGAGCAACGCCCCTTGCCGCTAAGGTAGGACAAACGGTGTGAGAGTGCACGTAGCAACCAGCCATTACACATGCAACAGATACAACGATAGGACCGACTTTTCAGCTGTTAAACTATCACAAGAGGATGTCCAGGCGCCCATTTTACTGGTAGAACTGTGGAACAACATACCAACGTTAAGCTCAAACGATGGCTTGAGTGTTGAGGGCTTAGAAAGACTGGAAAACGGGCCGAGTTGATAGAAAGGTAAGTCGATGTTTTTCTCCTGCTCGGCGTTCATGGCGTCAGCGGCCGTTTTTTTTTTCTGTTTGTAATCACCGTCCAGGAATCGGTATAAATTGTCCGGCCCGCCGAGCAATTTAGTCCGGTCCGGTGGCCAAATGCATTATCATTATCCAACGGCTGTATCTCCTCGCTGCATCGACCGGTCTGCACCAGATTTTTTGTGAGTCATGGGGGAGCGCTGCTCAACGCGTTTGTGGGAATCGCCCGGTGGACGGGCGGGGAAAATGCGTGACAGCATCTGCAGTGGGGGGCGGCCGGCGGTGCACCAACACCGCCGGTCAGCTGGCCGGCAGGCACCGTAGCGGTGCACAAACCCCGCCGGTCAGCTGGCCGGCAGGCACCGTAGAGGTGCACGAACCCCGCCGGCCGCCCCCCACCACAGCGGTGGCCAATAGGCCGGAGCTGCGCTTGGCTGCTAGGGCCGATCGACGCCGTTTGCGGCTTTAACATCCTTCATATGCGGCCTATCAGCGTACCTCGAGTCGCTGTTGCACTTTCCATAACATCAATGTTTAAAAACCATGGTTAGGAGACGTCTTAGACTTAGAAAAAGTGGTAGTTTTACCGAGTAAAACCAAGGGTAACTACAGCGAAAGAGTGGAGGAAAACGCATATTTGCCCTGCCTCGTACCACGTGATATGACGTCACGTTCTAAAAATAGCTCCTCGCGGTACGCCATTAGCGATGACACTACATGTGGATCGAGCTAGAGTCCACCTCTTTTAAGCATACTAGCTGGGATCCATGTGGGGCCCGCTAAAAGCACCCTTACCCGGGGCATGTGGTAAGTCAGAGGCCCCTGGTATGGGCCCTCAAAATCAGTCAGAGGCCCACCACACCATCCATTGTCATAAGGCAAAAGCAGGGCTAGGGGCCCTGATAGTTATAGGGCCTGCTGAAAATATCCTCCACCCCCACACCTCATCCATTTTCATAAGGGGACCAAAAGCAGGGCAAGGGCCCTTCCACAACCACATCCAGTCTTACCAACGTTCCAGGGTGAGGGTGCTTTCATCAGGGCCCATGGCTGACAAGCAGGAGCAGCTGTGGAGCCCGCTAAAAGCACCCTAAGGGCCTGTGGTTAGTCAGAGGGCCCTGGTAGGAAGTACCCCCCACTCGCCACCCCAGCCCTCAAAGGGCCCTTGGTAGCCAAATGTCAGGGGTCCCCACTCCCTCCTTGTTTTCATCAGTCGCCCTATGAAATAACAATTTATTGTATCGTATATGTTGAAACAGTTTTGGTCTCGGGCCCCCCCGGGGCCCCTGGCCCCAGAGGGCCCCTGGGCGCTGGCCCCACTGGCCCGGTCCGTAATCCGTCCTTGACTTAGACATTAGGAATATTACACACAAACAGACGCGCGCACACACACACACACACACTATCTGATGATGTGTCAAAAGTGCTAATTTGATGATGTACATGTAATATATATATGTATTCATTACATTGTTATGCTAATTACATATTACATATAATTTCAAGATTTTACATCAAGACTGAATCACAAGTACATGTCTGTTAATGTTATAGTATTTTTCTATTTGCAAATTGTGCATGATGTCATATACTTTTATGCTGTGTCTGTGCATTAGTTCTTAAATCTGACATAGATTTAAAATAGAGCTAAATTAATGAACCACCTTAATCACTACACAGAGCTTCAGTTTGTACAGTTGCAAAATCACATAAATTTGCAAAATAACAGGCAACATCAAATTCATATTTTTGCTTCCTGCTCGTAGTTACAAGAACTTGAGAATTTGCATATACTATACATACAAGTATGTATGCACACACACACACACACACACACACACACACACACACACTACCCAGTGACTGAATACCTTTAATAATATACAATATGTTTCACATGTAGTTCTAATTCAGATTCAAATATACACTCACCGGCCACTTTATTAGGTACCCCATGCTAGTAACGGGTTGGACCCCCTTTTGCCTTCAGAACTGCCTCAATTCTTCGTGGCATAGATTCAACAAGGTGCTGGAAGCATTCCTCAGGGAGTTTGGTCCATATTGACATGATGGCATCACACAGTTGCCGCAGATTTGTCGGCTGCACATCCATGATGCGAATCTCCCGTTCCACCACATCCCAAAGATGATTGGATTGAGATCTGGTGACTGTGGAGGCCATTTGAGTACAGCAAACTCATTGTCATGTTCAAGAGACCAGTCTGAGATGATTCCAGCTTTATGACATGGCGCATTATCCTGCTGAAAGTAGCCATCATGGGTTGGGTACATTGTGGTCATAATGGGATGGACATGGTCAGCAACAATACTCAGGTAGGCTGTGGCGTTGCAACGATGCTCAATTGGTACCAAGGGGCCCAAAGAGTGCCAAGAAAATATTCCCCACACCATGACACCACCACCACCAGCCTGAACCGTTGATACAAGGCAGGATGGATCAGACTCAGAATCAGAATCAGAATCAAGTTTAATCGCCAAGTAGGTTTGCACATACAAGGAATTTGACTTGGTGATGATGGTGCAGACAGCGCACCAACACACCGTGGCAGCCGTTCGCGGAAGCGGGTCGTGAGTGCAAACTTTAGCTTGAGCAAAGCAGTGAAGAAGAAAGCAGACTTTACCAAGAAGATCCTCAGTGTGGATCAGTAGAATATCAGCCAGATGTCTGCAGTTTAGTGTCAACACAACTTTCACATCACAGATATCAGAACTAAAACATGGAGTCTGACCTCTGTCATGGTTTTCAGATGACGAGCCCACATGCAGATACGAACGGGAGGCAATGCACAGTTTTAAGACTTTTATTAAAGGAAAACAGGCAGGTCTATGGACGGAACTACAGGTGACTCGGCTGGGTCAGAACGTCACGGCTGGAGAGTCTGTAAGAAAGAGCAAGTGAGTTCTTCTGAAATAAGAGCCAAGAAACTTGCTAGGAGTTGCGCTGCTTACCATTAGGCTGGGCGGACCTAACCGGGAAGAAGTAGCGTCATGAGAACTCTATGTGACTACTCAGATGGAGATAGGTGGCTAGTGGCTGAGGGCGGCAGATGTAGCTGGCGAGGAATCCGAGGCGACCTCATCGGCAGCGGTTGACAGATGGATTGACCAGAGTGAGCACAGAACCAACAGAACCCGGGAAAGGGGATCTCAGGCCTCGCTGGGTAACTTCCAGGAAGTATGAGGGGAGCGCCAGAGCAAAATCTGAGCAGACGGGTCTGCTGGTCTGTTTCTTCGGACGGGACGTCAAGACAGGTGAGTGCATCCAAGCACCAAAATCTGGAGCAACAGAGAGGTACAAAAAATTACTCAAAAAAGAAGAGTAACAAAAAAACTCACAAGCTGGTTTCCGAGAGTTGGGACAGAGGCCACGTCGTACCACGACTGGTTAAGGCTCCGGCGTCTTCCATCTGCCAGTGCTCTGCTTAAGAAGCCAGAGGAAGCCGCCTGCAACGAGCTGCAGGTGTGGACCACGCCTCCTCAGCCAACTAGACACACCTGAGGAGTAGAGTTAGAGCAGCCAACACAGAGAACCCTGACACTACCCCCCCCTCAACGGCCGCCTCCTGGCGGCCCAGACGAAGAAGTGCTGGGCTGAGTAGACCAGAAATCCCGAATCAAATCCTGATTGGCGATGGTAGCTGCAGACACCCATGAGCGATCCCCAGAGCTGCGACCCTCCCAATCGACGAGGTATTGGTGACCCCTACCTCGTCGACGGGCATCCACAACCCTGATGACGCGAGGATTCTGACTGTCCTGGGAGGGTGGAGGGGGTCCGGAAGGAGGGTATGAATCATTGTCCAAAACGGGCTTAATCTGGGATACATGAAAAGTGGGATGAACACGAGAGTGAGGGGGAAGACGTAAGCGGACGGTGGTCGGGTTGATAACTGTCTCTATTTCATAGGGACCAGTAAACCGGGGAGCAAGCTTCTTGGCGGATGGGTTAGTCAATACATCTCTGGATGATAACCAAACCCTCTGACCGGGGCGATAATGGGGAGTTGGTCTGCGGTGCTGGTCAGCAAACCTCTTACTCCGCTCTGCGGTGCGAGTGAGTGCTGTAACCGTCTCTTTCCATATATTCTGGCAGCGAGCAATATAGTCGTTGACGGAGGTGAAGGGAATCCTGAGTTCGTCTGTGGGTAGGAGTGGAGGTTGATATCCTAAGGCAACTTCAAAAGGTGAACGTCCCGTGGCTGAGGTGATGTGAGAGTTCAGGGCATACTCTACCCAAGGCAAAAACTTGTTCCAGTCGGTAGGTGAAGATGACGTGAGGCAACGGAGAGTGGTCTCTAATTGTTGATTTATTCGTTCTGTTTGGCCGTTGGTTTGAGGATGGTATCCGGAGGTGAGCGTGTAACGGGCACCCAGAGCGGAGCAAAAGTGCCGCCAGACCTGAGAAATAAACTGGGGACCCCGGTCAGAGAGAATGTCAACAGGGATACCATGGAGCTTGAAAACATGTTTAATGAGGAGTTGGGCAGTCTGGAGGGCGTTAGGTAGCTTACGGATGGGAATGAGATGACAAGACTTCGAAAAACGGTCAACAACAGTCAAAATCGTTGACATGCCTTGGGAAACAGGGAGTCCAGTAACGAAATCAATGGCAATGTGGGACCATGGACGTTTGGGGATAGGAAGAGGATTCAACAACCCAGAAGGTGGCTGGTTAGAAGACTTATTCTGGGCGCAGACAGGACAAGCTAAAACATAGTCTCTGACGTCCTTGGTCCACGATGGCCACCAGAATCGCCGGGACACCTGAGACTGGGTTCTATAAATGCCCGGATGGGCGGAAAACTTAGCATCGTGACACCAGCGTAAAACCTCCGGACGAACAGATTGGGGAACATACTTTAGTCCCGGTGGACCCGTACCAGGATCCGGATCTAATAGTTGGGCCTGGTTAATCCTGTCCTCCAGATCCCAATGCAGACCTCCAACAGTGCATGTGGGGGGAAGAATAAGTTCCGGCTCCTTCTCTTGTTCAAATGGGGCAAACTGACGAGACAGAGCATCTGGTTTAATGTTTCTGGAGCCTGGTCTGTAGGTTATGGTGAGGTTGAAACGAGAAAAAAATAATGACCAACGGGCTTGCCTTGAGTTGAGTCTACGGGCTGTCTGCAGATAGGAGAGGTTCTTGTGATCTGTCCATATTATGATGGGCTGCTCGGATCCCTCTAGCCAGTGCCGCCACTCCTCCAAGGCTAACTTAATGGCTAACAGTTCACGATCGCCTACATCATAGTTCTGCTCGGCAGGGGACAAGCGACGGGAGAAGAATGCACAAGGGTGTAACTTCTTATCTATCTCAGACTGTTGGGATAGGACCGCTCCCACACCTGTGTTAGAAGCGTCTATTTCAAGGGTGAATTGTTTCGCAGGATCAGGGTGAACGAGTATGGGAGCCTGGGAAAAACGGGACTTAAGTCGATTAAATGCCTCATCGGCTTCAGGACTCCAGCTAAAAGGGACCTTGGTGGAGGTAAGAGCATGTAACGAGGAAGCTATCTGGCTGTAGTTCCTGATAAAACGCCTATAGAAATTAGCGAACCCAAGGAAACGTTGAAGCTGTTTACGTGACTCAGGAACTGGCCACTCCGTTACTGCTTTTATTTTTTCTGGGTCTGACCTCACTTGACCGCCTTCCAAAACAAGACCGAGGAACGAAACTGAAGTCTGGTGGAACTCACACTTCTCGGCTTTTACAAACAGGCGATTTTCTAGTAATCGCTGGAGAACAAGTCGCACATGTTGCTTGTGTTGTTCTAGGTCACGAGAGTAAATCAGGATGTCATATAAATAGACAAAAACAAAAACATTCAAAAAATCCCGCAGGACGTCGTTAACCAATGCCTGAAAAACTGTCGGGGCATTACACAAGCCGAAGGGCATGACTAGGTACTCAAAGTGACCTAACGGAGTCTTAAAAGCCGTCTTCCACTCATCCCCCTGTCTCACCCGAACCAAATGATAAGCGTTGCGCAGATCAAGTTTAGTAAAAATCTTGGCATTCTGGACTGGCTCGAGGGCTGATGATAATAGAGGAAGCGGGTACTTATTCTTGACGGTTATCTGGTTAAGCCCTCGATAATCTATACAGGGTCGAAGGGTCCCGTCCTTCTTGCCCACAAAAAAGAAACCAGCCCCTAATGGGGAGGAAGAAGGACGAATTAACCCCGTAGCCAAAGACTCACTGATGTATTTCTCAAGCGATTGACGTTCTGACCTGGAGATGTTATAGAGCCGACTCACCGGTAGAGGGGCCCCAGGTAACAAGTCAATCGCACAGTCGTATGGGCGATGTGGGGGCAAAGAACAAGCCTGAGTTTTACTAAATACCTGCCGTAAGTCGTGGTAATCCTCTGGAACGCGAGAGAGGTCAATCATGTCTCCGGAATCTGTCAAGGAAGTAGAGGAGACGGCTACGGGCCGAGCGGACTGCAAGCAGCGGGAATGACAAGTAGATGACCATGACTCCAATCGGGACTCAGCCCAATTAAACTGCGGATTGTGGACCCTTAACCAGGCTATTCCAAAAACCACAGGTGAACGCTTTACCGGGAAGACAAAGAAGGAAAGCTGTTCCCGATGGTTACCGGAAACTATCACTACCAATGGTCGGGTGCGATGGGTAATAAGAGTCAATCTCTGCCCATCTAATGACGAGACCTGGAGTGGCTCGGGTAAAAGATCGACAGGTACTCGAAGCTGGTCCACAACCGCCTGATCTATGAGATTAAAATCAGAGCCTGAATCTACTAGAGCTGAAACATCAAAACTTTCCTGGTCGAATATTAAAGTAACTGGTAAACAACAACGAGAACCAAATGACGCCTTAACAGCCTCCCGGGGAATAGATCCCAACCTGTCCACCGATCCCCCCGTTAAGAGCGGCGGACTCGGTCTTTTGGCCGAACAGGACAATCTCTGAGGTAATGACCCTCACCTCCACAATAAAGACATAAGTTTTCCGAGACACGCTGCTGACGTTCCTTATTGGAAAGACCAACCTGCCCCAACTGCATGGGTTCAGGAGGAGGTGTAAAAGAACGGGGTTCCTTCTTGGTAAATGTAGAAGAGGTGGAGGTGGATGATTGCAAGGCAAGGTTGACGACTCGTCTAGAGCCTGAAAGAAAGCTGCCTTTAACGGTCTCGGCTGCCAACCCGCAGCAGCAGCAAACGTACGAAACTCCACGGAAAAATCAGATACGCGTCGACCGCGCTGTTTCAAAGTGAGGAGATGACGAGACTGTTGTGCCGAATCCAACTCAGGTGAAAAAATTGTCTTAAATTCAGCAATGAAGTCCTGAAAAGTAATCCCAAACGACTGACAATCAGGGAATCGAGCCTCGGCCCACCTAAGAGCCCTACCCGTTAGTAGACGTAAGACATAAGATATCTTTACCTCATCAGAGGCGAAAGTCTGGGGAGAACGGTTAAACACCAGTTTGCACTGGAAAAGAAAACCACCGCAACTTCCACCGTCACCGGAGAATTTCTCCGGACAAGGTGACGCGCCCTCAAGTGGTGGAGTCCAAACCTGATTCTCCATGCTCGGAGCGTCGGAAGGCGGGGTAACGTGATCCTGAGTGACAGGTGACGTCTTCGCGGAAGTGACTGTGTCCACAAGTAGGCTAACCTGAGCGGCTAATCTCTGAAGCTGTTCCTGAGTAGAATTGACAGCAAAACCTAGCGACTGCATTTGTTCCTGCTGTGCGGCTATCTGCCGCCCGAACGTATCCGCTGGACTCTGGTGGCCGGAGCCTTCTTCTGTCATGGTTTTCAGATGACGAGCCCACATGCAGATACGAACGGGAGGCAATGCACAGTTTTAAGACTTTTATTAAAGGAAAACAGGCAGGTCTATGGACGGAACTACAGGTGACTCGGCTGGGTCAGAACGTCACGGCTGGAGAGTCTGTAAGAAAGAGCAAGTGAGTTCTTCTGAAATAAGAGCCAAGAAACTTGCTAGGAGTTGCGCTGCTTACCATTAGGCTGGGCGGACCTAACCGGGAAGAAGTAGCGTCATGAGAACTCTATGTGACTACTCAGATGGAGATAGGTGGCTAGTGGCTGAGGGCGGCAGATGTAGCTGGCGAGGAATCCGAGGCGACCTCATCGGCAGCGGTTGACAGATGGATTGACCAGAGTGAGCACAGAACCAACAGAACCCGGGAAAGGGGATCTCAGGCCTCGCTGGGTAACTTCCAGGAAGTATGAGGGGAGCGCCAGAGCAAAATCTGAGCAGACGGGTCTGCTGGTCTGTTTCTTCGGACGGGACGTCAAGACAGGTGAGTGCATCCAAGCACCAAAATCTGGAGCAACAGAGAGGTACAAAAAATTACTCAAAAAAGAAGAGTAACAAAAAAACTCACAAGCTGGTTTCCGAGAGTTGGGACAGAGGCCACGTCGTACCACGACTGGTTAAGGCTCCGGCGTCTTCCATCTGCCAGTGCTCTGCTTAAGAAGCCAGAGGAAGCCGCCTGCAACGAGCTGCAGGTGTGGACCACGCCTCCTCAGCCAACTAGACACACCTGAGGAGTAGAGTTAGAGCAGCCAACACAGAGAACCCTGACAACCTCAATATCTGTAGTTTGCAGAGGGGATTCTGGAGGAAACCACAGAGCTCCTTCACTCCAGCATCTTTCAGGTCATAGTTGTCACTCAGGTCCAATTCTGTCAGGTGGGAGGGGTTGGACTTCAGAGCAGATACCAAAGACGCAAAGTTGATCCCTGACAACCTGCCTTCTATAAATCTGAATAAAGAATAAAAGATGTGAGCTGAAGCCAACAAGATGCAGGTTAAAACTGAAATATGAACAAATAAATGATAAAATGTAAAAAATTTAATTCCCTGAATGCAGTGTTGTATAGTAACGAAATAAAAATACTTCACTACTGTAATTAAGTATATTTTGGAGTACTTTATACTTTTCTTGAGTATAAAATTTTTTGTTAACTTTTTCTTTTACTTCACTATATTTCCGAACTTAATTGCATACATTTACTCTGATACATTTTCAATGTTTGGTTTACTTGTTACAAAAAAAGTGAGAGAGAGAGAGGGAGAGAGAGAGAGAGAGAGAGAGAGAGAGGGAGAGAGAGAGAGAGAGAGAGAGAGAGAGAGAGAGAGAGAGAGAGAGAGAGAGAGAGAGGTTCATCACCACCAGCAGGATAACAAGCTGGTTCAGTAGTAAAGCAGGTTAAATTAACCTTGTGGTATAGGTAAAGCATCTAATTTTCTTAACTAAATGATACCTGCAGCAGGTGTATTTATTAGCAGGTTTGCCACTTCCTGTAGGTTAACTAAGCCTGGTTTATCACTTAACCACGTTTTTAGTATACACCACCTGGTCTAAATTTTGCCTGCACTTGGTTGTGTACAATTTTAAAGTGTATAGCACTGACCTTACTTGAAGAAGGACAACTGAAAGCTTGGTTGTTTATATTATTTTAAGTGAATTTGACTTTCAAAGTTTACCAAAATCTAAAAAATGTAATTCAAACTGCATTTGCTTTGTTTTACTTTTTACTTATACTTTTTATTACATTACTTGAGTACATCTATTTTTACAGTAATTTTCATACCTAAGTACAAGACATCTCAGATACTTTAAGACTTTTACTCAAGTAACATTTCAGTCAGTGACTTAGACTTTTACCAAAGTCATATTTTGGAGAGGTACCTATACTTTTACTTGACTCTGAGATTTCAGTACTTTATACAACACTGCCTGAATGTAAAAGTCCCAGAAACACGATGAACTGGTGTCTGATAATTAATCCAGTAGAATTTAAATAGTTAAACCCAGCAGAACCAGAACATGTTATCATGACGTGTGAAGGTCCAGATCAAGGTGTGTTTCTCAGCAGTGGCGGCTGGTGATGAAGATGTTCTGAGGTTAGGGTTGGGGGGACACTACAAGTTGGAGATTACTACATAACAATAAGTCTTCTAGTCTGGGTCAGGGTTTTGCTAGATCAGTGGTTCTCAGACCCATAATGTTCTAAACATGGATCATTTAACAGAGTTTCAGCTCACATTGTTCTGGATTCATCTTCAAGCTAAAGCAGCAGCCTGCATGGAGGGTTTTCTCTAAGGAAACATGGCGTCTGTTTAAAGTTCTGCTCATTCAGTCCCTGATCACTGAACATTGGTCCAATGTTCTGCTACTGGGCTCAGATGTTCTCCATCATACTGGGTCAGTTGTTCTCAGTGGGTCTCAGTGTGTCTAGTGGGTCATTCTGAAAACTGAAACCTATGATGAGGAAACTTTCTCCACCTCTGGCCCTCAGCTGTGGATCAGCCTTTCTGAAGACCTGAAGGCTGCTCAGAGGTTTGAGCTAAATAATAATCATCTGGATTTCTCATTTCACCTCAGGAATATCGCTAAAATTAGAAACATTCTGTCCAGGGGTGATGCTGAAAAACTAGTCCATGCATTTGTTACTTCAAGGCTGGACTATTGTAATTCTTTACTATCAGGAAGTCCACAAAATGCAGTTCAAAGTCTTCAGCTGATCCAAAATGCTGCAGCGAGAGTTCTGATGAAAATCAACAAGAGGGATCATATTTCTCCAATTTTAGCTTCCCTTCATTGGCTTCCTGTTAAATCAAGAATAGAATTTAAAATTCTTCTTCTAATGTATAAAGCCCTTAATAATCAAGCTCCATCATATATCAGAGCTCTGATTACCCCGTATGTTCCTAACAGAGCACTTCGCTCTCAGACTGCAGGTCTGCTGGTGGTTCCTAGAGTCTCTAAAAGTAGAATGGGAGGCAGATCCTTTAGCTATCAGGCTCCTCTCCTGTGGAACCAACTCCCAGTTTTGGTCCGTGAGGCAGACACCCCGTCTACTTTTAAGACTAATCTTAAAACCTTCCTTTTTTGACAAAGCTTATAGTTAGAGTAGCTCATGTTACCCTGAGCTACCTCTATAGTTATGCTGCTATAGGCTTAGGCTGCTGGAGGACATCAGGGCCTATTTTTCTCACTCTACTGATTTCTACTGTTCTCCAGTCTACTTTTCTCCAGTTTTGCATTGCATTACATTGAAATGACTGTTGTCATTTCAGCTTTTAACTTTTTGTTCTCTCTCTTTTTTCTTCATGGTAGGTACACCTGGTCTGACGTTCTGTTGACTGTGAAATCATCCAGGGAGGACAGATCACCGACTATTACCATCTAATGTAGAACAGATTACTAGATCAATGTGTGCTTCTGTGCTTTTTGTCTGTCTTGTTGTGTCTCTGCTCTGTCTTCTGTAACCCACAGTCGGTCGAGGCAAGACAAGGCAAGGCAAGGCAAGGCAAGGCAAATTTATTTATATAGCAAAATTCAGTACAGAGACAATGCAAAGTGCTTTACATGATTAAAATATAGGAATAAAAGCAAGTAGGGATAGAATGTAGGAAAAAAAAAAGTAATTTTAAAACAGTTTAAGTTGAACATTCAAAGGCAATTTTAAACAAATGTGTTTTTAATCTCGATTTAAAGGAACTCAGGCTTTCAGCACTTTTACAGTTTTCTGGAAGTTTGTTCCAGATAAGTGGAGCATAGTAACTAAATGCTGCTTCTCCGTGTTTGGTTCGTGTTCTAGGTATGCAGAGCAGGCTGGAGCCAGAAGACCTGAGTGGTCTGGAGGGTTTATACGCTGATAACAAGTCTGTGATGTATTTAGGTGCTAAGCCATTTAGGGATTTATAGACTAACAGAAGTATTTTAAAGTCTATTCTCTGAGATACAGGGAGCCAGTGTAATGACTTTAGAACTGGGGTTATGTGTTCTACTTTCTTAGTCTTAGTGAGGACGCGGGCAGCAGCGTTCTGGATCAGCTGCAGCTGTCTGATCCACTTTTTAGGCAGACCTGTGAAAACACCGTTGCAGTGATCAGTTCTACTAAATATAAACGCATGGATTAGTTTTTCCAGATCCTGCTGAGACATCAGTTCTTTAATCCTGGAAATGTTCCTCAGGTGATAAAAAGCCGACCTTGTAATTGTCTTTACATGCTTTTGAAGGTTCAGGTCTGAGTCCATCACTACACCCAGATTTCAGGCCTGATCAGTGGTTCCTAATTGAAGCAGCTGAAGCTGTGTGCTAACTTTTGATCTCTCCTCTATTGGTCCAAAAATTATTACTTCTGTTTTGTTTTTATTCAACTGAAGAAAATTTTGACACATCCACGCATTGATTTCTTCTAGGCATTTACTCAGTGCCTGAACTGGTTCATAGTCACCTGGTGACATGGTGATGTAAAGCTGTGTGTCGTCTGCATAGTGGTGGTAGCTGATGTTGTTGTTTTTTATTATCTGAGCTAGGGGGAGCATGTAGATGTTGAACAGGAGGGACCCAGGATGGACCCTTGGGGAACCCCACATGTGATTTTTGTCGTCTGGGATGTAAAGTTACCTACTGATACATAAAAGTCCCTGTCCTTTAAGTAGGATTTAAACCAGTGGAGAGCTGTACCAGAGAGGCCGACCCAGTTCTCCAGGCGCTCTAACAGAATGGAGTGATCGACAGTATCAAATGCTGCACTGAGGTCCAACAGAACCAGCACGGTGGTTCTTCCACAGTCTGTATTTATATGGATGTCATTAAACACCTTGATAAGGGCGGTCTCTGTACTGTGGTGAGCACGGAAACCTGACTGGAAAACGTCAAATCGGCTGGTCGTTGTTAAGAAGGTGTTTAATTGTTGAAACTCAGCTTTTTCAATAATCTTACTGATAAAGGGGAGGTTTGAGATGGGCCTGTAGTTCTGGAGTAGTAGTTTGTCTAAATTGTTCTTTTTCAGCAGTGGTTTGATAATTGCTGTTTTTAGGGACTGGGGGAAACACCTGACAGAAGGGACGTGTTTATTATCTGGGTCAAATCAGACGCTATGACAGGCAGAACGTTCTTAAAGAACGCTGTGGGGAGAACATCAAGGCAGCATGAAGAGGAACTTAGCTGCTGATTGATCTGCTCTAAGCTTTTGTAGTTTATTTCGCTGAAATGGGACATTTTGTCAGAAATAGTTGTTTGCCTGTCGACTGTGGAAAATAAGACACGAGCATTATTAATGTTTTTCTTGATGATCTCAGAGAAGAAAGATTCTCTTGCATTTTTCAATTGTAAGTTATATCTGTAAAGTCTCTCTTTATAGATGTCATAGTGAACCTGGAGTCTGTTCTTTCTCCATCTGCGTTCAGCTTTCCGACATTCCCTTTTTTCACCTCTAACTGCTGGAGCATTTCTCCAAGGAGATTTTTTCTTCCCGGAAAGAACCTTCACTTTAACTGGAGCAATGCAGTCAATGATGTCTGAGACTTTGGACTGAAAGTTATCTACTAGCTCATCTACTGAGTTGCAGCCCAAGGTTGATGTAGCAGAGTAAGCTTGAATAAAAGTTTCCGTGGCATTGTCCTTAAAGGTACGTTTTCTTACGATGTCCATTTGGCTAAATGAGTCACTGGAAATGATGCTTTCAAAGGTAACAGAAAAGTGATCAGATAGGGCAACATCAGTTACATTGACCTGTAAAATTTTTAGACCAGGGGTCACTAATTAAAAATCAGCGGGGTCCGAATAAAGAAAATCAACAACCAGTAAAGGTCCGGACACATTTTTTATTACAATCCGTTACTTTAAACAGTATTTAACACTGAAATAAAATGTTTATGCATCCACCTTATACATTGACTTTTTAAATGAAAAAATAACATAAAAATAGAACGTTTTTCTATTTTAAAATCCAAAGTGCTTTTTGAAATAGAGAACCACAATCTTTCACAGTTTGGTATATAGACAATTTCTTGACTTTCACATCTTTTATAAAACATCTGAACTTTTTTAAATTTCTTTTTTATGGCTTAATGATAGAAGTGAGCTTTAGGCTGCCCTGCAAGGATTTTAAACTTGGGTTTGATTGGCAACAAAGCCAACCTCAAGCACATATCAAGGTGCTCATTCGTTCTGCGCCTTTAAATCAGCTATTTTATCCGTATGTATGAGCAAGCGGATATGTTTGGGAACGCTCCGGAGGGCTTTGCCATATTAACAAGTGAAGTTAGCACAGGGGTTGAAGCAAAAATAATGTTTCACTGAAAACATTTTCTCGCAAGCCCATATATTCCCGGGCCGTGGACATCATGCCGCATTAGTTGGCTCACTTGCTTAGTGTGCAAAGTCAACTAAATCTGATACTTTTAAAATATCCATTGAAAATTCCTGTATCTCTGCCACCTTTCAGCTTTAGACCCTTTGCGTCATCCTGGACAGCCTCTCCATCACTTTCCACATCCACATCATCATCTGGGTTACTTTCATCTCTGCAGCATCAAGTTCTTCCTTCACACTGTTGACAAACTGGTCCACAGTCCACTTTACAATCCCAGCTCCCTTTCCTCTCTGTCCTCCAGAAACCCTCAAGCAGCTTCATCATTACATCGTCTACTTCACACCTGTACATCAACTCCACTGGCTCCCTGTCACATTCAATATAAACCAATTTTATGATCATACAAGGCAAACACAGCCTTGGAAATGCAGGACACATCACCAACACTATCATGACATAATACATTTTAATTTGACACAGATTGCACATGACAATAATCAGTCTCTGCTTTGCCCGTTATTGTTCACCAATTAATCATTAGAGTTTATAAAAAGGCATGATTTAACTTTTTTGAAGTTTAATAAAATGGTTATATTTTAGCCCAGTCACTGGAGACCTGTCCAGGATGAACCCTGTGTCCGCGCTCCACTTTAACTTCATAAAAAAACTCTCTGAGAATCGCCTTTCTCTGGCCTCACCCAGTTAGAACCCGTTCTCTAGTCCATGTTGTAGCTGCAGTTTATTTGTTTTATCTTTTTGATGTAGTTTTCTTAACAATCTGTAAGCATCAAAATCCTTGTCATTTTATTTAGTGTCCTGGAGCGCAGCTGCTCATCAGGTGAACACTGCTGCATACCGACAGCAGATACAGCTCTGCCTTCTTTGTTTCAGAACAGCGCAGGTTTTTTTTTTTTTTTTTTTTTTTTTTACTTTTTCCGAATCGAACCCAGTCAAATGAGGCACATTGTTTCACATTCCGACTCTTGTTCTTCAAGGATCACGCTAAATTAGCCTGAGCTGGTCGCCGCGTTTATCAGCGAGGGAATAAACGCTGACAGACGACACGGCCACAGGTGGAAATAATTCATTAATTAACAGCCGGAGCAGATTGACGCTTACCGAGGGAAGTTGTTGTCAGCTGCTGAACTTTCTGACCTGCTGGTTCATAAATCCAAAGAAAACCTTTGACCACCGCTACTTTCATTCATTCCATCTGTGGCCAGTTTAAAATGTTCTCCCAAAGGTTAAAATGATGAACACCGATAAACCACAGACTGACAATGTCCGCTTTGGAAAGACCCGCCCTGCTCTCATTCTGATTGGCTAATGTCCCGGCTCTGCCAGGTTTGATTGGTTGAGAGCAGCTTCAGATTATAACCTTGAATAAAAAGTCTAAACGGGACTTTTTGCGCTCAATTTCCAAATGACGGAAATCCGTCGCAGCGACGGAGAACTTTAACCCCTGAGTTAGACACTGTCATTGGACAACATGCAGTAATATATAAATGTTTTAAATGAGGTTGGGTCCGGATTAGGTAGCAGCTGGGTCCGGATCCGGACCGTGGTCCGCTAATCCGTGACCTCTGATATAGACCTTTAGTGATGATCAAGTCTAAAATATGTCCCTGTTTGTGCGTTGGCTGTTTAACATGCTGACTTAAACCAAAGTTTCTAAGTGTGTCACACAGTTCTTTTGCACTTCTGTCTTCAGGGTTGTCAACGTGAAAGTTGAAGTCTCCCACAATAATTAAACAGTCATAGTCAACACATATAACAGACAGCAGGTCTCAAAAATCATTAAAAAAGTTTGATGTGGACTTAGGAGGCCTGTAAACATTCAGAAACATAGTTCGTACCGGGCTCTTTACCTGGAGAGCCAAATGTTCAAAAGAGTCAAATTTTCCCAAAAACACCTTTTTACCTTTTAGTGAATCATTAAACAATGTTGCTACTCCTCCACCTTTCCTTTGCTGTCTGCTCTCACAAAGAAAATTGTAGTTGGGAGGAGTCGTCTCGATCAGTATAGCTGCTTCACTAAATTCATGTAACCATGTTTATGTTAAAAACATTACATCAAGATTATTGTCAATAATGAAGTCATTAATTAAAAGGGATTTTCAATGCAAGCAAGCAGAGAGCAGAGAAAAAAGCGTCCGAACAGGCAGAGAGGAGGAGTCAGATGACCGTTCATACTGAGCCCGGTTCTGCTAGAGGTCTTTCCTTCCCGCTAACGGGTGTTTTTTCTTTCCACTGTCGCTTCATGCTTGCTCAGTATGAGGGATTGCAGCAAAGCCATGTACAATGCAGACGACTCTCCCTGTGGCTCTACGCTTCTCCAGGAGTGAATGCTGCTTGTCGGGACTTTGATGCAATCAACTGGTTTCCTTATATAGGAACATTTTTGACCAATCTGTATAATCTGACCCAATCTGTATAATATGATTGAATTTAACTTTGTAAAGTGCCTTGAGAAGACATGTTTCATGAATTGGCGCTATATAAATAAAATTGAATTGAATTGAATTACTTACTGAGGACGAGGTAATCAGGTTTTGGAGGATGCCAATTATTTTATTTTTAATGGAATAAATTTTATTTATGAAGAATCCCATAAAATCATTACTGCTAAGAGCTAAGGGAATGGATGGATCAACGGAGCGATGACTCTGTGTAAATTTGGCAACTGTACTGAAGAGAAATCTAGGATTATTTTTGTTCTCCTCAATTAATGATGAAAAATATGTTGCTGTAACTCTGCGAAGGGTCTTTTTATACAACAATAGACTGTCTTTCCAGATTAGTTAGGATTCCTCTTGGTGTGTAGAGCGCCATTTTCTCTCCAATTTCCTTTTTTTTTTTTTCTTCTTGTCTAGCAATGTGGCAATAGGAATTTATGTCTCAATGCCAGATAGAGCTCGACAGATTTTGCATAACAA
Source organism: Fundulus diaphanus (assembly GCA_037039145.1). Classification (NCBI taxonomy): domain Eukaryota; kingdom Metazoa; phylum Chordata; class Actinopteri; order Cyprinodontiformes; family Fundulidae; genus Fundulus; species Fundulus diaphanus. Next base: position 2,591,064 of record CM073137.1, on the reverse strand, counting down.
GTGGAGCGAACAGCTTTTGCCATAGTGCCATAGTGCTCAACTTGATTTATGCTTGTAAATAGCTTCATTGTAATTCCTGCAGGGAGACTTTCAAATTATATGGACATTACAATGGGAGAGTAAAGGAAGAACAAGAAGTGAGAGAGAAAAAAAGAAAAAAGAAAAAGAGTAGAGGTGAAAGAAAGAAGAGATAAAAGGGAGAGAATGATAAAACCTTCTCCGTCTGCTCCATCACCTGGAAAGAGAGATGCAAAAAGAACAGCACAACCAACAGACATAAAGCAACAGATACAATCGAATAACACCTAGATGCCATTGCTAAATCATATATATTATTATGTAAGCTGACATGTGTAATGCGATACCTGAAAAAAGAAAGTGAAAGAACATAAATAAATAAATAAATTATAAGCTTACTGTATATAAGTGAACATTTAATACCTGGGACCCAGCACCCAGTGGGAGTTTGTGAGAGTACACTTGTTTAGTTGTAAATTATCCAGAAGGAAATAGCTTTATAGTGGTTGTGGAGAACCAAAGACCCGCCTTCCCCGAGCACAGAGGCAGGAGTCAGGGGACCCATAATCCCGGACTCCCAAAGGGGTCCCCAAAGCAGGGCGCCCAGGAGGGGCCGACACCGGATATCTGCAACCCCCCCAAGGAAAGAGTAGAGACGACCCCGAGGAAATCCCCCAGCCACCGCAATGCCGACGCCCCCAAGAGCTGCGGGGACAAGCCCGTGGGCTCCGCCGGCAGCTAGCCCTGCTGAAGTGGTCCCGGCCATGGGCCCGGGGGGCCAGGCCCCGCGAAGAAGCCACCGGGAGTAGGCCGGTGCACGCCCGGGAACCCGCCCGGGAACCCGCCCCAAACCCGAAGCCCACCAATGCGCCAGAGGGCCAAGGCGCCTGCCAGCGCAGCGTAGGAGGGCAGGACGTGGGGGGAAGGGCTCCGCACCTAGCGGAGACTTGAGATGTTCTTGGGAGAGGGAGCGGACCACACCCATACCTGGGAAAAAAAAAAAAAAAAGGAAAACTCATTCACACCATCCCTCCCTTGTGCCCCACTCACCACACACACATATAAAAAAAAAAGATAAAAAAAAAAAGACGCTGTACACACATTCCCACATAACACTCGCATCCAACACGGACCAGAGGGGGGGGGTCACCCCAAATCGACTATACGACTGCTTGTGCCCGACCCCCGGCCCCGCCCCCGGACCAGACGCCACCCGGACCGGGCCCCCCAAAGAGGGTGGGCCAACACGACCCGTACGAGCCACCCAGCCAGAGCCCCCCTCAACCCTAAATACCTAATAAACCCCTTCCCTCTCTCCAATTTCCTAACATTGTGCTTCAAGGAACGCAGCTCTGAATTAAACTAGGGAGCCAGCTTCTTGTGAATAATCACCTTCTTTTTCAAGGGAGCTACATTGTCTAATGCAGAACGCAATAACGAAGACATCTTTTTGTGAATGGGACGAAACAGCATTGCTGCTATCTACAGGGTATTTCTGCAATACTGACGATATTAAAAGGGGGACAGACTCTTTAAGGTTTGATGCAGCATTGTCCGATAAAGATCTACTATGATGGAACCCTCTTTTGGGGGTGGAGAACTCAGTTAGATTAAACTTAAATGTTATTAAAAAATAATCAGATAGGACAGGGTTGTGAGGAAATACTGTTAATTCTTCACAATCAATGCCATATGTCAGCACAAGGTCTAAAGTATGTAGCCAAGAGTGCGTCGGTTTATGCACATTTTGAGCAAAACCAATTGAATCTAGGATAGTTTTAAAGGCTACACTAAAGTTATCAGATTCTGTGTCAACATGAATGCTAAAATCACCCACTATAATAACCTTGTCAGTGTTTATCAACGAATCAGATAAGAAGTCTGACAGCTGATCCAAAAACTGAGAGTAAGGGCCTGGTGGGCGATACAAAACAACAACAGAAGAGGTTTTATTGCTTTGCAATTTGGATGAGGGAAACTGAGGGTTAAATGTTCAAAAGAACTGTAGTTATTAGTTGGCCTGGGACTAATTAATAAATCAGACTGAAAGATGGTTGACACTCCTCCTCCTCTTTCCACAGATCTGGGAATATGGAAATTTGAATAATTGGAGGGAGTTTACTTATTTATACTAACGTAGTCCTCTTGTAGCCAGGTTTTTGTGAGACAAAATAAATCAATCTGTTTATCAGAAATCAATTCATTAACTAACAAATTCTTTGGAATGAGAGACTTTATATTTAATAGACCACATTTAATTTTTTATTTTTTGGTTCAAGGTGAGCCGTATTGATTTTTATTAGATTTTTATGATTTGTTCCTTTTAGATCAGTTTTTGATCTGTTAAGTTTTGGCCGTGGGAAAGACACCATCTCAATAGGGTAATGGGTGGGTAACAGTACAGAAGCTGCAGAGAGGTGTGTTAAACTACGGCTCTGCTTCCTGGTCTGGACCCTGGGTTGTCAGCATTTAGGAGAACTAATAAATCCGGTCAGATTTCTAGAAAGAAGAGCTGCACCGTCCAAAGTAGGATGGATGCCGTCTCTCCGGATCAGACCAGGTTTTCCCCAGAAAGTTCGCCAGTTATCAATGTAGCCCACATCGTTTTCAGGACACCACCTAGACAACCAGCGGTTGAATGACGACATGCGGCTAAACATGTCATCACTGGTCAGATCAGGCAGGGGACCAGAGAAAGTTACAGAGTCCAACATTGTTTTAGCAAACTTACACACCGAAGCAGCACCAACTTTAGTGACCTCCGATCGGCGTGACCGGGTGTCATTACCGCCAGCGTGAATAACAATCTTACTGTATTTACGCTAATCCTTAGCCAGCAGTTTCAGGTAAGATTCTATGTCACCCGTTCTGGCCACTGGCAGGCATTTAACTATGGTCCCTGGTGTCTTTAGTGCCACATTTCTGACTATTGAGCTCCCAATCAGGGTCGGCTTCTCAGCGGGTGTGTTGCTGAGTGGGGAAAACTTGTTAGAAATGCAGACGGGTTGGTGGTGACCTGGGGGCTGAAATCTAGAGCTATGCTTCCTACGAACCGTCACCCAGCCGGCCTGGTTACCCGGCTGCTCGGGTACTGCTTCTGGAGGACCACTGCATAAAGTTACTTGTGGGAGATTTTTAACTATTAAACTATATAAAAGAAAGCTGACACGGGGAAACGAGGTCTCTCTGCTTGCCAACTGGAGAACCCATTTATTTCAGGCTTTACCTCTCAGCACGTACGAACGGGTGTGAGCTAGAGTTCTGATTACAACATAGTGTACATGCATTTTATATGCCACAGATGGGTGTGTGTTACAAATAAGATTCTACGTGCATCCATTGGTCCGTGCCGTGACCCAGCAGTGTCCACGTGTTTCCAGCCTCCTTTGGCAGACATTGGTCTTATTTCTGGGAACAGTTCCACAAACGTTGAAAAACAGACAACCTTATCTTGTCAGTTGACCTCTGTTTGGGTCACACAGGATGTCATGTCCTGGTCATATTCTGGACTTCTGCTCCCTTCGCCTCACTGGCAGGACACACAGACTTCAGATGTTTTCCAAACCTTACATATCCTCCCTTGTTACGTTACTTATGTAACACTCCTAAGGAACCCTCTATATACTAAAGTACATAGACTAAACATCGTATAAAGAGAAAATCTGACTCCACACTAATCAAGCTTAGCTGCAATAATAACAACCATCTAAAAATGTAATTGCTTACACAACCAATGGATAATATACTAATGTAATCAAGGTGTCCACATAATTGTTGATCAACAATGACTTGTAATAAGTGCAGATTACAATCAATAACACATTTCAATAATATACACACATATATATATATATATATATATATATATATATATATATATATATATATATATATATATAGAGAGAGAGAGAGAGAGAGAGAGAGAGAGATGCAAAATAGTCATTGCTTTCACATTGGCATCAATCCAGCTGATATGGAAGCGAAAAACCCCGTTGTTGGCACTTATTCATGTACTGTTCTCTCAGGGGAAAAAACTCTCCCATGGATCTCGGTTCTCCATCGAGCATCCGCCAGCCAGGTCGACCGGCATCAGTTGGAAATCAGCCATGCTACTTGCAATGAAATCCACCACTTGTCATTCAAAAGAGTACATAAACATCATATAACATAACATAATAGAATGTAATATATACAACCAACAATCAAACATATGAAATACATGGATTATATATATATATATATATATATATGCAAATTATCTTGCTAATAATACTTATACGGAGGGTTAAACAGAAACGAATGTTAAAATATAATGTTATGATAGATTAAACTAACCGGCCGCCTGTGCTACCTTATCTACTAATGCTTTATTGTATTATATTTTATTCATTTAATCTTAGATTGAGTAACTTAAACAAGGTTAATAGGATTAGTCAGTCTTCAGTTCGTGTGCTTGGTTTGAATGAGTCCATGGACACGTAGCAGAACAAAAAGAGTCCGTCTCGATCACGGGTACTCCTTTCCATTTGGAATGAGTCTGTAGCATACGTGTGAGTCCATAGACGTGTCCAGGCGGCCGGGATGTCAGCCCTTTCGATGGCTGCTGCCTGATGTCATCCATCTATACATCGTTCCCACAATCCACCTTTTCAAAATAGGCACAACATAAGACACAAACAAAAAGATTACAATCAGCGTTATCACCAAAATTAGTCCTGTTTTAGCGGCTAAAGCGCCCCATTCCCCTAAAATTTCTTCCAGACTTTTCCACGACCAGTTGTTTCTACCAGCATTGTCTTTTACTTCTTCTTTAAGTTTCATAAGTTTAACCAATCTGAGCTAATTCTTTTACCCCTTCATACACTAAAGTTAGCGGTACCTTCATTCGTACTAATGCACAGAGCCCTACCCACTTAAGTGGTAAGGTGTTCATTAGCATGTCGTCACCACACATCCAGTAACTGTCTGCCACTGGATACGTTTGATCTCCTAAAAAGAAAAGTTTGGGAATCGTCATAGTTATATTTTTACAGTCCTCTTCTATAAAATCTGAGTTTTCAAACCAAACGGGCTTTGTAGCAAACACTGGTGTTGCATTTGCATGCTTAAACCAAGATAACACCCAAGTTACATTACATTTTACAGTGGTGTTTCCTACATTGATTCCTTCATTGTCCTCAAAACCTCCACTGACGAAACATTCGTAGTCTGCGTCATAATCTATTTCATAATCAGTAGGTGGAACATTATCTGTAGTACTAATATTAAATTCTGCACACAATGATTCTAATTTATACCCCTTCCATTTTTCTAAGTATTGATGAGAATTTCTTGAACCATATAAGAGTCTGCAACCCAAACCACACATAGGTAATTTAAAGAATGACACTGCGTCTTCTCTTGAAGTGAACTCACCATTCCTACATTTTTCACGTTTTACAAATGCACATTCTTTTGACGTGTATTTTTCTGGAATAACCATAGGAACTGCTCCGTACAGATTAAGCAATCATTTTTGGTTAACTCTCTTGCTGTATACCATGACCAGCTATACCATGTATTACGTATGGCTCTTTGCCATAAAGGATCACCCCTTGGTCTGATTCCATGCCATTTAATATCCTGTAATTTATTTATTGCTTTTGGCATAGCTACTTTTGGATTTTGTTTTTCATAAAATTTATCTAAACCTTCAGAGAAATCTTCACATCCTTCCTTTTCAGAGCATCCATACTGTTTTGGATCTAGTTCTGCGAATTCTAATATTAGGTTGTTGTCTGATCTGATGTTACCTCAACCGGAGGAGGTGCCGTTGTAATTAATCTTATTAGTGAGGGTTTAGTAGTATTTAAAACTTCCTTTGTGGTTTTAATTGTATTTGAAACTATTATCTGTAGATTTGTTTTAGTTATAACGGTTGTTGGAGGTTCAGTTATGTTCTCAGGTCGAATCACCGTAGGTTTTGCGTTGACCAAGTCTCTAGCAACCTCCGTAGGTTGCACTTCCATTTTACTTGTATTTACCTCTGTAATATCACTATTATTTGTTGAAATTTGTATTGTGCTATTTAAAATTTTAGACGCTGATGTGACCGTTACTGTCTTTTCCGTTAAAATTGTCGATTTATTTAGTCCTAATTTAAACCTGAATAGTGGAAATGTGACTTTACCTGAAGTAGGTAAAGTCACATTTCCACTAGGGACAGTCATTTTCTTCACTTCTACTGTAGTTCTAGTAGCCATAGTTGTTGGGGGAAAACAATTTACATCTTCTGGTAAAGTCTCTTTACGTGGTATGGTCCATAATATAGTTGAATCTACTTTTCCACTCGAGGTGACGTCTTCGAATTTCAACTCGTATGTTTTGTTAATCCGGAAAGCTATTACATTTGCTTCAATAATCCATCCACAATCTGCATTCCAAACAGTCATATTACAATTAATGTTTTCTTGATTTTGACTTGATAATTGATGACTTACATTAGTATGCGAATTACACATCCTTCGTCTGTCACCTTTTTGCAGTAATCTAGAGATAATCACGTTTCTTTCAACCAAGTCATATTTATCACTGTCTGGCTCCACATGTATCCTAATTCGGTCATTAAACATTTTAACTGTAGCATTTAACTCCTTATTTCATATTCGTTCTAATTCACCATTTCCTGATACTACATTGGGGTTTTGTAGATTCCTCATTGTTAAGTTATATTTGTAATTGTCCTCGGGATCCCTGTGGGATTCTATTTTTATTTCTACCTCAAAACCATCATCCTTTATGTACAGAATAAGTGAGCACTGATTTATCCCATATTCTGTATATTCCTTTTTGACACTTTTTCCACACAATTTTTGATCATTGTAATAAATGTTCGCCTCAAACTCTGTATCTAATTTTGTACGAAATCCTGTATCGGTTACCGTTGCTTTCCATTTGAATTCAGCATGGGTCTCTCTTTTCTTACGCAACCTTTTTGTTTTTTCTCTTAAGTGTTCTTTAAGACCTAGATGAGTCATTAACTTCAGTTCAGCTGGCAAAAACACTGGTGTGTACTTGTTCAAAAACATTAACGTTGTGTTGTACTTATCTTATCCTGCAAAGGTGGATTTTCCTTTATAGACCGAAGTCCCACATTTCATGGTTGCATGTCGATCGTCTCGACCCTCATTATTCGTTGCTCGTTCCACTCGTGGTTGAGCTGACGTTGACTGATGCTGTGGTGCCGTCTGCAGGCTGTGAGAGTTCATCTCCGGCCTCGCTGTTGTTAGGCTCACCACCTCTGCCAACATCCACAGGTGAAATGTCATTAATACCAGTTTCATTGCTGCAAACTTTCTGTTCACAGTCTTTTCCATTGTCTGGCTTCACAGTGTCTCTGGCGTGTACTTTAGTACAATGAGTCAAATGATACCACGTATCACTCCCCTTTACTTGGACGGCGGTTGCGGTCGCTCGTTTGACCTCAAATGGTCCGTCCCATCTCGAGCTGTTCCATTTACGTCTGAACACCTTCACGTACACCAGGTCTCCTGGTTCGACTGGTCTCTTCACCACCGACTCTGGACAGGAACTTCTGGCTTTTTCCTGCAGATAGATAGCTCTATGGATAGCAGTTAGTTGATCCATATATGCTTTCAACTCTGTTTGTAGCTGTTCAAGTGCCGGGCCTTTGAATGGAAGCCTCCATTCAGTTACTGGCATTGTTCTGCCTGTTAGCATTTCATGCGGGGTTAAATGTGTGCTGCGGTGCATCTGCATGCGATAGCTCATTAGCGCAAGCGGCAAAGCATCAGCCCAGTTTAGGTTAGTAGAAGCACAGATTTTATTCAGCTTAGCTTTCAAAGTCCCATTGATTCTTTCTACAATACCCTGACTCTGTGGGTGGTAGACTGCTCCAAAGCGTTGTTTAATTCCTAGCTTTGACAAAACACCTTTCAACACCTTTTGGATAAACGCTGAACCATTATCTGAACTGATTTCTGATGGGATGCCAAATCTCGGAATCACCTCTCTTGTCAGAAACTTAATCACTGTCTCAGCTCCCAATGTCTTTGATGGGACTGCTTCAACCCATCGGCTGAACCGATCGATCACCACCAGCATGTATCTTTTCCCTTGCACTGGCTTTATCATGTCAACATAATCTATCACAAGATGTTTAAAGGGTCCCTCAGGGACCGGAATATGTCCAATCGGTGATTTTATGCCTTTTCGTACATTGTTTTCTGCACATATTTCACATTGGCTCAAGATTTCATCCACCATTGCTTGCATGTAAGGCGACCAATAACCTTGCTTTTTCAACTTCTCCATCACTTTCCCTCTTCCACAGTGATCCAAACCATGTGCTTCTGAGACCAACATTGTCAACAATGCTACTGGTGCAACTAAATGTCCACTTTGTGATCTCCACAAACCACTTTCACTCATTGTCGCACCTCTCTGCGCCCAGAGAGCGTGCTCACTTGCACCTGCTTCCTGCTGCATCAAAATGATGTCTTCTGGTGTCACCATTGGTTCCAAGGTGACCACTGGTGCCAAGATAGCCATCTGGCACTTAGATGCTAGTTTTGCTGCCTCATCTGCGACGTTGTTCCCTTTAATGACTAAATCATTACCTTTACTATGGGCGTTGCATTTGATCACTGCCAGTCTTGATGGCAGCATCATTGATGCAATCAGCTCTTTTAGCTGTTCTTGATGTAATACTGGACTGCCATCTGCTCGTTTGAAACCTCTTTGTTTCCAAACAGCAGCAAACAGATAGCACACCCCATGGGCATAAGCCGAGTCTGTGAATATGTTTGCTACTTTTCCTTTTGCTAGTTTGCACGCTTCTGTCAATGCTTTTAGTTCTGCTATTTGGGCAGAACATGGTTGCTCACATTTTTCTGCTTTGACTGTTACAAAATTGTCTCCTACTTGTTTAACCACAGCATAGCCTGCGTGGTTTCCAAGATGATCTCTGAAACATGACCCATCAACAAAATAAGTGACTTCCGTGTTCATTATCGGAGTTGACTCTAAATCGGGTCTTAGTCTTGTGAATTTCATTGTTTCTGCAAGACACTCGTGTGGTTCTCCTTCACAGTCCAGAGGTACCATGTCAGCAGGGTTGTTCGTTGTACACCTTTGTACTGTTACATCTGGATATGTTAAAAGTGGCATGTACTGTAAACATCTTGCCTGAGTCATCACAAACTTTCCTTGATTTATCAATTCTGTGATCTTGTGGTGGGTCTGTATTGTTACCGGGTAACCCATTGTTATGGTTGACGCTTTTTCATAAGCGTAGTAGACTGCTGCTAGACCTTTATAACATGGTGGCCAGCCTTGGGCCACATTGTCTAGTTTAGTGCTGTAATAAGCAATGGCTTGCTTTCGTCTTCCTACACAGGTTTCTTGCATTAGTACAGCTGATGCGTACATGTTTTTTCTGTTGGCTACATACAGGTAAAATTGTTTGTCATAGTCTGGCAATGCCAAAGTTGGTGCCACTTGCATTTCCTGTTTTAGAGTTTCAAAAGCTATTTTAGCTTCTGTTGTCCATTTTAACAATGCTTTTAACAACTGGTTTCCTGTTTCTTTTATTAGCTCTCTAAGTGGTGCTGTTTTTTCCGCATAGTTTTCAATCCAGTCTGCATTAAAACCTGTCATTCCCAAAAATGTCATCATTTCGCCGACTGTTCGTGGACTTGGAGCTTTGCTGACACCTTCCAGTTGAGAAGGTGAAATGCCAACTGTTCCTTGTGATATTTGTCTTCCTAGGTAATCTACCTGTGGTTGACAATACTGTAGTTTTTGTTTGGAGACCTTGTGTCCTCCCTTTGCTAATCTTTGTAGAACTTTGATTGAGTCCTGATGACAATCATTTAGTGTGTTTCCACAGATTAACAAATCATCCACATACTGTAACACAGTTCCAGTTAAACTGAGTCCTTCCAAATCATTTCTTAGCACCTGATTAAATATGTGCGGGCTAAGTTTAAACCCTTGAGGCAATCGGGTATAACTGAGCTTTTTACCTCTGTAGGTAAATGTGAATAAATGTTGTGACTCTTCCGCTAAAGGAATGCTGAAAAATGCTGAACAGAGATCAATCATGGTGAAAAAACGTGCTTCTGATGGTATTGAATTTAAAAGAGTATTTGGATGTGGCACATCCGATTCTGCATCTACTATTATCTTGTTTATTTCTCTTAAGTCATGAACAAGACGGTATTTGTTTTTGTCTGCTTTCAGAACTGGAAAAATTGGAGTATTACATTGACTTTCTACTTCCACCAGCACACCTGCTTCCATCAATCCTTCAATGGTTTTCTGAATGCCTTGTTCTGCTTCTGGTTTTAATGGGTATTGCTGGCGAAAAGGAAACCGTGCATTTGGTTTTATTTGAACTGAGACTGGTTCTGCAGATTTTACTAAACCCACATCTGTATCATGTTTGGACCATAAGTGCTCAGGGACATTTTTTAGCATGTCCTGCATTAATGGTTGATCTTTAGAGGAACCATTTTCCTCAGACTGATCTTTTAGATCAACAGGCACTGTCACAACTTGTGGTTTTGCTGTCATTGTTGTTTCACATAGGATCTTGATCATTGTTCCATCACTCGATTGAAAAATGAATGGGTTATCTGTTTCTTCCCATGTTGCTTCTGTTGCAAGTTTCATCATTGGTCCCAGATCCTTTGCATGAAATCCTTTATTTACAAACAATGTTATGTGTGGTACTGAGTCTGAAACATTGTACCACTCTGAAATGAAATAATTTTGTTTCACATTTAAAGCTGCACCTTGTTTTCCAATAACAATGCATTGTGTTTCAAGATTAACAGTTCTGTCTTTTGTAGAACTGTCCCATTTTTCTTCAAACTCCAGGCTCTTTGAAATGTCATAGAACATGGTGCAGTGGTAATCTAAAAAAGGTTTTCTGGCTTCTGGAATTTGAGCTTCAATGTACCGGCCCCAGTTAGTGACTACATCTTCAACTGGGCCTGAAATGTCTCCTAGCCAATAAACATTAGCTTCATGTGTTTGCATGTACATTTGAAGATCCAGACCTGTTTTGTCAACATACAAACCCTGAGGAGAACACCAGATTTTTAATTTTATTCTGCACAATGCATCTCTTCCCAACAGGTTAATTGGTGTTTGGTCAGAGACAAGGATTGGTATTCTTATCTCATCTTCATCATTTGCCAGTCGTACAGGAGCTGTCATTTGTATTAACTGTCTTGTTCCCGAGAACCCTACTGTTGAAATGAATTTATTAGACATGGGGAGGTGCTTTGCATAATTTGGATTTACACACGTGTAAGCTGCTCCTGTATCGACCAGCATCGGTGTTTCTTTTTCTTCAATTAGAATTTTTAACATAGGTTCATTTTCAGCACCGTCACTTACGATCGGGCACTGGTTCTCCCCTGTAAGGTTCTCTGGGCACCCCTAGTAACCAAAATTTGGTGGGTTTACAGGGCGTCTTGTTGGACCTGGACGGAACCGGCCGCGCGATTGCCTGCGGTAGGTGTTGTTGCCTCTTGGGCAATGCTCAGCACGATGTCCAATTTCATTGCATGCCCAGCATGCGCCCATTATTCCAGATGCGCCAGGCCTGCCTCTGTTAGTCCAGGCGGGACCTCTTTGCTGTCGTCCACGAGGCCCATATGGCTGTGAGTTAAATGCTTGAGGATAGACATTAACCACTGGTTGTTGTGGCTGGGTAAGTTGATGAGCCGGAAAACTCCTTTGCGTTTGATTTGTCACATCATGTACAGCATCTGAAAAATTATCAGTCACTTTAATCATTGTAGCTCGGGTTTTAGCTTTGTTTTTTTCTGATAGTTCTCCAAGCTGCATTTGTGCCAGTTTTCTTTGTAAATTTTTATCATGTTCTGCACTCTTACTTTCTTCTCTTCTGTACTTCTCCACTGCATGTATCACATGATCACGGAACTCTCTGTGAGGCATTGACGTCAGAGCCACCACATCCTCGAGCTTGCTTCTCACAGAAGCAGGCATTGCTTCAATGATGGAGTTCCGGAACAGAGTTGTCAGCACAGGGCTCTTATCAACTTCCTGTTCTGTTTCCTGTTTCCTTCTTTTTAGCTGCTTTGCAATATAAGACGCTGGATTTTCTGCATTATCGATTGGATCTCCTCTTAATGCCTTTGGGTCAATCTTAGTGGGATATTCTTTTCGCAGTGCTTCCCAAAGTGCTGTGCAAAATAAATTGAAGCCGATTCCATCAGCTCTCTGTTGGAGCATCCACGCGAAACGTTCTTTTAGGACGTTTTCCATAGCAGGTGTTCCCAGGCACTGTGCAAAAACAGCTTTTAAATCACCAAGAGCTAGCATTTTTCCAACAGTTTCCTCCTCAAAGACCTTTATCCACTTGCTGGCACCCTCATTTATGTCTGGCAATCTGCCAACCAGGCCAATCAAGTCTTGAGACGCCCATGGAACATATTGAGCAATGTTCCCTTTTACAAGTATGGGTAACTGTTTGTTATCTGTGTACTTGTCAGGTGCATGTATGTGCGGTCTGTATCTTAAATCATAATCACTACTCCTGCCAGTAGCTGTTTGTGTTCCTCCTGTAGGGCCCTTCACTGCCTCTTGCTCTAAAAGCTTGCTGGCATTTTCTGGTACAATATTTTGTCTTATGGCTTCCTCATCAATTTCCTTTTCTAATTCCTCAATTATGGTGCGATCAATTTCTCTTTGCAAACTTAACCCTTCATGATCTAGGTTTACCCAAAATGAATCACCCTTTGGTTTTATTTCGTAGTCTGCATAACAATCAACTGGAGCATGTTCCAAAGCTCTCATGGAGACGACATCAACAGCCTGACTGAATGCATCACTGACTACATGAACTTCTGTGTGGAGAGCATCGTGCCATCACGACGGCTACGATGCTTTCCAAACAACCCCCGCTGGGTGACCCCTGAGCTGAAAGTCCTCCTGAACCAGAAGAAGAGGGCTTTCTACTCAGGGGACAGAGAGGAGCAGCGTAGTGTCCAGCGGGAGCTCCAGTGGAAGATCAGGGCAGCAAAGAAGGATTATGGGAAGAAGATGGAGGAGCAGCTGGCGCAGAACAACATCAGAGAAGTGTGGAGAGGTCTGAAGAACATCTCCGGCTTCAGGCATAGGACCAGCAGGGCTGCAGATGGTGACACCAAGTCTGCAGATGAGTTGAACACATTCTTCACTCGGTTCGACTCCCCCCCACTGGCCCCCTCCCTGCCGTCAACTCTCCACACGTCTCCAACCACCAGCCCTCCAGAGATCTACCATCCCCCCCACCGCCACTCCTATCAACGACTGACCCATCCACACCTTCGGTCCTACCATCCTCCCCCCTCACAATCACACCAATGCAGGTGAGAGGACAGCTGACGAGGCTGAAACAAAGGAAAGCCTCAGGACCGGACGGCATCCCCCCCAGGCTGCTGAGGACCTGTGCAGACGAGCTCTGTGAGGTCCTCAGCTACATCTACAACCTGAGCCTCAGCCTGGGGGTGGTCCCCACCCTGTGGAAGACCTCCTGTGTGGTACCGGTTCCCAAAACACCGCACGCCAGGGAACCGGCCCACTTCAGACCAGTTACCCCGACCTCCCACCTGATGAAGACCATGGAGCGCCTCATCCTAGCACACCTGCGCACCGTGGTGAGACCCACCCTGGACCCGCTGCAGTTTGCCTACCAGCCCAACATCGGAGTAGAGGATGCCATCATCTACCTGCTGCAGCGGGCGCTCACCCACCTGGAGATCACCGGGAGCGCTGTGAGAGTCATGTTCTTTGACTTCTCCAGCGCTTTCAACACCATCAGACCGGTGCTGCTGAGGGGGAAGCTGGAGGACGCTGGGGTGGACAAACATCTAGCTGACTGGACCATGGACTACCTCACTAACCGCCCTCAGTACATGCGGCTGCACGGCTGTCAGTCAGAGGTGGCACTCTGCAGCACCGGGGCCCCCCAGGGCACCGTTCTGTCTCCGTTTCTCTTCACCCTTTACACCTCGGACTTCACCTACAACACAGACAGCTGCCACCTTCAGAAGTTCTCTGACGACTCGGCCATTGTGGGCTGTGTGTCTGAAGGGAACGAGCTGGAGTACCGGTCGGTCATCATGGACTTTGTCGACTGGTGTGAGAAAAACCATCTGTGCTTAAACACCAGTAAGACCAAGGAGATGGTGATCGACTTCAGGAGAAGACCCCCACATCACTCACCTGTGAACATCCAGGGGCAGGACATAGAAACTGTGGAGAGTTTCAAATACCTGGGTGTTCACGTCAACAATAAGCTGGACTGGACTCACAACACCGATGCCCTGTATAAGAAGGGCCAGAGCCGCCTCCACCTCCTCAGGAGGCTGAGGTCCTTTGGAGTGAGCCAGCCTCTGCTAAAAACTTTTTATGACTCTGTGGTGGCCTCAGCCCTCCTCTACGCTGTCGTCTGCTGGGCCCCTGGCAGCACAGAGTGGGACAGAAAGAGGCTGAATAAGCTGGTGAGGAAGGCCACTTCTGTCCTGGGCTGTGCTCTGGACTCTGTGGAGGAAGTAGCTGAGAGGAGGGTGTTGTCCAAGTTCATATCCATCATGGACAACACCTTCCACCCCCTGCACCAGACTGTGGAGGAGCTGAGCAGCTCCTTTAGTGCAAGACTTAGACATCCTGTCTGTAAAAAGGAGCGCTACCGCAGGTCATTCATTCCTGGTGCTATCAGGTTTTACAATGCTGCACTGTAACTGTAACCACAACTGTAATAATTAATGGGCAATAACCAAGGTGCAATAATCTATTTAATACACTGTCCTACAACCCGTGCAATAATCCTGATGTAGTGACTTCTGCTGCTATCAACACCTGAACATAAGTCAGCACACATGTTTGTATGTATGTACAAATGTATACAATGTATATGCACATATATACGCGTAGGTACGTATGTATTTAGGCGCATAGATATATGTATATATTTAAGTATATAGATATGTTTATATATATATATATATATATAGACCGCTAAGAATGTAAATGAGACATCATATGCCCATTCCTATTTCCTTTTTTGTATTTTTTTGGTATTCTTTTTGATTCATTGTATATAACTGAATGCACCTTCCCTACTCTGCACCTTCTTGTATGAGCCGATGTGACGAGTGAATTTCTCCATTGTGAGATCAATAAAGACTATCTTATCTTATCTTATCTTAACTCCACCCATAGGCTTCAGGGTCAACGACCTTCTCTGATCCCCAGATGTTTTCTTTGCGGTGCTACAATGATTAGGTGCAAGATCCTGCATGTTTACAGGGGAATCTGAGTTCATTGGGCCTGCAGTGTTCTGATGCATTGCAACCGAAGCAACAGGAGAACTTGATTTATGCAAAGCCGAATATATGTTTACTAGGGCGTGATCATTTTGCTGTGTTGCAGGTACATTTTGATTAGGCGACCCTCCTGCGTTCGTAAAACTGATATGTGAGGCCTTTGTCATGATCTCTTTATGTTCTGTTGAATCGTTTTGGCTTCCACCCCCTGCAGCTGCATCTATGATCAGACTATCCTTGTCCTTGTACTGGAAATATCCCATTATGTTAACTGTGCCACTTAGAGATGGGTAAAGTCCTGCAGCTTTTGAATATTCTGATTTACCATTTGCGGACTGCTGTCTCATTTCCATAAGCTTCTGTTTTAATGCACTTCTATAGGCCTGACCTTCTTCCTTGAAAAGGTTTAGAATCTTTAACTCAAGCTCACGTTTTTCTTTTCTCTTTTTAGAATTATTATTGGCCTTGTAATCCATGATTCTCACTTCCATTTGTTCGCAAAGAGATGTATCAAAACAACCTGATTCCGGCCACGGGGAGGTTAATTTATGTGTCCTTTTGTGCCATTTTTTAGAGATTTTGGGAATTTTTGAAGCAAATTCGGGGTATTTCAACCCAATAATAACAATAGGAATGTTTGCCATTTTGCTCTGTATTAGTTAAACCAAATTTAAGAAAACCAAAAATTTAAAATGTACTACAGGGTTGACTTGTCTTGCAGAATCAATAAATCCCTGCAAACTGATAAACTGTTACCTCTCAGAGATTTGTTTGCTTTCCTCCGGGCGGGGCTGCGCTCCGCTCTAAAGGGACTGTACTTTGATCTCTCTGAGCTGAAGCAAAGAGAGGGAGGGGGAGGACTGTGTGTGTATTGACACGAGTCACTGACCGTCAACCGATAACCCAGGGTGCTTACTTTCTCCTCACTGACAGGCAAAATTAAAATAAAAAAAACAACAGCAGACAAACTCACAGATTTTATAGCTGAAAAGTTTTTCCAAAACACACCTTTTTTAAAATAATAGCACACCGTCAGGAACAGGCAGACGCCACTGCCACCAGCGAAACCACTGCACAACTATTGGTAAACCTTCAAACCCAGTTTACATATCTGCACCCACATCTTTTCAACACAGCAGCTCAATACGTATACACACCTTGGTTCAGCAGATTTCTTTACAAAAAAAAAAAAGGTTTCCATGCACTTTTGCTTTCTCAAATAGACACACTTTACCTTTACTTCTGATGACAGGACTTTGACGAGAAAAACAAAGCAACAGCAAACAAAGCAGTTTCATACATGCATTTTAGTCAAACAACAGAGCTCTAATCACTTAAGTCTGACACACAACACATCCCAAACACTCTTTCACTCACTCATTTCTCACTCTCCCGGGAACTTAGTATTTTCTAATAATGGTCCAGATGCCCAATATTCCTGGATTTTTACTGTGCGCACATATAATTTAAACCATATTTATTGGACCCATAGCAAAAAAAAAGTAAAAGTAAACATTTATATTTCACGTGCTCCAGAACAGGCCTTCTATTTCAAATTTGATAGGCTCTTTCACCTTGTTTACCTAAACCGGAGTACTCAAACAACCCAGACTGCAGTTAACTCTAAGCCACACTGATGATCCAAGAGAAACCTCATTTCTCTTTTACAAGCGCTTACAACTACTGGGCCTCGCCCAACAAAAATCTGCATGCACCAAAACAGGCCTACTATTTAAAATTTAACCGGAGGTTTTTCTCACCTCAAAGCCTAAACCAGAGATCTCAGCTTTACAAAACAACTGCAGTTCACTAAGGCCACATCTCATTGGAGTCACTCGCAAGTCGAACCTCCAATCGGCCTGTACAGCACTTCACACTTCACTTACTCAGAGGCTTCACCTCTTAATACTCCGAGCAGCCGGACATTTATAAAATCAACCTTTCACGATGATTTCTTTATTCTAAAAAGTTATATATATTAGAAAACTTCAGCTTAAACCGTCATGGTCCGATTCATTTCCTATTCATCGTCATACTAGCGTTTTCTAACGAGACGTACGATTAAAGCGGCTGGGAGTCACAAGTCACTTCTTTTAAGTTGTCTCTTGTAGTCAATTGTGTAGGAATTCTAAACCATTCCAAATCTTGTATTGTTTAAGACAACTCTTTCCTCACGTGGGAAATAATGACAGAAAGCAAAACAGAGAAACGACCTCTCCCAATGTCAAACAATCAAACACACTCTTCCCAAATCAAACTTCACAGACGGCAATTTGTGTCATTATCAAGCAGAGAAAGAAAGAGAGCAGTATAAAAAAACATTTACACTTACCTCCTGTCTTTCTCCGTATCTGTGTGTACCGGCGCAAAGTGGCCAGCTTGCACCGAAGGCCCTGCTGTCTGGGGAAGAGGACCTCCCTTTTATCCAAAATCACGTCGAAAGGTCACCAATTATGTGGGAGATTTTTAACTATTAAACTATATAAAAGAAAGAAGACACTGGGAAACGAGGTCTCTCTACTTGCCAACTGGAGAACCCATTTATTTCAGGCTTTACCTCTCAGCACGTACGAACGGGTGTGAGCTAGAGTTCTGATTACAACATAGTGTACATGCATTTTATATGCCACAGATGGGTGTGTGTTACAAATAAGATTCTACGTGCATCCATTGGTCCGCGCCGTGACCCAGCAGTGTCCACGTGCTTCCAGCCTCCTTTGGCAGACATTGGTCTTATTTCTGGGAACAGTTCCACAAACGTTGAAAAACAGACAACCTTATCTTGTCAGTTGACCTCTGTTTGGGTCACACAGGATGTCATGTCCTGGTCATATTCTGGACTTCTGCTCCCTTCGCCTCGCTGGCAGGACACACAGACTTCAGATGTTTTCCAAACCTTACATACTCTATGTGGCTCCGCGATAGCAAAGGGGCGGCTATCAGCTGGTTTTTCCATAGCACGGAGCCGGGTCTCCAATTCTGACACCCTCGCCTCCAAAGCTACAAAAACACTACATTTATTACAAGTACCATTATCACTAAAGGAGTCAGAGGAATAACTAAACATCTGACACAGAGAGCAGGAGATAGGGGGAGATGTAGACAGAGACAGAGAAGCTGAAGTAATAGTAGGAGAAGAAGCCATTGTGAAGCTAAAGCTAGGCTAGGCCCTTTTACCACGCCAAAAAAGCAAACCGTGTGAAACACGAGGAGTTCCCAAGCGCGATGTGCAGCAACAGAGAATGTTTTAAAAGTGCTTATGTGTTAAAAACAGATGTTACAGCAAAGATATTAAAGAAAAAAGTGAGAGAGTCTGGAGCAACAGACCGTCGTTCATACCGTCAAAAAAGGAAGTGACACAATACGCCTTACCGCAAACAGAAAGTGACCTGATACATCCAGAAGTGGCCCACAGACCATCAGTTCAACAGCCCTGAACCTAAAAAGGTGAATTATGGGGTAACAGCCCAATGAGTGAAGAGCTGTTTAAAGTTTAAAATATGTATCTGGATTATTGTATCTTTCAAAAAGATAAAAATCTCTAAATACCAAAAGCTGAAGAAAGGAAGTTAAAGGTCCAAAAACAACCAGAACCGACTTGAATAATGAAGAATAAACCGGATGGCAATAGTGCTGAATCAGCATCACTAAATGAAGACATCTGGACTCACCGAGCCTTTCTGAAGTTTCTCACAGCTGGAACCAGTCTCAGTCGTCCTGCTGCAGATGTGTTGTACTTCTCCAGGTCCAACTCATCCAGAACCTCCTCTGACATCTGCAGCATGTAGGCCAGAGCTGAGCACTGGATCTCTGAGAGCTTCTGTGATCTGTTCTCTGATTTCAGGAACTGTTGGATCTCCTGATAAACTGAGAGGTCCTTCATCTCCATCATACAGTGGAAGATGTTGATGCTTCTGTCAGGAGTGATTCTATCAGTTTTCATCTCCTTCAGCTTGCTGATGACTCTCTGGATGGTTCCTGGACGGTTCTCTGTCTGAACCAGCAGGCCTCCTAAGAGTCTCTGGTTGGACTCCACAGAGAGACCATGAAGGAAGCGAGCAAACAGGTCCAGGTGGCCATTTTTACTTTTGAGGGATTTCTCCATGATTCTCTTCAGGAAGTCATCCAGAGATGAGTAATTATGGTCTTGTCCCAAAAAGTTATCCACCACCTCTGTGTTCCTGCTGGTGAAGCAGTGGAACATGTAGACTGCAGCCAGAAACTCCTGAATGCTCAGATGAACAAAGCAGTAGACTGCTTTCTGGAAGATCACGCTCTCTCTCTCTTGAAGATCTCTGTACAAACTCCTGAGTACACCAAGGCCTCTGTGACATCCAGTCCACACTGCTGCAGGTCTTCTTGGTAGAACATGATGTTTCCTTTCTCCAGATGTTCAAACGCCAGCCTTCCCAGCTTCAGGAGAACTTCCCTGTCAGCCTCCATCAGCTCCTGTGGACTCCTCCCATGTCCTTCATGGTACTTGTTTGTTTTCCACCATGTCCAGAACAGCTGGGATAGTGTAACCAGCTTATTGTGACGCCTCCCTTGTCCTCCATGGTACTTCTTCTTCCTCCTGGTCTGGACCAGCAGGAAGTGAGAGTACATGTCAGTCATGGTCTTGGGCAGCTCTCCTCTCTGCTCTGTGGTCAACATGTTCTCCAGAACCGTAGCAGTGATCCAGCAGAAGACTGGGATTCCACACATGATGTGGAGGCTCCTGGAGGTCTTGATGTGGGAGATGATTCTGCTGGACAGCTCTTCATCACTGAACCTCCTCCTGAAGTACTCCTCCTTCTGGGCGTTGGTGAAGCCTCGTACCTCTGTTACCCTGGCAACACATGAAGGAGGGATCTGATTGGCCGCTGCAGGTCTGGAGGTGATCCAGACCAGAGCCGAGGGAAGCAGGTTCCCCTTGATGAGGTTTGTCAGCAGAACGTCGACTGATGACTTCTGTGTGACGTCAGAAACCAGCCGACTGTGGTTGAAGTCCAGAGAAAGTCTGCTTTCATCCAGGCCGTCAAAGATGAAGAGAAGTTTCTGGCCAGCCAGCTGCTCTGCTGGGAGCTTCTGGAGGGTTGGATGGAAAACATGGAGCAGCGTGAGAAGACTGTGCTGCTCATCTCTGATAAGGTTCAGCTCACTGAACGACAGCAGAACCACCACACGGACATCTTGGTTCTCCAAGCCCTCGGCCCAGTCCAGAGTGAACTTCTGCACTGTGAAGGTTTTTCCAACACCAGCGACGCCGTTGGTCAGAACCACTCTGATGGCTCCATGTTGGTCAGGAAAAGCTTTAAAGATGTCGTGGCACCTGATTGGAGAGTCATGGAGGTTCTGGATCCTGGAAGCTCTCTCCAGCTGCTTCACCTCATGTTGGGTATTAACCTCTTCACTCTGTCCCTCTGTGATGTAGAGATCAGTGTAGATCCTGTTGAGGAGGGTTCTACTTCCTGGTTCATCACTTCCTTCAGTCACACGTTCACATCTCCTCCTCAGACTGATCTTATGTTCCTCTAGAACCTCCTGCAGACCAACATCTGCTGGAACACAGAAGAAAAGACAACTGAAGGAAAAACCTGATTTAGTGATGAAGTTGGACCAAACAAATCTGGAACAACAGGAGGTGTCATCATTAGAAGGTCTCTTAGTTCACATGATGTGATGCTAACCAATGGGATCCATCCTTAGAACTAGAACCTTGTTAGATGGTCAGACAGCAGAGTTCTGCCTCTGCTTGGTGGCCAGTATCTGTTCACTGTCAGGATCTGATTCACAAAGCAGATCAGATGAAGAAATGCTGACAGAAACATGCTGACAGTAATTATAAACAAAGTTGCTGTAGCTCTAGCAACTAAACCGTAGTTAATCAATCAATGCAACCACTTCAGCATGACAGTAGAACACTTCCACATGTGGCACAACAGGTTTCAGTCAATTCTGATGTGGAATTTCAAAATAGGAGCTTTTTGAAATCGCTATATATTACCTGATTCTGAACAAAGTTGCTGTAGCTCTAGCAACTAAATACTAGATAATCAGTCGATGTAACCACTTCAGCATGACAGTAGAACACTTCCACATGTGGCACAACAGGTTTCAGACAAGTCTGATGTGGAATTTCAAAATAAGAGCCAACTGAAATCTGTATATATTAAGTAATTTTCACCTAAGTTGCTGCCACTGCAGCAACTAAACAGTAGATAATCAATCAATGCTTCTACTTCAGCATGATAGTAGAACACCTCCAGATGTGGCTCAGTAGGTTTCAGCCAATTCTGATGTGGAATTTCAAAATAAAATTCATTTGAAATATCTATATATAAAGTAATATTGACCAAAATTGCTGTCATTACAGCAACTTAATAGTAGATAATCAATCGATGCTGCCACTTCAGCAGGACAGCAGAACACCTAAAGATATTGCTCAGTAAGTTTCAGTAAATCCTGATGTGGAATTTCAAAATAAGAGCCAGTTGAAATCTGTATATAGTTGCTGTCACTACAGCAACTAAATAGTAGATAATCAATCGATGATTCCACTTTAGCATGATAGTAGAACACCCCCAGATGTGGCTCAACAAGTTTCAGACAATTTTGATGTGGAATTTCAAAATAAGAGCTACTAGAAGTCTCTATATATTAAGTAATTTTCACCTAAGTTGCTTTCACTCTAGCAACTAAATAGTAGATAATCAATTGATGCTGCCACTTTAGCATGACAGTACAACGCCTCCAGATGTGGCTCAACAAAGGTCATTAAGATTTGATGTGGAATTTCAAAATAAAAGACTGTTAAAACATTAAGTGCATTGGCCATACACTATATTGCCAAAAATATTTGCTCACCCGTCCAGATTATTGGAATCAGGTGTTCCAATCACTTCCATAGCCACAGTTCAAATCAAGCATCTATGCACACAGACTGTTTTCACAATCATTTGTGAAAGACTGGGTCGCTCTCAGGAGCTCAGTGAATTCCAGCGTGGAACTGTGATAGGATGCTACCTGGGCAACAAATCCAGTCATGAAATGTCCTCATGACTAACCCTAACCCTAAATATTCTTCAGTCAACTGCATCACAACAAAATTAAAGCGTTTGGCAATGACAGCAACTCCGCCACGAAGTGTTAGGCCACGTAAACTTTCAGAGCGGGGTCAGTGGATCCATCCATCTATCCATCTTCTGTCACACTTGTCCCTAGGCCAAGCGTGACAGAAGGAACAATCTGCAATCTACTGTAACAATCTGTAGTATACAAATGTTTACTGTTATTTTTCCTTATGAACATAAAATATTTTATTTTTTCGGGTAAGTTATCTTTTGTGGCAACCACTATTGTCGTGATTAATCTTGATTAACCTAGACAGAGCACAAACACACTCACAGAGCTTATTTCTGAGAGTTTATTGAAAGAAAGAAGAGTAGTGGATGAGCAAACCAGAGAGGCTGTACTGGACTGGAACTGGGGTGTAGATGGGAGCAGGAGCTGGAGGACCAGAGAGAGTTCTTGAGATGTAGGGCTGCTGGAGCACAGGGGTAGCAGACAGTCAGTCCAGTTAGCAGAGGCCTTACTTAAAGCAGAGAGGTAGCCTGTAATCCAGCAGCTATCAGAGGCTTCACTTGAGACACCGAAGTGGCAGGAACTCCAGCAACTAAACAGGGAGCAAAGTAGGCTCACAGACGTGGAATGAGTGGAGAATGATGACGAACCGGTGGGGAAGAGAAGACTGAGGGAAGCTTATGTAGGGAGGCTGGCAGGTGGAGTGAGTTCTGACTAATTAATGTCTAACAGGTGTGACTGTTTGCTGAGGGAGTGGATGGTGAGCTGAGTGAGAGGAGGAGGAACTGGAAAATAACAGGGAACAAAGTCAGACCAAAACTAAACCATGACAACTATTAATTTTGTTATTAAGAGTAACTGTATTGCACTACCCCTCCCCTGGGCTGCCTTATCATGGTGGAGGGGTTTGAGTGCCTCAATGACCCTAGGAGCTATGCTGTCAGGGGCTTAATGACCCTAGTAGGGTCAACCAAGGCAGACAGGTCCTAGATGAGGCACCAGAAAAAGAGCAGCCCAAAGACCCCTTATGATAAATGAAACAAATGAACGCAATGTAACGCTTGCACAGTCGCGGGTCACCAGGGCCCCACTCTGTGGGCCTCTCTGGTGGACACCGGTGATGAGGAAAGCTGTCAAGCTGAAGGAGTCCTGTCTGGCTTTTTGACCTGTGGGACTCTGGAAGCAGCTGATAGGTACCAGCAGTCCAAGCGGCATCGCCCGGCTGGTTGCTGAGGCAAAAACTCTGTACGAAAACTGTTTGTAGAGGAGGTAATGTGCTGGTGACCTACCCAGGCCGAATCTCAATGATTGCTTTTATGTTAAAATTTTCTCTGAAAACTTACACAAAAGTAGCAACCTCGAAATCAACTTGGTTCAGAGTGACTAAATGATGACAGCAACTTTGGTCAAAATCACTTTATATATAGAGATTTAGAATGGCTCTTATTTTGAACTTCCACATTAGAATTGGCTGAAACCTATTGAGCCACAAGTGGAGGTGTTCTACTGTCATGCTGAAGTGGAATCATCGATTGATTATGTACGGTTTGGTTGCTGCAGTAGCAGCAACTTAGGTGAAAATTACTTAATATATACAGATTTCAAATGGCTCTTACTTTTAAATTCCACATCAGAATTGTCTCAAACTTGTTGAGCAACATCTGTGGGTATTATCCTATCATGCTGAAGTGGTTGGATCGATTGATTATCTACGGTTTAGTTGCTAGAGCTACAGCAACTTTTGTCAAAATCACTTTATATATAGAGATTTAGAATGGCTCTTATTTTGAAATTCCACATCAGAATTGGCTGAAACCTATTTAGCCACAAGTGGAGGTGTTCTACTGTCATGTTAAAGTGGAAGCATCGATTGATTATCTACTGTTTAGTTGCTGCAGTGGCAGCAACTTATGTGAAAATTACTTAATATGTACAGATTTCAATCGGCAACTTTGGTCAAAATCACTTTATATATAGAGATTTAGAATGGCTCTTATTTTGAAATTCCACATCAGAATTGGCTGAAACTTGTTGAGCTACATCTGGGGGTGTTCTACTGTCATGCTGAGTGGAATCATCGACTGATTATCTAGTATTTATTTGCTAGAGCGACAGCAACTTTAATAATTACTTAATATATACTGATTTCAAATGGCTCTTACTTTGAAATTCCACATCAGAATTGTCTGAAACTTGTTGAGACACATATGGGGGTGTTCTACTATCATGCTGAAGTGGAATCATCAAATGATTATCTAGTATTTAGTTGCTAGAGCTACAGCAACTTTGTTCAAAATCAGTTATTATATAGCGATTTCAAAAGGCTCCTATTTTGAAATTCCACATCAGAATTGATTGAAACTCGTTGAGCCACATCTGTGGGTGTTCTACTATCATGCTGAAGTGGAATCATCGATTGATTATCTAGTATTTAGTTGCTAGAGCGACAGCAACTTTGTTAATAATTACTTAAGATATACAGATTTCAAATGGCTCTTATTTTAAAATGCCACATCAGAATTGTCTGAAACTTGTTGAGCCACATCTGGGGGTGTTCTACTATCATGCTGAAGTGGAATCATCGATTGATTATTTAGTATTTAGTTGCTAGAGCGACAGCAACTTTGTTAATAATTACTTAATATATACAGATTTCAAATGGTTCTTACTTTGAAATTCCACATCAGAATTGTCTGAACATTTTTGAGCTACATCTGGGGGTGTTCTACTATCATGCTGAAGTGGAATCATCGATTGATTATCTAGTATTTAGTTGCTAGAGTGACAGCAACTTAGTTAATAATTACTTAATATATACATATTTCAAAAGGCTCTTATTTTGAAATTCCACATCAGAATTGTCTGAAACTTATTGAGCCACATCTGGGAGTGTTCTACTATCAAGCTGAAGTGGTTGCATCGATTGATTATTCAGTATTTAGTTGCTAGAGCTACAGCAACTTTGTTTAAAATCAGTTAATATATAGCGATTTCAAAAAGCTCCTATTTTGAAATTCCACATCAGAATTGACTGAAACTTGTTGAGCCACATCTATGGGTGTTATATTAACATGCTGAAGTGGTTGAATCGATTGATTATCTACGGTTTAGTTGCTAGAGCTACAGCAACTTTGGTCAAAATGAGTTAATATATACAGATTTCAAATGGCTCTTATTTTGAAATTACACATCAGAATTGTCTGAAAATTATTGAGCCACATCTGGGGGTGTTCTACTATCAAGCTGAAGTGTTTGCATCGATTGATTATCCAGTATTTAGTTGCTAGAGCTACAGCAACTTTGTTTAAAATCAGTTAATATATAGCGATTTCAAAAAGCTCCTATTTTGAAATGCCACATCAGAATTGTCTGAAACTTGTTGAGCCACGTATGGGGGTGTTCTACTGTCATGCTGAAGTGGTTGCATTGATTGATTATCTACGGTGTAGTTGCTAGAGCTACAGCAACTTTGTTAAAAATTACTTAATATATACTGATTTCAAGTGGCTCTTATTTTTAAATTCTACATCACATTCGGATGTAAGTTGTTGAGCAACATAAGGATGTTTAATATTGTCAAAACTGGTAAACTCTAGTCAATGTAAGGGTTTTTAAATTTTTTTATTTTTAAACCACAAATCATATAGATGGACTTCTGGAGATCATCATTTGTCATCTGTAAGTGAAAGTAGTCACCTGGGAAAAAAAGGTTGTTTGAGTAGTTTTTGAGGCTAAAGAGTGTGACCAAAGTATATATTACCATTTTCACCAGCAGACCAGAATAATAGAAAAAATGACACAAAAAACATGTCATATAACTGATGTAAATGTGTAAAAACACTTGGTCTATACACGGCTAACATGCTGCTTTTATAAATGTGTAAAAACAGTTAGTATATACACGGCTAACATGCTGCTTTTATTTTGAAAAGTACTCTCAGCCGTGACTGCCGTAATCCTTAGTGTTTGCGAGACCAACAAAATCAAGTGAGGGCTCACTTGACCGCAGTGGAAGATCAGACGTGCATCTACACAGAACAGCGTTCATAGACCAGTGTGATGCCTTCACGAGCGTCAGAAAGCTATGGTGCATTCAGGAGCATGGGACATTTCAAACTTACAAGGAAATAGGCATAAAATGGAATAGAACTTAACTCATACAGTAATGTATTTATCCAGAAACAGTGTGGGCTTTCTTACAATACTGAATGCTCTATAATTGTATTTCTGATATTTTTTGATTATGCACATCTGTTAGCTTTTTATTCTGAAAATTCTATAATATTACATATAATATTACAGCAGCAAATTATCAAAGTTTTTCAGGGGATACATTTTGTGTTTGTCTCTAGAATCCTCGCCGATGATATGATATCGTGTGTGTGATGAGTGCAAGTGAAATTAAACTGAGATAAGAGATTTTGAAAGAGCGATATGACTGAAATAAATTCAACATGTAAATTCAATTTCAAATTCCAACCCTGTATTTTTATCATAAAAAATCGACTTTGTTCGTGAAGAAATGTTACGATCGTTTTTAGAACAGAACTGTGAATAATAGTAATAAGATGAATAAACCTCACCTAATCTGATCTGTTTTATGTGGTGCTAGTTATTCAAATTAAACTAATTTTATGCAAATGGAGATTACCATACCTTGTTAAAACATGATGATAACATCATGTGAAAAAATAATGTTTTAAGAATAATAATAAAAAAACAAAGGTTGTTTTTGAAGAATTGATCATTCACATCTTTTGCCTTTTATTCAATTTGAAACATGCACTCTGACTCTATTGTTTAAATAATCACCTGTCTTGAAAGCTTTTAAAATACATCAGGGAGACTTTTTTTCAAAATTCTCCCCTCTGGGGCTCGGGCACCGGCATAAGTGCGCCCTCCTACCTGATACTGTGTGGCCTCCTACTGTAAAAAAGTTTGACTGCCCTGAGAAAGATTTTTAAACACCTGAATTCCCAACTTCCAACTAAAGACATGGAATTAGTTCAACAGAGACAATAGAAGGAAGTTCTGATTGGAGATGTTTAGTCTCACCTGGAGCACAGCTGCTCTGATTGGCTGCCAGCAGTCCAGGTCCTGGTCTGAAGAAATAAAACAAAAATAATCACACCCCTTCTACTTCCTTTAGTTCTTAACATAAAAAGTTTCCCCATTCTGGCTTTACTTAGGAGTTTATAAAACTCTAAAGTCAGTTTTTAAACAAATTATTCAATATGTATATAAACACATTTGCATCCCAACAATCATACCTACAGCCAACATGACTAAGATCATTGTACATTTGTGAATAATGAATACTACTGGTGTATTAACTAACAGTTTATGATTACGGAGTTTTAAGTTAAGTTGAAATAATAATTAATTTACTTTTAGTTTTGAAACTAAAGACTGAGTCAATGTTATGTTTTTATATCTCTACAGAGTGGGCTGCACAGTGGGTAGCACTGTTGCCTTGCAGCAAGAAGGTTTTGGGTTCAAATCCAACCCTGGGTCTTTCTGCATGGAGTTTGCATGTTCTCCCTGTGGATGCGTGGGTTCTCTCTGGGTACTCTGGCTTCCTTCCACAGTCCAAAAACATGACTGTTAGGTGAATTGGCTTCTTTAAATTGTCCTTAGGTGTGAGTGTGTGCGTGAATGGTTGTTTGTCCTGTTTGTCTCGATGTTGCCCTTTGACAGACTGGTGACCTGTCCAGGGTGTACCCCATCTTTCGCCCAGTGAACGCTGGAGATAGGCACCAGCAACCCCCGCGACCCCATGAGGAATTAAGCGGGTCAGAAAATGGATGGATGTAATGAATTGGTGAGGAGATGAACCCGGTTTTCAGCCAAAGACAATCTTCATGCTTTTAAGGTGTTTATTGAAAGACAGGCGAGGAGAGGGAACAAGGCAGACAAACTGAACAGGGTCCAAAAAGGGGGTAAAGAAGACATCCAGACACTCTTGATGGGAAACAGGCGAAACGAACTGGGAAGAACAAACAGATCAGGTTACTAACAGGCTGGATCAAGGTGCTGGGAGCTCTTACCAAAAGTGGGACCGAAAAACAGGAGATGCACATAGGGGGGAACAGATGACGAAGCATAAGCAAAGTCCCGACAACAAACAGAAAACTGGAGGAGGTTTAAATAAGCGGGCGGACAGGTAAGTAGGGAGGGACTAATTGACTAAAACCAGGTGGAAGTGATTAAGGGTGCAGAAAAAGGGCTAGAAAATAAACCTTAGATGAAACAGAACAAAATAAAGCACATAACTAAAATCATAACTAATCCAGGGACCAGATAACTAACCCAATAAAGAGACTAAACCAGAATCCAAAACAGAAATAAACCAAGAGGCAGAAATGAGCTACTTAACCAAATAATAAACATAAACCAGAACAGAACATAAATCATGACAGAGCCCCTCCCTCAAGGGCGGATTCCAGACGCCCTTAAATAGAAACAAATCAAAACAGACTAGATCGGGTGGGTGGAGGGGGTCTTCAGGAGGGAGGGATAGAGTCCAAACAAAAACAACCCAGACCGGGCGAGAGGATGAAAAAAGTCCACAACTGTCCACACAAAAATGAAAACAAACCAAAATCAACCCACCTAGGGCGAAAACAGAAAAACAAATACGATCTGAGGACAGATCAACGAAACAAAAGTCTGGAGGGCATCCCGGAGCACGGCCCCGGCGTGTCAGGTTCTCCGGCGGACGTCCCGGAGCACGGCCCCGGCGTGTCAGGTTCTCCGGCGGACGTCCCGGAGCACGGCCACGGCGTGTCAGGTTCTCCGGCGGACGTCCCGGAGCACGGCCACGGCGTGTCAGGTTCTCCGGCGGACGTCCAGGAGCATGGCCCCGGCGTGTCAGGTCTTCAGGAGGCCGGCGGCGGACCAGCACCCTCGGAGCCCAACGCCTGGAGAGGGAAAAAACAGAAACTGCCGCCGGACTAAAGGTTGGGGACGGCGCCGCACTACAGGCTACAGGGGGCGCCTGGCTACAGGCGACTGGAGCGGGGGCCTGACTACAGGCGACTGGTGCGGGGGCCTGACTACAGGCTTCGGGCAGGGCCTGGCTACAGGCTTCGGGCAGGGCCTGGCTACAGGCTTCGGGCAGGGCCTGGCTACAGGCTTCGGGCAGGGCCTGGCTACAGGCTTCGGGCAGGGCCTGGCTACAGGCTTCGGGCTGGGCCTGGCTACAGGCTTCGGGCTGGGCCTGGCTACAGGCTTCGGGCAGGAGTGCTTTAAAGCTGCGAGGAGCTGGCACTGGAGACAGTGCGCTAAAGCTACGAGGAGCTGGCACTGGAGACAGTGCGCTAAAGCTACGAGGAGCTGGCACTGGAGACAGTGCGCTAAAGCTACGAGGAGCTGGCACTGGAGACAGTGCGCTAAAGCTACGAGGAGCTGGCACTGGAGACAGTGCGCTAAAGCTACGAGGAGCTGGCACTGGAGACAGTGCGCTAAAGCTACGAGGAGCTGGCACTGGAGACAGTGCGCTAAAGCTACGGGGAGCTGGCACTGGAGACAGTGCGCTAAAGCTACGAGGAGCTGGCACTGGGGCTGAGATTGAGGGCGGATCCTCCAGGACCCCCTCACGGGACTCGAGCGGAGGCGGACCCTCCAATCCTCCCTCCTCGTCGCCGGACGGCGGCGGACCCTCCTGGGTCGACTTGTTCCTCGGCAAA
Source organism: Fundulus diaphanus (assembly GCA_037039145.1). Lineage (NCBI taxonomy): Eukaryota > Metazoa > Chordata > Actinopteri > Cyprinodontiformes > Fundulidae > Fundulus > Fundulus diaphanus. The sequence continues at coordinate 2,560,952 of CM073137.1, read as the reverse complement.
GGCGGACTCTCCAGGGCTGCCTCTGGAGACCTGGGGAGCGGCGGACCCTCCAGAGCCCCCTCTGGAGACTTGGGCAGAGGCGGACCCTCCAGGACCCCCTCTGGAGACTTGGGCAGAGGCGGACCCTCCATGGCTCCCTCTGGAGACTTGGGCAGAGGCGTGTCCTCTAGGGCCTTCCCGTCGCCCGCTGGCAGCGGATCCTCCAGGGCTTCCTCGTCGCTCGCTGGCGGCGGACCCTCCAGGGCTTCCTCGTCGCCAGCTGGGAGCAACTCCTCGGGAACAGAGACGGGCCGGTTGTAGAAAGCCCTGAGAGCCTCCCTATAATGACCCTCAACCTCCTTTAATCTCGCCTCCAACTCTTCTGAATAATGATAGAAAAGAACCTCCCTTAGATGTTTGATGATGGGGGCAAAAGTCCTTATTTTGCTTTCCAGGGCCACATACTCTGATTTTCTGATACCACCAGGGGGAGCTGTGGGCAACTCCAATGTGTGAGGAGAGAGAGTGCGGTCTGCCGAGCAGGAAGTGGACTGAGGTTGAGGTTCGGCAGCAGACTGTGGCCGAGCTGACTCGTCGGCCCGCTGCGCGCTACTGGTGGATGAGCGTTTCCTCCTCCTCTGACGGCGGGACGGGGGATTAGGCGGTGAGGCAGATCCCTTGTGGGAGAACAGAACCGCTTCCGTCTGCATAGATCTCCGCAGCCCCCTGTCTGGAGAGGACTCCGGAGCCGATGGTGGGAAAAGGTCCGGACGAAGCTCCTGGACCACTCCCACGTCAATCTCGGCAAACAAGCGAGGATCTGGACGGAATCGTTCGAGGCGAGACGGACTGCAGACCTCTGGTAAGTGAGCGGCGAGAGCCGGCATGTAGGGCGGATTGCCGGACTCACGCAGCATAGCTGCTCCTGAGCGAAGAAGACGTCTTGGCGACAGGCTCATGTTTGGTGGTCGGGACTTACTGTAATGAATTGGTGAGGAGATGAACCCGGTTTTCAGCCAAAGACAATCTTCATGCTTTTAAGGTGTTTATTGAAAGACAGGTGAGGAGAGGGAACAAGGCAGACAAACTGAACAGGGTCCAAAAAGGGGGTAAAGAAGACATCCAGACACTCTTGATGGGAAACAGGCGAAACGAACTGGGAAGAACAAACAGATCAGGTTACTAACAGGCTGGATCAAGGTGCTGGGAGCTCTTACCAAAAGTGGGACCGAAAAACAGGAGATGCACATAGGGGGGAACAGATGACGAAGCATAAGCGATGTCCCGACAACAAACAGAAAACTGGAGGAGGTTTAAATAAGCGGGCGGACAGGTAAGTAGGGAGGGACTAATTGACTAAAACCAGGTGGAAGTGATTAAGGGTGCAGAAAAAGGGCTAGAAAATAAACCTTAGATGAAACAGAACAAAATAAAGCACATAACTAAAATCATAACTAATCCAGGGACCAGATAACTAACCCAATAAAGAGACTAAACCAGAATCCAAAACAGAAATAAACCAAGAGGCAGAAATGAGCTACTTAACCAAATAATAAACATAAACCAGAACAGAACATAAATCATGACAATGGATGGATATCTCTACAGAGTCACATCCATCAGTGAGAATCTGGTTTCTTACTTTGTGTCTGAGGGTCCAGGTTCAGCACTGAAGACTGGAGGTCTTCCTTTGGACCAGTCACTCCTCATAGACGAACAGCTGGATCCTGGAGGTTCTGCTCTCTGTTTATGGTTCTGACCTCTGAAATACCAACATGTTTCAGTGAGAAACTCTTTGATAAAAACCAGAGAATAAGCTGTGAACACAAACTGCTGCAGAGAAGCAGAAGGTTTAAAGATCCAGAAACATGCAGACGGTTCTGTTGGACCAAACTGAACATTATCTTAATAACCGGGTTCTACTGGTCTGGATAACATGGGTCCAACCAACACCTGCAGGACAACAGGCTCGTGTCACAGTTTAATGGAGCTGATGAGATTAGATTTACATGAATTATTCTATTCTATTATTCATGAATTATTCTAAGTGGAATAATATGGTATACACTACTAGAACTACAAAGCCTGGACACGGTCCAATTGATCACATCTAGTCTGAGAAGGTGGAGAGCAGAGGATCTGGTCCCTGATACCAGAACTAAAGCTGTTGATCTGGTATGAGGAGCTGATGTGGCCGTCATTAAAGAACAGAACCCATAAACGGACCATGAAGCAGAACCTTAGAAACAGAACAAAGTTCTGGACAGATAGGAGGACATTTAGGGAAGTAGGAGAGTTAAAATGCAGTTTGGTATCAGAGCAAATCATGTTCATCAGGGCAGGAAGCCAAAGTGAAGCTCAACTTCACCCACCGGGGGTGCACTTTCTCCTGCACTGTTTACATTTTAATTGTTTACTTTTAAATCACTCCTGCACCTTATACTGTAATTTAATTTTTACTGCAATTTACAAGCTGTATGCAATGAAATTTCGTTCTGTACGCACTCTGTGCATACAAAATGACAAATAAAGTTGTCTAAGTCTAATGTTCAGAAGACAGAAATCAGTTCCTTTGTTTCCAGAGGGAGAGTTTATCAAAAGAAGGATTAAAATGTCCAACTTGATGAGAACACATTTAAAATCAGAGGCAGGGTGATGTTAATGTTGGTTTCATGTTGGGAGGAAATCTCTGAGTTGATGGAAAGTAAAGGAAGAGACGTCACGGAGCTGCAGAATGAACAGCTGCTGTGTTAGTTTTGGTTTCTGAGCAACGTGATGAAGCTCTGAACGACTCAGCCTGCAGCTTCACAGGTAGGACTGTGTGCACAAAGACACCAGGGAGCACGTTGCAGTGAGGCCTGCTACTAAAGCCCGGTTCCACCTGCTGGGAGGAACCGTTCTGCTGATTCATGACCCACTGAGTCTCTATCCTGACTCATTTAGTTCACGATCTGAACAACTTCTGGGATTTATCAAGCTTAAAGCAGAGAAACTGACCCTGAACCTTTTGGTTATCAGTTTGATGCTGATGTGGAACAATAGAATAGTGTTGGGAATATTTTGTATTTCTTTTATTGTGTTAATGATTTATTGGGTTTGTCATCATATATTTACTGGAATGTATATGTGAGTTGGTTAGTGTTGTAGCTTTATCGTTTGTTTGTGTCCTTCACTATCTTCTGCCATTCTAGGAGACCTGCAGAAGACAGAAAACATGTTGTGTTGATAATGATACAAGGAATTTGTGTAACTGTGATGCACCCAGTTATCTGTGATACTTGTGACCAATTCTCTGAGTAGTGAATGGTCTGCATCGAGTGCCTGGAAGAGATGTGATTAAATCATGCTATGTTATCTTGGATGTCATTGTTCCCCTACTTCCTTAGTGCTGCAACTTTGTTTTGTAATTAAGAACCTCCGCTATTGGAAATAAAAAGAGAGGTGACGACAAGGTGTGCTTCAGAGCGATGTCGTTTCTCCTCTTGAAAGCAAAATTAACGTCTGTTGTCTTTCTTCCCTGTGTGTGGTTTAATGAATGTTTTAGGTGCTTTAAACCTGAATTCCGTCCGTCCGTCCGTCCGTGGTCTTCCGCTTATCCGGGGTCGGGTCACGGGGGTAGCAGCTTCAGTAGGGAGGCCCAGACTTCGCTCTCCCAAGCCACTTGGGCCAGCTCCTCCGGGGATATCCCAAGGCGTTCCCAGGCCAGCTGAGAGACATAGTCCTCCCAGCATGTCCTGGGTCTTTCACTGGGCCTCCTCCCCGTGGGACGTGCCCGGAACACCTCACCAGGGAGGCGTCCAGGAGGCATCCTAACCAGATGCCCGAGCCACCTCACCTGGCTCCTCTGGACGTGGAGGAGCAGCGGCTCTACTCTGAGTCCTCCCCGGATGACTGAGCTCCTCACCCTATCTCTAAGGGAGAGCCCAGACACACTACGGACAAAACTCATTTCAGCCGCTTGTATCTGGGATCTTGTTCTTTCGGTCACGACCCAAAGCTCATGACTATAGATGAGGGTAGGGACGTAGATCGACCGGTAAATCGAGAGCTTCGCCTTTTGGCTCAGCTCTCTCTTCACCACAACGGATCGGTACAGCTCCCGCTTCACAGCAGACGCCGCACCAATCCGCCTGTCGATCTCCTGCTCCATCTTCCCTTCATTCGTGAACAAGACCCCAAGATACTTGAACTCCTCCACTAGGGGCTGCACATCCTCCCCAACACGGAGAAGGCACTCTACCCTTTTCCGCCTCACGACCATGGTCTCGGATTTGCAGGCACTGATTTTCATCCCGGCCACTTTGCACTCGGCTGCGAACCGCTCCAGTGAGAGCTGTAGATCACGCCCTGATGAAGCCAATAGGACCACGTAATCTGCGAATAGCAGAGGCGCAATCCTAAGGTAGGGGTGGGCAATATGAAGAAAATCTAATATCCCAATATCTTTGGGCTATATCACGATAAACGATATATATAGCGATATGTTCAAATAACCTTGAATAACAAATGTTTTTAGACACATAGTGCCTAAAGTTGCATTGGTACATCTCTTTTTAACATGTCAATTTTTTTTGTTTGAAAAATTGATTGCAAAATAAAAATGAATTCAAAATGTTTTATTTTTAGTTTTATTTTATTTTAACCACAGCTGCACACAGAAGCTTTTCACAAAGTATAATATTGTCACATTAAAGCTCTTTCATGGTCAACACTGGACCTTAAAAACAGAACATCCCAGCGGCCAAAAGGAACACCAGGGAAAAATCTGACACAAAATAAACCTGAATTAAACGGTGCTCTTTTGTGCTTAAGACATAAAAATTTGTAAAATTAAAATGTGCTATTAGTACTATCTTTGATGTGTAAATCAAACAATTCAATCAATCAAATCAACGACACATTTATATAAATAATTTGTGCGTCAACTTGTCAAATGCTTTTTATCATTATTATGCTGATGACTTAATAATGTACTGCAACTCTTCATCATTATCACAGGTCCTACAGTATTTACAGTCTGCTTTTAATGTAGTTCAAACACGTTTACAATCTTTGAAGTTGGTTTTGAATGTGGATAAGACTAAGGCAATGGTTTTCTCACACTCTGCTAAACTACCAGAAATCCCTCTATTCCTTACCACTGCAGTAGGTGCACAAATTGAGTTTGTTAGTAATTATAAATATCTTGGTTTTATTCTAGATAATGAACTTTCTTTTAAAAATCATATAGCAAATCTATTACGAACATTGAAAATGAAGATTGGGTTTTATTATCGAAATGGACCGTGTTTCTCACTCAAAGCTAGAAGTAAATTGGTTGCAGCAACATTCCTGCCACTTCTGGATTATGGAGATGTTTTATATATGAATGCTTCAACCAAATGTCTGAAATCTTTGAATACCGTTTATCATTGTGCTTTAAGGTTTATAACTGGTAGTAGACGTTTGACACATCATTGTGATTTGTATGCAAAAGCTGATTGACTTGTGTGAATGAGTTTTTTTTTTTTTAAGTCATAAATTTTGGTTCGGGTCCGGTCCGCTCCCTCTCCCAAGAACATCTCAAGTCTCCGATAGGTGCGGAGCCCATCCCCCCACGTTCTGCCCCCCTCTGCTGCGTTGGCGGGCGCCTTGGCCCTCTGGCGCGGTGACGGTCCTCGGGTTTGGGGCGGGTTCCCGGGTGGGCGCCGGCCCATTCCCGGCGGCGGCTTCGCGGGGCCTGGCCCCCCGGGGGGTGGCCGGGGGCCCCTGCCGCGGGGGCGGGCGCCCCTGGGGCCTCTGGCCCCCAGGGCCCATGGCCGGGACCACTTCAGCGCGGCTGGCTGCCGGCGGAGCCCACGGGCTCGTCCCCGCGGCTCTTGGGGGCGTCGGCATTGCGGTGGCTGGGGAATTTTCACCTAAACTAGTGCACTCTCACAAACTCCCACAGGTGCTGGGTCCCAGGTATTAAATGTTCACTTATATACAGAAAGCCTATAATTTATTTATTTATTTTCTTTCACTTTCTTTTTTCAGGTATCACATTACACATGTCAGCTTAAATAATAATACATATGATTTAGCAATGGTATCAAGGTGTTACTCGATTGTATCTGTTGCTTTATGTCTGTCGGTTGTGCTGTTCTTTTTGCGTCTCTTTCCAGGCGATGGAGCAGACAGAGGACGTTTTATCATTCTCTTCCTTTTATCTCTTCTTTCTTTCACCTCTTCTCTTTCTTTTTTTTTCCTTCTCTTCTTGTTCTTCCTTTACTCTCCCATTGTAGTGTCCATATAATTTGAAATTTTCCCTGCAGGAATCACAATAAAGCTATTTACATGCACAAATCAAGCGGAGCATTATGGCGAAAGCTGTTTGCTCCACTTGTGAAAGCAAAATCTGTCGAGCTCTATTTGGCATTAAGACATCAATTCTTATTGCCACATTGCTAGACTGGACACTGGGAGAAAAAAAAAAAAAAAAAAGCTGATTGGCCTCCTTTAAGTGTTCGGAGAAACAATCATTTGATGATCCTGATATATAAATCTTTACTTGGACTAACACCAATTTACTTAAGCTCTCTTTTGCATAGATCTAGTAGTTCACATGCTTTACGCTCAAATGACTTTATCCTTCTACATGTGCCTCGTGTTCGAACTGATAAAGGAAAGAAAGCATTCAGTGTGTTGGCTCCTACAGCGTGGAATCAGCTCCAGTCTGAGCTCAAGATGTCGGAAACTATTTCATTGGCATTATTTCGAGCGGTTCTTAAAGATAGACAACAAGCTTGTATGAAACAGTGTCACTGCTTTTAAATTGTTTTTATTGTTTTATATTTATGCATATGTATTAATTGGTTTTATTTTTATAACCAGGTTGTAGTGTTTTTGCAGATTTCTGCCCAGGTCCCCCTTGAAAATGAGATCCAGATCTCAACGGGGTTTACCTGGTTAAGTAAAGGAAATAAAAATAAAATAATAAAAAAAAAAAAAAACGACTGAAGACAACATGCTAGCCAATTACAGCTGGAGAGGGGCGGGTCGCTTGGTCATACAAACAGCCTTCAGAGAGAAGCCGGCGCGGCTCGGCTGTGGTCCCCGTCGGTGTCTGTAGTGCGGGATGGATATTCGGTCTGATTACCAAACATTTAGAGATAAAGAAGCAAGCGAGAGCGAGCTGGGAGCAGGGCTATTAATTTCTGTTTAAAACGTCAGCATTGAAGTCAACACTGGAGTAAACATTGACGCTAGTAGAGTTAGCTAGACAGCTAGGAGCACAAGGAGCAAGAACCAAGCAGGAAAACTGCCAAACTGAAGAAACTTGGGTTACTTGCAGGCAGAAGGGAACTCTGCTTTGTTCTGCTGCTTGTTCTCCTAGCTGCTGTAATTACAGAACCTCTTCTTGTATGAATTTTTATTTCAGTCAGTGTTCAGCCTGACACCATTGCTCATGTTTATGTATGCTAATGCTTGACTTTTGAGTCAAGACACAGCTCTACAGGTTGATGTATCTCACTGTTAGTTTCCATCCCAAACCAGCATAAAACCTGCCCAACTAGAAAGAAAAAAACAAGCCCAAATCTCAAGCTCTCTTATGTTAAAAGCACAGAAGTATTAAACACATGCCACAATAATCACAAAATGTACAACCAGTCAACCAAATAACACACAAGATCACTTTAACAATCATGATATATCAACTGGAAAAAAAACAAAAAAAACTTTTATCAATAGCTTCCCAACATTCAATTCAATTCAATTCAATTTTATATATATAGCGCCAATTCATGAAACATATCATCTCAAGGCACTTTACAAGTTAAGTTCAATCATATTATACAGATTGGGTCAGATTATACAGATTGGTCAAAAATGTTCCTATATAAGGGAACCAGTTGATTGCATCAAAGTCCTGACAAGCAGCATTCACTCCTGGAGAAGCGTAGAGCCACAGGGAGAGTCGTCTGCATTGTACATGGCTTTGCTGCAATCCCTCATACTGAGCAAGCATGAAGCGACAGTAGTGTACTGTCTCTCATTACATGAGTAATACATCTACCTTAATATAAACGTAATTTCTCTTACTGAATATAGCTCAATCAAACATTTCTCTTTCACACAGCCATGAAATAATTTTAAGTTTATCAGTAGAACTCAACCCCTCTTGGGGCGTTTCCATTGACCAATACAATTTTATCGTGACACTTGATTAACCATTATTCTTTTCTTGTTTTATTATAACAATCAATGTTATTCATTAGAACTATTATTCATTGATAATGTCAGATTCGACTCATTTAAAAAATTAGTTCAATGAGATGGAATTTTGTTATAAGGGTTTTAGTTTTTTTCCAGACATTGACAACTATTTTGATATATATTTTGTTAGTAATTCTTTCTAAAAGCCCAACAAATGTGAAAAGCTTCCCACATTTTTACAACCTGCCCATAAGCTATTTTAGTTCCAGCTCATTGTGTTCAAAAGAAGCCTAATTGGGTGGAAACCTGTCTAATTTGGTAACACTGAATACACTATTTGTTTTTTGGGATTTTATTGAGAGTTTGTTTCTTAGCACTGTAGGAATAATCACAGAGCCACTGTTCAGCCTGAAGCATGCAAAATGCTTTTTTTTTCTTTTTTTAAAGTGTGCCCCCTTGTAATTTGTTCCTGCAGCCGGGTCTGTCCGAGCATGAATTTGAATTGCTCACAGCTCAGATCTCGCGTTATTACAACGCGACGCGATTAAAACTATTTCCAAGCAACTTGCATATGATGCATGATGAGAGTGAGAAAGAGATCTTTACATCATATAAAGATGATCTACCATCAGGATCAACATTTAAGCAGAAAATGAACTTGTGGCACACAAAGTGGTCATCATCAGTGGAAAAACCCAGCTCTCTCCCTGAAATTCTAAAGATAACAAATATGAAGTGCTACCCAAACATTTTTATGATTCGTCACCTTCTGTCAGTTATACCTGTTATAAGTACTTCTGTGGAACGTGCTAACTCGGGCCTTAAAGCAGTAAAAACTTTGCTAAAGTCGACTATGGGACAAGAAAGATTTGTAAACGTTTACATTTGTAAACCCATTATCATCGTCATCATAAATTTGAAGATGTTGTAGAAGAGAACAATATTCTTTGTTAAATCTTACTGTTCTATTATAGGCTTAACTTACTTTAAAAAAAAATTTCTCTCAACATAGTTTAGCTCGTTAAAATATATTCAAAAATCCTTTATCACTTAAACCATACCAAACTATTCTTAAGTCCTTGGGTCTTTTTATTTCATTTTACTAAATAAATATTTCTGGAAATAAAGAAAATCTTTGTTGGATTAATTGTTGATAAGGATAATTTTTTCTTCAACTATTTTTAACCTTGTGAATGCTGTAAAAACCAAGAAATTTTGGCTTAAAAATCATTTTTCAATTACAATAATGTAATCATGCTAATTCCACTTATGTTCATCCATTAAAATGATTATCAATTCAAAAACCCTTAGATGAATAATTAGGGTAGTGTGAAAGAGTAAAGATGGCATTCTTTGGTCGTTTAGCCTCACATTGTCTTGACATGCCTCTTAGGTGCGCACCCCCCTTTGAAAAATCCTGGATCCGCCCCTGCAGAGCATCTCAAAAATATTTCCGTTGCTCTTTAGGTGCTGGGAAATTTTAAACAAACATTTTTTTTTTCTGTCATATGGGATTTAGCAAAAGAAGACGCCAGTTTCAACAGTTTTACGGCTGGTTTAATTAAAGTTCCCTTCGGTGTGTGTGTGTGTGTGTGTGTGTGTGTGTGTGTGTGTGTGAGGGGGGGTGGGGGTTAACACGGAGTTTACAAGACTATTCCTTTTGCACTGGAGGACTTTTTAGGTGGAACTAATTTGTACTACTGCTACCTTTTTTGGCAATGGTGTTACGGCATGTTTTGCAAATTACCGCGTTTTGTTCGACCTCCTTCTTGTGAAATCCAATCGCTCTCGTCAACGCAGATAACCGTACGCATAGACATAATATAAGAGTAGACGCGTCATTGGGCGGGTTCTGCCTATGCTGCGATGCGTCAGAGCGTCCGCCATCTTAAATGTGGCAAATCTGCAGTTACTCAGTCACTTAAACAGTATCAGAGGGACTTTAATCTCTGAATATACGTTGTATTCGTAGTATTTTTGTTTTTGTAATATTACAAGTTTATTTTCGTATCCCTTTAGCTTCATTCTCCTGAATTTATTTTCCTAAAGAATAAAAATATTTAACATAATCTAACCTGGCCCTATTACTCCAGGAGTGAAATAATTCTGCAAACTGTGACTATTCTGGAAATGTTCCCTCTTAATTCTCATAGTATGATGTTTTTCTCATAACATTATCACTTTTGTGGGGTTTTTTTTACTTTATTGACCTAGGACTTTTTTTCTCTTATTATTAACTTTACCTCTTTAATACTCCCCCAAAAAGTCTGTTCCTAAAGGTTCACATATGACACGGTTTTATGAAATAATGAAGACCACAATGTTTAGATTTAACAAATTGATCCTTATATTCATAACACACACACATATATATATATATATATATACATATACATATATATATATATATATATATATATATATATATATATATATATATATATATATATTGTATCTGCCTTCTATATATATATAGAAGGCAGATACAAGTAGTGAAATCAGCCAGAATACATTTCCATGCAGCACAGGAATGAGGCATCTTTTCTGATTCACGTTCACAATAACAGAACTCAACTTTTTTCTGCCACATACAATATGGCAGTGACGTTGACGTGCGAACCTGCGCCCTATGACGCGTCTACGTATATGATGTCAGGGTGTGACTGTGTGTCTGAATGACTAAACTTTAGTGTGAAGCACTTTGGCTTCACACTTCAGTCATTTTTATACTAAATGACAAACATGATCAGATAAACAGGATCAAAATCTCTAAACTCAAAGTTCATCATAAGGATCCAGTCAGAGTCTCTATAAACTCAAACTGCTGCAGCTTCAGCGTCTATGGATGATCAGAACACAGTTCAACTTCTCTCCTCTATAAAAATCATCTCTTCCACTTCCTGCAGAGAGAAGAAAGAAATCCGTGAGTGTTTCCAGCCTCTGGAAACTGAACATGAACATCTGTTTGTGAAACATCAGCTGACTAAGAAACATGGAGGCTGTCCCTGAACAAATCTGGATGAAACTACTGAGAGAAGGACACGTGTCCGGATGTGCTGAGTGGACTTCAGCAGAGCTTCTGCTCTGTAGAAAGACCACATGCAGTCAGACTGATCTCAGAGCTGTGATATCAGAGAACAAATGAGAGAACAACGACTGAGATCAGATCTGATGCTCCCACAGCTTGATGAATGAGGACCACTGTCTCTAGACAAGTTGAAAGGCTGTCAGCTGGAATCCAGCTGGATTTCCTGGAAACATGAACACACCAGTCATCTTCACATGGACACAAAACACAGGAACACAACAAGCTGCTGGCTCATCTGATATGCTGATTGATGTCTTTGTGCCCAATCAGGAAGCCTGTCACAATTCTCCTCCCACTGAGAAACTGCAGCTTTACTGGAAACGCTGGATTTTTGCTTTGGTACCAACTGGGTTCAGAACAGTTCTGCTGACAGCAGCTGGACTCACTCCAACCATCTACTTACACAGTTTTCAGTTTGTAGTCTGGACTCTTTACAAGATCCTCCAGCTGCTGAACATCTGATTCCTTCAGGTCATTGTATCTCAGGTCCAGATCTGTCAGATGGGACGGGTTGGACTTCAGAGCTGATACCAGAGAAGCACAGCTGATCTCTGACAACATGCAGCTCATCAATCTGAACAAAGAATAAAAGATGTGAGGTGAAGTCAAAAGGATGCAGGTTCTAACAGTCCAACAGAACCAGTTAAAGAGCTCTCATTAATATTAATGACAACAGGCTGCTACTTCAATAAAGACCTGCTGACTTCAGCTCTTCAACAATCTACAATATTAAAACTTTCAATAGTTAAAACTTGTTTAGCAGTTTTTACAGTCCTGGCTCTCATTTATAAAACTTTGCGTGGAATCCGTACTAAAAGTGTATGTATGCAAAGAAAAAGAAAATGTCATATGGCAAAAAAATATTCAGATTCATAAAACCATGTGCACGTACACCAGCACGCCCTTTTTCTCTATAGATCAGAGCTGTACCTATACATTTGGTACCAGGTTCTGGATAAGGTTCGGCCATCTGCACCTGATGAATGTTAAGTGTATAAAAATGTGTCAGCTGATAATTTTTTCATCATGGTGACATGGCAGTCACTGAGAAAAAACAAAAAAATATTGGGAATATTTCAGAGAGAGGCGTTTATTAAATATGCAAATGAGATGTAAAAGCACAGATGTTGGCTGCATTAAAACAAGGTGATAATAAGTTGTTAAAATATGTTTTTAAAAAGTAAACAATGCTGTGCTCTGTGTTTAAATTCCCCTGTGGCTGTGCATTCAGATCAACAATCAGAGAATAGAGGTTTCCACCACCACAATTACCCCCCCCCCTTTAAAAAGGTGAGCACTGCCTGGGTGTGAGCGGAAATTGCACCTTCTCTGCACTCTGGGGGTTGGAGAGCTGCCTTTCAGCAATTGAGAGGGAGGTGTAGCCACTTTCCCCTGTGGGTAACAATAGAATGCATGCTGGGAGTCAGAAGCCGGATATTGGCCTATCCTCATTATTGGCCAGAAAATATTTGATCCCTGAAAGCGCATTTGCTCAATTCTCCCATCTGCACGGTCGTCCAGCAGTGCCAATGCATCCACCGAGCAGCATTACGCATGAGTGTGTTTGACTGTTTCCAGCGATTAAATTGATTGCTGCTCACCTCTGTCATGTAGGGTAAAAGTTTAAGTGCATAATATTGCACACTGCGCATGTGTGACGCAGCCTTGAGTTCCAGGCACGCAGCGTGATGTACGTCAGTCAAGCAGTCTGTACGAGTCATGTTATCAGTCGGTGATGTCTATGTTCAATAAAACCTTTCGTTAGAAATATACTGTCGTCCAGCAAGCGTTACTTGAAGACGTAAACGCCACATGGTGTCAGAAGACAACTGCGTTGGAGCTGTGTAACGTCGGACGAAAAAAAAAAAGACGAAGTGTGTATCGCCATGGCAAAGTTTACCCCACCGGAGCAGTTTGACTTCTCAAAGCCCGAAGCATGGCCTGACTGGAAGCTACGATTCAGCAGGTATTGCATAGCTTCACTGCTTGCGGAGGAAGAGGAAAATGTGCAGGTAAATGCATTGATTTATTCCATGGGAGCGGAGGCAGAGCACATATTCAAGGCTTTCACATTTACTAATGCAACGGATGCTGATGTTTACGACGTTGTAATGGCTAAATTCGACGAACATTTCATTCCGAAACGAAACATGATCTATGAACGCGCCAAGTTCCACTCAAGAGCTCAACAACCAGGCGAGAGTGTGGAAGCATTCGTAAAGCAACTGTATGAGCTAGCTGAAAACTGTGACTTTGGAGCACTAAAAGAGGAACAAATGCTGGATCGCATAGTGATCGGAATTCGGGATAAACAAGTGTCACAAAGACTGCAAATGAAAAGTGATTTAACACTGAAGACTGCCATTGAAACAGCCAGGCATAGTGAGTTGATTAAGTCACAGAATACAGACAGGGTGCACGGCGTAGAGCATGTGGACAATGTAAGGTCAGCGAGGAAAACTGAACATAAGAAATTCGACTACATGGCAAAGGTAAACAGAAGGACAAAACGAGGAGCATGCACGAGATGCGGGCGTAATCATACGGAGGCCGAGCAGTGCAGTGCAAAAGGCAAAAAGTGCATGAAGTGTAACAAAATTGGGCACTTTGCAGCTGTGTGCTATTCAAAAGCTGTACAAGAGGTTACCGAAGCTGGTGATGATGAGACAGTATTCTTGGGTTCAGTGGAACTAAAACAAATGGATGCACCACTAGCAGAGGATGAGCCACCATGGCGCACCACTCTAGATGTAGCAGATACGCCAGTGTCATTTAAAATTGATTCCGGTCCAGACACCTCAATTATGTCTGAAGCCACATACGAAACACTACGGAGCAAGCCCAAGCTCAGTGAAGTGAAGAACACCCTCCAGAGCCCAGGTGGTACGGTGGCCACACAGGGCCAGTTTTTAGCTAAATTAAAGGCTAATATCAGTGGGCAACTGCGAAATTGCAGCTTCAGAGTAATTGTAGTTAAAACAAATGGCGACAATCTCTTGAGCAGAACAGTGGCAACCAGACTGGGCCTAATTAAGCGCATAGATGAGATCAGCACATTCAGTGGCTTAGGGACACTGAAAGGAGCGCCAGTGAAAATCACACTTAAAGAAGGCACAGAGCCATACAGCATCGCCACGCCACGGCGAGTACCAATTCCACTACTCCCCAGAGTTGAAGAGGAAATAAAAAGAATGGAATCTATGGGCATAATAGAAAAGGTTACTGATCCAACCGAATGGTGCGCACCTATGGTACCTGTCATGAAAAAGAATGGAAAAATAAGAATTTGCGTGGACCTGAAAAAGCTTAATGAAAATGTGAAACGTGAGAAGTTTATTTTACCTACTTTGGATGACATCATGCCCAACCTAGCAAAGAGTACCGTGTTCTCCAGCTTAGACGCAGAGAGCGGGTTCTGGCAAATCCCTCTGGAAGAGAACAGTGCACGTCTAACCACCTTCATCACGCCCCTAGGCAGATACTGCTTTAAGCGGCTACCGTTTGGAATTACATCGGCGCCCGAGATCTTTCAGCGAAAGATGTCTGAACTACTGCAAGGGCATGAAGGGACAGTCGTGTACCTGGACAACATTTTGGTCTGCGGAGAAACACAGGAAATTCACGACCAGAGGCTAAAGCGAGTCATGGAGACCATCACCACTGCAGGTCTACGTCTAAACAAGGACAAATGCAGGCTTAGCCGACCGGAGCTGAACTTCCTGGGACAAGTCGTGACCAAGGACGGCATAGCCCCTAACCAAGAGAGGGTCAAGCCATAACAACCATGGAACCACCTCAGAACGTGAGTGAGCTGAGACGGCTACTTGGTATGGTGAACTACTTAGGCCGTTACCTACCAAACCTCTCCACGGTGTTACAGCCGCTCAACGAGCTACTCAAGACTGAGCGAGATTGGTGCTGGGGTCCTCAGCAAGACAGAGCGCTCACAGAAGTGAAACGGCTAATCTCAACAGCACCAGTCTTGGAGTTCTTTGATCCGGCGAAGCCAACCGTCGTCAGTGTAGACGCAAGCAGTTATGGGCTCGGAGGAGTCCTCCTGCAGAGCCATGATGGGGCCCTGAAACCTGTTGCGTTCTGTTCGCGTACGTTGACTGATGCCAAGAAGAGATACGCTCAGATAGAAAAAGAGTGACTCGCAGGAGTGTGGGCCTCTGAGCGTTTCTACCAGTATCTTTGCGGCCTAGAGAGATACAAGCTACTTACAGACCACAAGCCACTGGTAACTAATCAACTCAAAAGACCTCGATACCACACCAATTCCTTGTCAGCGCCTGCTTATCAGGTTAATGAAGTTTAACCCAGTCGCAGAATATGTTCCAGGCAAATACCTAGTCGTCGCAGACGCCCTATCTAGGCAGCCAATGGCGGAGACTGACCCAGGTGACCTAGAAGCGGAGGTGAAAGCGTACGTGGACTCGGTGGAGGACGACCGGAGAGTGAGGAAGCCGATTATCGAGCAGATAAAAGACCAGACAAGAATGGACGCCGAGCTCCAGTGTGTCCTCAAGTATGTCCAAAAGGGGTGGCCGGAACACTCGAAAAGCGTAGCTGTCAGAGCAAGCGCCTACTTCAAAGACCGTGGCTCACTCAGTGAGGCCAATGGATTGCTGCGACGTGGCAAGCAGATCGTGATTCCTTGCAGTATGAGAGACTTTATGTATGGTGGGGACTTCCGGTTTAACTCATGGAGTAGACAGACGCACGAGAAACTTCTCTTCCGAAATGATAGCATAACTCCCTCTATCCAACTCGATAACGTAGCATCCGATTGATAGAAATAGCGGAGGGAGGGAACGATACATCTCCGAGGCCAATTCAAAATAAAAATGCCAAAAACTCAAGATAAAAGCTCTTCGTCAACGAAAGCTAAAGTCGAAGCTGTACAAGCTAGCACCTGCGCTAGCATGGAACCTGCCGGCATACTAGAAGCAATAAAAGAGTTAAAAGAGGACCTAAAGATGAACAACGGGAATCTGAGGGGTGAAATTACACATCTCGGAGAAGAAATAAAAGGCAAACTCGACAACCTCAAAGCCGAGGTACAGAACTTGTCCGAACGAACGAGCGAGATGGAGAACCGAGTGGAGCAGGTGGAGCGATGGTCGGCGGAGGCGACCGAGGTGCTCTGTAACAGCTTAGAGCAACAAACAGAACTGCAGCGCAAAATTACGGACCTAGAAGCCAGAGCCAGAAGAAATAATATACGCATCTTTGGATTGGCGGAGGGAGAAGAAGGAAACTCGCTACCCCAGTTCATTGAAAAACTTCTCCGGAGAGAGCTGCCCTTACCTCCAGACCTCGACCTGAAAATACAACGAGCCCACAGATCGCTGGCTCCTAAACCCCGAACCGAGGCGCCACCGAGAGCCATCATAATACATTTCCAAGAATACACCACTAAAGAGACGGTGCTGAGGGAAGCATGGAAAAAAGGAAAGATTCAGCAGAGCAACAAGACTCTCTACTTTGACCACGACTACCCTGCAGAGATAGTAAAAAAAAGAAAAGAGTATGCTGGGATAAAGAAAGCACTCAAAGAAAAGAATATCCGCTTTCAGACGCCGTTCACCAAGATGAAAATCCACTGGAGCACCGGAGCCCGGACCTACGACAGCGCACGGGAGGTGCTACGTGAGATGAAAACACGGGGATTTCCCGTGCAGGACCCGGAGCCCGAAGCGGAGGACAGCGACCCGGGTGCACGACTTCGGGATCTTCTGGGATGGCAGCAAGTAAACAACCGAGGATCAGCGCCATCCACCGCACAGAGAGCAAGGGAAAAATTACAAGAATACCACAGGGGACACAGTAAGAAAATCTAACTGGGATATGGAAATAATGTGGTAATTTAACTCAAAAAACTCATTAAAAGATGGCCATTGTGTAAATCAGCAAAGTAATTGGGAGAGAAGGTCTTAGCCATTGAAAATTACCGTTGGACTATAAAAGATGGCAGAGTTGTTTCTTTTTAACAACGTAGTCACTCTTATGGGTGGGTCCTCTCCAGTTCTGAGGTTTCTCCCCCCCGATCTACCAGCGGGGTCACTGTTGAGGAGGTACAAGAGCCCCCTCGTCCCTTGGAGGTCAGTTCCGTTATTGTTCAAATGTTTGAATGTTCAAATGTATGGTTGTTTTGTTCTTAAGTTTACGTGGGAAATGTTTGAACGGGGTACACATCTTTGTTACAACGTGGTTCAGGAGTCATAGGGTCACATAGTTTGAGAATTGCTTCGTTAAATGTAAATGGTATGCATAATCCAGTTAAGAGGAGCAGGGTGATTACCAAAATAAAAAGAGATAAAACACAGGTGATGTTCTTACAGGAGACTCACATGAGAGACTTTAAGTTGCAGAAGATTCACGAGGGCCACCAAGGCCTTACCAAGTGCCGAGAACAGTACAACGGCGCTGTGTGGTGGCCGGGCATCGCCAGTGACGTGAAGAAGCTCGTGACGTCATGTAAACATTGCAAAATCAACAGATCGAGCCAAAGTAGAGAACCGTTGATCTCCACACCATTGCCAGACCTACCATGGCAAAAGCTCGCAGCAGACCTGTGAGAGTTCAAAGGTCGTCACTACTTGATCGTGATAGACTACTTTTCCAGATGGCTCGAGATCCTAGACTTACCAAAGACAAACTCAGAAACTGTCATACAAAAGCTGAAAAGCATCTTCACATGCTACGGGAGGAGCTCATGACAGATAACGGTCCTCAGTTCTCAGCCGAGCAGTTCAGAAACTTTACAGCTGAGTACGACTTCCAGCACGTTACTTCAAGCCCTCACTTCCCACAATCCAATGGCATGGCCGAACGAGCTGTGAAGACGGCAAAGTGGATTCTCAAGCAAGATAACCCCCATCTAGCTCTCCTGAGTTATCGCTCAACACCAACAGAGCCGACTAGGCAAAGTCCAGCCAAGTTGCTTATGGGCCGAGAAATCCGCACAACACTCCCCGTACTCAAAGAGAGCCTGCGGCCAATGTGGCCTAATCTAGAGACTATCAAGAAAAATGACGCAAAAGCCAAACAGTCCTATGAGAAGTACTACAACCGCAGGTACTCCGCCAAGCCTCTACCACCACTCTCCATCTGCGATAAAGTCAGGTTGAAGATCGACGGAGAAAAGGCTTGGACAACACCAGCGACTGTGCAGCGCCAGGAGGCTGCGCCGCGTTCCTTTACACTGGAGACTGAGCGAGGCGACACCCCACGACGGAACCGGCGCCACGTCAGGCTGATCAACCAGGAGCTGTCATCACCACGACAGATGGATGTTCCTCAGCCGACGGATCAAGATGGACAGTGTGAGCCAGCAGAGCAGGGCTTAACCACCGCCGGTGCTCCTGCTGACACCCCTGGTTTCCCTGAACACCCTACTCCAGTCGTCACCAGGTTTGGTCGGACTGTTAAACCCCAGGTATGCCATTTAGTTGAGATGATGAACAAAAGGGCAGAATAAATCCCTTCTCATCTCAAGGGACTGTGGTAGTCTACCCACACCCTTAGTTACTGTTCTAAAAAAAAAAAAAAAGGGGAGGGACAATGAAAAAAAAACGAAACACAAGAAACCTTTTAAGAATGTTTTTGTCGGGCATATGGAAGATTTTGTTTATTGAATAATGACTGAGGTGAAGTGGGTGTACAAGATTAAGCATGTAGTTTAAAGTTAGGCTAACAGTTAATGTTTGTATAGGAATGCCTACTATACTTGAAAAGGGGGGGAGATGTCATGTAGAGTAAAAGTTTAAGTGCATAATATTGCACACTGCGCATGTGTGACGCAGCCTTGAGTTCCAGGCACGCAGCGTGATGTACGTCAGTCAAGCAGTCTGTACGAGTCATGTTATCAGTCAGTCGTGTCTATGTTCAATAAAACCTTTCGTTAGAAATATACTGTCGTCCAGCAAGCGTCACTTGAAGACGTAAACGCCACAACCTCGTCACAATATTCTGTGGAACATGTCACCCTGGTGATCATTGGAGAGAGGAATGGGAACGTAGAAAACCCAGATAAAATGTGGCACAGAATTTTATTTAAATTTTACCATGACTTATGGGCATTTGTCTTTTATTTGAAATGTCCCATATGTATTTAAGAGTCGCCAGTGGAAGAATGAATATTACTGTGTTTTTGAGTGCTGATGGTCAAGATGATGATTAAAGTCTGATATGGAGTGATATTGGATGTCAGAGGAATCCCCATGCAGGTTGGCTGCAATTCACCACTTCACCATCTGTGTCATCAGAATCCCTGTCTCCAAAATGAGCGTACGCCTGGGTCAGAGTTGGCATGAGGACCACACATTTTTCTTTCAAGTTAACTTTTTATAGATCCAAACTTTTACGTGGAAAGTGGCGTATGCACATTTGAGGTCCATTTAGTGTCAGCAAGCTTTATAATTGACAGCCCTGCTGACTTCAGCTCCTTAGCTCTGTCAGCTCCACCAGCAGCTCCATCAATACAAACTCAGGTTCAGCAGCCAAATTATTCACGTTTCACAGAAAACAAACAAGTCAGCAGGAATTGTGGAGGAAATATGAACAAATGTAGATGAATGCAGATAAATGAGCTATTTTAATTATTTTTCATCCATAACAACATGTCATGGAGTATATTTGATGTAAAACTGACTTTAAGGAGCTGAAGCTCCCAGAACCAGAACCTGGTACTGTGACATGTTGTGTCTGAGTGTTTTAGTCAGTAAAATCCTTCCAGTGCTTCTAAAAGTGCTGAAGCATCAATCAGGGATTATATATTTGTTCCTGTCAGACAGATTCCAGGAGCTGAAATTCACTTTTCTAAACTGGCTTGAATCCCCTCTGACCCGCTTCACATGAGGGGGATTTATACACACTGGGGGTCCGAATGCTGTCCAGTTCTGACCTGAGACTCAGTTACACAGAGAGACAACATTGAAACTGGCTCCCAGTCAATGGACAAACAGAAAATATTTATTAGAATAGAAATCTGAACTTTGTTTTCAGCTAAAATGTATTCAATTATTCACAGAAATATAAACTCAACTATTTTAAAATCATCTTGTAGAAAATAAAAAAAATTATCTGATGAAAGTTTACAACAATTAAAAACCTTCAAATAAAGAAAACATCAGTATTTTTCATTTCTTCTATCTTCCTCTTTCTCAGTTCTGGATAAAAGCTGCAACTCTAAACTGAAATACAGCTCATTGTTTCATGTTTTCTGCTGATTATTTAATAAATCCTGGCAGGAAGTTGAAAAAAGAAAGAAACTAACTGGACCAAAGCAGTGAAGAAGAAAGCAGACATAACCGTGAAGATCCTCAGTGTGGATCAGTAGAATATCAGCCAGATGTATGCAGTTTAGTGTCAACATAAATCATCACAAATATCAGAACTAAAACATGGAGATCATCGTCAATTTCAAGAAGAACCGGCCTCGCCACGCTCCGCTGCTCATCAACAGCTCAGCTGTGGAGGTGGTCAGCAGCACCAAGTTCCTGGGGGTGCACATCACGGACAACCTCACCTGGTCTGTGAACACCACGTCACTGGTGAAGAGGGCACAGAAGCAATTGTACTTCCTGCGGCGGATGAGGAGAGCCCACCTGTCCCCGCCCATCCTCACGACCTTCTACAGAAGCACCATAGAGAGCATTCTGACCAGCTGTCTCTCTGTGTGGTGTGGAGGCGGCAGCGCCTCCGACTGGAAGAACGTGAGGAGAGTGGTGAGGACAGCAGAAGGGATCATCTGGGCTCCTCTCCCCTTCATTAAGGACATTTCGTCCCAGCACTGCATGTCCCGAGCACGTAACATCATCAGAGACCCCTCACACCCCCACCATGGACTGTTCTCCCTGCTGCCCACTGGGAAGAGGTTCCGCAGCATCCGCTGCAGGTCCACCAGGTTCTGCAAAAGCTTTTTCCCCGTTGCCATCAGACTGTTGAACTGCTGAACTATAAACTGGACTCTGCACCACATTTCCACATTTGCTCGCATTTTTGCACATATGCCTTTTGCAGCATCATTTTTGCACATACAAATGGTTTAAATATTCTCCTGTACACTGTGAACCCACATTGTTTCTTTCTCCTGCACTGTTTACATTTCAATTGTTTACTTTTTAATCACTGCTGCACCTTATACTGTAATTCACAAGCTGTATGCAACAAAATTTAATTCTGTACGCACTCTGTACATACAAAATGACAAATAAAGTTGTCTAAGAGTCTGACCTCAATCTTTGTAGTTTGCAGAGGGGAGTCTGGAGAAAACCACAGAGCTCCTTCACTCCAGTATCTTTCATGTCTGGGTTTCCACTCAGGTCCAGTTCTGTCAGATGGGAGTGGTTGGAGCTCAGAGCAGGGACCAGAGAAGCACAGCTGATCTCTGACAAACTGCAGCCCCACAAACTGAATAAAGAATAAAACATGTGAGCTGAAGCCAACGGGATGCAGGTTAAAACTGAAATATAAACAAATACATTATAACATTTAGAAAATTAATTTCCCTGAATGTAATAGCTCCAGAAACATGATGAACTGATGTCTGATATTTGACCCAGTAGAACTGATTTAAAGAGTTAAACCCAGCAGAACCAGAACATCTTATGATGATGTTTTGATAGAATATTTTAATCAAGCCATCAGTGGTTCTGGGCTGGAACTAAACTGGACTTTAATAACCAACGTTTGACATCAGAGCCGTTTATTAATGCTACTGTGATTGAATGGAAGCAGCTCATTTTCACAGTGAGAGTAACTTTCTACTGAGGGGAACTGAAGGATTTATCTGAAGGATCAACGGCTGAAAAACTTACACTTCACTCGTTTCTAAGCACATGAATACATGAGAACAGAAACGCTTCTACCTGTTCTACTGTCAGAGTGGATGCTATATAAGAAACAGAACCAGCCTGATATCAATGTTATTAGCAAAGGAAGCTGAACAAATTCCCAACAAACATCAGATTTCTTCATCCAGCCATCCAAGCTGAGATTTAACTGGAGGCTAACAGTTCAGAGCTCAATGTTGCTTCAGTTCAGAATGTGGAGCCCATAACAAATGGACCTTTACAGTAGTACTATTGACCGGGCCCTGGGAAACTTTAATCATGGCTCGGCGTACCACCTATTCACAGGAGATACCACTTGTTATTTATTTAGACTTATCCTCAATAATTACTGTTTAGTTTAATGCTGCTGCCTCCACCTAGCAGCAATTTATGAATTTCTAAATGTTTGATAAACTACGAAGAATGAAATTATAGTCTATTTCAATCTGATGTTAGAAGCACTCCCATGAAATAGAAAATAAATAATCATAATTGGAAAACAAAACAAATATTTAGAAAATAAGTGTTGTCTGCTCATGCCTATGCATATTCTCAATTATCAGAGTCATGGCAACTACAACAGGATTAAATCCAAGATTAGCAGACGTTCACTGATACAGCAGTCTTTGACAATCCTAGAGGCTCTAAGTTGAGCAAAGTGGAGTTTAGGAATTGCTGTCTTAGGCAATAAATCCTTGCAGGAAGTTTTCAAAACAAATGAACTTTAACTGGAACAAAGCAGTGAAGAAGAAAGCAAACCTTTCCATAAAGATCCCCTGTGTGGATCAGTAGAATATAAGACAGAGGTCTGCAGTTTAGTATCAACACAACTTTCACATCACAAATATCAGAACTAAAACATGGAGTCTGACCACAACATCTGTAGTTTGCAGAGCGGACTTTGGAGAAAACCACAGAGCTCCTTCACTCCAGCATCTTTCAGGTCTTGGTTCTGACTCAAGTCCAGTTCTGTCAGATGGGACGGGTTGGACTTCAGAGCAGAAACCAGTGAAGCCCAGCTGATCTCTGACAACCTGCAGTAAATCAATCTGAATAAAGAATCAAAGATGTGAGCTGAAGCCAACAGGATGCACGTTAAACCTGAAATATGAACAAATAAATAATAAAATGTAGAAGATTAATTTCCCTGAATGTAAAGTTCCAGAAACATGATGAACTGATGTCTGCTATTCAGTCCAGTAGAACTGATTTAAAGAGTTAAACCCAGCAGAACCAGAACATGTTATCATGATGTGTGAAGGTCCAGATCAAGGTGTGTTTCTCAGCAGTGGCGGCTGGTGATGAAGATGTTCTAGGGTTAGGCTTGGGGGGCACTAGAGGTTGGAGATTACCGCACAAAAAAATAAACTCTACTTGAACATAAATTGAACCATGATCACTTGCTGCTGCTGGATATTTAAGTCTGACTGGTCTGGCATCTGTTTAAAATGCTGCTGTCTTCTAGTCTGGGTCAGGGTTCTGCTAGAACAGTGGTTCTCAGACCCATAATGTTCTAAGCATTGGTTAATTTAACAGAGTTTCAGCTCATATTGATCTGGGTTTGTTTTCTACCTAAACCAGAAGCCTGTATGGAGGGTTTTCTCTAATGAAACATGGCGTCTGTTTAAAGTTCTGCTCATTCAGTCCCTGATCACTGAACACTGGTCCGATATTCTGCTGCTGGGCTCAGATGTGCTCCATCATACTAGGTCAGTTGTTCTTAGTGGGTATCTGTGTGTCATTGTGAGAACTAAAACCTACCATGAGGAGACTTTCTCCACCTCCGGCCCTCAGCTGTGGGTCAGCTTTCCTTAAGACCTGAGGGTAGCTCAGAGGTTTGAACTAAATAATAATCATCTGGATTTTTATTACATCTTTGTACAATCGAAAGAAATGTGTCCTCTGCATTTAACCTGTCCCTAAGGGAGCAGTGGGCTGCCACTGGTTGGTGCCGGGGAGCATTCTGGGTCTGAGGGTCTTGCTCAGGGACCCAGCACAGGAATCCGTGGGAGTTGAACCAGCCTTTCCAGGACACAAGTGTCCTGCTCTACCCACCAGGTGATCATTCCTCCACCAATAAATAAATGTAACTAAATATGATGTAGCCCTTTAATGCTCAAAAAATAAATGAGTGGCCTCTGGGTTATTTCAATCTCTTCAATGTTTACTTAAAAGTATTATTTGGGATCTATGCACAGTATTAGGTTGTAGCACAAAACACTGAATACTGGAATAATGAGGCACAGACTAAATCATCACTTGACACAAGGTATAGGTGTTAACAATACCCACTTACTTTCAAGAAAATAAAAAAGGTGAATAAAATAAATTTACTTTAGGACCTTTAAATAAATACCAGTAACAAGCGCTTTTCTGCATACAACACCAAAATGAAAACACTCAGGGTGTCAATCCAAAATCACAGTTCAATAATATTTGCTTAAATGCTTTTTTATTTAAACCTAAAGCTGACAAAATCCAAGCTAACCCTATATTGCAGGCTTGTTTCCATGCTTGTGAATATGGAGACCAAACTCAGTGGTCGCTTCACTCAAAGAGCAAATAATAAAAACTAAAACAGTACTTCGTGTCAGATGAATAATAATCCTAACAGAAATGTTCTGCTATGTTTGGTCCTTTTCTCAAGTGGAAAAAAACTTTGCACTCACAGTCAAGGCTCCGACTCCAATAATAGGCCACCTGCGTGGACCACACCCATCACAAACACCTTGTCCTTGTCTCTCAACTTTGCTAGAGGTCCTCTGAGCACTTCTAGGTGCCTTAGAGTGCTATCTGGGTCCAATCTCTTGTTGTCCGTTTGGGCAACAATACTGTACGAGCACCGAGGACCAGCTGAGTTAGTGAACTGCAGCCTATAGTCCATTAGCAAGCTTGTTAGCATCGACTAGTTGCTATGCTAAGCTAGCGGCAAAACACAGTCCCAAGATGGCGGCCATAATTTATGGGCAACGACAGTCGATGTAGGGTCTATTCTTGTATAATGTCTATGGTATAGACACTTGTTAATCAAACACATGTCTGACCAATAGAAAAGCACCTGCCCACTGCAGGATGTTTGTGTCAAGATGATTTAATCAAAAAATTAAACACTTTAAAACTTTTTTCACTTCAAGAAAACAAAACGCATTCACTTTTTTGTTCACGGGGGTATGTTTTTGCATTTGAACAATTTTTTCTTCTATTGAAAGTATTTTTTTTTCATTTAAACAGCTTTTTTGGAATTGAATGATTAAGACACAAATGTCCTACCCATATATGGCTCAAACACAAAAAAGATTACTTCAATCAAAGAGAACATTTTAAATTAAAAAAAGTGATCAAGTGCAATTTTTGGAGTCTCAAATATTTTATTTGCATTCAAAAACAATTTTCTATGATTGAAAAAGTTTCTCTTTTCATTGAAGTTACTTTTTTATTGATTTGTTGTTTGTTTGTTTGAAGCAACTTCTTTTTTTGATTGAATGATAAAGATACAAATGTCCTACCCAATCAAAAAACAATGTTACTTCAATTAAAGAAGTTGCTTTAAACAAAAAAAATGTGACTTCTATCAATGAAAACATTTTTAATCAAAGAAAAGCTGTCATAGTTCAGGCCTAGATGCAGACTGATCACTTTCCAAGCCTTGATTTCTTGTGTTACCCGAGCCTAATCTTGCTCTCGTTTCCCTCCTCATAGAACCCTGGATCCCAAGCCGAGACCAGACTTCTGTGACTCTCATAACACCATCCAGTTGTTCACCTCTCACCTCCCCTTTCTCAATAGAACCTGGAAACCCAGCCAATTCAATTCAATAAAATGTTATTTATATAGCGCCAATTCATGAAACATGTCATCTCAAGCCACTTTACAAAGTCAATTTCAATCATATTATACAGATTGGGTCAGATTATATAGTTTGGTCAAAAACTTCCTATATAAGGGAACCAATTGATTGCATTAAAGTCCTGACAAGCAGCATTCACTCCTAGAGAAGCGTAGAGCCACAGGGAGAGTTGTCTGCATTGTTCATGGATTTGCAGCAATCCCTCATACTGAGCAAGCATGAAGCGACAGCGGAAAGAAAAACTCCCCATTAACGGGAAGGAAAACCCTCCAGCAGAACCGGGCTCAGTATGAACGTGTAATGAATTAAGAGGAGATGAATCCGGTATTCAACCAGACACCAAAATAATACTTGACGGGATTTATTGAGGAGATGTTGGGTCAGGAACGCAGACAAAAAATAATCCAAAATGGTGTACAGAACAAACATCCAGGTGACAACAAAAACTGGGACAGACTCAAAAATCAGATGAACTGCTTAGGTAATCAGAATACACAAAAATGCTGAAGGGCTCTTACCAATGAAACGTGTGTGAGAAGTTCCGGCAACAAACAGAAAACTGAGGAGGGTTTAAATAGACAGGTGGACAGGTGAAACCAAGTGACTTCTAATTAACTAGGAACAGGTGAGAGTGATCAAGGAAGGGGAAGTGACTGAGAGGCTGATGGGACAAAAACTAAGAGGAACAACTACAGAGCCAAAATAACCATAAAGAGAAAACCCAAGAAAGAAAACAAGGCTAAGACTGAACAGAACACAAGCTTAAATCAAATCTAATAAAGAAGACCAGATAACTAAAACAGTTAATAAGGCTAAACATGAATCCAATACAACACAAAACTATTAACAGAAATAAACTGTAAGGCAGGAAAGTTAAGTTAACCAAAACAACAACATGAACCAGAAGAGAAAATTACAGAACGGTCATCTGCCTCGACCGACTGGGGGTTACAGAAGACAGAGCAGAGACACAACAAGATAGATAAAGAGCACAGAAGCACACATTTATCCAGTAATCTGTTCCACATTAGATGGTACTAGCGGGTGATCTGTCCTCCCTGGATGATTTCACAGTCAACAGAATGCCAGACCAGGTGTACCTACTATGAAGAAAAAAGAGAGGGAATAAAAAGTTAAAAGCTGAAATGACAACAGTCATTTCAATGCAATGCAAAACTGGAGAACAGTAGAAATCAGTAGAGTGAGAGAAATAGACCCTGATGTCCTCCAGTAGCCTAAGCCTATAGCAGCATAACTATAGATGTAGCTCAGGGTAACATGAGCCACTCTAACTATAAGCTTTGTCAAAAAGGAAAGTTTTTGAGACCAATATAGGAGAGATCAAAAGTTATCACACAGCTTCAGTCGCTTCAGCCAAAAACCACTGATCAGGCCCGAAATCTGGGAGTAGTGATGGACTCAGACCTGAACCTCCAAAAGCATTTAAAGACAATTACAAGGTCGGCCTTTTATCACCTGAAGAACATTTCCAGGGTTAAAGGACTGATGTCTCAGCAGGATCTGGAAAAACTAATCCATGCGTTTATCTTTAGTAGAACTGATCACTGCAACTGTGTTTTCACAGGTCTGCCTAAAAAGTGGATCAGACAGCTGCAGACAGAGAGGAAAGGGAGCTGGGATTGTAAAGTGGACTGTGGACCAGTTTGTCAACAGTGTGAAGGAAGAACTTGATGCTGCAGAGATGAAAGTAACCCAGATGATGATGTGGATGTGGAAAGTGATGGAGAGGCTGTCCAGGATGATGCAAAGGCTCTAAAGCTGAAAGGTGGCAGAGATACAGGAATTTTCAATGGATATTTTAAAAGTACCAGATTTGGTTAAAGTTGACTTTGCACAATAAGCAACTAATGCGGCATGATGTCCACGGCTCCGGGAAAATATGGGCTGCACGTGATGCAAATTAGCCAATGAGCTGTGTCAGTCAGGTTTGCTGCTGCTGGCTACTTTTTAGAAAAAAAAAAGCAAAATCAAAATCAAAAAGCACTTTGGATTTTAAAGTAGAAAAACGTTCTATTTTTATGTTACTTTTTGTTTAAAAAGTCAATGTATAAGGTGGATGCATAAACATTTTATTTCAGTGTTAAATACTATGTGAAGTAACGGATTGTAATTAAAAATGTGTTCGGACCTTTACCGGTTGTTGATTTTTGTTATTCGGACCCCGCTGATTTTTAATTAGTGACCCCTGCAGTAGAGCTTTCTGAGCTATCTAATATTTTAGCTTCATCTAAACCTTCTACCTGCATGTTGGATCCAATCCCAACCAAGTTGTTTAAAGAGATATTCTCTCTGATCACTGGTACTATTTTAGACATGATTAATCTATCCTTGGTAAATGGATATGTACCACAGCCTTTTAAAGTAGCTGTTATTAAACCTTTACTTAATAAACCATCTCTTGATCAAGATGAGTTAGTAAATTACAGACCTATATCTAATCTTTTTTTCTTATCTAAAATTCTTTGAAAGTAGTTGCTAATCAACTTTGTGAACATTTACAAAGTAATGACCTACTTGAGGAGTTTCAGTCAGGCTTCAGAGCTAATCGTAGCACTGAAACAGCTCTGGTGAAGGTCACCAATGATATTCTCATGGCCTCTGTTAATTTAGTAGTACTGGCCTAATCCTGCTTTGCTCTGAAGGCCCATTTTTACCCCGGTTTAAGATTTGACAATAAATGAGAAAAAATATTGATCAGAGGTAAACATTGTAATATGCATATTTAATTAATTAGGAATTCCGGATGGAGACAAGAGTTTTACATTACCATTCTGTAGTATTAATTTCAAGATGACATCCTGTCTCATGGAAATGCAAAGATTCTGTCTGAATTTTGACAAATTTGAACACATTTTAAAAGGCTGACTCCCCTCCCATGTCTTCAGGAGGGGGTGGTGATCTGTTCTTAAAACAAAGAGACTCTACTCCTCTGCTAAGGGTCAAGCCAAATGACCTATCCCCTGCCAAAAAAAACCATGTGTTATTCTACCCAGCAACAGAGGAGAGACATACTTTAAGCCTGGGAGGTTTGTTTTGTTATTCTCCCATACAACTGCCTGATTAATATAACAACTAAGATATTTTCCTCAACACCTCAGATAATGGACTTGTGTCTATACTTGTCCTGTTAGATCTCAGTGCTGCATTTGACACAGTTGATCACAATATTCTCCTACAAAGACTTGAGCATACTGTAGGGATTAAGGGAAAAGCATTAGGCTGGTTTAAACCTTATCTGTCGGACAGATTCCAGTTTGTTCATTTTAATAATAAATCTTCTTCAAACTCTAAGGTCACTTGTGGAGTACCACAGGGTTCAGTCCTTGGACCAATTCTCTTTACTATATATATATGCTTCCGATCGGCAAAATTATCAGATAGCATGGGATTAATTTCCACTATTATGTTGATGACACTCAGCTATATTTATCCATAAATTCTGATGAATCCAATGAGTTACTTCGACTGCAGTCATGTCTTGATGACATCAAAAGCTGGATGACTAAATTTCCTGCATTTAAATTCTGACAAGACAGAAGTTGTAATCTTTGGACCAGAGTCCTCAAAAAATAAACTTCTTAACCAATCACTTAATCTGGATGACATTAACTTGGCCTCTGGTAATAAAGTAAAAAAATCTTGGTGTTATTTTCGACCAAGACATGTCATTTAAATCCCATATTAAACAGGTTTCCAGAGTTTCCTTTTTTCACCTCCGGAATATCGCCAAAATTAGAAACATTCTGTCCAGGGGTGATGCTGAAAAACTAGTCCTTACATTTTTTACTTCAAGGCTGGACTATTGTAATTCTTAACTATCAGGAAGTCCACAAAATGCAGTTCAAAATCTTCAGCTGATCCAAAATGCTGCAGCAAGAGTTCTGATCAAAATCAACAAGAGGGATCATATTTCTCTAATTTTAGCTTCCCTTCATTGGCTTCCTGTTAAATCAAGTATAGAATTTAAAATTCTTCTTCTAACGTATAAAGCCCTTAATAATCAAGCTCCATCATATATCAGAGCTCTGATTACCCCGTATGTTCCTAACAGAGCACTTCGCTCTCAGACTGCAGGTCTGCTGGTGGTTCCTAGAGTCTCTAAAAGTAGAATGGGAGGCAGATCCTTTAGCTATCAGGCTCCTCTCCTGTGGAACCAACTCCCAGTTTTGGTCCGTGAAGCAGACACCCCGTCTACTTTTAAGACTAATCTTAAAACCTTCCTTTTTGACAAAGCTTATAACTAGAGTGGCTCATGTTGCTCTGGGCTGCCTTTATAGTTTTGCTGCTGTGGGCTTAGGCTACTGGAGGACATCAGGGCCTATTTTTCTCACTCTACTGATTTCTACTGTTCTCCAGTCTACTGTTCTCCAGTTTTGCATTGCATTACATTGAAATGACTGTTGTCATTTCAGCTTTAAACTTTTTGCTCTCTCTTTCTGTTTTTGCCTCATAGTAGGTACACCTGGTCTGACGTTCTGTTAACTGTGACATCATCCAGAGAAGACAGATCCCCCACTATTACCATCTAATATAGAACAGATTACTGGATCAATGTTTGCTTCTGTGCTTTTTTGTCTGTCTTGTTGTGTCTCTGCTCTGTCTTCTGTAACCCCCAGTCAATCGAGGCAGATGACCGTTCATACTGAGCCTGGTTCTGGTTCTGCTGGAGGTTTTCCTTCCCGTTAATGGGGAGTTTTTCTTTCCACTGTCGCTTCATGCTTGCTTAGTATGAGGGATTGCTGTAAAGCCATGGACAATGCAGACGACTCTCCCTGTAGCTTCTCCAGGAGTGAATACTGCTTGTCGGGACTTTGAAGCAATCAACTGGTTCCCTTATATAGGAAGTTTTTTTGACCAATCTGTATAATATGATTGAATTTGACTTTGTAAAGTGCCTCGAGATGACATGTTTCATGAGTTGGTGCTATATAAATAAAATTGAATTGAATTGTTGCTCAGTGGTCCAAAGTCCTGTTGCAGATCAAAGTAAGGTTTGCATTTCATTTGGAAATCAAGGTCTCAGAGTCTGGAGGAAGAGGTCCAGAATGCACGCGGCTTGAAGTCCAAAATGAAGTTTCCAGTCTGCTTATTCAGAGTGCCATGTCATCTGCTGGTTCTGGTCCACTGGGTTTCCTGAAGTCCAAATTCAACTAGAACATTTTGAAGCACATCATGCTTCCTTCTGCTGCTCATTTCTATTATAACCAATGACATTACTGTCTCTATATTCAGTTTTCTGTGGCTTATAAACAGTTTTTTGCCTATTTTCTCCTCTGATGGATTACCTTTATGAACTGTATTTATTTGATTTTAAACCACTGCTACTGTAAGTATTCCTGTCTTAATCAGCCTTAATGAACTAAACAGAAAGAATTTTACACTTCATCTGATAACCAACAAAGAAAATATTTAGAGCATCTTTAACCCAAAACACGTCTGGACAATCAGGACTTTCACTAGGACTCAACAACTGGATCAGAACTAGCCTGGCTCAGTATCACTGGTTAACCAAGCATCTCATGACACATTTACTCTGTTCCCCAGAAGTTCTGACCATAACTCCTGCCTTCAGAGCTCAGGAGCATCTCTCAGCATTTAGCTTCTATCATCTGAACTCAAGACATGAAACAGTTCTCTGCTTCATTACTGCCATCACCACGGAGGACCAAGCTACCATGTTGGACAACCCACCAAGCAGAATGTCTTTACAAACTTCTAAATTCCACCTTTAACTCGACATCTGTTCCACTTTAGGGTCTTTCTAAACCATGATAACTGTTTTCTATTACCTATATGTTATTTAAGACCCAGCTTACCTGTAAAAACAGAGAAATACAGGTTAAAAGAAGAGAACTCACTGTACTGTCTGTTCACTGCCTCATCACTGCTGCGCACTCTGCTGGTGACACCTATATTACACTGTATTATAGCAACATGGACAATAGTTCTGCCAACACAAAGTGAAAACACCACAATAAAATACAACGAAGAGCAACTATTTCCATAGATTCATCTATATCATGCTGTCACATAATATTCTAATTCCTGACACTGAATTTTTGGTTTTTATTCTCTTTGAGCCAGAATCATCAAACTGACAAGAGATAAAGGCTTGAAATAGTTCACTCTGTGTGATGAATCTGACTTTCTCTTTCTCATACCAGAGTCACAAATGTAACATTTTCACAACATATTTGATGAGACTGGCCTGCATACTAATATATATTATGATTATTCAGTTTCTTTGTTGTATTTCTTGTTGCTCAAACGTGTTGGGTTGCTGCTGAACAGTACCGCTAAGTCCAGAGACCGTCTGCTGCAGTAGAAGTTTTTACTTTTCAATATTGTGGTGTAGTTTTAATACCCACACTGTTGGGTCCTGGCAGGTTGAGTTTGTTCTGGTTCTGTCTGATTGAGCTGTCAGACTGAAGAGGACGGTTCCTCTCTGACCCGGACCAACAGAACAACAGCTTCAGGAGAAAGCTAAGGTGGTGGAACCTGGTGTTGCTCTCATTTTTATTTATTTTACATTGTCTGTTTTTCCTCTTCTTAAAAATCCTTTTTTTAGATAATACTATTTTAATCTTTTTATTTAATTAATTTATGTGTCTGTATGTGGTCCTAACACTGCTCCTCTAGGAACAAAAAATTATCTTTGATATACTTAGAAATTAAAAATAAAGCTAAATTATCTTGTCAGCTGAATCTTTCCCATATCAAACTGAAACATCTCTATCATTGATTCACATCATTTGACTTATTTTCCTAGTTTTTGGTCATCAGTCCAAAACATTCTAAGTGTGAACTGTTCAATACTTTGAAATGATCAGAGAAGAAAAAACATAATTTACAAGGCAAAACATTTGGACACTAGGTTGTCTTTAAAGAAAATATGTCAAAACAAAATTATTAATTAAAATAAGGTTTAAAGTAGCAGTGAAGATAAAACCAACCTCAGCTTCTTTATTTTAAAGACTGGAGTCTCCATGATCTCACAGAGACGCTTCATCTCAGAGTCTCCAAAGGTTCTCCCTCCATCACGGATCTCATCTATATACAGTTCAGTCAGATGGGAGGTGTTGGACTTCAAAGCTGTGGCCACAACTTCACAGTCAGTCAGTGAGAGACTACAGCCCACTAGTCTGGGATTAGAGAAACAATAACATCGGTTTTGGTTAAATCAGACTAATAAACACTGATAAAGTGACTAAAACATGATGACTAAACAGTGATGTCATCATCAGATGGCACTCTTCACATAAATGTCTATTCTTGGAACTTTTATTGTTTGTGCTATACCTCCTTCCTCTCAAAATTTTTTTTACTCTATCCTGATGATTGTCAACTTTATTTGCCAGTTGCTAAAAACAGCCACTGCCCCCTGACACCCCTTCTTGACTGTCTGATTGACAACAAGGCTTGGCTGTCAAAAAAGTTTCTGAAGCTTATTAAGAGATGATGGTGTTTGGAAGTGCCATCTCTGACTTGGGACCTTTCAAGCATTTTGTACGTTCCAAAGTAACCAGCCTTGGTGTCACCATAGACAGCAATTTTAAACTGAATAAACAAATAAACAGCGTTTTAAAATCGTGTTTTTATCATCTCCGTCTTTTATCTAAGGTAAAACCATTTTTATCTTTTAACCTCTTTGACCAGGTTTTACACTCTTTTATTTCTAGCCATCTGGACTACAGCAATGCAGTTTATTCAGGCATTAGCCAACGAGCTCTCTCACGTCTGAAGTTAGTCTAAAATGCAGCGGCTCGTCTTTTAACGGGGACCAGAAAACATCAACATATTACACCAATTCTTGCGTCTTTGCACTGGCTCCCTGTTCATTTTAGAATTGATTTTAAGATTTTTTTGTTTGTGTTTAGAGCCCTGAATGGGATGGCTCCTCAATATATCAGAGACCTCATCCAGATTTATTCTCCGGCACGTGCTCTAAGGTCTGAAGGCCATCTTCAGTTAATAGTGCCTAAGACGAGGCTTACAACCAGAGGGGACAGAGCCTTTTCTGTAGTTGTCCCCAGACTTTGGAATGCTTTGCCCCTCCATGTACGGACTGCCTCTACGGTGGAGTGTTTTAAGTCTTAAGACCCACTTAAGACCCACTTTTACTCTTTGGCTTTTGACACCGCGTAGTTGTGTGGTCCTCTGTGTCCTTTTTAGTTTATTTATTTTATTTATATATTTTTTTTCTTATGTACAGTACATTGGAAACTTTTTCTGTTGTTAAATGTGCTATATAAATAAAGTGGATTGGATTGGATTGAAAAGCTTCATTTAACGACAAAGATGAAGAAAGATCATCTACAGTAAAACAACAGAACTGACTAAATATATCTAGATGTCCATGTTAGGATTTGGCTCTCTCTTGTATATAAATTATCACCAGATTATCACTAGACATATTGGAGCCTAGTGATAATACCCTATAGTTATTTTGGCTTCATCTCACTTACAAATCATCTCTAACTATACGTACAAGTGACACCTCTGAATTTTACTGGAAGTGACCAAACTGGGTAAAATTACTTAAAAAAGTATCAGAAAGAAAACAAAAGGCTCCAAATTTCATTTAGTAAAAGAGAGTCATCACTTAATGTAACAGGTAACGGTGTTACGTTACTTACAATATAACAGCGTCTTTTACTACAACTCGATCAATAAAGCACCTTTTCTTCAGAGCATGCTCTCCGCTGCAGGAGATTACCAGGGGGTGACTTAGTTTTGCACTTCTTCAATGATATAATACCTGAAGTACATTCTAAGCTGGCTGCTGTCTGCAGTGGTGTGATCCCTATTTAATTTTACTACAAAGTTTGTTTTAGTTTGATATATTACTTAAAGAGAATATTTTGTTACAACCATTTTATAGCTGGTTGCAGCTTGTTAATGTGCAATAATTATCAAGTTCAAAAGCATTTGGTTTATTTTATTGTTCTTCTATGATAAACATTGAGTATGATAATAATAATCATCATATCAACATAATTTAATTGCAACTGATGGATATCTTGACTCTTGACCCACTTGTGCCACCACACACAAAAATGGTAGATTAGTGAATAATGTTTTCAGATTTATACTCCATTAGTTATTCATTATTATGCATTTTATATTTGACACATAAACTCAGAGTTTTTAAAGTTTCACTAACAGGAAAGTCGTCCTAATGATTTGACAGTTTAGATCACATAAAGTAACTGAATAATTACTTTATCTAGTAAGTAGTGCTGGATGTGAAAATTCTGGAGTAAAGGCCTCTTGTGTTTTAAAGCCAGACCTATCAGCTCTGAGCCACTCTGAGCATTAAAGTGACTCATACCTGCAGATGGAGGCAAAGGAGAAGGCCGGCTCAGCTTCAGATAAGGTCCAGGCTGGTACCTATGGTGAGTGGATGGTGCCACGGATAACCTGCCTAGGAGACTGTCCCACATTACCCCCACCCCCTCCAGATATGTGTTCATAACTTTATGTTCCTGTAGTTAATAGCAGCACTGTATAGACAGTTAATCTGCTTTATCACTCCGGTTTATGGTGATTGACAAATAACTGTCAGTGTGCATTACACCACCAACTGGTCAGTGTGAA
This sequence comes from Fundulus diaphanus, assembly GCA_037039145.1. NCBI lineage: Eukaryota > Metazoa > Chordata > Actinopteri > Cyprinodontiformes > Fundulidae > Fundulus > Fundulus diaphanus. Next base: position 2,525,407 of record CM073137.1, on the reverse strand, counting down.
TTATGCATTGATAACGTTGCTTCATGTGAACTCTATTTTCTCTAGATTTAGATTTGTCTATAGATAGATAGATAGATAGATAGATAGATAGATAGATAGATAGATAGATAGATAGATAGATAGATAGATAGATAGATAGATAGATAGATAGATAGATAGATAGATAGATAGATAGATAAAGAAACCTATCTATCTATCTATCTATGTTGTGGAAAATACTATTTGTTTTATTAATCCGCATTTTTATGGAAAGTAATAAGAAGCCTCTAAACTGTGTCTCCCCTCTGAGGCAGAAAACACACAGCTCACAGGATGTGTGAGAGCTAGTTTATGGTTCTCGAGGTCATTTGGGTTGACACCTGATAGGACAAGTTGGGTACAAAATCAGCTTTACTGAATGAAGACCTTGAGAGAAGAGCTTCCTCGTTTTGAGAGGAGATAGAGCCTGGAGCCACGGTGTCTGGGCCTAAAACCCCCAAATTAATCGGGAGGGGTTAGTCACTATCATAAAAAGATGGGTTTGCGAAGAAGACATTAGACAAAGAAGTTGCAATGCCTGGGAGAAGGACGTGGGTAACATACTGAAACTAAGCTTGTAAGTTTTTCTTTGTCTCTGGAATTTCAAATGAAAAAAATATGCATATTTTAAATGTTTGCCTCTGATAAATTGTTTCTCCTTTACTGCCAAATCTTAAACCGGGGTAAGACGGGCCTTTAGAAATAAGCAGGAGCAGAAACTAATTAATTTCCCTAAACTGTGGAGGAAATAAGCAGATAAACTTCTTTACCAATCATACAATTATAATACGTCAATAATATAAACTTCAACATCACCGTAGAGCAGGGTTATTCAGATAAATTGCTTAGGGGGCTACAGTTACTGAAAGACAAAAGCTCAGGGGCCAGACATCCAGCAAGTCTTGTAAAATAGAAACTTACAATGATCTGTTACTGTTTAAATTTATTTTACATCATCAAATCAAAAATGTAATTAGCAGAAGCCAAATCTTTAATTCAAAGAAAGACCAAGTGTTGAAAATACTTTCATGTCAAACTGAAAAAGAAACATGAGACATCAGTTTTTTTGTACACCTTACATGTTTAAAATAGATACACAAATTAAAGTAAAATACCTGAAGTTCATATAATTTCATCCAAAAATATGCCAGTTTTATTTTTTTCTGTACAATAAAACAATAAAAGAAATGCATAAGGCTGTTTCCATTTCAATTAGTAGCCTTAGATTAGCTAGTAGACAGCAAAGTTGCAGCTGATACAAATCATTCTAGCGGATATAGTTAGCTGAAATCTTTCTCTTCAAACTCTGTTCCAGCTCCATAACATAGTGTAACAAGCCAAAGGGCTCCGGAGAGACACTGTGGTGTTAGGCTTGGCTTGTCATGGACTGTTGCTACTGTCCTCACAACAGGTGACTATGTGAAGCTAGACAGCCAACAAGATGAAAAAAGTTTTCCACACAGGCTTACTTTCCTTGACTTCTCTGAAGAACCTTTATTCATAAATTTGGTTTTATTGGAACTGAAATATACAGAAGAAAATATATATATACTAATTACTGACCAATACCCATGTCTGAATATCACCAGTACATTCCACACTCAGCTAGCTTAGCTTCAACACAAAGATATCAGTGACACATTTTTCTATTCTTTACCCTAAATAGTTTCAAAACATCTTCAAGTGCTTTCTGAACAAAGTAATAGTCCCAAAGACGAATGTTTCCCAAGGCGGAAGAGTGTAGTACACATGAGTGGTTTTTCTAGCTTACGGACTGAAACGCTGCTTTTCTGGGAGAAACTACATCAAAGATAGTTTAGGGTACGAGCACTTATTACCTCAGATTGAGGGTGAGAATTGAAGTGATGATTGGTCGGAATTAACCCTATAGCTGTATTATAGGTTTTTGAGAGTTGGAACCTAAGACCTCCTTCTCTGTTTATGGTTGTTTTTTCTCTCTTAACGTAGATGGCTTCCTTCACACCCCTTTCAAACCATCTGTCTTCTTTGTCCAAAATGTGAACAAAGAGTGTCCTTTGTCCTTAAGGTGTAGGTGGACAGCAGAGTCTTGTCCTGAGGAGGTAGCTCTCCTGTGTTGAGCCATGTGTCTGTGGAGAGGTTGTTTGGTTTCTCCAATATAAAGATCAGAACCATCCTCACTGCACTGAACTGCAGACACCACTCCACTCATCTTAGGTTTGGGGGTTTTGTCCTTGGGATGCACCAGCCTCTGTCTGAGGGTCCTGTTTGGTTTGAAATGTACTGGGATTTTGTGTTTGGAGAAAATCCTCTTGAGTTTTTCAGAGACACCAGCAACATATGGGATGACGATGTTTTTGCGTTTATTCTTCTCACCATTATGTTCTGCAGCGGGTCTTCTGGATTTTCTTGGTGATTTGACAAAAGCCCAGTTAGGGAACCCACAGGTTTGGAGGGCATCTCTGATGTGTTTCTGTTCTTTGTGCTTCCCTTCTGTTTTAGTTGGGACATGCTCGGCCCGGTGTTGTAAGGTTCTGATCACAGAAAGTTTGTGCTCCAGTGGGTGGTGTGAGTTAAAAAGAAGATATTGGTCTGTGTGAGTGGGATTCCTATAAACTCCAATGTTCAACTCAACTCAAACTTTATTTATAAAGCACATTTAAAACAACCGGGGTTGATTAAAGTGCTGTACAGAAATCACAGTTGCAGAGCCTAAGATAAAAACTGAAAGCAAATATACATAAACACAATGCAGAAAAAAAATGAATGGAGATAAAATATAATAAAATAAATATTTCAATGTAAATAAAATAAATTTCAATATAAATTAAAATAAAATTTTGACAAATGTTCACTTAGACTTGATTAAAAGCCAGGGAGAAGAAGTGTGCTTTTAGAGAGGTTTTAAAAACTTCAAAGGAGCCTGCCGATCGAATATGCCAAGGCAATTTATTCCAGAGTTTCGGTGCCGCTGCCATAAAGGCACGGTCACTTTTGGTTTTAAGTCTGGTTTTAGGCATGGCCAGTAGCAACTGATTAGAGTATCTCAGTGTTCTGGCCGGGGCATGGATTTGGAGAAGCTCAGTCAAATACTGAGAGGCTAGGCCATTAAGAGCTTTAAAAACAAACAATGTCATTTTAAAATCTATTCAAAAACGTTTTTAGAATACATTTAGACAATGTTTTTAGAATAGAATAGACAATGTTCAGGTTTCCATCTCCTTCCATGCTCACCAAACAGTCCAGAAAAGGTAGCTTGATGTCTTTGTCATCCTGTCTGGTAAACTTGATGTTGATGTGTCTTGTGAAAGCTTCCACTTCTTTTAACTGGATTTTGACAAATGTGTCATCCACATATCTAAACCAGTGGCTCGGTGGTGTTCCTCTGAAGGTGCCCAAATCTCTCTTTTCCATTTCTTCCATGTAAAGATTTGCTACAATTGGGGACACTGGAGATCCCATGGCACAACTATTCTTCTGTCTGTAAAAATGATCACCAAACTTGAAATAAGTTGTTGAAAGACAGAGGTCGAGTAGGGTAGAGATCTGGTCTAGAGTGACATTAGTCCTGTTATTTAGGTCACTGTCTTGTTCAAGACGTTTCCTGACTGTTTCTACTGCCTCTGATGTAGGTATGCAAGTAAAAAGTGAAGTGACTTCGATAGACACCAGAGTTTCTCCAGGGGCCATCTTTAAAGGGGAAGTCCGGTCAACAAGGAAAAATCAGGGTATCATTAGCTATAACTAAAACTAATACGTTCGTGGTTATTTAATGAACTTATCTTTAATCAATAAGAAAATAAAAACATAAATTGTCGTCTGAATCACTGTGTATGGGGGCTGACATTACTGCCCAGATTTGGGCAGTAAGGGGCGTTTGACATCACATCCTGCGACGTAGAAAAGCGGAAGCGGCGACAGCATTTCTCTCCGCTTTCCATGCAAAGTCAATAGGAGCCGTTCTACACAGCTGCGATCATCAATAATTATTTCGGATTTCCAGAGGACTTCACCGCTGACATTCCCAAGAGCTATTGCCGAAGCAACAATGCCCACGTGCATGGCCATCGGATGTTCCAACACAACTGGTAAAAGTGGAAAAAACATAGCTTATTTCAACTTCCCGATTCATGAGCCACCGGGCTCGACGCTGGATTGCCAACTTGATGAGCGGATTTGCCATCTAACTTCTGGCCAGAGAGAAAACACGTCATATGCAGTGACCATCTCGAAGAAGAATGTTTTGAACATGACATGAGGGCGAGGATTTTCAGTAAGTTATTTTAAAATTTTTAATTTAGAAGTTACGGGGATGGTTACCGACCAGAGGGGCGGAGGGATACCACATGGTATATATACACGCGCGCGCACACACACACACACACACGCGCGTGTATATATATATATATACTGTAGGACCCGACTGAGTTTGCAATGGAAATAGGTACGCTGGACTCCGTCAAAAGTCCGGTTTCTGTCAAGAAACTCTTCTAAAACATCCATATCGCTATCAGATGATGATGACTCCACGGAACTCTCATCACTGTCACTAAATACTTCATCACTCTCTGCTTCGTACAGAGCACCAGTCGCCATCTTGGAAAATAGTGCGCCGTGACAAACAGAGCGTTGAAACTTGCTCAACAGCGGGTCCGCCGAGTGACGTCAAAAAATGGGAGGTGACAGTACTATTCTTGACCAAGATGGATTCCTCCACATACAGTTGTGGTCAAAAGTGTACATACACTTGTAAAAAAAATCATAATGTTATGGCTGTCTTGAGTCTTCAATAAGTTCTACAACTCTTATTTTTCTGTGATAGAGTGATCGGAACACATACATGTTTGTCACAAAAAACAGTCATAAAGTTTGGTTCTTTCATAAATTTATTATGGGTCTGCTGAAAATGTCACCAAATCTGCTGGGTCAAAAATATACATACAGCAACAAAATTTGTCAACTTTGGTGATGTAGCGAGTTGTGTCAATCAAATTAGCTTCATGTCATGGCCTCTTCACTTCTTCTAAGTGATTCTGATTGACTACAGCTGTTGACTTCTCATGAGCCCATTTAAATAGGGCTCATTTGACCCAGTGATTAGACTCAGCTACAAAAGCTACAATGGGAAAGTCAAAGGAACTCAGTGTGGATCTGAAAAAGCGAATTATTGACTTGAACAAGTCAGGGAAGTCACTTGGAGCCATTTCAAAAGCAGCTACAGGTCCCAAGAGCAACTGTGCAGACAATTATACGCAAGTATAAAGTGCATGGAACAGTTGTGTCACTGCCACGATCAGGAAGAAAACGCAAGCTATCACATGCTGCCGAGAGGAGATTGGTCAGGATGGTCAAGAGTCAACCAAGAATCACCAAGAAGCAGGTCTGCAAGGATTTGGAAGCTGATGGAACACAGGTGTCAGTCTCCACAGTCAAAGCGTGTTTTACATCAGCATGGACTGAGAGGCTGCCGTGCAAGAAAGAAGCCCTTGCTCCAGAAAAGGCACCTTATGACTCGGCTGAAGTTTGCTGCTGATCACATGGACAAAGATAAAACCTTCTGGAGGAAAGTTCTCTGGTCAGACGAAACAAAAATTGAGCTGTTTGGCCACAACACCCAGCAATATGTTTGGAGGAGAAAAGGTGAGGCCTTTAATCCCAGGAACACCATGCCTACTGTCAAGCATGGTGGTGGTAGTATTATGCTCTGGGGATGTTTTGCTGCCAGTGGAACTGGTTCTTTGCAGAAAGTAAATGGGATAATGAAGAAGGAGGATTACCTCCAAATTCTGCAGGAAAACTTAAAACCATCAGCCCGAAGGTTGGGTCTTGGGCGCAGTTGGGTGTTCCAACAAGACAATGACCCAAAACACACATCAAAAGTGGTAAAGGAATGGCTAAACCAGGCTAGAATTAAGGTTTTAGAATGGCCTTCCCAAAGTCCTGACTTAAACCCCATTGAGAACATGTGGACAGTGCTAAAGAAACAGGTTCATGCAAGAAAACCATCACATTTAGCTGAACTGCACCAATTCTGTCAAGAAGAGTGGTCAAACATTCGACCTGAAGCTTGCCAGGACCTTGTGGATGGCTACCAAAAGCGCCTAGTTGCCGTGAAAATGGCCAAGGGACATGTAACCAAATACTAATGTTGCTGTATGTATATTTTTGACCCAGCAGATTTGGTGACATTTTCAGCAGACCCATAATAAATTTATGAAAGAACCAAACTTTATGACTGTTTTTTGTGACAAACATGTATGTGTTCCGATCACTCTATCACAGAAAAATAAGAGTTGTAGAACTTATTGAAGACTCAAGACAGCCATAACATTATGATTTTTTTACAAGTGTATGTACACTTTTGACCACAACTGTAAATATGATTAAATGAGAATTATTCTTAATTAAAAAAACGTATAATTCTTTGCACAGTATGTAGTAGTTTTATATTTAAAGTACTTTCAGCAGTTTGAATTCTGATTCAAATACTAGCAAGCTGTTTAGCAATGTTATTAGCAATATTAACTCAATAACATATAACATTGCTAAACAGCTTGCTAGTATTTTAGCACCCTGGTGGGAAACACACCACATTACATAAAAAACTCTAAAGACTTTGCAAACAAGGTGAAGTCTTGTGAAGTCAGTGAAATGCGTGTGTTATATGGCCAACGTATAAGAGTGGAGAGCTCTGGGCAGGACTCTGTTCATTTGTTCACAATTTTTCTTGATCACAATTGGTCTTTTGCTTGGTTAAATAGAAATTAAGCTGTTGTTCCATTTCTGTTTATTAGTGTAGGGGTGCTGGAGAGACGGATTTAGACAGAGACAGTTCTGCCCCTCCCTCGGCTACCACCCCTCCCCGGGCTGCCACCTTACCGTGGTGGAGGGGTTTGAGTGTCTCAATGACCCTAGGAGCTATACTGTCAGGGGCTTTATGCCCCTAGCAGGGTCACCCAAGGCAGACAGGTCCTAGGTAAGGGACCAGACAAAGAGCAGCCCAAAGACCCCTTATGATGAGTACAATAAATGGACATCGTGTTCCCTCGCCCGGACGTGGGTCACCGGGACCCCACTTCAGAGACAGGCCTGGAGGTGGGGCACATTGCTGAGCGCCTGGTGGCCGGGCTTTTACCCATGGAGCCCGGCCACCAGGGGCTGAAGAGGAGACATGGGTCCCCCTTCCAATAGGCTCACCACCTGTAGGAGGGGCCAAAGGCGTCGGGTGCATTGTGAAATGGGTGGCAGTAGAGGGTGGGGACCTTGGCGTTCTGATCCTCGGCTGAAGAAGCTCTTGGGTACTTGGGACGTGGAATGTCACCTCTCTGGTGGGGAAGGAGCCTGAGCTAGTGCGTGAGGTTTTGAGAAGCTCTGGCTAGAGATAGTTGGACTTACCCCGACGATTGGCTCTGGCTCTGGAACCAGTCTCCTTGAGAGGGGCTGCCCCTCATCTTGGTGCCTGTACGTTGGGGTTTACCCCAGTGAACAAGAGGGTGGCCTCCCTCCGCATACGTGTGGGGGGACGGGTTCTAACCGTTGTTTGTTCTTATGCACCAAACACTAATCCAGATTACCCACCCTTTTTGGAGTCCTTGGAGGGGGTACTGGAGAGTTCCCCACCTGGGGTCTCCCTCAGTTTGCTGGGGGACTTCACGTGGGCAATGACAGTGAGGCCTGGAGGGGCGTAGTTGGGAGGAACGGACCACCTGATCTGAACTTGAGTGGTGTTCTGTTGTTGGACATCAGTGCTCGTCATTGTACATAACAAACACCATGTTCAAGCATAAGGGTGTCCATATCTGCTCTTGGCACCAGGACACCCTAGGCCATAGTTCAATGATCGACTCTGTAGTTGTTTCATCTGACCTGCGGCCGCATATCTTGGACACTTGGCTGAAAAGAGGGGCCGAGCTCTCCTCTGACCACTACCTGGTGGTAAGCGGGCTCCGATGGTGGGGGAGGAAGCCGGTCAGACCTGGTAGGCCCAAACATATTGTGAGGTTTGGCTGGGAACGTCTGGCAGTGTCCCCGGAGCTTTAATAAGGGCTGTCAGGTCTCTGTATGACCGGTGTCAGAGCCTGGTCTGCATTGCTATCACTAAGTCAGACTCATTTCCAGTGAGAGTTGACTCCACCAAGGTTGCCCTTTGTCACTGATTCTGTTCATAATTTTTTAATGGACAGAATTTCTAGGCCCAGCCAAGGTGTTGAGGGGATCCATTTGGGTGGCCTTGGTATTGCATCTCTGCTATTCGCGGATGAGGTGGTGCTATTGGCTTCATCAGGGGGTGATCTACAGCTCTCACTAGAGTGGTTTGCAGCCGAGTGTGAAGCGGCTGGTATGAAGATCAGTGACTCCAAATCCGAGACAATGGTCTTGAGCTGGAAAAGGTGCCTTCTCCGGGTTGCAGAGGATGTGCTGCCCCTAGCGGAGGAGTTTAAGTATCTTGGGGTCTTGTTCAGGAATGAGGGGAAGATGGAGTGGGAGATCGACAGCCAGATTGGTGCGGCGTCTGCTGTGAAGCAGGAGCTGTCCCGGTCTGTTGTGGCAAAGAGAGAGCTGAGCCAAAAGGTGAAGCTATCGATTTACCGGTCGATCTACGTTTCTACTTTCATCTATGGTCATGAGCTTTGGGCCATGAACGAAAGAACGAGATCCCAGATACAAGTGGGCAAATTGTTTTCTCCGTAGTGTGTCTGGGCTCTCCCTTAGAGATAGGATGAGGAGCTCAGTCATGCGAGAGGACTCAGAGTAGAGCCACTGCTCCTCCACGTTGAGAGGAGCCAGTTGAGATGGCTCGGGCATCTGGTTAGGATGCCTCCTGGACGTCTGCCTGGTGAGGTGCTCCGGGCAGGTCCCATCGGGAGGAGACCCAGGACACGCTGGAGGGACTATGTTTCTTGGCTGGCCTGGGAATGCCCTGGGATACCCCCGGAGGAACTGGCCAAAGTGGCTGAAACTGTCTTATCTTGTGGGCTCACCTCTTTGACTTTACACAGTAGGGGGGCTTACTCTGAGGGTTGAAGATTTCAGTGACAGTCGTTGCAACTGTGAGACAAACATAGTTGTGGAATGTTCAGGACTGTTCAGATAACAATCAAAGCTAGAGGTTAGTAACTGAACAGCATAAAACCAATGCTGTTCTACCATGCTGCTCTTCTGGGGTGTTTTTTACACAATGTTTCTGATGTTCTCCTATTTATTTTTTACAAAGATTGCCATCACCTGCGAACCAGAAGTGGCTCATAGACCATCAGTTCAATAGCCCGGACTATTGAGATTGAGTTTCTAAACAGGTGAATAATGGGGTACCAGCTATTATGGAAATATATAATTTTTTTTGTTAAACAATATATACAGGTAAAAGCCAGTAAATTAGAATATTTTGAAAAACTTGATTTATTTCAGTAATTGCATTCAAAAGGTGTAACTTGTACATTATATGTATTCATTGCACACAGACTGATGCATTCAAATGTTTATTTCATTTAATTTTGATGATTTGAAGTGGCAACAAATGAAAATCCAAAATTCCGTGTGTCACAAAATTAGAATATTGTGTAAGGGTTAAATTTAAAGACACCTGGTGCCACAAACTAATCAGCTGATTAACTCAAAACACCAGCAAAGGGCTTTAAATGGTCTCTCAGTCCAGTTCTGATGCCTACACAAACATGGGGAAGACTTCAGATTTGACAGCTGTCCAAAAGGCGACCATCGACACATTGCACAAGGAGGGAAAGACACAAAAGGTTATTGCTGAAGAGGCTGGCTGTTCTCAGAGCTCTGTGTCCAAACACATTAATAGAGAGGCAAAGGGAAGGAAAAACTGTGGTCAGAAAAAGTGTACAAGCGATAGGGATCACCGCGCCCTAGTCAAGACTGTGAAAAAAAACCCATTCAAAAATGTGGGGGAGATTCACAAGGAGTGGACAGCTGCTGGAGTCAGTGCTTCAAGATCCACCACCAAGAGACGCTTGAAAGACATGGGTTTCAACTGCCGCATACCTCGTGTCAAGCCACTGTTGACCAAGAAACAGCGCGAAAAGCGTCTCACCTGGGCTAAGGAAAAAAAGAGCTGGACTGCTGCTGAGTGGTCCAAAGTCATGTTTTCTGACCAAAGCTAATTTTGCATTTCCTTTGGAAATCGAGGTCCCAGAGTCTGGAGGAAGACAGGAGAGGCACAGGATCCACGTTGCCTGAAGTCTAGTGTAAAGTTTCCACCATCAGTGATGGTTTGGGGTGCCATGTCATCTGCTGGTGTCGGTCCACTCTGTTTCCTGAGATCCAGGGTCAACGCAGCCGTCTACCAGCAAGTTTTAGAGCACTTCATGCTTCCTGCTGCTGACCTGCTCTATGGAGATGGAGATTTCAGGTTCCAACAGGACTTGGCGCCTGCACACAGCGCAAAATCTACCCGTGCCTGGTTTACGGACCATGGTATTTCTGTTCTAAATTGGCCAGCCAACTCCCCTGACCTTAGCCCCATAGAAAATCTGTGGGGTATTGTGAAAAGGAAGATGCAGAATGCCAGACCCAACAACGCAGAAGAGTTGAAGGCCACTATCAGAGCAACCTGAGCTCTCATAACACCTGAGCAGTGCCAGAAACTCATCGACTCCATGCCACGCCGCATTAATGCAGTAATTGAGGCAAAAGGAGCTCCAACCAAGTATTGAGTATTGTACATGCTCATATTTTTCATTTTCATACTTTTCAGTTGGCCAACATTTCTAAAAAAATCCCTTTTTTGTATTAGCCTTAAGTAATATTCTAATTTTGTGACACACGGAATTTCGGATTTTCATTTGTTGCCACTTCAAATCATCAAGATTAAATGAAATAAACATTTGAATGCATCAGTCTGTGTGCAATGAATAAATATAATGTACAAGTTACACCTTTTGAATGCAATTACTGAAATAAATCAAGTTTTTCAAAATATTCTAATTTACTGGCTTTTACCTGTATATATTTTCTTAAAGCACCCAGAGCTACCTTGTTATCACTAAACTGTGGGTTGGAGTCTACAGAGGGGTAAGGTGGCAGCAGTGGATTCATTCTAGCTCTGTAGACAAGATAAGATAAGATAAGATAAGATAGGCTTTATTGATCTCACATTGGAGAAATGTACTTTGCCACATCGGCTCATTAGTAAAAGCAGGAAAGGTGCATCAGTTATATACAGTGTATCTTCATATATACAGTGGAGTGAAAGTGGAAAGAGAAAAATAAGAATAAAAATACAAAAATAGGAATGGGCAGATGATGTCTTATTTACATTCACGGTGATATATATATATATATATATATATATATATATATATATATATATATATATATATATATATTGACAAATAATCAGGTGGTGATAGCAGAAGTCACTTGTTTCAGGATTATTGCACGGGTGATAGTACAGTGTATTAAATAGATTATTGCACATTAGTTATTACAGTTATGGTTACAGTTATAATGCAGTATTGTGTAATCTGGTAGCAGCAGGGATGAATTACCTGTGGTAACGCTCCTTTTTACAGACAGGATGTCTAAGTCTGTCACTAAAGGAGCTGCTCAGCTCCTCTACAGTCTGGTGCAGGGGGTGGAAGGTGTTGTCCATGATGGATGTGAGCTTGGACAACACCCTCCTCTCAGCCACTTCCTCCACAGAGTCCAGAGTGCAGCCCAGGACAGAAGTGGCCTTCCTCACAAGCTTATTCAGCCTCTTTCTGTCCTGCTCTGCGCTGCCTGGGGCCCAGCAGACGACAGCGTAGAGGAGGGCTGAGGCCACCACAGAGTCATAAAAGGCCTCAGCCTCCTCAAGAGGTGGAGGCGGCTCTGGCCCTTCTTGTACAGAGCATCGGTGTTATGAGTCCAGTCCAGTTTATTGTTGACGTGAACACCCAGGTATTTGAAACTAGGGCTGGACGATAATTCAATACCAATATATCGATCAATAGACGTGTGGCGCGATAGGAAAAAAACGGGCCGATAAAAGTTCGATAAAAAAACAGTTTTCTTTCCTTCCTTTCAGCCTATCATATTAGTTGATGCTACAGTCACTACTTCTTCTCGACCAATCGTAATCGCGGACCCAGGCACGCCGTCACAAAGCGCCGCCCTCTCAAACCACAACACAGAGCGTGTGAATATGTCGCAGCAACGAGCTGCGGAGGAAACGGTCCCAAAATGAGGTTTTACTAGTTCGCCAGTCTGACAGAAATAAACCACAGTGATTTGTAAAACTTGCAAGAAACCGGTAAAAACAAAGTCTGGTAACGCAACCAACTTGTTTCATCACGTAAGCCGCTCACTCCCGCAGCAGCGCGAGCTGTGCAGCCCCGCGCGACTACGCGTCGTCGGAGGAATCTTATGGAAGTTCTTCCAAAACAAAGCAGGTACAGCAGCTAAACTGGGCTCCCTTCTTTGTGATAAAATGACAAAGCGTCCAAGCGGCATAAGGACATCACGCATGTAGTAACATGATTCATAGTGAGGGATATGCTGCTGTTGTCTGCAGTTGAAAAACCTGGCTTCAAACAATTACTCGCCATTCTTGATCCGCGATATAAAGTTCCGGGAAGCAAGTTTTTCCTCTAACAGCACTCCCTAAATTGTGCAACTAATGCAGGGAATCAGTGCAAAATGAGCTGCAGTCTGTGTCTTCCCATGCCACAACCTCGGACCTCAGCCTCTCAGTTATGAAACCTGAGAAGTAACTAGTGTACTATTCCCACCTAAATAGGCTATTTTATTTATTTATTTGGTATATTTATTTTGGCCATTTTACTGGTCACTGTAGTTTATTCTTAGTCAGTATTTTATAACATAACTCAGGTCTCTTAAGTTATTTTTCTTAAAAAAAATTCTGTTATGGTTAAAAAAGTTGGTTAAATAAAGATTTAATTGGAATTATGTGTTTGTGTTTTTTATTAAAATTAAATCATTTAGCAGTATCATAAAATGTCCAGGCAGAGCTGCACATAAATTATGGGTTTAAATATTTTCAATAATTATCGATATCGATCAATATACATTTTTTTTATTGATAAGCTTTTTTTCTATATCATCCAGCCCTATTTGAAACTCTCAACAATTTCTATGTCCTGGATGTTCACAGGTGGGTGAGGTGGGGGTCTTCTCCTGAAGTCGATCACTATCTCCTTGGTCTTACTGGTGTTTAAACACAGATGGTTCTTCTCACACCAGTCCACAAAGTCCATGATGACCGACCGGTACTCCAGCTCGTTCCCCTCAGACACACAGCCCACAATGGCTCATCAGTGTCATCAGTGAACTTCTGTAGGTGGCAGCTGTCCGTGTTGTATGTAAAGTCCGAGGTGTAGAGGGTGAAGAGAAATGGAGACAGAACGATGCCCTGGGGGGGGGCCCGGTGCTGCAGAGAGCCACCTCTGACTGACAGCCGTGCAGCCGCACATGCTGAGGGCGGTCAGTGACTTAGTCGATGATCCAGTCAGCCAGATGTTTGTCCACTTCAGCATCCTCCAGCTTCCCCCCCAGCAGTGCTGGTCTATGGTGTTAAAAGCGCTGGAGAAGTCAAAGAACATGACTCTCACAGCGCTCCCGGTGGTCTCCAGGAGGGTGAGCGCCCGATGCAGCAGGTAGATGATGGTGTCCTCTACTCCGATGTTGGGCCGGTAGGCAAACTGCAGTGGGTCCAGGGTGGGGCTCACCACAGTGCGTAGGTGAGCAAGGATGAGGTGCTCCATGGTCTTCATCAGGTGGGAGGTCAGGGTGACTGGTCTGAAGTAGGCCGGTTCTCTGGCGTGCGGTGTTTTGGGAACCGGTACCACACAGGAGGTCTTCCACAGGGTGGGCACCACCCCCAGGCTGAGGCTCAGATTGTAGATGTAGCTGAGGACCTCACAGAGCTCATCTGCACAGGTCCTCCGCAGTTTGGGGAGGATGCCATCCGGTCCTGAGGCTTTCGTCTGTTTCAGTCTCATCAGCTGACCTCTCACCTGCATTGGTGTGACTGTGAAGGGGGAGGAAGGCAGGACTGAAGGTGTGGATGGGTCGGGGGTTGATAAGAGTGGTGGTGGGGGGGTAGATCTCTAGAGGGCTGGGGGTTGGAGGCATGTGGAGAGTTGAGGACAGGGAGGGGGCCAGTATGAGGCGAGTCAAACCGGGTGAAGAACCTGTTTAACTCATCTGCAAACTTGGTGTCACCGTCTGCAGCCCTACTGGTCCTCTGCCCAAAGCCGGAGATGTTCGTCAGACCTCTCCACACATCTCTGATGTTGTTCTGCGCCAGTTGCTCCTCCATCTTCTTCTCATAATCCTTCTTTGCCGCCCTGATCCTCCACTGGAGCTCCCACTGAGCTCTACGCTGCTCTTCTCTGTCCCCTGAGTAGAAAGCCCTCATCTTCTGGTTCAGGAGGACTTTCAGCTCAGGGGTCACCCAGGGGGGGTTGTTTGGAAAGCATCGTAGTCGTCGTGTTGGCACAATGCTCTCCACACAGAAGTTCATGTAGTCAGTGATACATTCAGTCAGGCTGTTGATGTCATCACCATGAGAACTTTGGAACATGCTCCAGTCTGTGGTTCTGAAACAATCCCTCAGCTTCTCACTGGCCTCATCTGACCAAACTTTCAATGACTTATTCTGTGCTATTGTCCTCCTCCCTCCTCACCAGTGGAATGTAATGGGCGAGCAGGTAGACGAGGTTGTGATCCGAGCGTCCGAGTTGGGGGAGGTGTAGGCGTCCTTAACATTTGCATAGAAGAGGTCCAGCGTTTTATTGTCCCTTGTTGTACACGTGACGTACTGGGTGAGCGTGGGGAGGGTGGAACGGAGGGAGGCATGGTTGAAATCTCCTGTGATGAGCAGGAGAGAGCAGGGGTGTTCTGTCTGCAGTTTGTTTACTGCGCCGTGGATCCGTTCACGCACGGCGGTGGCGTCCGCGGAGGGCGGGATATAAACACACAGCACGATTACGTGCCTAAGCTCTCGTGGCAAGTAATAAGGTCTTAGGCTTACCGCCAGAATTTCGACATCTGGTCATCATATCTGCTGCTTCACGTGAACGTGAGCCGCACTGCTCCATCTCTCATTCACCAACACCGCCAGCCCCCCTCCTCTTTTTTTTCCCGCTCTCCGCCAACGTTCTGTAAGCGCGTATGAGTTTAAAGCCGTCCCGTGAGACCACTGAGTCCGGGACAGATCCATCTAACCACGTCTCCGTAAAGCACATAATACTAGCGTCTCTGTACCTCCTTTGGAAACTAGTTAGTGCTGCAAACTCCTCAGTCTTGTTGCGGAGAGATCTTACGTTTCCCAAGACAACCGATGGTAAATAACTCTTCCTCCACTTCGTCTCTCTGGGGTTTCCCCCGTATCTCTGCGGAGATGTCTGGTTTCTCGGCGTGGTGATGAGCAGGGTCGCAGCGCAGGGAGTCACGTAGTCCGAGGAGCTGATTCCATGTGTAAACAATGGCACGTCTGGAGTCGCGGACAAAGGGGTCTCCCATGCCGAAAGTAACAGAAAAATAAGCACTAAAGTCCCAAAAGTTTGCTTCTTCAGGGCATCTACGCTCAGAATACCCGATCCGGTATTCACTAATATAAAAACAATTCAAAAAATACTACAAAGTGGAGAAAGTAGGAAAAAGATACAGCCGATGTGACCGGCTGCTTCCTTGCGTAGTTCCATCTTGGTAAAAAAATAGATAAATATAATTAATAAGAGACACTGGAGTTTTATGGAGGACCTTTCAAAATGGTATAAGGCTTGAAAGCTTTTTTATTGTTCTTAATGTTTTTCCTGGTAGAATCTTAAAACCACCAGGGCTATTAATTAAAAGTTAGTTCCTGAAGTTGACACGGGAGAACGGACTTCCTTTGTCTGTGAGCGGATAAGCTCCTGGAGATCCCTCCCTGGACACTCCGAGAGGGGCTGCCCAGGGTTAGGCCCTAGTTAGGCCCTAGGCCCTGCCCTAGTTGGAATGTTTATATACCCATTTGCAGTAACCTAGTTGGGAAGGTGTTTTTGGAAACAGTCCTATATTTATCTAACTGTTCTACTGTGAAAAAGGAGGAAATAGCCAAACAATCACCAGCATCACGAGGGTCTCCGGTGTTTTGAAATACAGGGCCAAGTATATATTAGCTAAGTTCAGTGAAAGTCCAGTTATCCTTATGTTACCTCTGCTGTGGAAAACAAGCATTTCTGAACTCCCATAGCTAAACACTAATCACTTTTAGTTTGAGAGGATTCATTCAATCTACCATACTTTCAAAAAGATGAAAATCTGTAAATACCAAAAGCTGCAGCAGAGCTGACCTGAATGAGCTGTAGATTTAGAATTCTGAATGGTTGAAATAGTCGAACGTATGAAGGAAGTAGTTAAACGTTCAAAAACGTCCAGAACTAAACTTGACGGCAATAGTGCTAAATTAGCATAACTCATTGAAGATATCTGGACTCACCGAGCCTTTCTGCAGTTCCTCACAGCTGGAACTAGTCTCAGTCGTCCCCATTCTGATGTGTTGTACTTCTCCAGGTCCAATTCATCCAGAACCTCCTCTGACATCTGCAGCACGTAGGCCAGAGCTGAGCACTGGAACAAAGAGAGCTCCTCTGATCTGTTCTCTGATTTCAGGAACTGTTGGATCTCCTGATAAACTGAGAGGTCCTTCATCTCCATCAGACAGTGGAAGATGTTGATGCTTCTGTCAGGAGAGATTATATAATCATTATCATCCTCACTGTCATCCTCAGTGTTCATCTTCTTCAGGTTGGTAATGACTCTCTGGATGGTTTCTGGACTGTTCTCTGTCTGACCCAGCAGGCCTCCTAAGAGTCTCTGGTTGGATTCCAAAGAGAGGCCATGAAGGAAGCGAGCAAACAGGTCCAGGTGGCCATTTTTACTTCTGAGGGATTTCTCCATGATTCTCTTTAGAAAGTCATCCAAAGATGTCTCTATGTATTTTTGTCCTAGGAAGTTCTCTACCACCTCTGTTTTCCTTCTGGTGAAGCAGTGGAACATGAAGACTGCAGCCAGAAACTCCTGAATGCTCAGATGAACAAAGCAGTAGACTGCTTTCTGGAAGATCACGCTCTCTCTCTTGAAGATCTCTGTACAAACTCCTGAGTATACCGAGGCCTCTGTGACATCCAGACCACACTGCTGCAGGTCTTCTTGGTAGAACATGATGTTTCCTTTCTCCAGATGTTCCAATGCCAGCCTCCCCAGCTTCAGGAGAACTTCCCTGTCAGCCTCCATCAGCTCCTGTGGACTCCTCCCATGTCCTCCATGGTACTTGTTATTCTTCCTCCTGGTCTGGACCAGCAGGAAGTGAGAGTACATGTCAGTCATGGTCTTGGGCAGCTCTCCTCCCTGCTCTGTGGTCAACATGTTCTCCAGAACCGTAGCAGTGATCCAGCAGAAGACTGGGATTCCACACATGATGTGGAGGCTCCTGGAGGTCTTGATGTGGGAGATGATTCTGCTGGACAGCTCTTCATCACTGAACCTCCTCCTGAAGTACTCCTCCTTCTGGGCGTTGGTGAAGCCTCGTACCTCTGTTACCCTGGCAACACATGAAGGAGGGATCTGATTGGCCGCTGCAGGTCTGGAGGTGATCCAGACCAGAGCCGAGGGAAGCAGGTTCCCCTTGATGAGGTTTGTCAGCAGAACATCGACTGATGACTTCTGTGTGACGTCAGAAACAAGCCGACTGTGGTTGAAGTCCAGAGAAAGTCTGCTTTCATCCAGGCCGTCAAAGATGAAGAGAAGTTTGTGGCGAGCCAGCTGCTCTGCTGGGAGCTTCTGGAGGGTTGGATGGAAAACATGGAGCAGCGTGAGAAGACTGTGCTGCTCACCTCTGATCAGGTTCAGCTCCCTGAACGACAGCAGAACCACCACACGGACATCTTGGTTCTCCAAGCCCTCGGCCCAGTCCAGAGTGAACTTCTGCACTGAGAAGGTTTTTCCAACACCAGCGACGCCGTTGGTCAGAACCACTCTGATGGGTCCATGTTGGTCAGGTGAGGCTTTAAAGATGTCGTGGCACCTGATTGGAGAATCATGGAGGTTCTGGATCTTGGAAGCTCTCTCCAGCTGCTTCACCTCATGTTGGGTATTAACCTCTTCACTCTGTCCCTCTGTGATGTAGAGATCAGTGTAGATCCTTTTGAGGAGGGTTCTACTTCCTGGTTCATCACTTCCTTCAGTCACACGTTCACATCTCCTCCTCAGACTGATCTTATGTTCCTCTAGAACCTCCTGCAGACCAACATCTGCTGGAACAGAGAAGAAGAGACAACTGAAGGAAAAACATGATTTAGTGATGCAGTTGGAACAGAAACATCTGGAACATCAGGAGGTGTTATCATTAGAAGGTCTCTTAGTTCACATGATGTGATGCTAACCAATGGAATCCATCCTTAGAAGCAGAACCTTGTTAGATTGTCAGACAGCAGAGTTCTGCCTCTGCTTGGTGGCCAGTATCTGTTCACTGTCAGGATCTGATTCACAAAGCAGATCAGATGAAGAAATGCTGACAGAAACATGCAGCAGCTTTCAGCAACATGAACTCTTTAGCATCAGGTCACCATTGTCCTCATTTCTCTGTTTCTATCTGACCTTCTCCCGCAAACACAGCAGCTACAAAAGAGGCAGAGAGACAGAAAATGTTTCCTGGCAGCATTTTCATCCTTAATGAAGGAAATCTGGAGGAAATGCTCTAATCTGCCAGAGAAACAGCTCATTGGATCAGGTAGTGTTCACATTTCAGATGCTTTTCTCACTCAGAGATGTGATTGGATGATTTAAAGAATAATTACAGATTAGAAATGAAATGGGACTGATTTGGCCCCTTAGAAGTAAACAGCAGATATAAATATTCAATGTTTCTACAAATA
Source organism: Fundulus diaphanus (assembly GCA_037039145.1). Lineage (NCBI taxonomy): Eukaryota > Metazoa > Chordata > Actinopteri > Cyprinodontiformes > Fundulidae > Fundulus > Fundulus diaphanus. The sequence continues at coordinate 2,506,526 of CM073137.1, read as the reverse complement.
TCTCTCCTGTAATCTGGGATCTATTGTCAGAGGAAATAAAGGTTTCTGTCTCTCAGACTTTCCTTCCCTCTTTCTGTAAAGCAGCAGTGCAGCAGGTTGTTTTCTCCACCTTTTTGTTTCCATCAAAATGAGCTGCAGCTTTAAGGAGATGTTCAGTTTTAATGCATTTAGCACAAAGGGCTGAAAACAGAACCACTTCAAAGCAAACCTAATAGGTTGTTGGGTTAAACACAGACGTTACATTTACAGCAGCTGGAAATCTAGAGATGCAGGGGAAATAATTGATCACAGAAAGACTTTAAACATTTCAATTTGCAAAATCCAGCTAAAGACTTGAAATTAGTTCAACAAAGACAACAGAAGGAGGTTCTGATTGGATATGTTCAGTCTCACCTGGCGCACAGCTGCTCTCATTGGCTGCCAGCAGTCCAGGTCCTGTTCTGGGTCTTTTCCCACACTGGGGGCAGGAGGAGGGTTCTGGTGGAGTAGACTGGACCCAGTATGACATGATGCACTGTCTGCAGAACCAGTGTCCACAGCTAGTAGAGACCGGGTCCACCAGGACCTTCTGACACAAAGCACAGCAGGACCTCTGCTCCTCCACACCAACGCTGCTCCTCTTCCTCCCTCTGTGAAGACATTTCTTCATCACTGAAACAGTTCACTAATGTTACGATATCAACGAGGTCACGTGGAACAAACTGTTTATCCCAGAACTGCCTGCCACACTTGGATAATACCGGACAACAAGGAAATGACTCATCTGTCTGATAGCGTCCCGGAGTTGACACAGTTTATCTACTGATGACGCAGTTTGGATGTGTACGGCCTTTTATGGGTGTTAACCTAAACTCCTTTATGATGTTTCTGTAATGAGCAATCAGGGCTTCTTGCCCATCAAGAGCCCATCAGCGCTGATGTGTCTGTAACTGTTTCTCTGTCTTTAGTAGATAAAATATAACAAAAAGCATACTTGTCTTTTTTATGCGTCCCACATTCAAGGTAATAATTAAGTGGGGGTCGCCTGACGGGTAAAAAAGAGCTGGGTCCACCTAGGGTGTGTCACCGCGGACGGGATGTGGTGAAGTCTTAACAAATTGGTGTTTCCGCGCGGACCCAAAAGGCGGCGTACCACCTTCCGTTTTCCGGTAAGGACGTCATTCCGGAAGAAAAACACACAGCCTGCGGCCGCACAAGAAGGTAAGGAGATTTCATTCATCTCCTAGTGTCTTTTTCTTCCTGGAAGGGCTGATCTTTTGCATCCCTAAAGGCAGAGAAATGTTTAAGGATAATTGTTTGCAAACGTGTCGATAAGAACTTGGGATTTGCGTGCGCTCACAGCGGTGAAAGTCCGGGAGACCCTGGCCAGGTCTCTGAAAATACTGTGAATGTGGAGAATTTGGGTTTAAAGGGTCCCCTTGTTAGGCACAGAGGAAAATACGTGTTCCTCTGTGTTTAGCATAAAAGCAGCCATTCTGACAGGCACGCCATTACGCGTGGCTTCTAAAAGATCAAAGAGCCGTTGGATTTTTGGTTTCGATACCTCCACAAGTTCTCTTAAAGAACTTCAAAAGCAGCTAATCCAATTATATTTGAAAATAGGTACCTATAGAGCGAGTAAGAGTTGGATTTTTGGTTTCGATGGTTCCAAAAAGTTCTCTTAAAGAACTTTAAAAGCAGCTAATCCAAAGATATTTGAAAAAGGTAAGTAAAAGGGTACCTACAGAGCGCATAAGAGTTGTATTTTTGGTTTCGATGGTTCCTAAAAGTTCTCTTAAAGAACTTTAAAAGCAACTAATCCAAATATATTTGAAAAAGGTAAGTAAAAAAGTACGTACAGAGTTAACTGAAGCTTGTCCAGAAAGTGTGAGTGTGTGTGTGCGTGTGTGTGAGACACGTTACTGACATTGAGCCAAGTGGAAGTGAAGAGTAAGGTGCACCTGTTCAGGTGACATATAACCTGCTCATCCTGAGTACACTGGCTCATTGAAACTGCCGTGTAAAAACACTATAATAAGGCATATAGGAACATAATAAGTTTTGGTGTCTGAGAGATAAAAAATAAGCTCTCATTGGACCGGGGACAGGACGCTGTCCCGGCCAGTTGGCCAAGACGTGAGTGCTGGAATGGCTGAGAATCAGGTAGAAAATGAGCTCCAGGGGTGTTCTTTAGGAACACTGCTGGAGACAGGAAAAGGGAGCATAATGGCAAGCTTCCCACACAAAGATGCTGAAAACCATTTAAAACAATTCGAGGAGTGGTGTGAAAAAATGAGGGGAGACGGGGTCTTTGGTGATGTAGAGGGGCCTCCGCCAGAAGCCCAGATGTGCACTCACTATTTGCAAATGTTAAAAAATAGACTAGCCCAAGCACAATAAAAACGGCTGGTGCTGGTGAGTTTGCTCGAGAAAAATGCCAAAAAGAGGAAATCAAAATAGCAGGCTTGATAAAACTAACTGAACTTTATTTCAGCATATGCTTCTCAGGCCTCGGCAAACAACAACAAGAGAGTGAAAATCTGCAGGGGGTAAGTGAATCATCTTCTTTCAAACAAAAAGGTAAGTACACAACTCCAGTTATTCCAGACATGTCTGCTTCAGGTGCAGCCGCGGTTATGCAAAACAATCTGTGTGGTGATAGTGGAGAACTGTTATCCAGGGCCAGGAGTGTGGTGACTTCATCAGACCCTTCGGTGCAGGTGCCTGGTATGGAGTTATGTGGGGGACAGATAAGCTGTGACGTAAGACCGATACATGGCACAGATGTTATGAAACCTGATGACACGCGCGAATACAGGGTGGAAAAGGGCCCCAGATCTGTATTCTAGCGAAACTAATCTTTCTTTACCTGCAACAAAACAAAGTGTGCAACAGCCATTGTTTCAAACTCACAGTGCTACAGGACAGGTGAATGCAGTTGTTTATAACCCTCTATCATGTGCTGACGATGTTCAGCTGAGGCATATGCTCCCTGATCCAAGAAAAGGGGCGCACCTTTGGATCAAAGTATTCTTGAAGATTTTAAGCGGGTATGTATTGGCCATTGATGATGTGAGGACTGGCTTATCAGCATACCTGGAACCACATGAGGTACATGCGGTTGAAGTTTCTGCTGGAACTGACGAACTAGGAGCAGCTGCTCCTTTGGCCTCGGTGGCACGGCAACTTTGGAGCACACTGAGGACGTTTTATCCGGTAAGTACGGATTCTGGCCTTTTAAATGACACTACACGTTATGCAGAAGAGACGGCTTCAGCATATGCGAACAGAATGTTGAAAGTATGGGAAGACCAGACGGGCTCTTGCCCGTTATCACGCACGCTGCAGCAATTCTTTAAACAGGCAATGTTAAAGGGCCAAACCGAGGATGTTAAGGAGGACATGGACAGAATGGTTGCGAGTTATGATGTGCCTTTAGATCAATGGATGGCTGCTTTGGTTCATCAGCTGGATATGGATGAAAAGAACATGAAGCAACTTAGCAGTGATTCACAGAAGTTAGAACAACAACTCTTAGCTGAACAGCTAAAAAAGATGAGAGACAAACAAAGTAAAAGGAGGAAGAAGAAGAATGTTGCAAAAGCTCAGATGGTTACTGCCCCGACACCTGTGTTTGGTTCAGACCAGGTTGTGGGGTCCCTCTCTCCAGATGTCCCATTTCAGATGTATCAGAGACCTCCATGGGGTTAAATTCCCAGTAGAGATACACCGCAGTACAGAAATCATGGAAAGGGACCAACCAAAGATTACGATGTGCCCTTGTGCTGGACGTGTGGTTGGCCAGGGCATTTTGAAAGAGGCTGCCATAACCGTCGTTAGGATCTGACCAGCCCTCCCTCCCTGTCCGAAGTAAGGCCTGCATGTGTTTGTTTGTCTGAATGTCGTCATGTCTATGTAACTGTATGTATGTATGTATGTATGTAACTATATGTATTTGAGTATCGTATGTAACTAAACGTTCGTCTGTGTGAAGTAATGTTCATGGTTTCAGAATGTTCATTTGTTTTGGGAGAACTGCAGCTCCGTAATTCAAATGACGTTTTTAATCATGAACTATGTTAACTAAAAGCTGAAGAAAGGTATAGAGAGATTTCAATAACACAGTTTGTTTTCTTCCCACATTAAATATCTGGCCAAATTAAATTGTTACACTGAGATATGTTAACGTGTCTTAAACAAAAATATCCCAGGGTTGTAGGAAATACTTGGGACTAGGGATAAAGGTTTTTTTTTAGTTTGGAGCTTGATTATGCAATACAGCGACCAGAGGCGTTGGGGCTGTATTCAGTTATGCTATTAGATTGCGTTTGGCTTGTGTTTGTCAATGAATTCATGACAGCTGAAACAATAACAGAGTAGAAGCTTTTATATTGTAATTTTATAACATTAATAAAATGGCAAACAGCATATGGGGAGAATATGGGAGACTGTTTGGGAGAAATGGAACCGGCTGGGATATGTTTAAGGGGAGATGTTTAACTAAGGATTTTACAGCTGCCTAAAGAGAAAAAATTAAGAGCATTAAGATATCAGAAGGCCACATTAAGCATGTCATCAGTTACAAAATCATCTGATGTTATTCGTTATGCTGAGCTGAGGCAAGCCTCAGAGGGACAGTTTAACCTGAAATAGGACAAAAGATATGATAAACAAAGCTGACCATGATGTAAACATCAAAAGGTTTATGGTGAGGCTGGGTTCAGTGTGTTCTGGCCTGAGGGGGCAAAAATATATCAGAAAAAAATCAAATAAAAGGCGAGTTTCTGAAGGGTTGTAATCTAATTCTAATCTCTTTGTTTTTGGGTAGGCTTCTCAATGTGCTGAATTACGGGGAAAAACTCTTATCATGTATAGAAAAACACTAGAAGCTCAAAAGCCTGAAAGAGAAAATGGTTGCTTTAAAGTTTCACCCTTGAACAATTAAGATTGAAAAGCATTAATAATTAACTTTGCATGATCAAAAGAGCTAGAAAGAAATCAAAAGAATGCTATAAGATATTGGAACACACAGATTGCACTCCTTGGGAGACTTTTTACTTTCGGGTTTTTATTGTTTTGTGTATTTTGATTATTTCTTTGTCAAATGATTCATTTGCCTTAATTTTGCATCACCAGTGGCAAAAAAGTGACAACATTCAAGGTTGCTCGGCAGATAAATTAAGAGAAGGAGATGTTTTAATACAAAATGCTGAATGAAAAGGAACGAGAGATTCCTACCTCCCCTGGACCAACCAAGAACTTAGACACATCACGTTAAGAACCAAGACACTAAAAAGACCAGGTTTTCTTTTGTCACCTAATACACTAACAGAATTGCTTTTCTCTGAGTTACTTCTTTCAGATGATGGGAGAATAAAGCTGGAAAGCCACCTTTGTTCCAACAGAAGACTCTGGAAAGTGAGCTCTTTCAGGTCATATGGTAAGAAGTCTAGATCTAAAATGGACATGCAGGGATTGACAAAAGTGACTAAACACCAGGTAGTATTGAGACCTTCTAGCGGTAGAAAGGTGGCTTTAGACATTTTTCATGTACCCCTTCCCACTGTTCCCCTCTCCACTGACTCACATTAACATTCCTATCCTGTTTTCTGCCTTTTTTCTTGCAAAGAAACCTGGTCATATATAATTGGAATGTGCTAACAGAGAGATTTTAGTCTCTTTTTTCTTAGACATTCTCAGATGCAAATGAGTACCAAGCGGTGCCACAGTGGTCCAGGGGACGGAGGAAAAAAAGTGATATACTTGATTCCTGCCTAAACCAGTTTTTAATCAAATTTTGGGGAAAAAAAAAATCAGTGATTTTTACAGAAGCTGCATAGAGGTTTAATTTGGAATGTGATGCTACAAGGTTAAGAAAAATATGTTCTTTAATTATTGAACTTCTACAAAGAGGTTGAACTATCTGTAAAAATATTTTGCTTGGATAATTTTTTTAAGGGATCAAGATCTGGGGTAAAGGTGAAGAACTTTAAGAATAGTTCGTTTTAGAGGGAACGATGTTAGGGATGCACAGATACCGATACTGGTATCGGCATCTGGCCCGATACCACGTGTTTGTACTCGTACTTGTATCCGTAAATGTGTTCCGATACTACAGAACCGAATACTAGCATACATTTCTCTTTAACAGAAAGCATTAGTTTGCGAACAGATACTAGAGAAGAAGACAAAGCAGCGAAGAAGAACGCAGTGTGACGTCAAGAACACGCCAGCCAGAGTATAGCGCAGGAGGGAGCAAACACAAAAAGGGAGTTAGCCATGTCCGCTATTTGGAAATATTTTCAAGTTAACGAGGACGACAAAAGTAAGGCTGTTTGCAAAATATGTAAATCAAAATTATCAAGGGGAGGAACAAACCCTAACAGTTACAACACAAGTAACCTGATAAAACATCTTAAAACGCAACACGACGCAGAACACAAGGAGTTCTCTCATGGCGGTGGGAAACTGCAACAACAAACTTTGCCGCAAACGCTGAAGAAGCGGGAGAAGATGTCCAGAGACAATCCACACGCAATGAAGATAACAGAAGCCCTTACCCAATACATTGCCCTCGATGATCAGCCATTATCCGTCGTTGAAAATATTGGATTCCGACGTCTTCTGAGTGTGCTGGAGCCGAGGTACGAAATTCCTAGTCGGCAATACATCACTGACCGGGAGCTGCCGAAACTATACGACTTTGTGAAGAGACACATCCAAAGCCTTTTGCAAGACGTTTCAGCGATTAGCTTGACAACTGATATCTGGACGAGCAGCGTTAGCCCGGTGTCGCTCATTAGCCTAACTGCGCAATGGGTTGACAAAGATTTTACCCTGCAGAGGGCTGTCTTGCATGCAAAACATTTTCGGGGATCACACACTAGCCAAGCCATCGCGGATGTGTTTGATGAGATGCTCCGGAAGTGGGGCGTTTCCAAAACTTTGATTCATGTTGTGCTACGTGATAATGCTAAAAACATGATAAAAGCCATGACGGATGCCGGACTTCAGAGCCTTCCATGTTTCGCGCACACACTCCAGCTGGTGGTTAACGAGGGGCTTCTGGTCCAGAGGAGTGTGACTGATGCTGTCGCTATTGGTCGGAAAATCGTAAGACATTTTAAACACTCCACGTTAGCTTACTCCCGGCTGGAAGATATTCAGCTGCAGCTCAACCAACCAACAAAAAGATTGCAACAGGATGTACAGACCCGCTGGAACAGCACATTTTACATGTTACAGTCTCTCATTGAGCAGAAGCGCGCTCTTGGAATATATGGTTCTGAACACGAGCTTCCAGAGAATCTCGCCGCTCACCAGTGGGCACTTTTGGAAAAAACTGTTGCTGTTCTGGCTCCGTTTGAAGAGTTTACAAGAAAAGTAAGCCGCTCTGATGCATTGGCATCAGATGTGATCCCTGCTGTGACTGTGCTTCTGAGAATCCTGAACAGAGAAACTGAAGAAGATCAGGGTATCAAAACAATGAAGTCGACCTTAGCTGCAGCTGTGAAGAGGCGCTTCACTGACACGGAGAAGATCCCCCTCTACTGCATTGCAACTCTACTGGATCCAAGGTAAAAGTCTCCCCATTTCTGTTTCGCATATTAGAAAATGATCAAAACTGAACCAATTAAGCTAAAACGTTTTGCAAAATGTAATTAAACATTTATTTAGAATAATGCAATTACACTTATGGCATTTAACATACTACACGGTAAGCTTACCTTACAAATTTTCACCTACAATTTAAAGACTAGCCTATCCATAAAAAGCAAATGTATTTTTTTTTTCTGTTGTAGGTACAAAGATCGTTTTTTCTCAAACGTCAACATTGCCATGCAGGCCAAACAAATGCTGAAGGTGGAGTTGCAGAGTGTGAATACAGGAGAGCCAAAGGAGAATCTTGAAGAGCCACCTGCCAAAAGGCTTCGTATGACACAAGCTAGCAGCAGTCTGGACAGAGTGTTTGAGGAGATAACCGAAGAACAAAAGTCATCTTCACAAAGCCATGCCACCCCAGTGGGTGCTGCCATTCAGTTAGAGACCTACCTTGGAGAGACTACAATTGCTCGAGAAGAAAACCCACTGCAGTTCTGGGGTGTTAATAAAATGCGGTTTCCTGCTTTGGCTAAAATATCCCAGAGGTACCTCTCAGCTCCATGTACCAGTGTGGAAAGTGAGAGACTTTTTAGCTCAGTTTCACACATCATAAATGAAGACCGAAACAGATTAAGTGTAGCAAATGCAGAGATGTTGCTTTTCCTCAAGAAAAACTTGCCCCTCACTTTCTTAAAATAGGTTCCGACCTAAAAGACAAGCTTTACAACAAGCATTATGTAATTTATCAGTTGCTCATTCACAGTTTGTTTTCAGTTATATGTTCAATTTGCATATAGGTTAAAAACTGTGACAAGGCTATTAAACTATTCAGTTAATGTTAAAATCTATGTTAAACTAACAGTGTTGGTTAGACTAAAAGTGGTGTTCTATGTCCTACAATATAATAAGAGGACAGATCTATACAATTAAAATAAACCAAGTATATTTCTGTTTGAGCCAAATGAAAATAAAAAATTTTCAAATTAATTCTGAGGAGTTAATGGCATTTATTAATACTCGGTATCGGTACTCGGTATCGGCAAGTACTGAAGTTGAAGTACTTGTAATCGTACTTGGTTTGAAGAAATCTGGTATCGGCACATCCCTAAACGATGTGGTTGATTTTGTTTTGAGACAGTTTTAATGTAATTTTTGTTTTAATTTATTTTTCTTTTCAACTTATGTACACTACGGATGAAGATGGACAATTCTTGTATTAGACGGTTTCATTTTGGGAAAAAATCCAAATTGGCAAAATGCTGGCAGAATTCCTTGTGGTTTCAGACACAACGATTGGAGAAAGAAGATTCATGGACAATGCTCGCCCTGGAACGATGTTGTGCTGCTGAACTGAGACATGAGGACTGAAAATGGACAACTAATGGCAGGGGCAAAGACAGAGGCATCGGATAACCTTCAATGGACACGAAACAAAGATGAGTTGGCAGACACCCCTTCTGCATTTCACATCAGATTTCCTGTACACAATTAAAACACAAAACACACATTAGAAACAAACACATCGGCGGATGCGCTTAGGAGAAAACTTTCAGATTAAAAGCAATCAAGATTATTAATAAACCCCTAGGATGTTAATTGTTTTAAGTCAGAGCTCTTATTAGCGAGTGATAAGAGGGTCAAACGCATTCGGACAAGAGGTTTTGGTCTGGAAACAAAGATGGTAGAGATTTGAGGCGCTGATAAGAAGGATTTCCTTTTACTTTTCTAACAAAGTTTTTATTTAAATCATCCAAAACATATATAGATATGTTTTGGAATTTTATTAACCCCACAAGGGGTTTGAATAAGATTCAAAGAGGCACCTTTAAGATACAACAAGCTTCGCAAAACACAACGTGCACAAGAAAAAATAGGGGACATTGCTAAAAGAAATTAATTTTGCACCAAAATGTTAATTTACCTGATGAAAGCATAGAGCAGCTTAAGAAATGATGCTAAACCTAAACAGGTTCGACAACTTATCAATATTGGTGATTAAAGCAACGAGTGGGATATATAGAAGGGCCGTTTAAACGTAAAAGGAAAGTGGATAAGAACAATGTATGCGATTCAGACGACATGGGAAAAAGTACATTTACATCAATAAGAGATAAATATGATCATGAAAAAAACTAGTGGGGAAAAAAAGTTGAAGTAGGCATTACAGCAACTGTTAACAGGATAAACGATTTCATGAATGAACGAGTGAGCAAATTCATTTTTCAGTATAAGCAGAATACACTCTGAGACCTTAAAACTACCTGTTCAAGCAAAGGAGAAATTGTGAGCACAACATTTACTGGGTATCTTAAAGTAAGCAGAGGCGCAAATAAGAACCAAATAATTAGGATGCCTGTAAAATCCGCCACTCCGGCAGACATCAATAAAATACCACAAAGGTTAAGGATTTAAATGGATAAAACTGCAAGGTTAGAATAATGCCTTATTCTACTAAATAACATGGGTAAACAAGATTAAAACACCAGTGAAAATAGTTTGGAGTTGTACACAGTTACCTAAAAGGTTTGAGGAGACTTAACATCTCTCTGTTTGAACACAAAATAGCACAATAGTTGTCCTTTAACTATGCATGATTGCTTTGCTTCACAGGTGATGGAAATCAACTACAAGGTTTCATGAACATGACATGGAGAGGTTGGCGTTCAGGAAACGCACCTAGAACACACTCCTGGACTCTTAGCAAAAGAACATTAGAAAATGGGGATTCAACAATATGCAACTTGGGGTTAATGGGCTCGAAAGCGGGACACTTAAGAGGAGATAAACTGAAAGCCTGGGCTTATGACGAGAGATATTTCACAGACAAGGGGTGTGGGACACCCAGGAATAGCTGCTGTGGTTTGAAAATGTCAGAGATTTGTCGCAGGTGGTGGAGTGTTTCGATGGCCCAGGCGCTTGGAACCTGGTTGGACCAAGGAGACGACGTCGTGTTCCCACAGGGATTACCTGTAACCTAACACTGACTGTGAACATTTTTGTTTCTGGGTTTGCTGGGGTTGCCAAAAGGAGCATCGGAGATGACTTTCTCTATCCTGACCAGGTTCACACTTAAAACACAAAGAACAAAATTATAGAGGCCTAAACAAATACGGACACAGAGACGTGTTCAAACAAAGAATTCCACTAATCCTCAATTTAAGGTGCAGATAACAAGGCTAAACAAAGAATTAGAAGAAGGGCAAAACTTAATGCTGATCATTTACCAACGGGTGGTCAATATTTAAGAGGGTTCAAGGGAACTGCACAATTTCTTCAATAATCACAACAGACAGTGATTGACGAAACATAAAAGCAAATTCTATTCAATTCAATTCAATTCAATTTTATTTATATAGCGCCAATTCATGAAACATGTCATCTCAAGGCACTTTACAAGTTAGGTTCAATCATATTATACAGATTGGGTCATATTATACAGATTGGTCAAAATGTCCTATATAAGGAAACCAGTTGATTGCATCAAAGTCCCGACAAGCAGCATTCACTCCTGGAGAAGCGTAGAGCCACAGGGAGAGTCGTCTGCAATGTCCATGGCTTTGCTGCAATCCCTCATACTGAGCAAGCATGAAGCGACAGTGGAAAGAAAAAACACCCGTTAGCGGGAAGGAAAAACCTCTAGCAGAACCGGGCTCAGTATGAACGGTCATCTGCCTCGACCGACTGGGGGTTACAGAAGACAGAGCAGAGACACAACAAGACAGACAAAAAGCACAGAAGCACACATTGATCTAGTAATCTGTTCTACATTAGATGGTAATAGTCGGTGATCTGTCCTCCCTGGATGATTTCACAGTCAACAGAACGTCAGACCAGGTGTACCTACTATGAAGATAAAAGAGGGAGAACAAAAAGTTAAAAGCTGAAATGACAACAGTCATTTCAATGTAATGCAATGCAAATCTGGAGAACAGTAGACTGGAGAACAGTAGAAATCAGTAGAGTGAGAAAAATAGGCCCTGATGTCCTCCAGCAGCCTAAGCCTATAGCAGCATAACTATAGAGGTAGCTCAGGGTAACATGAGCCACTCTAAGCTTTGTCAAAAAGAAAAGTTTTAAGATTAGTCTTAAAAGTAGACGGGGTGTCTGCCTCACGGACCAAAACTGGGAGTTGGTTCCACAGGAGAGGAGCCTGATAGCTAAAGGATCTGCCTCCCATTCTACTTTTAGAGACTCTAGGAACCACCAGCAGACCTGCAGTCTGAGAGCGAAGAGCTCTGTTAGGAACATACGGGGTAATCAGAGCTCTGATATATGATGGAGCTTGATTATTAAGGGCTTTATACGTTAGAAGAAGAATTTTAAATTCTATTCTTGATTTAACAGGAAGCCAATGAAGGGAAGCTAAAATTGGAGAAATATGATCCCTCTTGTTGATTTTCATCAGAACTCTCGCTGCAGCATTTTGGATCAGCTGAAGGCTTTGAACTGCATTTTGTGGACTTCCTGATAGTAAAGAATTACAATAGTCCAGCCTTGAAGTAACAAATGCATGGACTAGTTTTTCAGCATCACCCCTTGACAGAATGTTTCTATTTTTGGCGATATTCCGGAGGTGAAAAAAGGAAACTCTGGAAACCTGTTTAATATGGGATTTAAATGACATGTCTTGGTCGAAAATAACACCAAGATTTTTTACTTTACTACCAGAGACCAAGTTCTAGAATGGGGATTTTTAATCTGCTGGGACAACACGGTGCAAACATAAAATAAGGATTTATAGATCACTGGGTGATATAAGTTAACAAAACACAGATCCTAAATTTGGAAAAACTGTAGAAAAAGCAACGGTAATAATAATAGATAAATGAAAATGTAAGAAAATCACTCGGAGTAATGTCTGCTTAAAGTTTTTCAAGGGTAAACTAAACACATGAGAACAAGAACTAGATATTTGTTAAAGGGTTGATTTACTTGGGGATATAATTATTGTAGAGGCATGGATGTGTTTAGCACTGGTCACAAGAGGGAGCCAGTGTGTTTGGATATATGTTTGTGTGTGTGTGTATGTGGGTGTGGCTGGGTGTGGATGATGGCCTGATAATTAGCACCTGTGTCTGCCCATTGAGCTTTGTTTTTCTTTTTGTCTTTTGTTTGTGACAGAGAGGGTTGAGATAGGGGCCGATATTTTCTGTTGACCGCAAAGTAACAAATCAATAACCAAAGTATTTTTCCAGTCCATATACAAACTTGTCAAAGTGTATTGTGCAAGAAGAAGAAAATAAACACCCTTCAACCAGTATTGGAGCCAAGTTTCCTCCTTCAGTCAGCGAGTCAGACAGACACCTACGTCCTTCCCTCAGTGACTAACCTAGTCACATTATAATTATGCTTGGATGTATTATCAATTAATAAAAATTGTTGAATGACTGAAAAAGGTTTAAAGACCTAGAGCAGTATGGAGCTTCTTACATGGTCAGGGGGCGATGTGTTTAATAAGCAACAATGAGTTACTGCTCACAGCATACTACAGTTTAAAGGTTTGTTTCAAACAAGATTCAAACAGGGGGACATAAAATACAACCAGGGTTGTTTACAAAAGCTGTCTGTTAAAACAAGCAGAAGTGATTAAAAAATCAAGAATTAATGGGGTTAGAATTGCTCTTCGCTTTAGGTGGAGGGCGCATTCAACTAGAAGTCCTTTGGTTTGATGCACGTCAAGCTGAAACTGGGTGTGTCTCAATCCGCCTACTTCTACACTTCGAACACTTAGTTTTAAGTAGGTAGTGTGGATAACACAAAAAGTCAGTGCACTTAAAGTACCCGGATGACCCCCTAAAAACGGTCACAAAATGCAGTGCGTAACGATGGACCCTACTCGCACTAAACGGACGCCATCATGACTACAAAGCGGAAAGGGAGGGGCTAAGGACGTCGGGAAGATTTTTCCATTTTGAAAATAATGGCGGACATTTCAGCCGAGACAGCCGGAGCTGCGACACCGCAATCATATAAATGTAAGTAATGGTGGTAATACGAGGCATTGTACTCTCGTCTAATGCATCACTTACATGTCCCTCACTGACAGAAGCTGATATAATCATTTGGCGAGTTAATTAGCGTAAGTTACATGTTAATGCTACCTAGCTACCTATAGCTACCTAGCACGTTAAGCCAGCCATTGGGACGAGCACGTTATCTGTGTGAACGCTAGTAAGTTATGAAACTGGCTTTGTGACTATTTTAGATTATGGGCTGGTGAATACAGTGTTGTGCCGTTGTAATGCTGGATATCACGTATACTATTGACGGGCAAGGTGAGTTCCATTTGTCTCATCGAGGTATTTTGATCTGTTTTAGGGACCGACGAAGATACCAGGGAGCTAATCCCCTGGCGTGCTGCTAACGCAGAGTTATTTACTGGCAGGAGGAATGCGACCCTTACTGGATTCGAGTAAGTACATTGCATTAACAGTTGTATTACGCTACGTTCTTCACTTCAAACTAACGTGATCACATATGCTCGTTATTGACAGTGCTGTAGTAAACACATGTAAAGCAGTCTGCATCTCTGGCCCAACCCCAGGATAAATAATCTACTCAAAATAAATGTTGTGATATTGTTGTTGCAAACAAAACATAAGAAATATTTAATGAGTAACATAACATTAGGTGGGCGAAACCAGTACTCGTGTCATGTTAAATGTTCTGGTAGTGGGCCTCTGTATTATTTAATGCATTGATATGATCTGCTGTTGTGTTTTTACCAGGGAATTCATTAAGAAAAAGGGGTTGGAGGGGATGCTGGATGCTAAAGCCATCAGGAAGCGATGGGAGAATTTGGTGCAGAAATACAAGGTTAGTATGTTGTTCCATACATATCTTTTTGGAAAACTCCTTTAGGATTGTTTGGGAATTTTACCTATGGTGATTGAGAGACTTTAAACATTTGAACGGTAGTGTATATTTGTAAGTAAGAAATGTAAATACATTGTTAGTGTTTAGCATTTGATAGTGAAATAGTGCAGCTTTTTTTTTGTTGTTCATCCACAGGCACTTAAGAACCCGCGTACCGGTGTTAGTACAGAGGGGGGTGAGGCCACCGCTGCTTCTTGGAAGTGGTACGCACTAATGGATGAAGCAATAGGGAGCAGGCCATCTATGGAGCCGCCTGCTCTCTTTGCTTCATCCGACCCAGAAGTGGCGAGGGCCTCACCCTCTTCTGTGGTGACACCGGTGACTCCTGAGGTGTCTACCCCAAAGAGGCGCTGGGTAGACACCGTGGCTATTGTAAAAGCCTTGCAGGACAATGAGAAGCAGGCTGATGAGGTGATGCAGGAGATGCAGAGAGAGCAGCGAGAGGAGAAAAGAGAGAGAGAGGCTGCAGAACGCGAGGAGAGGAGGCACCAAGAGGCTGTGGAGAGGGAAGAGAGGCGTCACCGTCAGACTGTAGAGAGGGAGGAGAGGTTTTTCAGGGAGATGAGGGAGAGGGAGGACAGGAGGGATAGGGAGATGGCTGCCAGGGAGAGAGAGGCGTCTGCCAGGGAGGAGCGCCTCCTGGCAATTTTAGATGTTATATCCAAAAAAATTTAGTGAATTAAATATTAAATAAATATGTAAAACATAATTTACACTGTGTCACTCGTTATACCACACCTTAACATCTTTTTTCCTGATTAGGTTACTCCAGACTTTCAAAAGCGGTAATGTCAAATTCATGATTGATAAATTCCTAAAAATACTACCTACCTACTTTATCAAACTAATAAGAAGTACACAATATATTTACCTCACAATGTTACAAAACAAATCTGAATAAATTACGACCACTCTGCAAAATCTAATGTGTTCAACATTAAACATTGATTTTGCAGAATGGTCGTAATTTATTCAGATTTGTTTTGTTTTTTAACATGCCAGATGAAATCAACACAATCATACAATGGTCATGTAATTTATTCAATCATGCATTTTACATTTTTAAATGTAATCATGGTCGGGGACATAACATGCCATTGCCATCCTCTGTCTCTGCTCTGCACCAGAGACGGCTCCTGGAGGTGCTGGTGCTGGTCTTCGTGCCCTCCTGACATCAGCATCTGGCTCCAGCAGGTCTTCGTTGCTCATACATATGTTATGTAGGACCGTGCAACAGACGATGACCTCCGGCACGTAAGTCACATCCACTTCCAGAGCCTTGAAGAAGATGGACCTCCACCTAGTCTTCAGCATCCCAAAGGACCGCTCAACAATGCTCCTGGCCTTTGACAAGCTGTTGTTAAAGCGAGCCTGAAGGTGGCTGCGAACGGGCTGTCTGAAGGGTGTGATGAGGCTGATGGGCTGGGATAGGCAGGGGTAGCCCCCATCTCCAAGTATGCTGTATCCTGGTGGAGGGTAGGACTGCTGATAGTATATGGGGCTGTTCCTCAGTACCCTGGCGTCATGAACTGACCCACAGTACCCCACGAACACATCGAGGAACTTCCCCACGTTATCACAGATGGCCTGCAGCTGGATGGAATAAAAGAGCTTCCTGTTAAAATAACAGGCAGCATCTTGTGCTGGGGGCTTCACCCTGACGTGACAGCCATCGATGGCACCAACCACACGGTTGAAGGCTGCAGATCTGGCCAGACGGGCAAAGCTACCCCCGAGGCGAGGGAGCTCTTCTGCGGTGGGATGTCGGACCACCCGATAAAGAAGAGCGGCGATCTTCCCACTCACCCTGTGGACTACCCGGTGAATAGTTGCCCGGGGCATGGCAAAGGCCCTGGCAACAACACGGTAGGAGGAGGGAGTGGCAAGCCAGAAAAGAAAGATCAGGGTGTCGATTTCTGGGCCCCAGCCATGGTCGCATTCCCTGCCCAACAGATCCATCAGTGCGTTGAATGACACCCTTGAAAGGCGATAGTCAACCCTCATGTCGCTGTGGCCATCAAAGTATAGTGCCAACACTGGCACTGTGGCATTTATATGGCAGTACTTTCTGGGGCTGCGAGGACGCTGTGAGTGGGGAGAGGAAAGTGAATTAATTATGTTTTGTTGTTTAAATTTTTTTTGTTTAAAATAAAGTTAAGATTTGGTTCTGTTACTGTGTTTTCCTTGTCTTTTCTTAATTAGTCAGAATTAGTACATGATAGAACATCAATAGGCCTGTCTATTCTGTTGCCTATTGCTTGGTGTATGTTAGTGTAAAGATAACATAACATTTTGAGCACAAATTCATATATATCTGTGAAGTCTTATATTGATAGAGCTTTTTTTGTTTATCCACTTGGAGCACACTGAAGTAGCCTACTGATGGTAAAATAACTAGCAGCTTACTGTCACTGTCCTGCATAACATTTATATAGGCAGTGAAAAAAACATTTAGTAATTGTGACATGAAATGGTAAAACGTCTGTGAACCTGCTGTGTACATTTAGTAATTCATCAACTTAATGCAAGGAACTGCTCCTGACTGTTATGAAAAGGTAACTGCTGCACTGCAATTTGTGCATGATAGGTGTTTGTAAAATACACGAACATACCTCGTGTTCAGCCAATATTTGGAGGATCCTGCGTTGACGTCGGAGGCGATATAATTTCAACATGCTGTGAACGTAACCCATTGTTTTTTTTATAAAATAAAACGCTGGCATATATTTTTGGCGGTCTTTTTGGCGGTCTGAAAAATTCGCGGTCACGTGTGTTGCGTTTGTCACGTCATGCCGTCATTTCCGGTAAGTGTTTTAACATAAGTGTTCCATTTGGAACACTACTAACGGTCAAAAGTGGGCACTACGGCAGTAAGTGGTCAGTGCACATCAGCAGTGCACTGACGGAAGTAGGCGGATTGAGACACACCCACTGATTCACAGAACTACTTCCTGTCTCCGCCCTGGGCTACACCCACTTCCTGAATAGCAACCAATCACGACTTTGTGTGCACGAGGGGCATGCACACACTTCCTTTTTCTCAGCTGAGCTTTTCAAAATAAGACAAGAAGTACATAGGGCTGCTTCTGATTAATATCACAACATTATTCTACAAATATACATAGTGGAGCTTTCTTTTACAAACTTACGGGTTTTTCTGTTGGTCTTTTTAGAAAAATGTGAGGTTTTTTTAAAGCTGGTTCAGCAAGAAGTTTCTGGAAGGTTTTAATACAATTCCTTGTGTGCTAAATAAGTTGAGATTAACCTTGACACAGTAGCCATGGAACATATGATGATAAATTTCTGTTGCAGAGATTTTTCAACTGTTGGACATTGTAAGGTGAGACACGCATGGGAAAGAATTATAGAGAAATGCTGCTGCAAATAAAGTTGGACTTTCAGATTTCTCCTTTAATATAAGAGTAAATGCAAGATTTAATGATTACAGTAAAGGAGGTTAAGCTAAGAGCACAATAATTGTGAACGGAAATATCTGGATGTGAAAGTGTTTGAAGAAGGTAAATGACAGAAGGATTGGGAATCTTGATAAGAACACTACTTACACCTTGTTTCTGTTCTTCAACAGTAAACAAGGCCTGGTCTCTGCCAACCATCTTCACAGAGCATTTTACTGGGGATAAAATGCTTATTGCCTGAAAAAGGACAGAACACTCATTACCATCCAACTAAATCGTTTTTGTCCATGCTGAGGAACAAGAAAAGGACTTAAGAAGTTTGGGAGTAACATGCCAAGAGAACTGTGATTTTTTTCTATTTTTCTTTTTTCTTTTTGCAACGAAGGAGCAGTTGCCTGAGAACCCTGAGCTGACTACTTATGCGCGAATAGATTCATGCCTGCCACGTGCTCAGACTGGCCTGACGTTTTTACTTGCGTTATTGACGTACAGACTCTTTTTATATCACAAAACTGATTTTTTCTCTTTTTTCCTTTCTCTTTTCCACTGACTTCCGTCATCATGTTTGATTTTCTGTGTTATGATGTTTATACTGTGATGTTGCATTATGTTGATCACAATGGTTTTAAGATTAAGAATGTAAACTGTCTGTTACAGACACACACACCAAGACCTACAGTTCTTGCAATCTTTTTGCTTTGTTATATAGAGAACCAGGATCTGATGGCTATCACAGATCCATAAATTACTAGGTAAGGCTAATGTTTAGATTCAGTACAGGGTGTCTTCTCGCTCAGATTGACCCAGAGTGGGAGTGCCCTTGACTGGGGCTCCATCAGTTTTTTGCCATTTCTTAGAGATGTTTTTTTCTGCTGAAGACTCAGCCTGCCCTGTGATGCCCCCTACTGGTACTCTTGGATTTGTAAGGTTTCAAAGTGATGTTTGTCCATTGGAATGGAGAGTGGAGGACCAAGTAGGAGGTTTCTTGGGGTGGAGCTAGAGTAGACGAATTTGGCCTTGGTTAATGAACAATCTTAGCTTATCTAGTCTAAAGTAAACTTAAAATAATGTGCACGCAGGAACCTAAAACGGGCCTAGCTCAAATAGTTGAACCCTAAATTGTAGATAAAATGTTTGGACTGTGGTCTTGACTAAAGAATGCTGAATTATGAAGTATTCATGCTGATTGATGCTAAGATGTTTCATTGATGTTTGTCCGGCCCATTTCTTGGAACTGTTTTCGTTGTGATGTGCCTTTGGGGCACACCAACGGGGGGGCTAACGGACAACTGGACTGTTTTTTACAAAGTGCCTTTCGGGCACACCAGCAGAGATTGTGTAACCCCAGAGACTGAGCCGCACTATCGACTGCCATGGAGATCACGGATGGATGGACTCTGGAAGCCGGAAGCTGACGTGCTTGGATTGCTTGGACTGGACGGAATGACCGACTGTTCTGGGAGAGGGACAGCCTGAGAGCTGTTGTTCCACTGGTTGATCATCTTTGGTGATGTGCCATTAAGACACATCATCAGGGGGTCTGTTAGGATATCAACGAGGTCAAGTGGAACGAACTGTTTATCCCAGGACTGTCTGCCACACTTGGATAACACCGGACAACGAGGAAAGGACTCATCTGTCTGATAGCGTCCCGGAGTTGACACCGTTTATCTACTGATGACGCAGTTTGGATATGTACGGCCTTTTATGGGTGTTAACCTAAACTCTTTTATAATGTATGTGTGATGAGCAATCGGGGCTTCCTGCCGATCAGGAGCCCGTCAGCGCTGGTCTGACTGTAACTGTTTCTCTGTCTTTACTTAGATAAAATATAACTAAAAGTATACTTGACTGTTTTATGCGTCCGACATTCAAGGTAATAAGTAAGTGGGGGTCGCCTGACTGGGTAAAACGAGCTGGGTCCACCGAGGGTGTTTCACCGCAGATGGGGCACGATGAAAACAATAACAATAGTCTTGGGTTGATAACTGGTCTTTAATCCTCTCATTAAGCCCCGTAATAAAAACGTCCATCTGGGCGTCCTCATTCCAGCGACTCTCCGATGAAAGCAGATGGAAGTCAATAATATAGTCAGCCACCGACCTCTTACCCTGTCTCAGAGCCAACAGTCCTCGGGTTGCTTCTCGACAGGGAAGAACAGGACTAAAGACACCAGCTAACTCCTGTGAAAAAGCTCGGTAGGAGTGACAGATACTGGAATCATTCTGCCACTCGGAAGTTCCCCAGAGCTTGGCTTTGCCTGCTAAAAGGGAAATGATGTACGCAACTTTAGCACGTTCTGATGGATAAGCTGAGGGCTGTAATTCAAACTGGATCTCACACTGTGTGAGAAAAGCCCGGCACTGATCAGAATCCCCTCTGAACAACTCTGGAGGTGACAGCAGTGGCTCCTGACAAGTCTGCCTAGCAACTGGTGACGCAGCGTCGGAGGATGACGTCTGCGGAAGTGTCGGACCGGGAGCTGGCTGATTACGTAGGTGAAAAAGAATCTCCCGCACGCCTGATTTTAACTGAGAAATGGAATTCTCTACGCCCGACCGCCACTGTTTGCCAGCCGATGGGTCCATGATTGGCCAGTTTATTCTGTTAGGCTCAGAACAAGTGGACCCAGTATTCGAGGCAGACAAACAGTTTAGGTTTAACAGTTTATTAAGATCAGACACGGAGTGGGAGGCATCAGCGTCTACAGCGGGAGCCTCTGGTCCAGTTCAGATCTAGTAACGGAGGTAGATCCCTGCTGGCGGGCTGCTAATCCGGCGCGGCGGTTGCCGCCCAGAACGTCCCTGAAGCAGATGTATTGTGGTCGGAGGACAGGCAGGAGGTCAGAACCGTTAGGACAATCGTGAGCAGGAAGATCAGGAGGACGAACCAGAAGCCGATGTCGGGGATGAGATCCAAGGTCAGAGCCAGGTGGTCAGATGTCAGCTGAGGCGCCAGAGGGAGATCCAGGACGAGGTCGGGACACAGATCCAGGTTCGGTACACGGTCAGACTGGAGGGCAAGACGAGGTCAGGCAGGCTCGGTGGTCAGGTAGCAGGTCCAATTCAATACACAGACAGGCAGGGAACAGGCAGGCTCAAAGGTCAGGAGTTAAAACAGGTCAGGATCAGGAAATCAGAATAAAGAACACTGGAATAGATCTCACCACTGGCTTGAAATAAACTGGCACTGCTGTCTTGTCAAAGAGCTGGTTATATACTAGTAGGAGCAGGTGGAACAGATCTGAGGTGATGAGGAATGGGCAGAGCTAAGCAGGTGTTGGGACATGAGAAACTAGACCAGACAGCAGTGCCGAAATCATGACAGACAAACTAGATTCAACACCAAAGGACAGATCCAGTCAGCCAACAAACAGGCAGTCAGATCAGACAGGGGTCAGACAAGCTCAGAAAGTCTTGGAACAGAACTGGATCAGGCAACAAAAGCAGAAAGTCCGAACAGGCGGGGGTCAGGCAACACAGGTAGACAGTGTGATCAGGCAGGAAAGACAGTTTTTACAGGGGTCAGGCTGGCTCAGTATATCCGGAGGCAGAATCGGGTCAGAATCAACAGGTCAATACAAAAACAGGAACACTGGATTGGACTGACTGACTGACTCGTAATAATCTGGCCTTGAACAGAGGAGTGAGGCAGTCATAAATAGGGAACAGAACAGGTGAACGGAGAAGAATACTAAGTTTTGGTAACAGGTGGAACTAATCAAAGGAAGGGTGGTGACTGAGAGTAAACTGATTGGCTGGTGACTGGGGGCTGAAAGGTGAACCAATCTGACTGGTAGTGACTGGTGGCCAGGGACTGACAAAAAACTGATTAGGTGGAGACAAAGAGGTGAAGTGAGCTGGCTTCTTAATGGCTGAAGAACTGAGTAAATAAAGCAAAGTGCAAAACAGAACCAAAACAAAACCCAAACTATAAAAAATCCCCATTTTTAGCTGTAGTACAGGCCAGTTAAAGTAAAATAATAATAATAATAATAATAAATTAATAATAAAAGTAACAAACAAGGAAACAAACCATGCCTATAAACAAAATGTACAATGTTGCTTTTTACTAATTCATTAAGTAATTGGTTCCTTTGAACAATTAAGTTATTTATGTTTTAAATTGCTGAAACTAAAGAAAAAAGAACTTAACAAAAGATCTATACTCAATTAACAAAAACGTGCATAAAGGCATTACTTTCACTATTTAGATAATGTACCTCAATGGTTCAAAAACTCAATTTTGTAAAAGAAAAAATTGGATATGATACAAACATAGTATTTGTCCATTTGCAAGAAAATACCCACAAACTAATTAGGGTTTACTATCAGCACCCATACATTCATCAAACATTAAACAAATTCTTGAATAATGAGTCCAGGAAACTTATATGTTATTATGTAGGAACAAGAGTGCATCTATATTCTATGAACTGTGGATGGAATGTATGGCATTAGTTTCCTGCCAAAATGTTGCACTCAAATAAAACTTGTTTTACAAACTGTCCTCAAATGTTGCACTCAAAATCCATCCATCCATCCATCCATCCATCCATCCATCCATCCATCCATCATCTTCCAGTTATCTGGGGTCGGGGTAGCATCTTCAGTAGGCAGACGTCCCTCTCCCAGCCACTTGGGCCAGGTCCTCCGGGGGAATCCCAAGGCGTTCCCAGCAGAGAGACATAGTCCCTGCAGCGTGTCCTGGGTCTTCCCCTGGGTCTCCTCCCGGTGGGACGTGCCCAGAACACCTCACCAGGGAGGCGTCCAGGAGGCATCCTGACCAGATGCCCGAGCCACCTCAACTGGCTCCTCTGGACGTGGAGGAGCAGCGGCTCTACTCTGAGTCCTCCCCGGATGACTGAGCTCCTCACCCTATCTCTAAGGGAGAGCCCAGACACACTACGGAGAAAACTAATTTTGGCCGCTTATATCCGGGATCTTGTTCTTTCGGTCACAACCCAAAGCTCGTGACCATAGATGAGGGTAGGAACGTAGATCGACTGGTAAATCGAGAGCTTCACCTGTTGGGTAAGCTCTCTCTTCACCTTAACGGACCAGTGCTCTCAAAATATGAATTGTAATTTGTTCCTGAGTACCAAATGGTCTCTGCTTGTACAAAACAGTCTCTCCTCAGTCAGTCTTCCAGCTGCACTGAAACTCTGCTCAGAAGGAGAACTCGTTTTCCAGAAGTTAAGAAGAGACTGCAAGCATTTACACTTGGAGTCAGTCATTTACTGTGGGACCAACTGGCAACGCCATGGTTCCATAATGTCCTCCTCCCTCTCCTCCTCATCAAAACAAGTGTGCCTTTTGAGACCACTCTTCCCGGACTCACTAGTGTACTGATTATGGCTAAAGACATTTTACAAGCAGCATACTGGGTGTTAACACCGTGACATTCAACTCTTGTAAGATCAGGATGTTAAAGTGAAGACAATGTTCAGAAGACAGAAATCAGTTCCTTCGTTTCCAGAGGGAGAGTTTATCAGAAGAAGAAGGATTAAAAGGTCCAACTTGATGATAATAGAATCAAAGTCTGAGGCAGGGTGAAGTTAGGCTTGGTTTCATGTTGGGAGGAAATCTCTGAGTTCCTGGAAAGTAAAGGAAGAGCTGCAGAATGAACAGCTGCTGTGTGAGTTTTGGTTTCTGATCAACATGATGAAGCTCTAAACGACTCAGCCTGCAGCTTCACAGGTAGGACTGTGTGCACAAAGACACCAAGGAGTTCGCTGCAGTGAGGGCTGCTTCTAAAGCCCGGTTCCACCTGCTGGGAGGAACCGTTCTGCTGATTTATGACCCAGAGAGTCCCTATCCCGGATCATTTAGTTCACAATCTGAACAACTTCTGGGATTTATCAAGCTTAAAGCAGAGAAACTGACCCTGAATCTGTTGGTTATTAGTTTGATGCTGATGTGGAACAATAGAACAGAATAGAACAGATAGAGTAGAGTAGAATAGAATAGCTTTATATTCATTATAACATAATGAACTAACAGATACATCTCCTGCGGCGCGTCAACATATTTTTTAATCAATATATTTTATTAATATTCTAGATATTATATCTCTGTGGAGTCACATGGATCAGTTAGAAACTGGGTTCTTACTCTGAGGGTCCAGGTTCTTCACTGAAGTCTGGAGGTTTATCTCTGGACCGGTCACTCCTCATAGATGGACAGCTGGATCCTGGAAGTTCTGTTCTGTTCTCCTTTAGATCACAATCCTCCATCTTCTGGACTTCAGTC
Source organism: Fundulus diaphanus (assembly GCA_037039145.1). Taxonomy (NCBI): domain Eukaryota; kingdom Metazoa; phylum Chordata; class Actinopteri; order Cyprinodontiformes; family Fundulidae; genus Fundulus; species Fundulus diaphanus. The sequence goes on along the minus strand of CM073137.1, from coordinate 2,482,402 downwards.
AGTCTGAGAGAGAAGCCAGAAGCACTCAGTTCCCAGTGGTTCAGGTCCAGTTAGTGTCCCACAACCGTCACTGATGGCAAGCTCCTCCTAGTAGGAACTAAATCAATATCAAGATATCAAGTCATCGCTCTTCACATCTCAAATCAATATTATCACTCAGTCTGCATATTTCCAAGTGCGCAATATTAAACACTTGCGTCTTTACTTTTCCCCTCACTCTTTTCACTTCCCGTATGGATTACTGCAATTCCCTTCTGTTTGGTCTCCTGCAAAAAACTGAATGAATCCAACTGGTCCAGAACTCAGCTGCTCTAATTATTACATGTACTTCTTTATTTTATCACATCACCCTGTTTTACAGCAACTTCAGTGGCTCCTGGTCAAATTCAGAACTTAATTCAAAACTCTTTGTAACCGCTCCCAAAGGTTTTTTGTCTGGTTCAGAATAAAGCCACGCTCCAACTGACGTTTGAACAGCTTTTATTTTCTTAGCCACACAGCAAATCTACTTTTTCGGCAGCAAACACCGTGAAAAACTATAATGAATGGACATTATAAACACAGTTGTTAGCTTAATAGCATTTACAGCAAAACAAACCTTACAGAATAAAATACATAAACATACCGTGTGTGCCTTCCGACCAAAGATTTTAGGAGAAGTTTTTCAACATTATGTCCGTGTTTTGAATCAAAAATGTTCAGCTACCCGTCTTTGTCTTCTGTCTGTATATGCAGCAAGTCTCTTAATTGAACATGTGCTCCGTAGAAGTTCAGCTCTTGGCACAGTACTGAAAGTCACCAATAGATGTCTGTAACATGACAAATCTTGTAGTCTTAGTAAACACACAAAAAAAGATAACAAAATAAAACACCCTTTTTCTGCGTCAGCTACACTCTTCTATTTCCATTCAAGGTAGTCCACAACCTCATCCCTCCTTACTTATCTGATCTCCTTCATGTCATTTCTCCCTCAGATCTTCCTCCTCCATCCATCTCTCTGTTCCCGCCTACATCCACAGTATCTTTGGGAGCAGAGCGTCCCAAACTCTGGAGTTTTCTCGCATCAGAAATCCGTAATATTGACTCTCTACATTTGTTTAAATCCAGACTCACAACACACCTCTTCAAGACTTTATTCTCTGTGATTTTAACTTTTATTGATAACTTTTTATTTGTTTTATCGTTATTGTTGTTTTTTATCTTGTAAAGTGACTTTGAATGTTTTAAAATGAGCTTCTAAATAAATAAATTATTATTATTATTATTATTATTATTATGAGGAAGTAGCAGCAGAGCAGTAACAGAACCAGCACCAGTTAAACTGAACAACTAAAAAAACTGAAGTTTTAAAATAGTTTTTAGAAATATTATCTCTAATTTTTTTAAATTCAGCTTTTTTCTTTAAAAAAGAGACAAACAAAAGAAACTGAGCGTTTGTTGTTGCTGATAACCAGGAAATCAGAGCCTGACCGGCACCACAGTTACATAAAGCAGTAGCTTGGTTCTGAAGGAGAACCAGACTGAGTTCTGTTCCTGGTTCTGTTCACAGTCCACAGAGAGAAAACCAGAACAAGTTCACACTCACCCTGATCCAGAGTCTTCTCTTTGTTCTGTTTCGCTGCTAAATGGAGTAAGAACCTGTTTCTCCTGATCTGATACCTGACTGTAACTGACTCACCTGAGGCTCCACCCCTGTCAACGTGAGTTTATCTGAGTTTAAACACCTTTACTTTCATGCCTGTGCATCTTTCCTTCAGTTCTTCTTCTCTTTTTATCAGCAGTGAACTGAGCTGTAAAACTCTGAGGTCAGGTTGTAACTTTTCCAGGTTTCTTCTCAGTTTTCAGCTCATTTCCAGTCAACATTTTTTTGCCTTCAGTAGTTTTGTTCTCTGGAAACCAGGAAGTGATCAGCAGAAACTCTGGGAGGAGATCTGACAGCTTTAGGATGAGGAACACTGCTGGCTGTTGGACTATTGGTTCTGTTGTAGCAGAACTGAGAACCTCAGCTGCTTACGGTTGTACCCAGACTTGGACTTGAAAGCGTACGCTTGATGCTCTTCATCTACAGGAGAGAAGACCGGCTGGTCCTCACCGCTGGTATCAGATGAAGAGCTGCAGCTCTCCTCTGCAGACTGGTGAGGGCTGCTGTTGTCTGGAGCTCCCTGCTGGACCCAATAAGTAGAACCACTGTCAACACCTCTAGTACCGCTGCTGTAGTAAACTCCTGGATAGCTGCTGTAGCCTCCAGAACCACTAACCTGTCTACCATAAAAGAAGCTGAGCTGGGAGTGGAAGAGGAGCTGCTGGGCTGATGGGCTGAACAACTGCAGCACTAGCAGGTGGTCTGCCTGGCTGCAGCTTAGGAGCCTGTCCCGCTCTGTTTGCTGGAGGACAAACTCATGTTGGAGCCCTGAGGTGGATGGAGCTTCATGCAGCATTTGCTGCAGAGGAGGCAGCTGTGAGCTGGCCACAGCCATGTGGTCTTCTGCAGTAAGGCCCTGGGTGAGAGTCTAGAATCGCTCTGTTAGCACATTCCTATCATATTGACCAGGTTTCTTTGCAAAGAAAAAGAAGCAGAAAGATAGAACTGTTAATAGCAGAAAGCAACAAACATTTTTAAGACACCACCTTTCTTCTCTGGAAGATCTCCTGGCATAACTTGGTTAAAACTTAGTATAATTTAGTGTCCAAATCTGATTATGACTCCTTACCGTACTGTTAGCCCTGTCCTCTCAGAGTCTTCTGTTGGCAGAAAGGTGGCGTCTCCTTTAATCTGAAAGCAATAATTCACAGAAAACAAGAGTGTTAATAGCATGCAGTTAAAACCCTGGTCCCCTTAGTGTCACTTTAATGTGATGTTTTTTTTTCTCTTGCTGATCCTGGGAAGGTATCTATTCTTCACCTTTCCTTTGAAACTCTGTTCAAAACGTCTCTGAAAGAAAAAAAACAAAAAGACAAAAAATTGTCTTTTCCAATATGTCATACATTATTAACTTATTACAACTTTTGAGTTCTTTCTGGTCCTTTGACCATGTGTGTCATGGTTTAGTTTTGATTGGGATTTTGTTTACCATTAGTTTTCAGTTTTTCCACCCTGTTTAAGTTTTAGTTATGATTTGACTTAATTTATTGTTTTTAGTTTCTCCCTCCCCTTCCACTCTGCCTTCACTTCACTCCCTTTGCAGTCAGTCACACCTGTTGGTAATTAATCAGTCAGACGCATTTCACCTGCTAGCCTTCCTATTTAAACCTCCCTCTTCCTCACTCTAGTGCTGGTCCGTCTTCAGTTATCCACCTCTCCATGCCAGTCCCCGGTTTGCCTTGGAAGATTTGTTTTTGCTCTCTTGTTAAGGTTAGTCCTGCCAGTCACTCTAAAGACTGTTCACTCACTGTTTGTTCCTGGAGAATATGCTGGTGAAGATTCTCAGTCATCCAGGTCATGGTCATTCCAAAAAAAGTAAAAAACAAGGCAAATGGACTTGTTATCCGTAGTAGAAGACGTTTCACTTCCTCTCCAGGAAGCTTTCTCAATTCAAAAAGTCTGGAGTAATTTGGAGTAACCAGCTTTATACCAATGCCAAACAAAGGCCTTGTAATGTCTTAGATAACATGCATGTCGGTTGAATTTGCAACCGCGCGCTTACTCCAGACTTTTTGAATTGAGAAAGCTTCCTGGAGAGGAAGCGAAACGTCTTCTACTACGGATAACAAGTCCAGTTGCCTTGTTCCTGGAGAAGCTCAGCTCTGTGCCACGGTGTCTCCAGTGATCTGCTAACTAAGTAGCACTGAGCTTCCTGGCCACTTTGATTATGATGGACTCTCGCTCCGGGCCGTCAGCTCCTGCCATCACCTTCACTCAGCTTCTGTTGCTACCTGCTCTTCTTGCCCCATCAAACCTCCATCCATCAACCTTGCAATAAAGACTCTCAATTTTAGTCCCGTGTGTGTGTGGTTCTGAGTTCATCCGTAGACAAATCCTGACAATGTGTATTTGCTGTTAGTACTACTTTTTTTTTTTTATATCTACCTTTCCAAATCTCAATTGGTCAAGGGTGAAACTTTAAAGCAATAATTTTGTCTTTTAGGTTTCTGAGCTTCTAGTGTTTTTCTATAAATGTTAAGGGTTTCCCCGTAAGCACATTAAGAAGACCGCCCGAAACAAACCCAAGATTAGAATTAGAATTTAACCCTTCAGAAGCTGGTTTTATTTTATTTTTTCCCTCTGACATAGTTTTCGTTCTGCCAGGCCAGAACATACTGAACCCAGCCTCGCCATAAACATTCAGATGTTTACATCATGGTCAGAGTTGTTTATCATATCTTTTGTCCTTCTCAGATTATACTGTCCCTCTGAGGTTCAATGTAAAATGATAAAAATTCTGATATTGTGATGCTTTTTAAAATTTCTCATTAGTTGCATTCAAATTCCAAGTAAAAAGAAATAAAATAAATGAATAGAAAACCCTTAGAACAGCAACCATATTTAGTACCATACAGGTTTGTTCAAAGCACAAAGCACAGTTTTTTTATTTAAATCAAAGATCATGTATTTCTAAACTTCTTTCAAATGGACTGGTGTGTGATAAATCATTATTATTACTACAAGCAATAAGATATATTACTTTAGGGCTAAAAAACAAATGATAGGATCTGTGCCTAATGTTGTAAAACCATAAACTCAACAAACTTTATGTAAAGCTTATTACCAGTTCCAATTTCTAACAAAGCTGAAATATTTCCGTTCAAGCCATGTTAATCTCTCCGTGTATCAATTTAATTTGGGTCGGATATTGACTGTGGGGGAAAAAAACTAACTTTATGTTATTGAAGTCTCTCTTTTCCTTTTCCTTACAGTGGCGGCTCCTGCCAAATGTGTCAGGGGGGGCAATAGTTGCAGTGATAGCTAAAGTAACCCATCTAATGGGTAAACTGACAGCTACGTAAACCCTGTTTACCGTCAGTTAACATTTAACATTTCTCCCAAAACAAATGAACATTTTGAAACCATGAACATTACTTCACACAGACAAACGTTTAGTTACATACGATCACGCCCGCCGACAGGGGGGGACAAACGGGTCAGTTGTCCCGGGTCAGTGTCTTTCAGCGCGCGCGCTAACTGCAGCAGCATGGCTCTCTGCTGCTCCCCCTCCCCTCTCGTACATGGCTCAGCGGCGCCAGCCAATCAGCACGCAGGCTCAGCCTGGCCCGCTTCTCTTCACTCAACACACAAACAACCGCGCGGTTGCTGTTCAGACTGGGCGAGAGAGACCGCTGAAGCAGAAAAACTCGAAAAGGGAAAGAAGCACCATTTGGCTTAATTTTAATACCGTAAATGAAATCAAGCTGTATGTTTTGTAAAAAGCCGGTTAAATTCAGTGGAAACACAACAAATTTATCTAAGCACGTGAAAAACTATGGGCAAGAAAACATAGAGAAACAGAAAAGGAGACGAAACTTCTCTCATTGCCCCGACAGACCCACAGACTGACGTCACTGACTGAGGCGTTTCAGTCCTCCAGAGAACATCCAGGTAGATCAGAGTGGTCATCTTCAGCAGCAGTTCATTTTATCTTTCAAAGTAGATATTATCTATCATGTTACTGGAGCCCACACAGAAAATGTGATTAAGACCTTTTACAAACCCAGTACATATATCCTATTAAAAAGTGTTATTTAGCTAATCCTTTATTTATCTCACGACGGGGAAATTTATAGGATTAAAGCAACAGGCAGGTGCACACAAAACAGACAACATTACATAAGGATTGAAAGATATATGAGGTGGATTAGGGGGAAAAAAACGAACATAAAATTATTATTATTATTATTATTAATTATTATTATTATATAATTGTAATAATAAAATAAAAATCACAAAACCCGAAAGGTCAACAGTTTCATGATACATCAAGCTTAAATGTCAAAAGTATCTGTGAATGTTGTGCGTTTGATGGCAAAAAGGAAGCCTTTCTCAGAGATTCAGAGGGCAGAGAATTCCCAAAGTATCTAACATATTCTACTTCCTGCAATGAAAGGAAAAAAAATGTTAGGGACTGGCTAATATACAGCAGGTCAAAAAAGGCCATATTTTGGCTGCAGTGCTGCTGTTCTCGAATGAAGAAAAAATCAACTAGTGCACTAAATCTCTAGACCCAACAGGATCATATCTAAGAGTGCAGAATTAATACCACATTACAGATGTTATGTGTAAAAATGATTCATTAATGACATCAGGTCATCTACGGTCTTTGTAGTTTATGGTGCCCACTTCAATTAAAAATAAGTAGAAGAGGAGTCCAAGGTTCAGTTCTGAAGACGTTCAAAGATAAATTATTTAAACTAAACTGGCAGTCCACATTGAAGGAGGATGGTACTGATAAAGCAGATGATTAGATTTTTAATGCTTTTAAGTTACTAGATGCCAAAACTGCAATGAAAAAGTAGCACTAGCAGCTTAAAACCAACTGGCTTCATAGAGAGTTGATAAAGCGTATGGATTCATTGAAGCATGGAGCTTCTCTTAGATGCTGGTGGGAAGTGTGGCCGCCCTTTGTGGGATCTACTGAAGAAGCAGGCGAGGGAAACAAGCAGGAAAACTAGTCAAACTCTGATAAACGTCTGATCTCTGCTGAACAAAACGGACAACCTGCTCCTTCTCTGCACAAAGACTTTTTCTGATCTGCCGACCGGCTGGGCGACCACATCCCAGCCAGGTGGACAGTCTTTAACATCTCTGCTGCTTTTACACTAGCTTAGTTTTAATGATTGAAAATAGTCTTTTTTAATCTGTTTTTCTTTAAATATACATACAGGTTTGGTGCATATTTTTAAATCACCACACTCAGTTGTACATGTCTTTAATCTAATAATGTTATTTTTAATAACTGTACAGGATTATTTTGTCTTTAGTTGTAAATTTGCCGTTACTCCACGGGCTCCTATCCTTATTTGTTTTTATATTTTTAATCTGCTTCCATTTTCCTTTCACTTTGCTGCTGGTCCACATGAAATTCCCCCAGAGGGACAGTGAAAGCTATTTCTATTCTGTTTTATAGATTCTGTTAAGCTTTGTGAAAGCAAAGATCATACAGACTGAGAAAGAAAAGCTTTGCAGCGTTATGGGCAGCAGATCAGAGAAGCCGATATTCCAGCAAACATGGAGCTAAAAGGTGAATAAAACAGAAGCAAAGTCTGAATCCTGGCAGCAATAGCCCAGAAAGGATCAGGGAGACGAGGCTGGAGGCAGAGAGCCGGTCTGTGAGGCCAGCTACACGTGTTGGCAGGCAGGAGAAGGCAGACGGCAACAAAGGCTGGAATCAGGCTGGAGAAAAGGTCAGAGGTCGTGTCCAGAGGTCAGGAGGTCAACGAGCTATGAAGCTGATTTATTAATCGCTGTTTGGATGCCACAAAACATTTGACTATTAATTTCTCCAGTGATCCTTTGTGTTTATTGACTTATTAGGAAAATGCAGAATAATTCTTCAGTAGCAGCTGAGTTCTCCATCATTAATGTTTAGATGATGTAAAAAGTAGCTTTTCAGTGATAATCACAACAGATTTGCCATGGATAATAATCTGCATCACAGAAATCATTTATTGTAGTTTAAACCATATTTTATTCAATAGTTGGTCCAAAACTCACGGTTTAATATTTAGATAAAACAGTTTTACTGCTGTTAGTTTCACAGTCCTGATGCTCTACAGGGTTTAACATTAACTGAAACTAAAAACACAAGAGCTACAGCATTATTGTGAAAATAAGAAACTTATTAGAAACAATTAACAGTTTACAGACGATGATATAAAAGGATGAATAAAATGGAATAACTCAGGTATTCATACAAGAAATAAAAAGAAGAGAATTCCTTTATTCCACAGAAGAGCAAAACGGTTGTATTTAAACGACATGTTCTTGTCCTCATACTGACAAAGATATTCATCTTAATGTCTTGGGATAACAGAACAACAGATGTGTGAAGGAAACATTTTAAAAAGGTCTTAGAATAAAACACTGAAAACCACATTGACATTTAATATGAAAACATAATGTTAGAGCAACAAACAGGCCGATGAAAATAAAATCCTCTTTTTCTGCTGTGTGTATTAATGTGAGCCATAAATTGTCTCTTCTGTCTTCTCTGTCCAGCTTTAACCTTTAACAGCAAGAACTGCAGCAGCTGTTTTCTTTCTGCTTCTCACATGGCTGAGGATCTTCTGCTGCTTTTCACTGACCTTTAAAGACTTTTGTTTTCTGGACAGACCTCTGAAGGTGAGCTAGACCTGATAGTCTGTGTGAGCTTTTAGTTCTAATCAGATTTTTCTCCAAACATGGAGCTGCATACTATGAACAAACATCTCTACATTGCTCTCATCTGGTCCTTCATCCAGATGCAGCTTTGTTAGATTAGATTAGATTAAACTTTATTGTCATTACACAGGTACAGGTACAAGGCAACGAAATGCAGTTTAGGTTTAACCAGAAGTGCAATAGCAGCAAGTGCAGAATAAACAATGGTTCCATAAGTACAGGACATGGGTTATTACTGAATAAATATAGAGATGGATACTATTATAAACAGAATTTTACTGATAGATTTGTCCCATGAGTATAATATATAGAAAGCTAGTAGTGTGAACTAAATTTACAGCTGGATATGTACAGAATATAATATACAGGTGGATATTACTATAAATAGAGTTTTACAGATATGTACAATAGCATAATATACAGATGGTTGTTATAACAGAGTTTACATGTACTATGAATATATGTACAGATGGTTATTACTATAGGCAGAATTGTGAGCATGATATACAGGTACCTATTACTATAAAATGAATAAATAAAGTTTGGACAGAAGCTATTTAAGTTAAAGTGCAGTGGAAGGTAATTGCATATTACAGTTAAAGTACGGTATTGCAAATGTATATGTAAACAATTGGTACTGTGAATAAACAATCGGCAGTGCAAATCAATATTCAGTCATAGTTAATAGTGCAGGATGCATGAAACAGTTGTTACTATAGTAACAGTCAGGAGTGCAGGTGAACATTACAGTCTTGTAAATAACAGAATAACAAAATGGAGGTAGGTGTGAGGAGGGGGAGGAGAGTCTATCAGTGAGGATTAGAGTTCAATAAAGAGACAGCTCTGGGGAAGAAGCTGTTCTTTAGTCTGCTGGTTCTGGTCCGGAGGCACTGGTCTGTGGGCTGGGTGGGATGAGTCCTTAAGGATGCTGCGAGCTCGATGTAGGCAGCGTTTCTTCTGGATGTGCTCAATGGTGGGTAATGGAGTCCCAGTGATGTGCTGGGCGGCTTTCACCCCCCGCTGCAGTGCCTTGCGCTCTGCAACAGTACAGCTCCCATACCACACTGTTGCACAGTTGGTCAGGATGCTTTCTATTGCCCAACGGTAGAAGTTCACCAGGATAGTCAAGGATAGCTGATTTTTCCTCAGTGTCCTCAGGAAGAAGAGGCGCTGGTGAGCCTTCTTGACCAGGCAGGAGGTGTTGGTTGACCAGGACATGTCCGCTGAGATGTGGGTCCCCAGAAACTTGAAAATGGAGACACATTCAACAGCCATTCCATTGATGTGGATGGTGTCGTGCGTGCCTCTTGAATCTTTTCTGAAGTCCACGATGAGCTCCTCTGTTTTGGTGGTGTTGAGGAGCTGGTTATTGTCAGTGCACCATGTGGCCAGGTGCTTGATCTCCTCCCTGTAGGCTGTTTCATCGTTGTTGCTGATGAGACCAATCACCGTAGTGTCGTTCGCAAACTTGATGATGGAGTTGGATGCGTACACAGGCTTGTAGTTGTGGGTGAAGAGGGAGTAGAGAAACGGGCTTAGCACACAGCCCTGTGGTACACCAGTGTTGAGTGTGATGGACGTGGAGCAGTTGGAGCCTGATTGGATATTCTGGGGTCTGTTGATCAGAAAGTCCAAAATCCAGTTGCACATGGAGGTGTTGATGCCCAGGTCTCGAAGTTTGGCTATTAACTTAGCCGGGATGACAGTGTTGAATGCTGAGCTAAAGTCAACAAACAGCATGCGTGCATAAGTGTTATTATTGTCCAGATGTGTGAACACAGAGTGCAGTGCCATGGAAACTGCCTCCTCTGTGCTCCTGTTGCTGCGGTATGCAAACTGGTGTGAGTCCAATGTGGATGGTAGCAAATCTTTTAGGTGTGCCAGGACCAGCTGCTCAAAGCACTTCATTATTATGGGTGTGAGTGCTACAGGGCTGTAGTCGTTAAGGCACTTTGGGCAGGAGTGTTTTGGCTCTGGCACAATGGAAGTGCATTTGAAGCATGTTGGTACATGTGCTTGGGCAAGAGACAGGTTGAAAATGTGTGTAGAAACCCCAGTGAGCTGCTCCGCACATGCTCTGAGCACGTGTCCAGGGATGTTATCTGGTCCAGCTGCCTTGTGCGTGCTGATCCTGCTCAGTGTGTTGCAGACATCTGTGGAGGAGAGTGTGATTGGTGGGTGGTCGGCTGAGGATTTAAGCTTGGTGGCAGTTTCACTGTTGTCTCTTTCAAAGCGAGCATAGAAGCTATTCAGCTCGTTCAGGAAGTTGACATCAGTGGCTGCAGAGGTGGAGTGAATGGGTTTATAGTCACTGATGGCCTTAATGCCCTGCCACATGCATCGGGGGTCAGCGTTGGAAAAGTGTCCCTCTATCTTAAGCTTGTAGCAGTACTTGGCCTCTTTGATGCCCCTTTTCAGATTTGCTCTGGCTGTGCTATAGGCCTGTGCATCTCCTGATCTGAAGGCAGTGTTGCATGTCTTCAATAGGAGTCGCACCTTCCCGTTCATCCATGGCTTCTAATTTGGGTATGTGGTGATCTGCTTCTAGGTTGTAACATTGTCAATAGTGGTATTAATATAATTCAGTACCGAGGAGGTGTAACAGTCAATGTCTGTGTGAAGCAAACATCCTCCAGTCTGTGTGTAGAAACCTTTCCTGAAATGATGAATCTGCTCCTGCAGGCCACACCTTGATGGTCTTCACTAATGACTTCACACGATTGATGAGAGGTGCATATTTGGGGGTGAGGAACAAAGAAAGGTGATCTGGCTGACACAGGTGGGGGAGGGGTGTCGCGACGTAGGCTCCAGCCACGTTTGTGTAAACGTGGTCTAAAGTTTTGTTTCATCCGGTGTGGCAGGAAACATGCTGGTGAAATTTCAGTAGCACTGACTTTAAATTTGAATGATAAAAATCACCTGCGACAATAAACGCAGCTTCAGGGTGAATGGTCTGTTATTTACTGATTGCTGCGTGAAGATCTTTCATAGCAGACTTAGCATCAGCGTCCAGGGGAATGTAGGCTGCAGTGATAATAGTGGAAGTGAACTCCCGTGGCAGACGGTCTGCATTTAACCATGAGAAACTCAAGGTTACCTGAGCAATGTCTCTCAACAATAGCAGAGTTTGTGCACCAAGCTTTGTTAATGTAAATGCACAGTCCCCCACCTCGGGTCTTACCGGAGCCATCTGATGTTCTATCTGCCCGGAATGTGTGACGTCCCGCTAGCTCAATAGCATTGTCCGGTATTCCACTGTTTAACCAAGTTTCCGTGAAGATTAGGACATTACAGTTCAAAAGTCTCTCTGCATGTAATGTTGAGTCGGATCTCCTCCATTTTGTTCAGTAGCGACCGTACATTGGCAAGGAAAATGCTGGGTAAAGAGAGCCAGTGTGGTGTTAGCTTTAGCTTAGCTCTTAGTCGCCCCCCGCCTTTGTTCACGATCTCGGCGCCGTCTGGGAGCACTTCCGCCCGGCCGAGCTGAGTGCGAAGCCTCGGGTGTTCTGGCGATCTCAGGAAGGAGTCGAAGGTTCTCCATAAAACGTCAGAAGTTTGTAAACCAATATCCAAAAGCTCACATCGGTTGTACAATGTAAGGGCACAACTGGTCTGCACGAACAGACCCAAAATGAGCAGGAAAAACACCACAAAATTGCAGAATCTGGAGAGACCGTGAGCCTTGCGATGTACTTGCTCTGCCATCTTGGTCTAACCTGAGTCCTGCTGCCCTCTTGAGTTTAACAGGAAGAGGCTTTCTCCTTCAACCCTTCCACACAGCCAGACTGGCTCAGTGTCATGACCTTTAACCTTTAGCCTGCTGCCTGTAGTGTCCTAGGTTGGCAGCTCTCTGAGATGTTCTCGTCTTGGAATAATCTTCCTCTCTCTATGATGATGGACTTCCTCTGGTTTGGAGATGACCTTCTGACCCTTCTGGATTGATGGGCAGCAGCTGTTGCCTCGTTAAGGTCATTGCTGATGTCTTTCCAGCTCGGCGTTGTGTTAACACACACCTGTCTGCTCCAGGTGAGCAACCTGACAAAACTGCTGCTGTGACAGATGTTCCCAAGGACTTCAACTACGTCCTCAGCACGGCTCTACGTAGTTTTAACACAGCTTTTCTGTTTTTGGTTCATATTTGTTAAATAATGAATGTGTTGAATGTGTTGTGACTGTGAATTGAGCAACTTCAGATGGAGAACTTAGCTTCAACTGAAAGCCTCAACTTTCATTTAACAGCAGATTTGGAAAAATACAAAAAACTAACAATGTTGCTCACCTGAAGTGTCTTCAGTTTGCCTCTATTTTGAGAGAAGGACATTTTTCAGTATTTATTGCTGAAATGATTTATGATTTAAATGCAAAATGTTGTCTTAATATCTTTTTTAAAGGATGCAAACATAGCTCAGTGCTTTCATCAGGGGGATGTGATGTCTTACAAACAGGCATCAATAGAAAATCCTGCTGAGTCGTTTTCAACCATTCATGATAAACCTAAAGCTGCCAGCTTTTAGAAGGCTCCCCTTTCCTGGCTACAGCAGCCCGCAAGGAAAATAAAATACAATTATTGAAAGCCACAATGAGCATACAGAGAAACAGCTTTAAATAATTTACACACTTTAAATACATTATCGGTAGTTTAACCAAACCTTGACATGACAGTATGTTCCAGCTGGGCTAAAGATCAGATTATGGTGCTACATCACTATAGTGTTGTTATTAGCTCCATATTCAACAAAACAACAGAAAATATTCATGTTAACATGAATAATTGAGAAATACAAAATTCTGTTCTACAAGAAAAATTTTTTTAGATGAAAATAAAACTATAAAACTTGATGAATTACTGGTTTTACACAGCAAACATTTTTAAAATACATTGCTTAGATAATGTTTTTAATCTGTAAAAATTCTATTTTAGGACGATTCTGTTGCCTGATAGATATTTATTTAATATTACCAGCCCTTTCTTTTTATACCATACCATACCATACCAGCTTTATTTATAAAGCACTTTAAAACAACCACAGTTGATACAAAGTGCTGTACAATCCAAAAACACAACAAAAAAAATAAATAAATAAAAATAATTATAATTAAAAGTAGTTTAAAAACAAAGACATACACTTTAAACTAGATCTCGCTGGTGTTGAAGGCCAAGTTAAATAGATGGGTTTTAAGACGAGCTTTAAAAGTGGACAGAGAAGGGGCCTCTCTGACCTGCAAAGGTAAGTCATTCCATAATTTGGGGCCCATAACAGAGAAAGCCCTGTCCCCTCTGAGCTTCCTTTTTGTTCTCGGTACCTCCAAGAGCAGCTGATTTGCTGACCTGAGAGACCGATGGGGTATGTGGAGTTGAAGAAGCTCAGTGAGGTAAGCCGGGGCAAGATTATGCAATGATTTAAAAACAAACATAAAAATTTTAAAATGAATCCTAAAATATACAGGCAGCCAGTGAAGTGAGGCCAGGACAGGGGTCACATGGTCCCTTTTTCGAGTACCTGTCAACAAACGTGCAGCAGCATTTTGTACTAGCTGCAGACGTGAGAGCAGCGCCTGACTGACTCCCAGATAAAGTGCATTACAGTAGTCCAATCGAGTTGAAATAAAAGCATGGATCACTGTTTCAAAATGCTGCCTGGAAAGAAAAGATTTCACTGACGCCAATCGCCTTAAATGATAAAAGCTGGACTTAACCACGGCTCTAATTTGGCTGTCCAATTTAAAATCACTATCCACCTTAAAACCAAGATCTGTAATAACAGGTTTAAAATATTCCTCCAAAGGTCCCAGGTCAACAGAGGAGGACTCACAGGAGCCACTGGGTCCAAACACCATCACCTCTGTTTTGTTTTCGTTAAAGTTTAAAAAGTTCAAGGCCAACCAAGCTTTAATATCTCCTAGACAAGCCAGGAGATGTTTGATTGACCGTACATCCTGCTGCTTTATGGGCAAATAAATCTGACAATCATCAGCGTAAAAATGAAAAGAGATCCCATGTTTCCTAAGGATAGAACCCAGAGGCAGTATATAAAGAGAGAAAAACAGTGGGCCAAGAATTGAGCCCTGTGGGACACCATAAGACATTGAGGCAAGAGATGATTTAGAGCCACTAATATTCACTGAAAAAGTTCTCTCCTCCAGGTAAGACCTGAACCATTTAAGAACAGTGCCATCAATATCAACAATGTGGTGTAATCGCAATATTAAAATGTTGTGGTCTACCGTATCAAAGGCAGCAGTTAGGTCAAGTAACATCAGAACAACATGGTGACCAGAATCACATGCAAGAAGAATGTCATTAAAAACTCTAATCAAAGCAGATTCTGTACTATGGAGAGTTTTAAAACCTGACTGAAATACCTCCATGATGCCATTGTCATCTAAAAACTGTGTCAGCTGACAATACACAATTTTTTCTAAGACCTTAGAAAGAAAAGGCAGCTTCGAAATAGGCCGATAGTTAGCCAGAACAGTAGGATCAAGGCCAGGTTTTTTAAGCAGAGGCTGCACTACTGCATGTTTAAAACTAGCGGGAACCACACCCGAAGACAGGCTGCTATTTATAATTGCAAGAACAGGCTGCGCTATACTAGGAAAAATATCTTTAAAAAGTCGTGGAGGCACAGGATCCCGGGGGGGAACCGGATAGCTTAATGTGGCCAACCACGTCCTCTAACAGTGAGACAGTCACAGGCTCAAACTGATTGAAAGCAGCCGAGCAGGGGACTGAAATTGAAGGGTCAGAGACAGGAGCTGTGATACGAGCCCTGGTACTACCAACCTTTTCAATAAAGAAACGCATAAAATCATCACACACCTCAGGAGAAGCTTCCAAGCAAGCATTCTGAGAACTATTTAGCACAAAGTCAATGGTGTTAAACAAAACACGTGGATTATGACTGTTTGAAGAAATGATATTTGCCAAATATTCCCTTTTTGCCTCTTTAACTGTGCTCTGGTAGAGACGCCAACAGTCTTTTAAAATCTGAAGAGTAACTTGCAGATTATACTTTTTCCACCTGCGTTCAACACGACTATTATTATTATTAGAGTATTTTGGTAAACAGACTGAACTTATATCATGCTGACCACTCAAAGCGCTTTACACTAAATTCACCCAATCGATCTCACTAACACATTCATGCACTGATACGCAGCTCTGTAGGCAACTTAGGGTGAAGTTCCTTGCCCAGGGGCACATCAACATGTAACTAGAATCGTTCAACTTCTGAAGAAGTTGAAGAAGGCGCCCGCCTGGTGGTGCGCGTAACCGTCAAAGGCAAAGCTTTCTTAGTTCCTTAGTCTTAGGCTCTCATCGCTTGGGGATTTTAAATCAAATCTTCTGAATGAAAAGGATTTGTCTTCATCAAAACCTGCCGATCGGGAAAACTTTGTGTCTGCAGAGATGAAAACTGCGTATATCGATCTGAGACGCAGCTAATGAGCTAATTGGCGACAGCCGACAGTCAACGTTTGCCATTCATTTGCTATGGTAGTCCTAAACCACTACTGACATAATACACTTTTTGGCCACAAGCGTCATTTTGGAGGCGTTGTTTCCACCTCTTCTCTTAGAGCTGTTTCTAATAGAAAGAAGAAAAGGCAAAAACGGTCCAAACAAAAGGTTGTAACGTTTACATTTGTAACCTCTGCCTTACATAAACACTAGAATTAAATCTTTTTTTTTTTTTTTTTTTTTTTTTTTTACCCAGTGTCCTGTCTAGCAATGTGGCAATAGGAATTGATGTCTCAATGCCAGATAGAGCTCGACAGATTTTGCTTTTACAAGTGGAGCGAACAGCTTTCGCCATAGTGCTCCACTTGATTTATGCTTGTAAATAGCTTTATTGTGATTCCTGCAAGGAGAATTTCAAATTATATGGACATGATAATGGGAGAGTAAAGGAAGAACAAGAAGTGAGAGAGAGAAAAAAAAAGAGTAGAGGTGAAAGAAAGAAGAGATAAAAGGGAGAGAATGATAAAACCTTCTCCGTCTGCTCCATCACCTGGAAAGAGAGATGCAAAAAGAACAGCACAACCAACAGACATAAAGCAACAGATGCAATCGAATAACACCTAGATGCCATTGCTAAATCATATATATTATTATGTAAGCTGACATGTGTAATGTGATACCTGAAAAAAGAAAGTGAAAGAACATAAATAGATAAATAAATTATAAGCTTACTGTATATAAGTGAACATTTAATACCTGGGACCCAGCACCTGTGGGAGTTTGGGAGAGTACACTAGTTTAATTGTAAATTATCCAGAAGGAAATAGCTTGATAGTGGTTGTGGAGAACCAAAGACCCGCCTTCCCCGAGCACAGAGGCAGGAGTCAGGGGACCCATAATCCTGGACTCCCAAAGGGGTCCCCAAAGCAGGGCGTCCAGGAGGGGCCGACACCGGATATCTGCAACCCCCCCAAGGAAAGAGCAGAGACGACCCCGAGGAAATCCCCCAGCCACCGCAATGCCGACGCCCCCAAGAGCTGCGGGGACGAGCCCGTGGGCCCCGCCGGCAGCTAGCCCCGCTGAAATGGTCCCGGCCATGGGCCCCGGGGGCCAGAGGCCCCCGGGGCGCCCCGCCCCCGCGACGGGGGCCCCGGCCGCCCACCAATGCGCCAGAGGGCCAAGGCGCCCGCCAGCGCAGCGGAGGAGGGCAGGACGTGGGGGGACGGGCTCCGCACCTAGCGGAGACTTGAGATGTTCTTGGGAGATGGAGCGGACCACACCCATACCTGGGAAGAAAAAAAAGGAAAACTCATTCACACCATCCCTCCCTTGTGCCCCACTCACCACACACACAGATTAAAAAAAAAAAAAAAGAAGCTGTACACACATTCACTCGCACACATAACACTCGCATCCAACACTGACCAGAGGGGGGGGTCATCCCAAATCGACTATACGACTGCATGTGCCCGACCCCCGGCCCCGCCCCCGGACCAGACGCCCCCCGGACCGGGCCCCCCAAAGAGGGTGGGCCAACACGACCCGTACGAGCCACCCAGCCAGAGCCCCCCTCAACCCTAAATACCTAATAAACCCCTTCCCTCCCCCACCTTACCCTAGTCACCCCTTCCCCCCGCCCCTCCTGGGGGGAGCGGAGGCGTCAGCCCCAGACCCGGCCGCTGACTGCCCATTGCAGCCCCCCGCCAAGACCCCGGACACAGTGGCCCGCACCTCCTCCAGGCCCCAGACTCCTTGCCGCCATCGGAGAACGGGGGTGTGCAGAAGACCCCGATCCTCCCTACGCCCGCTCAGATGTTGTGTTGTTGCATGTTGTTCTCAAGTGCGTTTAAAAACTGGGAGCGCCGAAGAGGGTGCGCGGCACAGCCCACCCCCCCTCCGGAAGGAAGCTGGTGCCAGCGCACCCCCTCCGGGAAACTGCCCAGAACCCTCAATGTCTAAGTGCGAGAGGAGGTGAAGGGAGCCGCCCAAGGTGAGGCCCACACAACATGAGCCCCCCCCCCAGACGTCTTCCCCCCACCCCCCCATACCATGGCCTACATGAGTGTGCGTTGTGAAAATGTTTGGGGTGAAAGTGTCTAAGATGCATGATAAAATTGGGGAGAGGGGCGTCACCAGAAAGTGGCAACCTCCAGTAACGCCCTCTCCCCCAGGACCTACATGTGTGGCGGCATGATGGAGCAGGCAGAGGGAGGATCCGGACTGGGAAGCCATCCCAAGGAGCCAGCTCCCCTACTGACTCCAATAGGCACCCCCGCTCCCCGAAAGCCCCACCCAGAGAAGGGGGCCTCGCCAACGGCACCACCGTAGCCCGGGGGCCAGGGAGAGGCCGCAGGGCCCGCCAGCCAACCACCCACCAGGACCAACACCTCAACCCCCCCCAGCCCACCCACCAAGCCTACTGGCTTTACCCCCTCCTCCCAAAAAAAAAAAGTAAATAAATAAATAAGAGGGGGGGACCCTGGCCAGCCAGCCCGCACGAGCCATCCCAAACCCGACCCCCAAAGCAAACCCGCACCAGGAGACGACACGGACCAGGACCGGGACAGGGGGCCGGACACCAGACCACCAGAACGTCCACCCCCCCCCCCCACACACACACACACACCCGTAGATTTAATGCCTCCCCAACACTAATGTTCAAACAACTCACCATACATTCGACAGTAGACATCCAGGCTGGGTAAGTCCCTACTCCCCCTTCCTTCCCCCTCCCCCCACTAGCAGAGTGCCTATCCAATGAAGGAGAAGAGCATCTGCCCTGGGATGTTAATGACCATGCCCCCCTACCGGCTCAACAGGCCCCGAGGCCCCCCAGCGCACCAGAGGCCCCGTGCAGGGGCGGACACCCGGGCGCGCGCCGGCCCACACCAAAAGCGGCACACCCCCCGGAACCGGAACCCGCTGGGCCCCGCCGGGGCCCCCGCCCGAGGGCAGCGCGCCCCAGGGACCCCAGACCCACCCCGGCCCCACCCACCGGCAGCACAGCCACCAGGTCAGTAACCCACGTCCGTCACCACGCAGCTCCCAAGAGCGCTGCAAGCGGCTGCTGTAGGCCGCCCGTAGGCCTCCCAAGCCCCTCCCAGATGGGGGCAACAGAACCCGGAATCAGATCCACCAGGCGCCCCACTCCAAGCGCCCCCAGAGCCCCAGGAACCCCTCCATCCAGCCACTGCGCCCTGCAGGAAGCAACCCACCGCCCCCTATTCCACTAAGTGATGCTGTTGATCAGAGGAGCCCAAAGAGACCAATCAGATGTGGAAGCAGATGCTGTCTCTAGATTAATATGATCCAACAAAAGATCTCTATACTGATTGATACTGAGATTTTCTTTACTTTTCCAATTCATGAGGATAGTTTTCTTTGCGATACATAATGCAGTGAAAACCATGTAACCTATTTCTTTTTTCAGAGGACTTTCCTCAAAATTACCGAGCAAGCAAACTGATGGGGAAGGTGTAATTTTACAGCTCAAGCACTTTGATAAGTCCTTACATATCTGTGTCCAGAACCTCTGGACTGGTGTGCATAACCATAACGCATGAAAATAATTATCAGGATGATTGCCTATGCAGTGTGGACAGATATTAGATTGTGCCAAACCCATCTTGAATAATCTTTGTCCTGTGTAGTGTACTCTGTGAAGGATTTTGTATTGTATTAGTTGTAAGTTGGTGTTTCTAGTCAATTTGAAATTCTTAGACATATCTGAGCCCAGAAATTTTGTTCAAAGGTGCCTGATAAATCCTTTTCCCATTTCATAATAGGAAGAGATATCGAATCATCTATTTTAGTCAGTGTCCTGTATGATTTAGACAGTAGTTTGGGGGGGGGGGTTAAATCTAGGAACTCTAATATATTAGTTGGGATTTGTAAACCACCATTAATATGCTTATATTTATTTCTAATTATAGATTTAAGTTGTTCATATTCCAAGAATTTATTTTTACTAATGCCATATTGCATATTTAGTTTAGCAAAATTGATGAACTCGGTTCCGTCAAGTAGATGTTCCAGATATTTAATACCTTTATTCTTCCAGTATGTAAAGTTTAGCATTTTATTATTTTGTAGGATATCAGGGTTATTCCAGATAGGTGTACGACTGCAAGGGATAAGGGATGACTTTGTCATTTTAAGGAACTCCCACCATGCTGTCAGAGTAAAACTAATGTTGATATTTTTGAAGCATGTATGCCGTTTTATATTTGAGCTAATAAACGGCAAATCTGAAATCATGATATTATTGCACATTTCCTGTTCTATATCTAACCAAGGCTCATCTAAAAGAGTATTTTTATCCATTTAGAGATGTATTGTAGCCTATTTGCTAAGTAATAGTTATGGAAGTTAGGCAAATCTAATCCTCCCCTGTCTTTAGTCTTCTGTATTGTCTTTAAGCTAATACGTGGGGGTTAATCTTTCCAAAGAAATTTAGAAATGGCAGAGTCTAGAGATTTAAACCAGTCAGATGACAGATATAAATATAAAATATAAACCGTTGCGCTCTGGTCCAAGAGGTCACGTGATTTAAGTTTTGCTGCTCAGCCAACCAGATCGCTGTATTGTCAGCCGTGCAAGTTCAACAGTTCATCATGGCTGCGCCCGTAAAGTGTTGTATCTGTTTCCAGACGAAATAGCCCAGTCCATCCATCCATTTTCAAATACATCTGTCCCTTGTGGGGTCCTGAGGGGTGCCGGTGCTGATCTCCAGCTGTCAGTGGGCGAGAGGCGCGGTACACCCTGGACAGGTCGCCAGCAATGTTCCCCCTAATTTTTCATGTGTCTGAGCAAACACACAAACACCTTGATCGTTCACTGGACTTCTGTGAGTAACATCACACGAGCACACTGAGGCTACATTACACCTGTCCAAAACCTGAGGTTATATCAAGCTACATGGTTTAATAAAAGAATCAAGTTACAGCAATAATTTCTTTTAGGTTATTTAGTTTAGATAAAACTGATTTAGGAAGGTTGTTCCATAGTCAGAGACCCACAAGATTAATAACAGAACTTTACAGAATGAAAGCAATAATGTATTCTGTGTCAAATTTTGGCACTTCAATTTCTACTTTTCTATTCATCCATTTTAGTTTTCATTCACCAATCCCCCCCCCCCCCCCCGCCCAACACTGTTAGGTCTACTGCACATTTCTCCACTTAAATACCCCTACCTTTACCTCTGCTGGAAATATACATTAAGCCTATGATTAATATAAAGTGAGATTGGAACAAATTAAACACTTACAAGACAATTAATGTCAACTAATTATTAGAAGGATGTGTGACCAACGCTTGCAAAAAGATGAACATATCAGTTATTCAATAACTCACACCATCCCAATATTAATTGCATATGTTGAATATAGCCAATTAATGATTTAGTTGAGTATGTTTAAACATAGGAAAACTTAGAACTTAACCATACCTGATTAAACTTCATCAAGATTGGCTGACATGTCCTTTCAATGCTTTTTGTAATTAATGCGCCCTCCCCACTATCCCCTTTTGTGTTGAATTAGTGAAGTGGGAGAAAACAGCTTTAATTCTCCATCAAATAACTCTCAAATCGAGCCAACTCGCTTTTTCAGCAGCAACAGCATTATTTCCTATGGTTAAATATTCTCCATATGCCTTCATTAAGATTTTCTAATTCCACTCATGCGCATTTTGAGGCTTATTCCCTGTCGTTGTCATGGTGAAGCACGTTATCTGCGTTCCATTGATCAGGACTTCTTTCATGCTCGCGTTGAAGTGGTTGGTTGGACACTGAGTTTAGTTACTTGGCTGATATCACCTGTTCTGAAACCGAAAACCTGAGTATGACAGAGTGAGGAAGAACTACTCAAAGCAGCAGCTTTCTACTCGGGGTAGATCGGTATTTTTTCCTTTAACGGAGTCCATAACAAAGACGCACACGCAACCTGTCCAACTATAAAGGCGTCTGCCCCATCCACCAACCAGTGGTGCTCTCTGATCAGTACCTGCGCTCACAGAGCAGGCCGCGGAACACCGTCTCACCAGAGTTGCAAAATAGTACAACTTGGTTTATTATTATTTTGTTTACAGTTCAGCTAGGAATGTATTTTATGCGGAGCATAGATTTGCTGTGCGCGCTGAAGCCAGATGCTGTGCGCGATGGCGCACAGCATCTGGCAAAATACGGATATTTCTGCACTGCGATGGTCGCCAGTCCATCGCAGTGCAGAAATATCCGTATTTTGCCCAATTTACTATATCGCCAATGAAAGCAAATGATTCTGTCCAAGAACTCTGTTCTCCTCAGCTATCTTTTTCGTTTTCCCTTTGGGAACTATGGCTCATCAAACACCTACCGGTATTTTTACAACTGCGACCCGCCTGGCGCTACGCCGGGCTGCAACGTGTGCCGCAGGTTATGACGCAAATCTCCGTTGACAGATATTTTGAAATGTAATATATATTCTACACATTTTACATAATTGGAAAACATTGAGAATGTCTGTCTCGGAGTTTCCCTGCTACAGAAATTAAACTAAAATGGAAAATGTATTTTCCCTCTCATCGTTTTCCATTTTCATATATTTTTAAAATAGCTCCAGGGAGCCACAAGGGGGGGCGCTAAAGAGCCGCATGCGGCTCTAGAGCCGCAGGTTGCCGACCCCCGCTATAGATGATCAAAAAGGAAGAAAGCCTGGTCTGTTGTTGACAAATGGCGGGCCCGAATACATGATTGGGCCTCCTCGATCCACTCACCAATCCCAATGCCAGTCCTACCACCAAACATGGGACATCGCCGGTCCCTGGGCACAATCACCAACCGCTCAGCAACTACAGCGCCAGCAGGCATGGCACCACCAGCCACAGCTGGGGAAGAAGCGGCGCCCAGCGAACCTCCAACTGTCACATGCCGCCGACCAACTCCATCCACTGGGCGGTCTGCCACCTCCTCCATACCTGCAGGGGAAAACTACCAAAAGGAAACTCAAGAACCAAAAGAAACAGTGAAAATAAATCCTGAACCCACAGTTAAGTCTTCCTTGGATAGCTACTGCTGTCTTGTCTTACACCACCATAAAAAAAACACAGCTAAGACCCTAAACACACACACAAAAAAAATAAAAAACAAAGACAAGTCCGTGTTCAATGGTGCGATCCTGTCAACAACGCCAAATGTGACCAGCCGAGGGGTTGATCTTTTAGACAAAACGCACCAGAGCACGGAGTAGTCTACAATGATTTATTAACCAATTTCATTAAAACAATTTTCTTTTAAAACATGGCCTCAGGCCCACTACTCAGCCCCTAGAAGGAAAAGGCATCAAAACAAGGACAAGGTAAATTACTCCCAAAAATGGAAACAAAACATGCAATGCAAAAAAAAATAAATTAGTAAGTCAAAACAAAGGAAAACCAACAAATTAGTAATTTAAATAATAAACAAACAAACGGCAAAGAAAAGAACACAACCACTGCAAACGATGGGACAAATTGTCGTTGTCCAACTTCTAATGTCCTTTCACGGGGCCAGAGGAGTCGTGCCCCGCTCGTTCGGCCAGCCCAAGCGTCAGCAGGCTCCGTCGGGAGCGGCCCGAACAAAACCGACAAGACAAGACCGCAGGAGCGTCCAAGTGCTGCAACTCCAAACGAATCCTAAATTAGAGAACTTGTTAACCCTGGATGCAGGTAAGATAAATTAAGTTCTAAACAGGTAGCTTACCCAAATGTGGTGACACAGCCGACCACACTAGGTAGGACCATAATTTTTATTGAAGCTACCCTACCCATAAGTGAGATTGGAAGCGATTTCCATCTTTCAAGGTCCTCTTCTATCCTGTTTAAACGTGGGGCGTGGTTAAGTTTAAGTAAATCCGTTAATTTAGACGACACAGTAATACCTAAATATTTAATATTTCCTGATTGCATTTGTAAATCTAGGGAGTTTTCGAGAGAGCAATTAATTGACAGTACCGTAGATTTAGACCAGTTTAAAGAGTAATCTGATACTTTAGAGAAAGATTCTAGTATTCTAATTACTTGTGAAAGAGAATTATTTGAATGCTGGAGATAAAGTAATACATCATCCGCGTACAGACTAATCTTATGCTCTATTTTCATGCATTTTATACCTTTTACAGTTTTTGTTTGTCTGATTGTTGCTGCTAGAGGTTCTATAAAGATGGCAAAAAGTGATGGAGAAAGAGGGCATCCTTGCCTGGTGCCCCTCTGTAGACAAAAACTGGAAGATATTTGATTATTTGTCCTGACACAGGCTGTTGGAGAATTGTATAAAAGTTTTAACCAATTTATGAATAATTCGCCAAAACCGAATTTATGAAGAGTAGCGAATAAAAATTTCCAGTTTACTCTATCAAATGCTTTTTCTGCGTCTAAAGACAATATATTGGTTTTAATGTTTTTACTGTAGGAATAATCAATTAAATTAAGTAATCTGCGTGTATTTGTGGATGACTGCCTTCCTCTGATGAAACCAGTTTGATCTGGATGTATTATGAGAGGAGTTACTTTGTATAATCTTTTTGCAAAAGCTTTACAGATTATCTTAATATCCACATTAATTAAGGATATGGGACGATAACTAGTGGGCAACACAGGATCTTTGTCTGGCTTGAGCAGAAGGCTGATGGTGGCAGAGTTCATATTAGCTGGAAATCTGCCTTTTTCCTGTATTTCCTGCAACATTCTGTGGAACGTTGGGGCTAGAATATTCCAGAACTCTTTATAAAACTCAGTAGGGAATCCATCTGGACCTGGAGCCTTTTTATTAGGCATGCTTTTAAGAGCTTCCTGGGTTTCAGCTGTTGTCAGCGGGGAATCCAGTGTCATTCTTTGGTTATCTGATAATTTAGGAAGTGTAATTTTATCCAGAAATTGCTTAATATCCTTCTCTGATGGATTTATCTGTGGTGTGTATAAAGATTTGTAGAAATCGCGGAAGGTATTATTTATACACTACTGTTCACTTACTGTATTACCAGTTGAATCTGTAACTGCAAATATAGTAGTTTTCTCCTTATTTATTTTAAGCTGATTAGCTAGAAAGCTTCCTGACTTATTGCCATGTTCAAAATTTTCTATCCGAAGTCTTTATATTAGAAATCTATTTTGCTTTTCAATATAGTGGTTAAGTTCTAATTTTACTTCACGGATTTTACCTAACTTTTTACCTGAGAGGTACCTAAAATGGAACAGCGTGAAGCACCGTGCTGTGAAGCCTATCTTTAGTCTGAGTGAATGATTTCTGTTTATCTTCCTCTCAGCGGTGAAAGCCAGCAGGAATTTGAAAACAATCTGCCAGGAGTCATCGGTTCTCTCCAGGTACAGAGAGCCTTGACCAGCGGTCAGGTGACAGCAGGAGAGGTAAGCTGCTGTTAGAGCAGCTGGAACAGATGTGTCAGAGAACATCTCAGAGAACGTCAGAGAACATCAGGGAACGTCAGAGAACGTCTCAGAGAAAGTCTCAGAGAACACCAGAGGACGTCTCAGAGGACAAATTGGATAGTGCATAAAATTGCAAAAATTGCACACAACTGTACTTATTTATCCATAACAATGGAACCCAAAACACATATTTCTATTCTTAATACATTTAACGACACAGTTTGACCCATTAATGATATATGTACACTACAATGACACATTTTTTAAGCTATGTGACTTTTAGAATGACAGTGTGTATGGTGTAACAAAAATGTGTGACAACGAATTTTCTTTGGAGCATTCTTGAAGGGGAACTTCTTGTGTATTGCAGACACATAGCTTCCCTTTTTCCTCCTCAACTTCTGGTCTTTTTCTGTTCTCACTTTGAATAACTGCAATGACAATTTGTAGTTGAACATACATATTCAAATAGTTATGGGTTACAGAATTTAAGAAACACATTCTGAATATAATTTTAGTTATCAAAATTTTAGTGTCGATTTTCCATTTCAAAATGATTTCAATAACATCACAGTCATGGAATTTACTGAAATGTTAGAAAGAATCTAAAAAAAAGAACTTTATGGGTTTAGACCTAACTTTCTTATTGAATCCAGGTTCCCCTCATGACATTAATAACGTAATCTGCATCTTCCTTGAAATTTATTACATAAACTTCACGTTGCATTATAGATACAATGTATGTACCATATATAATACATTCGTTCCAAAGTTAGTCACGGGAACACAAAAACTGACAGACAAACTAAATGGACTAAATGTATTTTTTTTCTTCTGATTAGAACTAAAACTTTTCAAATATACCCAAGAAAGATTGACTAATTGTTAGTATTACAGCCATGTGAGTTTTGTGTTTGTTTTACTGTTTGTTGTAATTCCTAAAATGGACAGTGGGTGGCTTCATCTGTTTTAAATGGAGTCACTGGTAGTCTGCACGGCAGGTGTGCTAATTGCGGTGGAAACAAACAGTTTTCTGACTGTCGTCCTAGGTAAAATTTGTTGTTTTGTTATTGATCACTGTGTTGCGGCAATTATATCACATTTTGGTTGTAAGCCAGTGGGCACCATTACAATTTGTTTTTTTGTGGGAGCGTTGGATCAAAAAAAGCTCTTCAATCATACCCGAAGTTAATTCATTGGATGCAAGAGGACAACGCGTCACCTGAGTGCCAGTCAGCAGCCTCACTGTGGCTTAGGTTAATTTTTGTTTTAAGAACAAGTCACTACAATTAGGATGTAAAAACTCAGTTTGACGACATGTTTGTGTGGTTTCTAATTGGGTCACGACAGACAGCAGTTAATGTTATGAGATCAGAAAGAACATTACTTAAAAGATTGTATCCTGTCTTTAATATTTTTTTAAGATGAAAAAAAAAATTATTCATATTCACATCATATTGGTCACAAGGCCTCTACCAAGGCCTCCATGGGTGCATAGTTTGACAAAATAAGTTTCACTCCTTTTTGGTCACATTTCAATTGCTTTAGTGATACTCAGACACTTGGTGACTGCTGTTCCAATGACATTCGAACTGTTATGTTTATGGGGTTGCTTGTATTTGCACTATATTTAAGTCGTGTTACGGTATTGGTTATTAAATTGCGATACTATTTTTTTTGAGACAAGAAACAACAATTGTACTGTACCTTTTCTTTGAGTGTTCTCTTGGAGTCCTGGTACTCTTTTAGGAGTGCTGTGTGTGTATATTTGTAGCAAACCACAAAGTCATCTAATCTGTTGAGCCGGCCTGAGGTGAAACGAATATGTTTCAGGTCCCATTGACTTTTCTCCATGATGCCCTGCGTCTTATTGTCCAACGTGATGTTCTGTAAGAACATTACACATAACTTATAAATATCCCAAATGTGTGGGCATTAAAATAGTGAAATAGTAATAATTCAAAAATGTTTTTAAAACTTCATACTTGTCTTTTCAGGGTCTTCAGAGAGTTGTACGTTTTGGAATAGTCTTCATATGGCTGTCCATTTTCATGACGTCCAAGGTCTCCTATGTAATGCAAAAATTAAAGATGTAAATGCTTTGATACACTGAAAAGCTAGAAATCTCAAAAGAATTTTTTAATTAAAACAAACCAATCATTATCCCAGTCCACAGTCCTGCATACGGTAGTAGATACTTTGTCAAGTGATTCACTAGTCCTTTACAGAAGTACACATTCGGTTCTCCAACTTTATCCAGAGGAGCATCGTCAACGACTTCTTTGTAATGTTTGGCATTACAGTTGTTTTTACCGTCGATTTCCTTAAATTATTAAAGAAAATACATTCAATTAAAAGTTAACTTCAAAGCACATTACATGAAAACATAACCATGTGACTCCAGAAAATTAGGCCATGAACAATGTGTTCATGCTTGCATTGTTTACTGTTATTGATACTCATAGAAAAGTGATTAAAAATCTCTTTCATTGAGAGTTATGTTTCATCTTTAAAAATGCTGTCATTAATTATCTTAAAGGAAAACTACCAATTTTTGTGTCTTAGTCAAAACTAACCTTTGGAAGACTAAAACGGTAACAGGTGATGCTGGGTTCTTGTGGACTGCTGGACTTCTGCTGCCATTATAAAGTCAATCCCATTGTCAGACATGGGCACCAACAGAGAGTGCTTGATCAAATATGTTATATGAACATGTATGTGTGGATTCATAAAGTTATGTCAAAATGGCTTTAAAAATTTGACCTGTTTGTGTATACTTGGTAGTAATTTAAAATAGGGGTTGGAATTTATGAATAGCAATTTTGCATCCATCCATTTTTCTAATTATATTTCTAATTCATTGTCAGTGAATACATGCAATTAAAAAAAACCTTTGCATACCTTCAGGTCCTCAGCTGCAGGGTCATGCTGAATACTGTCTTCGGGGAGCTGTCCAATTTGCAGGAGCATTGATTGGAGTTTACATTGTTTACAATGTACAATGCGTCTACATTTTCACCACTGAAGGGACTGGAAAACACCACTGCTGCACTCTGCACCATCTCATCCAGTTCCTTCAGTGACTTCGCAGTTGTGAGCAGACCAAAAACCTGCATTGCCAGCCGGTAATGATTAGATGCACTGCAAGTGTAAAGAAAGCTTAATTAAAAACTACAGATACATAATTAACAAAATTGTTGTTATTTACACCTACATCTCAACATTCAAGATTTTATATTGGGTACAACATCCTAATTTTTGATCAGTTAGAAATGTATGAAGGTATAGGAAAAACAAAATAGGGATCTTACTACTTTCTGCACATTTCCTTTGCATTCTTCATCACATAGCTTAGGCACTGACGGAGAACAGGAACTTTAAAGTCCACAGACTTTGCCTTTCCAGATGCGATATTGTAGAAATGGTTTATTGTGTCTGTTAAGTTCTTCTTTGCAAATGACATGCATATGGCCTGCATCAGTTGATGTGCGATGGATCAATTGATCCATCGCACATGATGATCAGAGGTGGACGTAACCCTTTACGACCACAATGTTTGTAAACATCATTTTGGAAAGCCTCCAAGAAATAGGTCACATATGCTGTGGTGTGGTCGCAAGTAAGATACGTAGCAACTGGCATGGGTGGTGAATTCTTTTGAGGATTATGAACAACCAGTTCATATACATAGTAAGGAGGGGATCCTTTCTTCGTTTTTACAACACTCCCAGTGGCATCAAGGTATAGGATGTCCTCCCTGGTACGCTCTTGGTAAATTTTTATGCTCTTTTTTTGACCATAGCATTACCCCTTTTGGGTGCAAAATTACTTTTTGAAGAACTTTCTCAAGTGACTCAGTTTTGTTTTTGATCATCTTTTGTAGACTTATCATCTCATTTTTGTGTATCCGATTTTATTTTCTTACTTCCAAAGAAATGTTGTTTAGCACGTCTGCTTGGTGCTTCATCCCTGCAACCGCTTTCCATGGTACGCTCATCAATTTCACTTATTTTCTGTAAGTATATTTAACGTGGTAGAGTGCTTTCAAGATCCTTTCCGAATTCATCTCTCCGATCAGCCCGAACAGGTCATCCTACAAGTGGATACTTTGCCCACCTTGAAAATCTACAGTATCCCTCACACCAAAATTCAGGACCTCTTTTCTGTGAACCGGCCATCTTAAGTCTGTGTCTTTTAAATCCAAATGAACAAGGATAGATGGACTTTATTCCCTTGCTTATGATGTTTATCCATTGGAATCCTTTGAAAGCTCTGTCCTTTCTCTTTTTCTTTATGTTACTCCGTTCTTTACGTTCGTCCGTCTGTCCATCCGTCCGTCCGTTTTCTTCCGCTTATCCGGGGTCGGGTCGCGGGGGCAGCAGCTTCACTAGGGAGGCCCAGACGTCCCTCTCCCCAGCCACTTGGGCCAGCTCCTCCGGGGGAATCCCAAGGCGTTCCCAGGCCAGCAGAGAGACATAGTCCCTCCAGCGTATCCTGGGTCTTCTCCTGGGCCTCCTCCCGGTGGGACGTGCCTGGAACACCTCACCAGGGAGGCGTCCAGGAGGCATCCTAACCAGATGCCCGAGCCACCTCAACTGGCTCCTCTGGACGTGGAGGAGCAGCGGCTCTACTCTGAGTCCTCCCCGGATGACTGAGCTCCTCACCCTATCTCTAAGGGAGAGCCCAGACACACTACGGAGAAAACTCATTTCAGCCGCTTGTATCCGGGATCTCGTTCTTTCGGTCACCACCCAAAGCTCGTGACCATAGATGAGGGTAGGAACGTAGATCGAGCGGTAAATTGAGAGCTTCGCCTTTTGGCTCAGCTCTCTCTTCACCACAACGGATCGGTACAGCGCCCGCTTCACAGCAGACGCCGCACCAATCCGCCTGTCCATCTCCCGCTCCATCTTCCCCTCATTCGTGAACAAGACTCCAAGATAGTTGAACTTCTCCACTAGGGGCAGCACATCCTCCCCAACCCGGAGAAGGCACTCTACCCTTTTCCGGTTCAAGACCATGGTCTCAGATTTGGAGGCACTGATTTTCATCCCGGCCACTTCGCACTCGGCTGCACATGGCTCCAGTGAGAGCTGTAGATCACGCCCTGATGAAGCCAATAGGACCACGTCATCCGCGAATAGCAGAGACGCAATCCTAAGGCCACCAAAACGGATCCCCTCAACACCTTGGCTGCGCCTAGAAATTCTGTCCATAAAAGTTATGAACAGAATCGGTGACAAAGGGCAACCTTGGCGGAGTCCAACTCTCACCGGAAACGAGTCCGACTTACTGCCGGCAATGCGGACCAGACTCTGACACCGGTCCTGACAGCCCTTATTAAAGGGTCCGGTACTTCCGGAGTACCCCCCACAGGATCCCCCGGGGGACACGGTCGAATGCCTTCTCCAGATCCACAAAACACATGTAGACTGGTCGGGCAAACTCCCATGCCCCCTCCAGGATCCTGCTGAGGGTGTAGAGCTGGTCCAGTGTTCCACTGCCAGGACGAAAACCACACTGCTCTTCCTGAATCCAAGATTCGACTCTCCGACGGACCCTCCTTTCCAGAACCCCATTCTTTACGATTAATGAAAAACCAACATGGACATGCAGGTAGGTTGATCTAAATTGTGGTAAAGCCGTTGGAAGAACCTGATGATGTATCCTGCATTAAGCATAAAATATGCACTGTCACCAATCTATCAGTTACTTGTGTTTTGAGTTAGCAATACGCATATTCCACATTTTGGCAGTGTGTAGCAGAGCCAACATTTGAGACCTGTCGCGTGTGTGTAATTCATCAGTTTTTATGAGCATCAGTTATGCGTGTGTGTATGGGCGAAAGTGTTTTTCTCCGTGAACACTCTCCAGAGGCCATTGTCCTTGATGTTATCAGCCGGCCCACAGTTCAGAGAAGCATCCTCAGGTGTCAGCGGGGGAGGGGGGTAGCCGGGGGCTTTTCTGGGCACTCTCCGTCATAACAATCCAGGAGTAGATAGGGAGGGAATCCAAATATGTTATTTGTTATGAGACAAGCTGCACTGCCTTTCCTGTCAGCTTTTAAGTCTTTTGCTGGCTCCACATAAATCCAATTTTCCAAATTATTGGGCTTTTTCACGCTTCACTCTCAGATTTTATCCCATCTCCCCTTGAGTTCAACCCCAAATTCAGTCTGCGTTCCAACACAGGCAGCTTTTCGGCTTCGCTCCATTCACCTGCCAGGTTTGTCCGTTCACAGCCAGAGTGAGCGCGTCATGCAGCCGGCAGCCTGATCAAGGCCAAATGGCTCCGACATCCGCTGTATTTGCCGATACTTCAAAAATCCACAAAAACCAATAAGTAGAGATCCCAGTATCCTTAATCCAATGTGAAAATTTAAAACGTCCAGGAATGACAAGGTCGTAAGACACACCGTTTTCCTCCAGGAATTTAGGGTGTATCTCACAATATAAGTCAAATCAGGACCGGACGGGTCCCCCTTCCGTTGCTTACCCGTCGAAAAAAATGTATCAATAGTATTGAGAGACCAGCTTACCAGATCCATGTTTTTCAGAGTTCGGTTGATATGAAGAAAGTGCTCAGAAGACAAGACATAGCAAAGCAAAGCAGGAGAGGGGGGCGGGGGGGGGGGGTAAAAGCTGCAGAGAGAGAAAAGACACGACCAACCTCGGAGAGAGACAGAGAGAGTGCCATAATATTTGACAGTCCCCGGAGATCATCTAAGGGACTGTCAAATATTATGGACATACTGGACTCTGATTCTGTTAAACCCTTTGAACAAATTAAAGCTAATTTCAACATTTCTAATAGGGATTTTTATAAATACCTACGGATCCGTCATTTTGTGAGTTCTCTCTTGAGGACAGGGAAACTACGCACAAAATTGTCAGAGTTAGAGAATGTTGTTGTCATGACCAAATCTCCTAAAGGATTCATCTCTAAGATATACAGTTTATTGTCGGGCTCTGTCTCCTCAGGTTATGATGTTATGAAGCTGGTGTGGGAGCATGACCTAGGGGTGTCGTTTGATCTTGCAGATTGGGAAGAAATCTGTAATGGGGTCTTCCCCAACTGTACCTCAATCGCTATACATGAGCAGAACTTTAAATTCTTTTACCGAACTTATTACACACCTGTTCGCCTTCAGAGGATGTTTCCTAAAGTGTCAGATCTTTGTCATAAATGCAAAATACATAAGGGTACATTTATTCATTTATTCTGGTCTTGCAATTGTATTCAAATTTTCTGGAAAGCAGTTCATGTGATGATACAAGATATCATTGGTAAACAGCTCTCACTAACTCCCTCCTGCCTTTTTAATTATGCTTCAGACACTCTACTTAATGCAGACACTAAACGTTTGCTTGAGATTCTCTTATTTGTGGCCAAGAAATGTATATTACTGAGATGGACAGCACCTCAGGCCCCTACAGTTGATATGTGGATATCACAAATCTCAGCTATTATCTCGGTTGAAAAATTGACCCATGATCTTCAACAAAAGTCCGACAAATTCCAGAGGATCTGGAACCCACTGCACTCTTTCTTACAGAGAATGTAATTTCTTTTTGTTTTTTTAATTATTATTTTTCCTTTTCTTTTTTACATTCAGTATATCATTCATGTGGTTGTCCAATGGTTCCAACTATTGTGAACCACACCTGGGAATGTCTGTACGTTCTGTATGTAGGCTGTATGTAGGCTTTTTTATTTTTTATTTTTGTGGACACTGCAATGCTCCTTGTTGTTTTGGGGTGGGTTGTTTTTGTTGACTTTAGTTGATGTTTATATAAAGTTGTGAAAATCAATAAAAAGAAAAAAAAAAAAGAGTGGGTTCCGTTAGGATGGACTATGGAATCCCAAACAAGTCCTTTAAAGGTCAGAACCTACTGTCTCTGCTGTATTCTCGTCACCTTCTGCATCAGCTTCACCATCTGTTGATGCAGGATATGATGTGATGGTTGATGGCTGAAGTAAAAAAGCAGAAATGCAGAGTTAGCTTAGGAAGTCAATTTATTTTCATGGTTTATTTTATCAGTGGAGGTATTTTACTTTACAGTAAAGGTTATGTAATGCTAAACTAATTTCATAAAGCTGGTGTATTTATGACTTAATAACATTAACTGTAATGTCAGACTCTTCCCCAATTGTACTTTGACTTTGTAGTAATAGATGTTAGGAACAGACACACACTAAAAAATATATGCATCATCGTTTTTAAAATAATGAAGGTTCTTATGTAACTCTGTTTGGTTGTTTTTGGAGCTGTCTGGTAGCTTGCCATTATATGTTCTGCTTGACTATGCTAATAAAAGCTGATGGATCACCGTCATTGTTCCAAGCTTTAATTAATATCCGTCTCTCTTTGTCAGTCTCCGCCAGAGACTACGTCTCCTTGTCTGCATGAGGTTCCTTCTAGTGTCAGTGTGCACAGCCCGCCTTCCTTAGCTCGCCCTGTCCTCACTGGATGCTGATCGGGTTCTGACTGAGGAATGCCGGTCACTAGTGTGTTGTACCTGCTACCAGCCTGTTCAGTCTTCATCCAAGTTATCCGGTTCTCAAAAGCTTATCAAAAATATCTAACCTTTAAAAGCATTCATACCATGGCTGTTCCATTTTGCGCAAAATCTAAATTTAGAGCTACTTAAACCATCAATGGAATAGCCATTTAATTCTGTCTTGTCTATGAATGTTTCAAAGCAAGGACTATTCAAAAAATAAACTGTTTGTATTAATCAGAATATCATTCGAATATCATTCGAGACAATATCTTTTTTAGTTGGACATCAACCATTGGTGAACCTAAAGTGCAACCAACAAAACCGTCTATGGATTAAACAGTTTGACCACAAGTTAATGCTGTGGTAAGATTTGTTACAGTTTATTGTAAAAATAAAAGAATATATAAACTCCAAAACATTGAACTAAATTACATTATCTCAATGATGTAACCGTCTTCTCTTCGAGGTGTAGGCAAACCCACTTTAAACATTAATGACACCTGAAGGACGCGTCTTCTACATTAATTGTTACGCTTCCAACAATTGCTTACCTCTGCGATGTATAATTTTTTTTTAAAACACTGTGACTATATTGCAAATTGGATTAATAGTGCAACCCTAACTCACACTTACCTTATGGAAACGGTAACACCGCAGAAGTCTGTAGCAATTACTAGCAACATCAGGGATGTTAGCTGCAGCACACACCTTTGACCAAAAGGTATCATTAGAGGAGACCCACTGATCGTAAATTTCTCCTTTACTCAGTTCTTTCTCTGTCAGTGATACAATTTGCTGTATTGCTATGTTTTTCCTTTTGTTCTGTGGAACAGAGACAAAAGTTTGTATTGCAGTGTTACAAAAGTGTAACATTGTCAGTAAAGAGCAAATAATATATATACTCACCCCAAACAACCGGAACTGTAAAACTATATGGGAACAGTAATGGAGTAGTATCAGTGCAATATTGTTATATTAGATTGCACATTTAAAATTTCCTGCCCCCAAATATGAATTCCCAGAAAAAGACTCAGATTTTTAGAAAACATAAGAAAACATGAACTGATACTTTTGTACATTACATGTAATGACAGTGACATAAACATCTATATAAAACTGTCGTTATTAGTTATGTGATTATAATTATATGAACCTAACGGTGTTAACTCTACATTTATTTGTGAATATGACTGTTTTTTCTTTTGTCACTGTTAATATTTTAGAATGGGTCGCATACAGCTTCTGTTAAAGAAGAACGCGATCAATCTTAACATTTAGATTTCTGTTATAGGAATTCTAAGCAAAGATAACTGAGTTCCCATCTTTACTAAATGAGGAGACGGCGGTGATGACGTTCCAGCACTTTTATTGAGAAACAGAGCAGAGATCACATAGATGGAAAGTAAATCGCACCCCACGGTCCCGCTGCAGTCTGCGTCTGCCCTGTCTCTGTCTGTCTCGCTTTTCGGGCTTCCCCTAATACTGCACCGTGGCCTTGGTTTGAGACATAACAAAGACAGTCTATCATAGACAATAATCATTCTACGCAGCATTCAGCCTTGTACTCGGCAAACAGTGGAACTTATACACAGACATCAGGTCTCCAGGCCTCCTATGTCCGAGTGGTGTGAGGCCATAGTGACTTCAGAATAATAATTCTTATAACATTTTCAAAAATACTTTCTTTTAATAACATGATAGATTTGTTATTTTTAAAAATGTAAAGTAGGATTAAAATACGTAGACCATCTGGTGACATGGACAGAAGTATTTTTTTACACGATGTTAGTGGCCATGCATTACTAATGCGTGGGAACGAACTACAGTTGTGGTCAAAAGTGTACATACACTTGTAAAAAAATCATAATGTTATGGCTGTCTTGAGTCTTCAATAAGTTCTACAACTCTTATTTTTCTGTGATAGAGTGATCGGAACACATACATGTTTGTCACAAAAAACAGTCATAAAGTTTGGTTCTTTCATAAATTTATTATGGGTCTGCTGAAAATGTCACCAAATCTGCTGGGTCAAAAATATACATACAGCAACATTAGTATTTGGTTACATGTCCCTTGGCCATTTTCACGGCAACTAGGCGCTTTTGGTAGCCATCCACAAGGTCCTGGCAAGCTTCAGGTCGAATGTTTGACCACTCTTCTTGACAGAATTGGTGCAGTTCAGCTAAATGTGATGGTTTTCTTGCATGAACCTGTTTCTTTAGCACTGTCCACATGTTCTCAATGGGGTTTAAGTCAGGACTTTGGGAAGGCCATTCTAAAACCTTAATTCTAGCCTGGTTTAGCCATTCCTTTACCACTTTTGATGTGTGTTTTGGGTCATTGTCTTGTTGGAACACCCAACTGCGCCCAAGACCCAACCTTCGGGCTGATGGTTTTAAGTTTTCCTGCAGAATTTGGAGGTAATCCTCCTTCTTCATTATCCCATTTACTTTCTGCAAAGAACCAGTTCCACTGGCAGCAAAACATCCCCAGAGCATAATACTACCACCACCATGCTTGACAGTAGGCATGGTGTTCCTGGGATTAAAGGCCTCACCTTTTCTCCTCCAAACATATTGCTGGGTGTTGTGGCCAAACAGCTCAATTTTTGTTTCGTCTGACCAGAGAACTTTCCTCCAGAAGGTTTTATCTTTGTCCATGTGATCAGCAGCAAACTTCAGCCGAGTCATAAGGTGCCTTTTCTGGAGCAAGGGCTTCTTTCTTGCACGGCAGCCTCTCAGTCCATGCCGATGTAAAACACGCTTTGACTGTGGAGACTGACACCTGTGTTCCATCAGCTTCCAAATCCTTGCAGACCTGCTTCTTGGTGATTCTTGGTTGACTCTTGACCATCCTGACCAATCTCCTCTCGGCAGCATGTGATAGCTTGCGTTTTCTTCCTGATCGTGGCAGTGACACAACTGTTCCATGCACTTTATACTTGCGTATAATTGTCTGCACAGTTGCTCTTGGGACCTGTAGCTGCTTTGAAATGGCTCCAAGTGACTTCCCTGACTTGTTCAAGTCAATAATTCGCTTTTTCAGATCCACACTGAGTTCCTTTGACTTTCCCATTGTAGCTTTGTAGCTGAGTCTAATCACTGGGTCAAATGAGCCCTATTTAAATGGGCTCATGAGAAGTCAACAGCTGTAGTCAATCAGAATCACTTAGAAGAAGTGAAGAGGCCATGACATGAAGCTAATTTGATTGACACAACTCGCTACATCACCAAAGTTGACAAATTTTGTTGCTGTATGTATATTTTTGACCCAGCAGATTTGGTGACATTTTCAGCAGACCCATAATAAATTTATGAAAGAACCAAACTTTATGACTGTTTTTTGTGACAAACATGTATGTGTTCCGATCACTCTATCACAGAAAAATAAGAGTTGTAGAACTTATTGAAGACTCAAGACAGCCATAACATTATGATTTTTTTACAAGTGTATGTACACTTTTGACCACAAACCGTAGATAATCAATCTACGCTTCCACTTCAGCATGATGGAACACCCCCAGATGTGGCTCAACAAGTTTCAGACAATTCTGATGGGGAATTTCAAAATAAGAGCCATTTGAAATCTCTATATATTAAGTAATTTTGACCAAGGTTGCTGTCACTGTAGCAATTAAACCGTAGATAATGAATCGATGCTTCCACTTCAGCATGACAGTATAACACCCCCAGATGTGGCTCAACAAGTTTCAGCCAATTCTGATGTGGAATTTCAAAATAAGAGCCAATTGAAATTCCTGTAGCCAGACTAAGAAGAAAGTGCGCCGTATTTTATTTGTTGTTGTTCTGATTTTTGTTATAACTCAGATGAAAAAAGAGTTTCAATGGAATGTCGCCTAATTTTTTTAGTCTTGATGCCGCATTAATTTTGTGCACACCGCCCCTGGTGGGATGGACATGAAAACAAGTACTTTCCGGCTCAAGGGCAGGTCACATTTTTTTCTTGAAAGAAGGATGGCCAAAAAACAGCAAAGGTAAGCATATTCAATTGTATTTATTCAATTTTAAATCATATATACGTATTTACGATGTAACAGTTTGATTTGTCTTTTAGTTTCAATAGAAGAAGCCATATCATAAATAACACATAAGTTGTATGAGTACTGCGCGTGTTTGAATGCGACGTAGGGTCATTACCGAACTTTTATTTGTATTTGTTAAAGCGAGAGCTTTAGCTGTGCAATGGCCGCCCCTCACTTCCCATAGACACGTTGAACTTTCTTCCAATCATAACAATGGGTATTTTGAGTAGTTTTGATAAATATTACTTTTGTTTTATTTTGTAATATGGAGCCCTTCTAGTGACAAGGACATTTTTTTTTACACGATGTGAAGTAGTGGCCACGCATTAGTAACACGTGGCCACAAGATAGATAACTCAAATAATGCCTTCGGTTTTGCCTCCGGGCTTGATGTTCAGCAGACGTGAGTTGAAACAGGGATGCAATGATTAACTGTACATCCTCCTTTTTCACTAATTGACGGTGGAAATAAACACTTTTTTGGTAACGTCTGTATCAGCATAATTTAGAGGGTGAGGTGAGCAGAATTTCCCCCGGTTGATGCGCTGCGCGGTGGGATAAATGCATAAATAAAAACTCTAAAGGTCTCCTTAGAGAGAACAGGAGGAATTACGGATCTGAGCTGAAGCCACATCTGTTACAAGTTCCTTAATATTACCCATAAAAGTGCGCACAAAATTTACATGAAACATAATTTTGCGCACCTGAATTCAAGCGCAAGGCAGTAAGCCTATTTATAAGAACGAGACACAATAAGAGGCTATTTAAACTGGATCTGGTTAACAGAACGGTTTTCTGATCCAGCGTGCAGTCATGACTGGTTCTGAATGAAGGATTCCTGTGGCAGCCGCTCTCCACACTTCCGTCCTGTGTATGCATTACTGGACGGTACCGGTTTACTGTCACCACTGGTTAAGAACAAAATTATTTATACCTCTGATCGCTCTTCTTGCTGCTCTGTTAACATAAACTGCAGCAGGAATTCCTGATGAACACACTGGGAAATAAGTTGAAACAGCCATTATAGTTCATTCCTAGGTTGAAATAAAAATGTCATCAAGTCTATGTTCTCTGTGTTTCTTGAATGTGTGCTACACCACCATAAAGGAGCTCCTTCACAAATAACTTGTGGACACAACCTATCTACAGTTGTGGTCAAAAGTGTACATACACTTGTAAAAAAATCATAATGTTATGGCTGTCTTGAGTCTTCAATAAGTTCTACAACTCTTATTTTTCTGTGATAGAGTGATCGGAACACATACATGTTTGTCACAAAAAACAGTCATAAAGTTTGGTTCTTTCATAAATTTATTATGGGTCTGCTGAAAATGTCACCAAATCTGCTGGGTCAAAAATATACATACAGCAACAAAATTTGTCAACTTTGGTGATGTAGCGAGTTGTGTCAATCAAATTAGCTTCATGTCATGGCCTCTTCACTTCTTCTAAGTGATTCTGATTGACTACAGCTGTTGACTTCTCATGAGCCCATTTAAATAGGGCTCATTTGACCCAGTGATTAGACTCAGCTACAAAAGCTACAATGGGAAAGTCAAAGGAACTCAGTGTGGATCTGAAAAAGCGAATTATTGACTTGAACAAGTCAGGGAAGTCACTTGGAGCCATTTCAAAAGCAGCTACAGGTCCCAAGAGCAACTGTGCAGACAATTATACGCAAGTATAAAGTGCATGGAACAGTTGTGTCACTGCCACGATCAGGAAGAAAACGCAAGCTATCACATGCTGCCGAGAGGAGATTGGTCAGGATGGTCAAGAGTCAACCAAGAATCACCAAGAAGCAGGTCTGCAAGGATTTGGAAGCTGATGGAACACAGGTGTCAGTCTCCACAGTCAAAGCGTGTTTTACATCGGCATGGACTGAGAGGCTGCCGTGCAAGAAAGAAGCCCTTGCTCCAGAAAAGGCACCTTATGACTCGGCTGAAGTTTGCTGCTGATCACATGGACAAAGATAAAACCTTCTGGAGGAAAGTTCTCTGGTCAGACGAAACAAAAATTGAGCTGTTTGGCCACAACACCCAGCAATATGTTTGGAGGAGAAAAGGTGAGGCCTTTAATCCCAGGAACACCATGCCTACTGTCAAGCATGGTGGTGGTAGTATTATGCTCTGGGGATGTTTTGCTGCCAGTGGAACTGGTTCTTTGCAGAAAGTAAATGGGATAATGAAGAAGGAGGATTACCTCCAAATTCTGCAGGAAAACTTAAAACCATCAGCCCGAAGGTTGGGTCTTGGG
This sequence comes from Fundulus diaphanus, assembly GCA_037039145.1. Taxonomy (NCBI): domain Eukaryota; kingdom Metazoa; phylum Chordata; class Actinopteri; order Cyprinodontiformes; family Fundulidae; genus Fundulus; species Fundulus diaphanus. Next base: position 2,442,428 of record CM073137.1, on the reverse strand, counting down.
CGCAGTTGGGTGTTCCAACAAGACAATGACCCAAAACACACATCAAAAGTGGTAAAGGAATGGCTAAACCAGGCTAGAATTAAGGTTTTAGAATGGCCTTCCCAAAGTCCTGACTTAAACCCCATTGAGAACATGTGGACAGTGCTAAAGAAACAGGTTCATGCAAGAAAACCATCACATTTAGCTGAACTGCACCAATTCTGTCAAGAAGAGTGGTCAAACATTCGACCTGAAGCTTGCCAGGACCTTGTGGATGGCTACCAAAAGCGCCTAGTTGCCGTGAAAATGGCCAAGGGACATGTAACCAAATACTAATGTTGCTGTATGTATATTTTTGACCCAGCAGATTTGGTGACATTTTCAGCAGACCCATAATAAATTTATGAAAGAACCAAACTTTATGACTGTTTTTTGTGACAAACATGTATGTGTTCCGATCACTCTATCACAGAAAAATAAGAGTTGTAGAACTTATTGAAGACTCAAGACAGCCATAACATTATGATTTTTTTACAAGTGTATGCACACTTTTGACCACAACTGTATATTGTAGACCAGTTCATTGTCATTGTTTTGATCCGGGTTTTTCGCGCATGTGCGCCGGACTGGTTGGCAAAAGACGAACACACTGGCGGACGCAAACAGAGAAACTGACGGGTTCTCCACGTATTTTTCTTCTTTAGATAACGTATCACAAGATTGTTTTAAGAGTACGTTGATGGTTGATGGTATCATATTGCCAGATCCACACAGCAAAAGCCTGAAGGGATGGAGCGAGTCTGTGAAATGCTGGCCAAGTGTTCCGTACCGCGACATATACAGCTACCTTATAAACACGGCAGGTCAGTACACACGAGAGAGCATGAAAGCCCCTGAAACCACTGGACGGCTACAATTATTTTATATCGGGAAAAAGGCTCCAGCAACGCCCGCGAAGTCATGAGGGATTAAGCGGTCAGAAAATGGATGGATGGATGGATGGATGGATGTTGTTCACACGTTTGCGGCGTCGGACACAGACCGCGTCTCAGCAGAGAGGAAGACCCGCCTGGTAGGTTAAAAAAAACATAGTTCACTACGGATTATTTTGGTGTTTTTGTCTTGTTAAAATGGGTGGGGGTGTCGGCGACATTGCAGCGTAAACACAGAAGTACTAGTGCCCGTGAACGGGGGCGTAATGGAGCAGCTGCTACATCAGCAGCAGCCGCTTCTCCGGCCACTTCCCCTCCGCTGCTATTTAAGTAGAACAATGACTAGAGCAGAATTAAGTTGTATTTACCGGAGATGAAGTGTAGACTGCAAATTCTGTCGTAGTATGATGGATCCCCCAGTCCATTGGGAGTGTCTGCCTGCTTTTCATTGAAAATATCCATTTTTTTCTTCGTCCTTCCTCCTTCGGTAAACGACAGAAACCTACATCCAACGATTTGGAATGCCTCTGTGTGCAACCGGGAGAACAACAAGTCGTAGGCATTGTTTAGATTCCAAAAATAAACGAACTAAAAGTACGCTCTAAATCACCCGTTTTGTCACAGTAGTAGACGAGAACAGTACTGTTTTTGCTAACCACCGTGACCCGGATGTAGCGCTGACGTCACGCGTGAACTACCCTATACGCTGAATTGCTGATTTTGCCAAAAAACTGAAGTCACTGGCCGCCATCTTGCTACTCCCTACTCTCACAGAATCCCATAGGATTTGTTTGCAACAACAAGCAGTTTTCTGGCTGTGGGAAAACGTTTCACAGGTAATTCTACAATCAGTGGATGTACTAACACTATCAACTACTAGGAAATTAGGTGCTGAAATATTTTACAGGTTATTCATATTATATATATATTGTGTGTGTGTGTGTATTTATACATATATGTAAATATATGTTTTTGTATATTATTTATATATTTATAAATCTTATATATATATATATATATATATATATACAGTGTTGGGTAAGTTACTTTAAAAATGTAATCCGTTACAGTTACAAGTTACTTTGTTTAAAATTTAATTGTAGTGTAACTTTTTTGATTACTTTTAAAAAGTAATGTAACTAATTAATTTGATTACTTTTTGATTACTTTAAGGTTTTAATGAGTATTGATTGACCCATGTTCAACATTTAATTTTTGAGAACTGAATGTGAACCTTAAAAAAGCGGAATTGGGAACTGACACTTGTATGACTCTATTCCTGTATATCCATCAGTAGTTAAAGGACAAGAGTCAGCAAATGCAAATTCTGCCCTGTAAAACAATGACAGCACAATTGTTGCTGTATGACCTGAAGCCCCATTTGGAGCTTTTAAACAGGCTTTGAAAAACTTTGATAATTTGCTGCTGTAATATTATAGATTTTTTAGAATAAAAAGCTAGCAGATGTGCATAATCAAAAATAACAGAAATACAATTATAGAGCATTCAGTATTGTAAGAAAGCCCACACTGTTTCTGGATAAATACATTATTGTATGAGTTAAGTTCTGTTCCGTTTTCTGCCTTTTTCGTTGTAAAACTGAAATGTCCCATGCTCCTGAATGCACCATAGCTTTCCGACGCTCACGAATGCAACACTGTGAACGCTGAGCTGTGTAGACGCCCGTTTGATTTTCCGCTTAAGACAAAGTTTTGCAGTTTCACAACACAGGTCAGCTCTCACGGTTTATTGTTGTGTGTGAATAACAAGAGGTGGCTGTCAACAAGCTTGAAGGCTGTCATTTTTGATGCGCTGCTTGAGCTGAAATAAAACCGTGAAACGTCCGCTCGCTTGCTGTTCTTTCAGAAGGCTCCACCAGCACAGGATGGATCATCAGAGTGATAGAGACAAGGAGCTATAGCGGGAAACGACGATACAGGGTGCAAAGCAATAAAACTATCATTACATATTTCGCAAAGGTTTTTCTTTATATTTTTAAAAAAATTTAACTAAATTTGTAATTCTTAATATTTTCGGAAGTAACTGTAACTGAATTACATATTATCTCATTGTAACTGTAACGAATTACAGTTACTCTTTTTTTGTAATTAAATTACGTAACATCGTTACATGTAATCCGTTACTCCCCAACACTGTATATATATATATATATATATTTAAACTAGGGCTGTCAATCGATTAAAAAAATTAATCTAATTAATTACATACTCTGTAATTAATTAATCTAAATTAATCGCATATAATTTTTGCTGTGAAAGTATTTTAAATATTTTAATTCAAATGATTCAATGAATAATCAGCATTAGATAAATTAAAGTTCAAAAATTCTTATTCACATTTCACGCCTTCAGACGTTTTAACATGTGTCGTTGTGGCATATGTGGCACACAGTAACGTAGGGGACACAATGAAAATAAATGAACACTCCCCTCAATATCAACACTTTACAACAGTAAAGTGACGTCCGTGCTACTTCCGGGTTACGCCGGTAGGCAAAAACAGGACTGTTATCGCCAAACACCGTGACAAGACGGGTGAATTAGAGCGTGCTTTTAGTTTATGCCACACAGAGGCATTCCAAATCGTTGGATGTACGTTTCTTTCGTTTACCGAAGGACGAAGAAAGAAATGGATATTTTCAGTGAAAAAGGACCCAGGCAGACAAATTCCTGTGGGAGCCATCATACCCCGAAAGAATTTGCAGTCTACACTTCATCTCCGGTAAATACAACTTAATTTTGCACTGGTCATTGTTCTGCTTAAATAATTAAAGCCGCAAGCGGCGTCAATCGGCCCTGCAGCCAAGCGCCTTCGCGCACCGCCGGCCGTCAGCCACCGCAGAAGCTGTCACGCATTTTCTCCGTCCGTCCACCGGCCGATACACACGAACACGTTGAGCAGCGCTAGCCCACGACTCACAAAAAATCTAGGGCAGATCGGTGGATGCAGCGAGGAGATACAGCTGTTGAATAATGATAATGCATTTGGCCACCGGGCCGGACTAAATCGTTTGGCCAGCATTCACAGACTCGCTATCTGGACTGTATCTGGCAATCTGATACCATCAACCATCAACTTACTCTTAAAACGATCTTGTGATACGTTACCTAAAGAAGAAAAATACGTCGAGAACTTGTTGTTTGCTCTGTTGGCGTCTGCCGCTGTGCTCGCCTTCTGCCTTCCAGTCCGGCGCGCAGGCACGAAAAAACCCGGATGAAAACAATAGCAGTGAACTACCCTATACGATTAATTTGCGTTCATTTTTTTAATCCGTTAATTTTATTTAAATTAATTAATCGAAATTAACGCGTTATTTTGACAGCCCTAATTTAAACAAATAAAATGCAAAATATTTCAGCACATGACTTTCTCAGTACTTGATAGTTTAGTTTTAGAACATAACAAAAGTATATGGCATTTGACATTTTAAAAGTTTTAAGCCCCCCCTGAACATGACAAAATCCTCGTTATTCGATGCTGTAGTGCACATACTGTATTCCCTAGCTGCTGGAGGAAAATAGGGAGTACCAATATGGCGGCTGGTGGCTTCAAAGCGACTCGTTCTAACAGCGGGCTATTAGCACTCCAGTGGATAATAAGCCCCATCTACACTACCCTTGTTAAATGAGCCGAGCCGAGACCAGTCTGAGCTTGGATCAGTTAACCAAGCCGAGACGACCGTTTACACACCACACTATCCCGGTTCCTTGGTTGCTCCTCGCCTCCTAGTGACGATCTGCGGTACTGCTGCTCTCTGGGATTGAAGGCGGGACAAAGCAAATCAAAATGGCGCCACCCGTAACATTCAGGATGTTATGGTTGGACAGAGTCGGCTTTTGGGACGTGAATAAGACAAACGAACGTCTAATAAGGATTTACAGATGCAGGAAACAACGACAGACACCGAGGTTCATTGCGCTGCTAAGCAGAATCATCACTGGAAACTGTGTGGCATGGTAAGGAAGCTGGTATTATTATGAATGTCTGAAATTTGTCTGAATGGAGTGTGAATCGGGACGGGCAGCCAGACACGTCGGAAAAACCGCAGACAGTCAGCTGATTGTAAGGGGATGACGCAGTCTGATCATGCGCTCTTCGTTATCAGATAACCGAGATAAAAAAACAAAACAATCCGAGACCTCTCCAGGAACTGGTCTGCAGCTAGCGTGGTCCGGTTCAGTCTGCTGACCATTTACACACAAGAGTTATCTCGGTTACCAAGCTCGGACTGGTCTCGGCTCGGTTAAAAAAAGTGTAGTGTAAACGGGCCTTATAGAGATCAGTGGTTATACCTCGGCATCCGTTTGCGGGATATTTCAGTGTCATCAGAGAACATGTAGAGACAGAGGAAGTCCCTTTATTTCTTTTTAAGAAGTCGTCATTTATCGGAGGAATTTATTTCTGTACTGATGAGTGAAAAGGTAAGTCAAGCATATAAAGCAAATAGCCTAATTGAAAGCTGATCGATTCGATAGTTATTATTTATAGTTAGCAACTCCATACTGATTACACCTGCAGCACTGTAGTACTGTCTGTGGCTCTGTTTACACGACGAAAATAGGTTAGCATTACGTTTGTACTGTCCATTTATACACTACAAGGTTTAACTGTTGCTTAAGGGGACTTTCAGCTATAGCTGTGGGTTTATTCAGAAGAATTTGCAGCCGAAACACTACTCTAGCCGATGTTTTGTTCTTCTGGGCAATTTGACGTGGAGTTTCGCAGATCACAGCACTACTAGTGGTGCGGCATGGGAATTACACCATTTAAGTACTGTGTCGGTGTAAACAGGGCCTGTAACTGCAAATGTATTCATTTCAATTTTCAATTCAATTCAATTTTATTTATATAGCGCCAATTCATGAAACATGTCATCTCAAGGCACTTTACAAAGTTAAGTTCAATCATATTATACAGATTGGGTCAGATTATACAGATTGGTCAAAAATGTTCCTATACAAGGAAACCAGTTGATTGCATCAAAGTCCCGACAAGCAGCATTCACTCCTGGAGAAGCGTAGAGCCACAGGGAGAGTCGTCTGCATTGTACATGGCTTTGCAGCAATCCCTCATACTGAGCAAGCATGAAGCGACAGTGGAAAGAAAAAACACCCTTTAGCGGGAAGGAAAAACCTCTAGCAGAACCGGGCTCAGTATGAACGGTCATCTGCCTCGACCAACTGGGGGTTACAGAAGACAGAGCAGAGACACAACAAGACAGACAAAAAGCACAGAAGCACACATTGATCTAGTAATCTGTTCTACATTAGATGGTAATAGTCGGTGATCTGTCCTCCCTGGATGATTTCACAGTCAACAGAACGTCAGACCAGGTGTACCTACTATGAAGAAATGTACCTATACCTTTATGAATTTTAATGAAATGAAATGAAATTACATTTTAATTCGACAGTTGTATAGCTAATGAAGTATATCTGTACTCTACACAATGAAAGGTTAAGCTAGATAATGCTACATTTATTCACATTTTACTGTGTCAAAACAAAGTGATGAATACAAAGCTTTCTAATGTGACTATCATTCACGAGCAAGTGAATGACAGCTGTTTATATCACCTCCATTAATCAACCTAGTCAACTACTGAAATGCTTTAATAAGCCGAAAGCAAAAACTGATAATCCATTGTCATTGCTGTAACTTCAAAGGTTATCAGAACTGATCAATAATACTTGGGGCCGCCTGCTGGTAAGGTGCATGTGGCAAAGCAGGTGCCACATTTTGTTCTCAGTTTATTTGTTGTTGCATTTGTTGATTCAACAACAAATAAATGTGTTGTTTAAAGACATTCTAATGTCTTTAAACTCGCCCAGAATAGAAAACAAATCTTAGTCTACAACATTGTTCCTTTTCAGTCTAGGTTAAAGCAGTTTAAATATTGATCCAGTCTAACCTTTAATCACAATTTTAAACAGCAGCTATTCTCCTTTTGATGGGAACTTTGTAAAAGTGCTTTTTTAAAATTCCCATAAAAAACATTAAGGTAGGTGAACCAGGTTTAAGATGGCTACATTAAAAATACATCCAAAGATTTTCAAAACCATGAATGTGCTGTTTTACACCTTAGAATGCCTATGCATTTGATCTGACACTCAAATTTTTAAAAATTAGTAGTAAATACTTTTTAAAAACTTTGAATTTGGAATCTTTAGCTTCTCACATTTAGTAAAAGCTGAGCGACTGTGGCTTGATGGGTTGGGTAGTCAATCATCTTGCAATCAGCAGGTTGTGGGTTAAATTCCAACTTCACCTTGTCAAGTTGCCCCTGGGCAAGGTAGTTAACCCCAAGTTGCCTACCGAGCTGTGTATCAGTGTATGGGTGTGGGTGCAAATGGGTGAATGTGGCTCTAGTGTAAAGTGCTTTAAGTGGTCAGTATGACTGGAAAAGCGCTGTATGAGTTTAGTCCGTTTACTATTTTAAAAGGAACAAGTACTCAATTTGTAGAAAACATTAATTATGTTATTTTCATCTTTGTTTAAAATAAAAAAACTTCAAAAAAACAATAATATCTCTGCTGTGTTTACAGGTTGGCATCTCTGAGGCTGAATGCTTGGACTATAGCTGTCCAGCTCATCTACAGTGAAAAGATTCCTTTCTAAAGATTTTGGCAAGGAATAAGAAGCACAGACTGCCCTCATTCATGGATGCAGATAGGGGACATTTACATTCCCTAATTGAATGTAAAAGATAAATACTATATGATAGATGCTTTTAAATAAGTAGTATGTACTTTAATAACTTGTTTATTTTCTTGTCTTTCAGAAAGAACTCCAAAAAGTGGTTCACTTATGGAACACCCACATCATTCGTAAGATTAGAGATGCATTTGCTTCAAGTGGCCGGCCCTACATGCTGTATACCCTTCCACAGCTTTTTCTTGGACAGGATAATTTCAAACAGGTTTCTGAGCAAGCAGTGGAAACTTGCAAAGCCCAATGTCTTCAGAGACGACCATTCATGTGATGAGACAGTGTTCAAACTATCATACCTTCTGATGACAGAAAACCTTCTTCATGCACCGTCCACACCAGATGAAACAATTGAGTTATACTTATTTTTAAGAGCTTGAATACGTACAAACCTGTGAGAGTTGTGATATTTGCTTGTAAAAAGTTAGAAGAGTTTGAGCAGCAAATGATTTTGACTTGTTCAGAATGACCCTGTCACTTTCCCACACAGTCAGAAATAACCAGCTGGAGACCCAACAACCACTGAAGGCCAAGCAGTGAAAGAAATTCATATGGAGGGACAAAAAAGAAACAGACCTATTTTCATTTACTCCCATGTACCTATATGTTTCATCACAATGTACATAACTTTTTGAATTTTGCTGCTAGGTGTTATATTTTGTGTGCTTCTGGTTGTGTATGACAGCAAATATATGCTGCTACATCTATTAGGACAATAGCAAGAAATTTAACTTCACATTTGCCTTGTAATCTATCATACAGGACAGAAACTATTTAAAGTATATATGTTCTATAAACGCCCTGCGACAGACTGGTGACCTGTCCAGGGTGTACCCCGCCTCTCGCCCAGTGAATGCTGGAGATACGCACCAGCAACCTCCGCGACCCCATGAGGGAATAAGTGGGTCAGAAAATGGATGGATGGATGTTCTATAAACCACACCACTGCTCCTCATATTCAAGACATCCATCCATTATCTATGCATGCTTATCCCTCCTGGGGTCGCGAGGGGTGCTGGTGCCTAACTCCAGCTGTCAATGGGCAAGGCAGGTTACACCCTGGACAGGTTGTCAGTCTGTCGCAGGGCAACATATATTGAAGACATATTTTTCATATTTATAACAGCAAGACTCTTGTACTTCTCTGTTACTGAACACTGAGACCCAAGTTATGTACTTTGACAGTGATGATATGGTCAAATTAGTTGAAAAATAAAGTGCCTATGCTTATGTTGAGCATGAAAACTTTTAATGAATCTTTGGTAAAAATCCATTACAAAATAAAGTGTTATGTTTTGTGATAAAACCGACTCATTCTTTTGTTAGAAATGTTACATCAACTCACAGAAGAACATACATTAAAAGTACAAGTGCTGTGAAATATCCTTTTGAAAATAAGTTCTCTACCTCCAGAAGATGACTTAACTAGAAAATTATTTATGTGTATTTAAAAGGTGGATACATGAATCTCAAAATTGAACATGAGAAAATCTTTATTATAAATCAGGGCACTATTGCGCTCAATGCATTTATATATTTTACAATCAACTTTGAAGAATATAAAAGAAAAATCATGCCCTGTGGAAAGAAAAGGAAAATGAGTATAGTTCAACACATGTTTCAACATTTTTAAATTAAAGAAACCTCATATCAATAATTTGACTTCAGAAACTTGTATTTCACAATGTTGTTGGAGTAATATTTTTAACCATTTTTTTGCTCTATATCTTTTTTGTAAGCAAAAACAAAAGCTACCTGATTCTATTGTGGCTCACTGCCATATGTTCCTCACAAAATCTTTATTAAACTTTATGTTTCTGAGTCAAATGGTAAGCTCTCTTCTGAAATATATTACATAGTGGTATTACCTGCACCAAAACATTTTACAATTTCCATAACAAATTGCACTTTCTCCATGAAAGAATTCTAAAAGTTTTCCCTTTTCAGATCTTCTGTTAGGAAAGAATAGTTATTTTGCTACACTTAAAATGTCAAAATTTTTGCTTTGGTAAAACTCACTCTCTTTGTTCCTCCATTTTTCTTGCATAGCTGCTTTCCTTCATGTATCCATCCTAACTAAACCCGTCTTGTTTTTCTCAAAGCCAGTTTGTTCCTTAAATATGATTTTGGGTTTGCATCCGAGTTTCTTGGTCATGTTCCTCTGGATCTTTGTCAATTCCCATCTTTCTATTGAGTTTTTGAAGCAATGTCTGTCGATGCACATCTCTTTCACCTTTTCCTTGGTACTCTGTAAATACTGTCCATGGTAGATGTTTCTGTCACTTTCTACAGTATGAATTTTTGCATTTTAATAATTTCATATTTACTTTGTTCTTTTATGTCACAACCTCCATGGGACCCACTTGAACAGGGGTCGGGAACCTTTTTGACTCAGAGAGCCATGAAAGCAAAATATCTGGAAATTTATTTCAGTGAGAGCCAATAGGGTAGTTCACGCATGACATCACGTGTTACGTCCGCGCTACTTCCGGGTCCCGCTTGTAGGCAAAGACAGGACTGTTCTCGCATCTCCGGTAAATACAACTTAATTCTGCACTAGTCATTGTTCTACAGAAATAGCGGCGGAGGGGAGGTGGCGATCGCTAGACGGGGCCGGGAGAAGCGGAGTCAATGCGCAGCAGTGGCCGCTGTCTGGAGCAGCTGCCCTTGTTCACGCGCGCTAGTACGTCTGTGTTTACGCTGCAACGTCGCCGACACCCCCACCCATTTTAATAAGACAAAAACACCAAAATAATCCTTTGTGAAAATTTTTAACCTACCGGGCGGGTCTTCCTCTCTGCTGAGGCGCGGTCTGTGTCCGACTGTCTCCGCTTTCTGCTGTTACACAAACATGTGTGAACATCCATTCATCCATCCATTTTCTGACCCGCTTAACTGGTCAGTTTCCTTTGTTTGCGCCCACTATGTGTTTATGCCCGCCTTCTGCCTTCCAGTCCGGCGCGCATGCGCGAAAAACCCCAATGAAAACAATACCAGTGATATTTTGCTTTATCTGCAAGCCAGATTAAATCATCAAAAGAGCCACATCTGGCTCGCGAGCCATTCGTTCCCGACCCCTGCACTAGAACATGGGGAAAAGTAAAAGTGAAGTACAAGAATATTCTACAAAATGGTAGCCTTTAATTATTATACTGCATTTTAAAAAGCCACTTTTTTCCTATTTTTTTCCCTATACTTATTTTTATATTTGTCTGTTTATAACAGCCACCAGGAAAAATCTCTCCACAATTACACTCTCGCTGCGCTAAAGGATCCTGTCTATTGCGCAATACGCAATTAATTCATAAAGCTCTGCAAATTATTCTTGCACCTTCCACAACAGGTTGCTGTTGTAAAAACGGACATGGATACGACAGACTTCCCTATCTACTCCATTTATAAAGCTGCAATCTAATCCTGTTTACATCAAATAAGCCTGCTCTCGAGCAGGCTTAAGCTTGCGCACATGTTGCTATGACAGCAAGTCCAGGAAGAGTTTCGAAGAACCAAACGATCCAAGATCATGCCAAATCGTCAACAATCAAATCCAGCTGAGTTAGCGACGTACGAAGAACGGGGCCCTGGCCTGTATTGAAATAAACAGAACCAGTAAATTACCAGCCTGCTTGTTAACTAGACTTGTTTCAGTTACAGAAATAAATGCAATTATATCCACCATCTAGTCTTTCAGACAAAATAAAGATATCAGCTTTTATCTAATCTTAAACCGATACATTGAGTTTCAGAAGTTAAATCGTGTGACAATTGATAAAACAATTAGCATGTTGGTGGCTACCACCACCAACATGCTAAACAAACAAAAAAACAACATCGTGTTGATTACTCACCAATTCCATATATAGTTCAGTGCATGACAACTTCATGGCTCCAAGCTCACTGGGTATTCAGATCTACATGATTTTTTTAGTGTGAGTTTAAAAGTGCAGAATAAACATAGAGATGAACTAATTGTTTTGAAGCACACACCTGTACCTCCTTTGTCTCCAGCTCTCCCCCTCACACATTACTGGGAAAGCTGGAGCAGGCCTGAATAACCCCTCCAGATGCACTTATTGGCTGAATGCACCATGTGACCAATTGTCACGCTAACCAATGGAGCAGTATTGGTGGGATTTAGGGCAGTTTTTACCCTGGGTTACACACAGTTTCCAACAAAGTTCTCAGAGCTTTTGTGTTCATCCCAGATCATGTACAGAACACCAAGGATGCCTGGATCTGGCCAACAGTTTGGATCCATTTAAGGTTCTGCTAATGTGGCTCCATAGAAACCTGAAGCTGCTCAGCAGCGCCACCTGCTGGTCTCCTATCCTGATGGAGATAGAATGAAGGCTGGAAACCAGAGGAAACATCCAGAGAACAAATGTTTCAGAACAAACGAAGAGAGAAATGTTCCTCTAAGGTTCCCACGTTTCCATCAGATGAATGGTCTCTAAAGCTGCTTTGACTGAACCACACTGACAGTCCAGCTTTTCATTTCCACTCAGGGATTTTTTAGTGGGAATCAAGTGAGACACGACCTGCTGATCTTTGGTTCTAATGGATGTTTTAAAGCTAGAAACTGAACCAAAGGATCCAAATGACTTGTTAGAGTTCTGGTTTTGACTAAATCTAGTAATCTCTGTTTGATGCATGAATTATTTTAATAACTCCTCATTTTAACCCCAACTTTACCTTTAAAACTCAACAAATCTAAAAATTATTTTCTATCTTGCTTGGATGCCAGGTGTCCTCTTTCTCATGTTATAAAGATAAAATCATCAAGAAAAGCTTCATCCTCTGAAGAAACCATTTACTCACTGAGCTGTTTGCAGCAACAGATAAAAGGACCAGAGCTGCCCAAACATTTGTAGAAAACATCTAAAATATCATGAAAAAACTCCAGAAACTGCATTACAATGAAGCAAACATGCAGCCAAAAACTTTAGAATTAGAGCTTTATTTCTGATTTATTTTTTACAGGCTGGAAATTAATAAAAGAGAAAGATGAACTTTACATTTAACATCAAATCTAAACAGCCACTAAATGCAGCTTAGTTTTTGTTTTCATCATCATTGGTCCAGAGACAAACTTATTGTTAAATCTACTTGATTTACACCTAACTCATCTACCTTAATAGATATATTCACAAATCAATCAGGGAATTACCACAGGATTACTGATTACTAACATCAGGCACCGTCTTCATATTTTAAGTACTTTTAATCAATTGCACAATAAAACACCCAAAATAGATAGAAATTGAACACCTGAAGCTATAAGGATTTCTAAGATGTAAGGTCCGCAAAAAGAAACATCAATACACATTATTTCTAAATCAGCAGAACAAACGAGAAGGTACAATATTTATAAAAACAACTTAACTCAAATAATAAGATTTAATAAATGCTCCTATCATAATAAACTGCTGGAGCAGAACAAGCACAACATCCACGTTACCCGTAAAGTATTAAATGGTTTTATTAGAAATGGGAGAAAGAAGAACGAATGTCCAAATTAATTTACTGATAACCAAATTATTGCTGCAACTGAGGCAATAAGTGATGCATTTAACACCTTTACTTTAGCTAATAAAATTACACAACCAAGGAATAAAAATCTACTGGATAACAGACTGCTCAAAAATAACAGCTCCTTTTCATAAATATTGCTTATGAAAAGGAGATTATTGTAATTGTAGTAATTATCAGAACAACCAATCAATAATGTCTTTGATATAAACAGGGCCACATTTCCCTGCTATATCAAACAGTTGTTCAGACTAAAAAATCCAGTTACTGTCTCAGACGTACTGGTATTTGCCACAAAGCTGAGGACAAGTTTAAAAAGATGTAAATCCATCAGACGAATTCCCTTGATGATCAGCTTAAGTGTTGTAAAAGAATTATTATATATTTTCTTAAATGTGCTAATTTAACTTTGTAGAGAATTACAGAAAACTTGATTAATAGTCCTCAGGTAAAATGAGCGGGAAGGAGAAAAAAAGGAAAGAGTGAATGAAAAGTGTGTATGTATTCGTTTCATATACATATGTATACATTAATTAAAAGAAGTATCTGTAAGTATCTGTTACATTGAAATAGTAAAGAGCTTTAATGGTTACCAAAAATTAAGTATTAAAGCGTTGGCACTCATAAGCTGAATGGCTTCACCCCACACCTTTATGATCTTTATAAAACTTTTGATTTGAATCCAAATTAGATTGATGCAATTGAATTCTGACTGCTGACCGGTGGTTGACTATAATATTTTGTGTTGAAGATCGATTAAACTAAATTACTACAAACAATATCAGACACTAAATGACAGACATGATCAGATAAACAGGATCAACATCTCTATGGTCAGAGTTCATCATCAGGATCCAGTCAGAGTCTCTTTAAACTCAAACTGCTGCAGCTTCAACCTCTGGATCATCAGGACAGCTCAGCTTCTCTCCTCTGCAAAGATCATCAGATCCTCCTGCAGAGAGAAGAAAGAGCAACAGGGGAGATCAGTGAGTGTTTCCAGCCTCTGGAAGCTGAACATGAACATCTCATCTGTTTGTGAAACATCAGCTGACTAAGAAACATGGAGGCTGTCCCTGAACACATCTGGATGAAACTAGTGAGAGAAGGACACATGTCCAGATATGCTGAGTGGACTTCAGCAGAGCTTCTGCTCTGTAGAAAGACCACATGGTGACTAAATGTAATGATGGGCTGTGAAATCCGTGATTTGCAGGCTGCAGTCAGACTGATCTCAGAGCTGTTACTAAGATGAAACTGATCAGCTGTTTGCTGTTGAAATGAGAGAACAAAGAGTCTGAGATCAGATCTGATGCTCCACAGCTTGATGAATGAGGACCACTGTCTCTAGACATGGTGGAAGGCTGTCAGCTGGAATCCAGCTGCATTTCCTGGAGACATGAACACAACAGTCATCTTCACATGGACACAAAGACAGGAACACAACAAGCTGCTGGCTCCTCTGATTGGCTGATTGTTGTCTTTGTGTCCAATCAGGAAGCCTGTCACCATTCTCCTCCCACTGAGAAGCTGCAGCTTTACTGGAAACACTGGATCTTTGCTTTGGTACCAACTGGCTTCAGAACAGTTCTGCTGACAGCAGCTGGATTCACTCCAACATCTACTTACACAGATTTCAGTTTGTAGTCTGGACTCTTTACAAGATCCTGCAGCTGCTGAACATCTGACTCCTTCAGGTCGTTGTGCTTCAGATCCAGTTCTGTCAGATGGGACGGGTTGGACTTCAGAGCCGATACCAGATAATCACAGCTGATCTTTGACAAACTGCATTTCCACAATCTGAATAAAGAATAAAAGATGTGAGCTGAAGCCACCAGGATGCAGGTTCTAACAGTCCAACAGAACCAGTTAAAGAACTCTCATTAATATCAATTACAACAAGCTGCTGCTTCAATAAAGACCTACTGACTTCAGCTCTTCAACAATCAACAATATCAGAACTTTCAATAGTTAAAACTAGTTTACCAGTTTTTACAGTCCTGGCTCTCATTTATAAAATTTTGCGTGGAATCCATACTAAAAGTGTATGTACAGCAAGACAAAGAAAATGGCGTATGCCAAAAAATATTCAGATTTATAAAACCATAAGCATGCTCACCAGCAGCCATTCTCCTTTCTAGATCACAGCTGTACCTATACATTTGGTACCAGGTTCTGGCTCAGGTTCTGCCCTCTACATGCCCAGATTAAACCATAAACAATTGATGCAAAGCATCATGAATGTTGAATGTGTATAAAAATGTGTCCGCTGATCATTTTTTCATCATGGTGATGTTGCAGCCAATGAGAAAAAGCAAAGAAACGTTGGGAAAATTTCACAAAGAGGCATTTATTAAATGTGGAAATCAGAGGTAAAAGCACAGCTGTTGTCTACATTAAAAGAAGTTGTTAATAAGGTATTAAAACATAAGTTGTTAAGAAGTGAACAACGTTACTCTCCGTGTAGAAATTCCCCTGTGGCTGTGTGTTCAGATTCACATTCAGATGACAGAGGTTTCCCCCACCATTATGAATCACCCCCCTCAGCAAAAAGGTGTGCACTGCTTGGGTGTGAGCAGAAAGCCTCCTTCTCTGTACTCTGGGGGTTGGAGAGCTGCCTTTCAGCTCCTCAGAGCGAAGTGGAGCGACTTTCCCCTGTGGGTAACAGCACAATGCATGCTGGGAGTCAGAAGCAGGATATTGGCCAGTCCTCATTATTGGCCAGGAAATATTTGATCCCTTAAAGCGCGTTTCCTCAATTCTCCATCTGCACAGTCTTCCAGCAGTGCCAATGCATCCAGCCAGCAGCATTACGCACAAGTGTGTTTGACTGTTTCCAGCAATTAAAGTGATTGCTGCTCACCTCGTCACAATAATCTGTGGAACACGTTACCCTGGTTATCACTGGAGAAAGGAATGTGAATGTAGAAAACCCAGAGAAGATGTTAGCAGACTTTTATTTAAGATTTAAGATGGCTTATGGGCATTTTTATTCATTTGAAATGTCCCAGATGTATTTAAGACTCACCAGCACAAGCATGAATAATACTGTGGTTTTGAATAATTATGACCAAGATTAAAGTCTGATTTAGAGTAAAATTGAATGTCTGAGGGGAATCGTCATGCAGGCTGGCTGCAATGCATCACTTCACCATCTGTGTCTCCAATTTCCCTGTCCCCAAAATGAGCGTATGCCTGGGTCAGAGTTGGCATGAGGACCACATGTTTTCCCCTTAAGTTACATTTTTATAGATCCCAACTTTTGTGTGGATAGTGGCGTTCGCACATTTCAGGTCCATTTTGTGTAAGCAAGCTTTATAAATGACAGCCCTGCTGACTTTAGTTCTTCAACTCTGTCAGCTCCACCAGCAGCTCCATCAATACAAACTCAGGTTCTGCAGCCAAATTATTCAAGTTTCACAGAAAACAAACAAGTCAGCAGCAAATGTGAACAATTATAAACAACTTTAGATTAATTGAGCTAAATTAGCTATTGTAATTATTCCATTGCCATAAAAGCATGATGTCATGGAGAATATCTAATGTAAAACTGACTTTAGGAGCTGAAAGCCCCAGAACCAGAACCTGGTACTGTGACATGTTGTGTCTGAGTGTTTTAGTTGGTAAAATCCTTCCAGAGCTTCTAAAAGTGCTTAAGCATCAATCAGGGATTATATATTTGTTCCTGTCAGACAGATTCCTGGATATGAAATTCACTTTTCTAAACTGGCTTGAATCCCCTCTGACCCGCTTCACATGAGGGGGATTTATAGACACTGGGGGTCAAAATGCTGTCCGGTTCTGACCTGAGATCAGGGCTCAGACTCAGTTACACAGAGAGACATTAAAAACTAGCTCCAAGTCCAGGAATAAACTCTGGAAATATTTATTAGAATAGAAGATCTGAACTTTGTTTTTTCAGCTGAATTTTGTCAAATTATTTACAGAAGTATCAACTCAATTATTTTAAAATCATCCTGTAGAAAAACTTTTAACAGATTTAAAGGTTTAAAGAGATTAAAAACCTTCAAATAAATGTAATGGCAGTATTTTTTCTCAGTTCTTCTCAGTTCTGGAAAAAGATGCAACTCTAATCTGATGGATGGAGGTCACTTCCTGTTTGCAGTAAGGCGTATTGTGTCACTTCCTGTTGTCACGGTGTGAATTTGCGATCTGTTGCTCCAGACTCTCTCGCTTTTTTTCTTTAATCTCTTTGCTGTAACATCTGTTTTTAACACATAAGCACTTTTAAAACATTCTCTGTTGCTGCACATTGCACTTGGGAACTCATCGTGTCTCACACGGTTTGTTTTTTGGCGTGGTAAAAGGGAGCTAGCTTAGCTTTAGCCTAGCCTAGCTTTAGCCTCACAATGGCTCCTTCTATTACTTCAGCTTCTCCATCTCTGTCCAAGTCTCCCCCTATCTCCTGCTCTCTGTGTCAGATGTTTAGTTATTCCTCTGCCTCCTTTACTGATAATGGTACATGTAATAATTGTAGTGTTTTTGTAGCTTTGGAGGCGAGGGTGTCAGAATTGGAGACCCAACTCCGTGCTGTTGAAAAACCAGCTGATAGCCACCCCTTTGCTAGCGCGGAGCCACATAGAGTTACTTTATGTAGCGGTCCTCCAGAAGCAGCACCTGAGCAGCCGGGTAACCAGGCCGGCTGGGTGACGGTTCGTAGGAAGCAAAGCTCTAGATTCCAGGCCCCAGATCACCACCAGCCCGTCTGTGTTTCTAACAAATTTTCCCCACCCAGCGACACACCCCCTGAGAAGCCGACCCTGGTGATTGGGAGCTCAATAGTCAGAAACGTGGCACTAGAGACACCAGGGACCATAGTCAAATGCCTGCCAGGGGGCAGAACGTGCGACATAGAATCCTACCTGAAACTGCTAGCTAAGGATAAGCGTAAATACAGTAAGATTGTTATTCACGCTGGCAGTAATGACACCCGGTCACACCGATCGGCGGTCACTAAAGTTGGTGTTGCTTCGGTGTGTAAGTTTGCTAAAACAATGTCGGACTCCGTAATTTTCTCTGGTCCCCTGCCTGATCTGACTAGTGATGACATGTTTAGCCGGATGTCATCATTCAACCGCTGGTTGTCTAGGTGGTGTCCTGAAAACGACGTGGGCTACATTGATAACTGGCGAACTTTCTGGGGAAAACCTGGCATTCATCCCACTTTGGATGGTACAGCTCTTCTTTCTAGGAATCTGGACGGATTTATTAGTTCTCCTAAATGCTGACAACCCAGGGTCTAGACCAGGAAGCAGAGCCGTAGTTTAACACACCTCTCTGCAGCTTCTGTACTGTTACCCACGCATTATCCTATTGAGACAGTGTCTTTCCCACGGCCAAACCTTAACAGATCAAAAACTAATCTAAAAGTAACAAATCATAAAAATCTAATAAAAATCAATACGGCTCACCTTGAACCAAAAAATAAAACAATTAAATGTGGTCTATTAAATATAAGGTCTCTCCCCCCAAAGACTTTGTTAGTTAATGAATTGATTTCTGATAAACAGATTGATTTATTTTGTCTCACAGAAACCTGGCTACAAGAGGACTACGTTAGTATAAATAAGTCAACTCCCTCCAATTATTCAAATTTCCCCATTCCTAGATCTGTGGGAAGGGGAGGAGGAGTGGCAACAATCTTTCAGTCTGATTTATTAATTAGTCCCAGGCCAATTAATAACTACAGTTCTTTTGAACATTTAACCCTCAGTTTCCCTTATCCAAATTGCAAAGCAATAAACCCTCTTCTGTTTGTTGTTTTGTATCGTCCACCAGGCCCTTACTCTCAGTTTTTGGATCAGGTGTCAGACGACTTCTTATCTGATTTGGTGATAAACACTGACAAGGTTATTATAGTGGGGGATTTCAACATCCATGTTGACATAGAATGTGATAACCTTAGTGTAGCCTTTAAAACTATCCTAGATTCAATTGGTTTTGCTCAAAATGTGCATAAACCGACACACTCTTGGCTACATACTTTAGACCTTGTGCTGACATATGGCATTGATTGTGAAGAATTAACAGTATTTCCTCACAACCCTGTCCTATCTGATAATATTTTAATAACATTTGAGTTTAATCTAACTGAGTTCTCCACCCCCAAAAGAGGGTTCAATTATAGTAGATCTTTATCAGAAAATGCTGTATCAAACTTTAAAGAGTCTGTCCCCCTTTTAATATCTTCAAAATTGCAGAAATGCCCTGGAAATTGCAGCAATGTTGTTTTTTCTCATTCACAAATAGATGTCTTTGTTAACGGTGTGACTTCCTCATTGTGTTCTGCATTAGATAATGTAGCTCCCTTGAAAAAGAAGATGATTATTCACAGGAAATTGGCTCCCTGGTTTAATTCAGAGCTGCGTTCCTTGAAGCACAATGTTAGGAAATTGGAGAGAAAATGGCGCTCTACACACCAAGATGAATCCTACCTAATCTGGAAAGTCTATTGTTTTATAAAAAGAGCCTTCGCAGAGTTAGAGCAGCATATTTTTGATCATTAATTGAGGAGAATAAAAATAATCCTAGATTTCTCTTCAGTACAGTTGCCAAACTTACTCAGAGTCACAGCTCCGTTGATCCACCCATTCCCTTTGCTCTTAGCAGTAATGATTTTATGGGATTCTTCATAAATAAAATTGATGCCATTAAAAATAAAATAATTGGCATCCTCCCAAACATGATTACCTCATCCCCAGTAAGTAAGGCAGCGTTGGAGGAATCTTTAGAACCTGCACAGTGTTTGAACTGTTTAGAAACAGTAGAGCTTTCTGGGCTATCTAAAAGAACGCAATGAGGAAGTCACACCGTTAACAAAGGTGTCGATTTGTGAATGGGAAAAAACAGCATTGTTGCCATCTACAGGGCATTTCTGCAATACTGAGGATATTAAAAGGGGGACAGACTCTTTAAGTTTTGATACAGCATTATCCGATAAAGATCTACTATAATGGAACGCTCTTTTGGGGGTGGAGAACTCAGTTCTCAGTCTACTGTTCTCCAGTTTTGCATGACTGTCATTTCATCTTTTAACTCTTTGTTCTCTCTCTTTTTTCTTCATAGTAGGTACACCTGGTCTGGCGTTCTGTTAACTGTGGCATTATCCAGGGAAGACAGATCACCCGCTATTACCATCTAATGTAGAACAGATTACTGGATCAATGTGTGATTCTGTGCTTTTTCGTTGTGTCTCTGCTCTGTCTTCTGTAACCCCCAGTCGGTCGAGGCAGATGACCGTTCATACTGAGCCCGGTTCTGCTAGAGGTTTTCCTTCCCGTTAATGGGGAGTTTTTCTTTCCACTGTCGCTTCATGCTTGCTCAGTATGAGGGATTGCTGCAAATGGACAATGCAGACGACTCTCCCTGTGGCTCTACGCTTCTTCAGGAGGGAATGCTGCTTGTCAAGACTTTGATGCAATCAACTGGTTCCCTTATATAGGAAATTTTTTGACCAATCTGTATAATCTGACCCGATCTGTATAATCTGATTGATTCTGACTTTGTAAAGTGCCTTGAGATGACATGTTTCATGAATTGGTGCTATATAAATAAAATTGAATTGAATTGAATTGAATAATCTGAAATGTAACTAATTGTTTCATGTTTTCTGCTGATTGTTGAATAAATCCTGCCAGGAAGTTGGAAAAAGAAAAACTTTAACTGGACCAAAGCAGTGAAGAAGAAAGCAGACTTTCCCATGAAGATCCTCAGTGTGGATCAGTAGAATATCACCCAGATGTCTGCAGTTTAGTGTCAACACAACTTTCAAATCACAAATATCAGAACTAACACATGGAGTCTGACCTCAATCTCTTTAAATTGCAGAGGGGATATTGAAGAAAACCACAGAGCTCCTTCACTCCAGCATCTTTCAGGTCGTGGTTCTGACTCAGGTCCAGTTCTGTCAGATGGGAAGGGTTGGACTTCAGAGCGGAGCCCAGAGAAGAACAGCTGATCTCTGACAAATTGCCACTCCACAATCTGAATAAAGAATAAAAGATGTGAGCTGAAGCCAACAGGATCCATGTTAAATTAAACAAATAAATAATAAAATAAAGAAAATTAATTTCCCTGAATGAAGAATGACATTTTATCCAGTAGAACTAATTTAAAGAGTTAATCCCCGCAGAACCAGAACATGTTATCATGACATGTGAAGGTCCAGATGAAGGTGTGTTTCTCAGCAGTGGCAGCTGGTGAGGAAGATGTTCTGGGGTTAGGGTTGGGGATTACCACACAACAATAAACTCTCCTTGAACATAAATCCATACATGATCACTTGCTGCTGCTAGATATTTAAGTCTGATTGGTCTGGTGTCTGTTTAAAATGCTGCTGTCTTCTAGTCTGGGTCAGGGTTCTGGTAGAACATTGGTTCTCAGACCCATAATGTTCTAAACATGGATCTGTAACGTTCTGTGAGGAATCCTATAAGAGCCAGACACGGAGCTGATGCTAAAGATTTATTGGAGCAGAAGATGGGCAGTCCAGGTAAAAACAAAAAGGTACAGAGCTGGCATCCAAGTAAACAGGTGAATCTTGGGCAGACTCAAACAACAGAAACAGGTCAAAACAGGTGACGGACAGGTAAACAGACTGAACAAAATACTGGACTGTTCTTACCACTGAGGAAGTGAGTGGAGGCAAAGCAAGACATCCTGGCAACAAACAGAAAACTAAGGCGGGCTTAAATAGGCGAACGGAAAAGGAGAACAGGGCGGAACTAATTAACCAAAACAGGTGAAAGCAATAGAAGGAACCTACAGATTAATAAAGAAAAACCCTAAGCAAATAAAACCAAGACTAGATGACAACAAACAGACTAAGCACAAATCAAAACAACACAACACCGAAATAAATCCTAAAACAGAAAAGTTGACTAACTGAAAATAACCTAAACAACAACAGAACATTACAGGATCATGCAACATAGTTTCAGCTCAGATTGTTCTGGATTCATCTTCAACCTAAACCAGCAGCCTGCATCGAGGGTTTTCTATTCAATTCAATTCGATTTTATTTATATAGCGCCAATTCATGAAACATGTCATCTCAAGGCACTTTACAAAGTTAAATTCAATCATATTATACAGATTGGGTCAGATTATACAGATTGGTCAAAAATGTTCCTATATAAGAAAACCAGTTGATTGCATCAAAGTCCCGACAAGCAGCATTTCTCCTAGGAGAAAGAACAGACTGCAGGTTCACTACGACATCTATAAAGAGAGACTTTACAGATATAACTTACAATTGAAAAATGCAAGAGAATCTTTCTTCTCTGAGATCATCAAGAAAAACATTAATAATGCTCGTGTCTTATTTTCCACAGTCGACAGGCTAACAAATCCTCCTGTGTCCGTGACTTCCGAACTCCACTCCACCAGGGCCTGCAATGAATTTGCTAACTTCTTTACTGAGAAAATCCTAAAAATTAGAGGATCATTTTGTACTACCATATCAACTCCAGAACCAAAGCTGTATTCAGCAGGAACTATTTCTGACAAAATGTCCCATTTCAGCTAAATAAACCACAAAAGCTTAGAGCAGATCATTCAGCAGCTAAGTTCCTCTTCATGCAGCCTTGATGTTCTCCCCACAGCTTTCTTTAAAAAAGTTTTACCTGGCATAGCGTCTGATTTGACCCAGATAATAAACACGTCCCTTCTGTCAGGTGTTTTCCCCCAGTCCCTAAAAACAGCAATTATCAAACCACTGTTAAAAAAGAACAATTTAGACAAACTACTACTCCAGAACTACAGGCCCATCTCAAACCTCCCCTTTATCAGTAAGATTATTGAAAAAGCTGTGTTTCAACAATTAAACACCTTCTTAACAACGACCAGTCGCTTTGACGTATTCCAGTCTGGCTTCCGTGCTCACCACAGTACAGAAACCGCCCTTATTAAGGTGTTTAATGACATCCATATAAATACAGACTGTGGAAGAACCACCGTGCTGGTTCTGTTGGACCTCAGTGCAGCATTTGATACTGTCGATCACTCCATCCTGTTAGAGCGCCTGGAGAACTGGGTCGGCCTCTCTAGTACAGCTCTCCAATGGTTTAAATCCTACTTAAAGGACAGGGAATTTTTTGTATCAGTAGGTAATTTTACATCAGAGATGACAAAAATCGCATGTGGGGTTCCCCAAGGGTCCATTCTAGGTCCCCTCCTGTTCAACATCTACATGCTCCCCCTAGCTCAGATAATAAAAAATAACAACATCAGCTACCATAACTATGCAGATGACACACAGCTTTACATCACCATGTCACCAGGTGACTATGAACCAGTTCAGGCACTCAGTAAATGCCTAGAAGAAATCAATACGTGGATGTGCCAAAATTTTCTTCAGTTGAATGAAAACAAAACAGAAGTAATAATTTTTGGACCAATAGAGGAGAGATCAAAAGTTAGCACACAGCTTCAGCTGCTTCAGTTAGGAACCACTGATCAGGCCCGAAACCTGGGTGTAGTGATGGACTCAGACCTGAACCTTCAAAAGCATCTAAAGACAATTACAAGGTCGGCTTTTTATCACCTGAGGAACATTTCCAGGATTAAAGGACTAATGTCTCAGTAGGATCTGGAAAAACTAATCCATGCGTTTATTTTTAGTAGAATTGATTACTGCAACGGTGTTTTCACAGGTCTGCCTAAAAAGTGGATCAGACAGCTGCAGCTGATCCAGAACGCTGCTGCCCGCGTCCTCACTAAGACTAAGAAAGTAGAGCACATCACCCCAGTTATAAAGTCCTTACACTGGCTCCCTGTATCTCAGAGAATAGACTTTAAAATACTTCTGTTAGTCTATAAATCCCTAAATGGCTTAGCACCTAAATACATCACAGACTTGTTATCAGCGTATAAACCCTCCAGACCACTCAGGTCTTCTGGCTCCAGCCTGCTCTGCATACCTAGAACACGAACCAAACACAGAGAAGCAGCATTTAGTTCCTATGCTCCACTTATCTGGAACAAACTTCCAGAAAACTGTAAAAGTGCTGAAAGCCTGAGTTCCTTTAAATCGAGATTAAAAACACATTTGTTTAAAATTGCCTTTGAATGTTCAAGTTAAACTGTTTTAAAATTACTTTTTTTTTCCTACATTCTATCCCTACTTGCTTTATTCCTATATTTTAATCATGTAAAGCACTTTGCATTGTCTCTGTACTGAATTGTGCTATATAAATAAATTTGCCTTGCCTTGCCTTGCCTAGGAAACATGGCGTCTGTTTAAAGTTCTGCTCATTCAGTCCCTGATCACTGAACATTGGTCCCATGTTCTGCTGCTGGGCTCAGATGTGCTCCATCATACTGGGTCAGTTGTTCTCAGTGGGTCTCTGTGTGTCTGGTGGGTCATTCTGAGAACTTAAACCTACAATGAGGAGACTTTCTCCACCTCCAGTCCTCAGCTGTGGATCAGCCTTCCTGAAGACCTGAGGGGAGCTCAGAGGTTTGAACTAAATAATAATCAATGAACTGTGTCCTCTGCATTAAACCCGTCCCCCAGGGAGCAGTGGGATGCCACTAGGTAGTGCCAGGGACCATTCTGGGTCGAAGGGTTTTTCTCAGGGACCCAGGGCAGGAGCCTGTGGAATTTGAACCAGTAAACTTGCAGCCTTCCCAGAACACAAGCGTCTTGCTCTACCCACCAGGCCACCATTCAACCACCAATAAATAAATGTAACTAAATATTATATAGCCCTTTAATACTCAAAAATGAAATCAGTGGGCTCTGGGATCTATCATTATTATCTATCTTGGGATCAATGCACAGTATTAGGTTTTAGCGCTAAAAACTGAACACTGGAATAATGAGGCACAGATTAATTCATCACCCAACACACTGCCGACTTACTGCCAGCAATGCGGACCAAACACTGACACTGGTCATACAGAGACCTAACAGCCCTTCTTAGAGGGCCCGGTACTCCATACTCCCGGAGTACCCCTCAAAGGCACCCACGAGGGACACTGTCGAATGCCTTCTCCAGATCCACAAAGCACATGTAGACTGGTTGGGCAAACTGCCATGCCCCCTCCAGGATCCTGCTGAGGGTGTAGAGCTGATCCAGTGTTCCACGGCCAGGACGAAAACCACACTGCTCTTTCTGAATCCGAGGTTCGACTATCGATGGACCCTCCTATCCAGAACCCCGGAATAGACCTTACCAGGGAAGCTTAAGAGTGTGATTGCTCTGTAGTTGGAACACACCCTCCGGTCCCCCTTTTTAAATAGGGGGGCAACCACCCCAGTCTGCCAATCTAGGGGGACTGCCCCTGAAGTCCACGCAATGTTGCAGAGTCGCATTAACCAACACACCCCCACAACATCCAGAGCCTTAAGGTACTCAGGGCGAATCTCATCCACCCCCGGGGACTTGCCACCAAGGAGATTTTTAACACTTTGGTGACCTGAGCACCAGAGATGGGAGGACCAGATCCAGAGTCCCCAGTCTCTGCTTCCTCAATGGAAGATGTGTTGGTGGGATTAAAGAGGTCTTCGAACTATTCCATCCACCGACACACAACGACCCAAATCGAGGTCAGCAGCACACCACCCCCATTATAAAGTGTTGGTCCTGCACTGCTTCCCCCTCCTGAGATGCCAGATAGTGGACCAGAATCGCCTCAAAACTGTATGAAAGTCTTTCTTCATGGCTCTCCGAACTCTTCCCAGACCCCAGTTTTTGCCTCAGCGACCAGCCGAGCCGCTTTTTGCTTTGACTGCCTGTACACATCAGCTGTTTCCAGAGTCCCACAGGCCAATAAAGCCTGAAAGGACTCCTTCTTCAGCTTGACGGCTTACATCTACAACCTGAGTCTCAGCCTGGGGGTGGTCCCCACCCTGTGGAAGACCTCCTGTGTGGTACCGGTTCCCAAAACACCGCGCGCCAGGGAACCGGCCCACTTCAGACCAGTCACACTGACCTGCCACCTGATGAAGACCATGGAGCACCTCATCCTACCTCACCTACGCACCGTGGTGAGCCCCACCCTGGACTCGCTGCAGTTTGCATATCGTCCCAACATCGGAGTAAAGGATGCCATCATCTACCTGCTGCAGCGGGCGCTCACCCACCTGGAGACCACCGGGAGTGCTGTGAGAGTCATGTTCTTTGACTTCTCCAGCGCTTTCAACACCAAAAGACCGGTGCTGCTAAGAGGGAAGCTGGAGGACACTGGGGTGGACAAACATCTGGCTGACTGGACCATCAACTACCTCACTGACCGCCCTCAGCACGTGCGGCTGCACGGCTGTCAGTCAGAGGTGGCACTCTGACCACCTCACTCACCTGTGAACATCCAGGGGCAGGACATAGAAACTGTGGAGAGTTTCAAATACCTGGGTGTTCACGTCAACAATAAACTGGACTGGACTCATAACACCAACGCTCCACCTCCCCAGGAGGCTGAGGTCCTTTGGTGTGAGCAGGCCCCTGCTTAAAACCTTCTATGACTCTGTGGTGGCCTCAGCCCTCCTCTACGCTGTCATCTGCTGGGCCCCTGACAGTGCAGAGCGGGACAGAAAGAGGCTGAATAAGCTGCTGAGGAAGGCCACTTCTGTCCTGGGCTGCACTCTGGACTCGGTGGAGGAAGTGGCTGAGAGGAGGGTGTTGTCCAAGCTCACATCCATCATGGACAACACCTTCCACCCCCTGCACCAGACTGTAAAGGAGCTGAGCAGCTCCTTTGGTGACAGACTTAGACATCCTGCCTGTAAAAAGGAGCGCTACCGCAGGTCATTCATCCCTGCTGCTACCAGATTATACAATGCTGCACTATAACTGTAACTATAATAACTAATGTGCAATAAATACTGTGCAATTATATTTAATACTCTGCAATAACCTGTGCAATACTGTTGTTCTTACCTGGTACCACTTAATGTAAAATGTCATTCCATTTGTATATAAGTCACCTGAGTATACATAAGTCACCCTAAATATCTGCTTTATTTCCCCTGTACTTTTATTTTATTTTTTATTTTTTGATACACTGTACATATGTGGACAAACTGTATATACCTTATACCTTATGCACCTGTGCTCCTTTTGGCACCTTCTTTTTGTTTATTAAGCCGATGTGTGACAAGTAAATTTCTCCAATGTGAGATCAATAAAGCCCTATCTTATCTTATCTCGCCTGCCACCGCAACATGCACCAACAGCCTTGCGGCCGCAGCTCTGACTGGCCGCCTCAACAACAGAGGTGCAGAACATGGGACGTGTTCAAAGCTCTCCCGGAGGTGCGAGTTAAAGCTCCGACTAACAGGGCACTCTACCAGACTTTCCTAGCAAACCCTCACAATACGTTTGGGTCTGACCAGCTTTCTCCCCCACCATCGGAGCCAGCTCACCACCAGGTAGTGGTTGGTGAAGAGCTCCGCCGCTCTCTTCACCCGAGTGTCCAAGACATACGGCCGCAGGTCAGATGAAACAACAACAAACTTGATAATTGAACTACGGCCTAGGGTGTCCTGGTGCCAAGAGCACATATGAACACCCTTATGCTAGAACATGGTGTTCGTTATGGACAATCCATGACGAGCACAGAAGTCCAACAACAGAACACCACTCGAGTTAAGATCAGGTGGGCCGTACCTCCCAACCACGCCCCTCCAGGTTCCATTGTCATTGCCCACGTGAGCGTTGAAGTACCCCAGCAAGACAAGGGAGTCCCCAGGAGGGGCACTCTCCAGTACGCCTTCCAAGGTCTCCAAAAAGGTGGGTAATCCAAACTGCTGTTTGGCGCATAAGCACAAACAACAGTAAGAACCCGTCCTCTCACACATATGTGGAGGGAGGCCACCCTCTCGTTCACTGGGGTAAACCCCAACGTACAGGCACCAAGATGAGGTGCAACATCTATGCCCACTCCTGCTCGGCGCCTCTCACCAGGGGCAACTCGAGAGTGGAAGAATGTCCAACCCCTCTCAAGGAGATTTATTCCAGAGCCAGAGCCATACGTTGAGGTAAGGCTCAGGCTCCTTCCCCACCAGAGAGGTGACATTCCACGTCCAAAGAGCCAGCTTCTGCAGCCAAGGATTGGAACGTCAAGGTCCCAGCCCTCTACTGCCACTCATTTCACAACGCAGGGAGGGGTAAATCTTAGCTCAGTATCATAGGTTAACCA
The DNA here is from genome assembly GCA_037039145.1 of Fundulus diaphanus. Taxonomy (NCBI): domain Eukaryota; kingdom Metazoa; phylum Chordata; class Actinopteri; order Cyprinodontiformes; family Fundulidae; genus Fundulus; species Fundulus diaphanus. Next base: position 2,414,100 of record CM073137.1, on the reverse strand, counting down.
AGCATCTCATGACACATTTGCTCTGTTGCCTTCAGAGCTCAGGAGCATCTATGAGCAATTAGCTTCTATCATCTGAACTCAAAGCATGAAGTTCTCAGCTTCATTACTGACATCACCACAGAAATTGGAGCCGCCATTTGGACAACCCACCAAGCAGATTGTCTTTAAAAACTTCTTATTTCCCCCTTTAGCTCCACATCTGTTCCACTCGAGGGTCTTTCTGATATAATACTATTACTGTTTTCTATTACTTGTAAGGTTTGATGTGAGGCAAGGCAAAGAAGACGTCCATCAGCAGTGTGAGCAGACGGGGGAAGGACGTTGACAAACCAGCGGCGAGAGCAGAACTGAGAGGAGCTTATATAGGAGGTTGGACAGGTGGAATGAGTCCGGACTTGATTATTGCGGCAGGTGAAACTGATCCAGCATGGAGTGAAGCAGGGCAGAGAGGATGATGGAAGGATCTGGAACTGTCCATGATGCAGCAGGGAGAACTGCACCCTGACAAACAGGAGCAAACTTGTTGTACTGGCTGTTCACTGCCTCATCACCGATGCACCCCCTGCTGGCGACACCTATATTACACTGTATTATAACAACATGGACAATAGTTCTGCCAATAGAAAGTGAAAACACCACAATAAAAATACAATGAGCAGCAACTATTTCCATGGATTCATCTATATCAGGGGTCACTAATTAAAAATCAGCGGGGTCCGAATAAAGAAAATCAACAACCAGTAAAGGTCCGGACACATTTATTATTACAATCCGTTACTTTAAACAGTATTTAACACTGAAATAAAATGTTTATGCATCCACCTTATACATTGACTTTTTAAACAAAAAATAACATAAAAATAGAACGTTTTTCTATTTTAAAATCCAAAGTGCTTTTTGAAATAGAGAACCACAATCTTTCACAGTTTGGTATATAGACAATTTCTTGACTTTCACATCTTTTATAAAACACCTGAACTTTTTTTAATTTCTTTTTTATGGCTAAATGATAGAAGTGAGCTTTAGGCTGCCCTGCAAGGATTTTAAACCTGGGTTTGATTGGCAACAAAGCCCACGTCAAGCACATATCGAGGTGCTCATTCGTTCTGCGCCTTTAAATCAGCTATTTTCTCCGTATGTATGAACAAGCGGATATGTTTGGGAACGCTCCGGAAGGCTTTGCTGTATTAACAAGTGAAGTTAGCACAGGGGTTGAAGCAAAAATAATGTTTGACTGAAAACATTTTCTCGCAAGCCCATATATTCCCGGGCCGTGGACATCATGCCGCATTAGTTGGCTCACTTGCTTAGTGTGCAAAGTCAACTAAATCTGATACTTTTAAAATATCCATTGAAAATTCCTGTATCTCTGCCACCTTTCAGCTTTAGACCCTTTGCGTCATCCTGGATAGCCTCTCCATCACTTTCCACATCCACATCATCATCTGGGTTACTTTCATCTCTGCAGCATCAAGTTCTTCCTTCACACTGTTGACAAACTGGTCCACAGTCCACTTTATAATCCCAGCTCCCTTTCCTCCAGAAACCCTCCATAAACTCCAGCTAGTATAAAGACAGCAGCTTCATCATTACATCATCTACTTCACACCTGTACATCAACTCCACTGGCTCCCTGTCACATTCAATATAAACCAATTTTATGATCATACAAGGCCAAACACAGCCTTGGAAATGCAGGACACATCACCAACACTATCATGACATAATACATTTTAATTTGACACAGATTGCACATGACAATAATTCAGTCTCTGCTTTGCCCGTAATTGTTCACCAATTAATCATTACAGTTTATAAAAAGGCATGATTTAACTTTTTTGAAGTTTAATAAAATGGTTATATTTCAGCCCAGTGACTGGAGACCTGTCCAGGATGAACCCTGTGTCCGCGCTCCACTTTAACTTCATAAAAGAACTCTGTGAGAATCGCCTTTCTCTGGCCTCACCCAGGTAGAACCCGTTCTCCAGTCCATGTTGTAGCTGCAGTTTATTTGTTTTATCTTTTTGATGTAGTTTTCTTAATAATCTCTAAGCATCAAAATCCTTGTCATTTTATTTAGTTTCCTGGAGCGCAGCTGCTCATCGGGTGATCACTGCTGCATATTGACTGACAGCCGATGCAGCTCTGCCTTCTTTGTTTCAGAACAGCGCAGGTTTTTTTTTTGTTTTTTTTTACTTTTTCCGAATCGAACCCAGTCAAATGCGTTTCACAGTCCGACTCTTGTTCTTCAAGGGTCATGCTAAATTAGAATGAGCCAGCGCGTTACTCTTCTTTGTGTTTAAATAAAACATAATAGCGAATCACGAGGAGATTCCTGGTTGGTCGCCGCGTTTATCAGCGAGGGAATAAACGCTGACAGACGACTTGGCCACAGGTGGAAATAATTCATTAATTAACTGTCGGAGCAGATTGACGCTTACCGAGGGAAGTTGTTGTCAGCTGCTGAACTTTCTGACCTGCTGGTTTGCATAAATCCAAAGAAAACCTTTGACCACCGCTACTTTCATTCATACCATCTGTGGCCAGTTTAAAATGCTCTCCCAAAGGTTAAAATGATGTACACCGATAAACCTCAGACTGACAATGTCCGCTTTGGAAAGACCCGCCCTGCTGTCATTCTGATTGGCTAATGTCCCGGCTCTGCCAGGTTTGATTGGTTGAGAGCAGCTTCAGATTATAACCTTGAATAAAAAGTCTAAACGGGACTTTTTGCGCTCAATTTCCAAATGACGGAAATCCGTCGCAGCGACGGAGAACTTTAACCCCTGAGTTAGACACTGTCGTTGGACAACATGCAGTAATATATAAATGTTTTAAATGAGGTTGGGTCCGGATTAGGTAGCAGCTGGGTCCGGATCCGGACCGTGGTCCACTAATCCGTGACCTAGGATCTATATAATGGTATAACATAATATTCTAATTTCTGAGCAAGAATTTAGGGGTCTTATTCTCTTTAAGCAGAATCATCATTCTGACAAGAGATAAAGGCTTGAAATATTTCACTCTGTGTTATGAATCTATGACTTTCTCTTTCTCATATGAGGGTCAAAAATGTAAAATTTTCACAATATATTTGATGAGATTGGCCCACATACTAATATAAATTATGTTTATTGAGTTTTTCTTTGTTTTAGTTCTTATTGAAGTAAAAATAAAAACTTGTTAGGATGTTGCTGAATGTTAACGCTGAGTCCAGAGATCGTCTGCTGCAGCAGAGGCTTTTACTTTTCAATATTGTGGTGTAGTTTTAAAATCCACACTACTGGGTCCTGGCAGGTTGAGTTTGTTCTGGTTCTGTCTGATTGAGCTGTCAGATTGAAGAGGATGGTTCCTCTCTGACCCGAACCAACAGAACAGCAGCTTCAGGACAAAGCTGAGGTGGTGGAACCTGGTGGTGCCATCGGTTTTATTTATTTTAGATTTTCAGTTTTGGCTCTTCTTAAACAGTCATTATTTTGGATAATACTATTTTAATCTTTTTATTTAACTTGTTGATGTGTCTGTATGTGATCCTGGCACTACTCATCTAGTAACAAAAAGTTACTAGAGTTTGATTCAAAGATGTAACTGAGAATTGAAAAATAAAGCTAAATTATCTTATCTTATCCTCTGAATCTTTCCCAAATCAAACTACAACAAACCATTTGACTTATTTTTGTTCATCAGTCCAAAGCATTTTCAGTGTTAAATGTTCAATACTGAAAACATCAAATAAGAAAATAAATAATTTACAAGGCAAAACATTTGGACAGCGGGTTGTCTTTAAAGAAAATATGTCAAAACAAAATTATTAATTAAAATAAGTTTTAAAGTAGCAGTAAAGATAAAACCAACCTCAGCGTCTTTACTTTACAGACTGGACACTCCAGGATCTCAAAGAGATGCTTCGTTTCAGAGTCTCCAAATGTCTGGAAATAGATCTCATCTATTTCCAGTTCAGTCAGGGAGGGATTGGACTTCAGAGCTGAGGCCACAACTTCACATTCAGTCGGTGAGAGACTACAGCCCACTAGTCTGTGATCAGAGAAACAATAACATCAGTTCTAGTTAAATCAGACTAATAAAGACTGATAAACAGACTAAAAGATGATGACTAAACAGTGATGTCATCATCAGATGAACACCTGCTCTTCACATCAATGTCCTGTTTGACCCACACAGAGAATCTCTTCAGTCTCTTCAGGTCTTGGTTCTACTGCAGAGCTGTTGAGTCTCTGGTTTGGTTAAAGCTTCATTTAACCACAAAGATGAAGAAAGATCATCTACAGTAAAACAACAGAACTGACTAAATATATCTGGATGTTGTTGAGGAAAATAAATATCTTAGTTGTTATATTAATCAGGTATTTGTAAGGAAGAACTGAGGAATGCATGGTTTTTTAATGTGTCTTGCTTTGAGGGCAAAAAAAAACATGTAGCTTGTAGGATGTGTTGAGAGCCGATTTATGGCTGGGATAGGTCATTTGGCTTGACCCCTAACCGAGCAGAACAGCCTCTTTGTTTGAAAACAGATACCCCCAAATTTGAGAACACCCCCTCCCGAACTGAGCAGGAGGGGCAGTCAGTTTAATAAAAGGATGTCTTTGCGAAAATTAGATTAGACAAAAAGCTGCAATACCTGGGAGAAGCACCTAGGTAACAATGGTAATGTAACTTTTGTCTCCGTTGGGAACTCCTAATGAATTAAATATGCATATTTTAAATGTTTTGCCTCTGATCAAATGTTTTTCCTTTACTGACAAATCTTAAGCCGGGGTAAGACGGGCCTTCAGTTTATAAGCAGGAGCAGGCCGGTATTAATATCTACAATGTTGATGTCAGGATTTGGCCGTCTGCTGTATGTAAATTATCACCAGATTATCTCTAGACATATTTGAGTCTAGTGCAGGGGTTAAAGCACTGATCTCTATTTATTCACTGGATTGCGCATTGGCCGTATATAATACACGTCGCTGTGAAGCCACCAGCCGCCATATTGGTACTCCCTATTTTTCTCCAGTAACTAAGGAATATGTGCACTACAGCATCGAACAACAATGGTTTTCTCATATTCAGTGGTGGCTTAAGACTTTTAAAATGTCAAATGCCATATACTTTTATGTTATGTACTAAAACTATCAAGTACTGAGAAAGTTATGATGCTGAAATATTTTGCATGTTATTTATTTATCTATATAAATAACATATATATATATATATATATATATATATATATATATATATATATATATATATATAATATGAATAACATGAAAAATATTTCAGCACATAATTTCCTAGTAGTTGATAGTGTTAGTACATCCACTGACTGTAAAATTACCTTTGAAACGTTTTCACACAGCCAGGACACTGCTTGTTGTTGCAGTCAAATCCTATGGGATTCTGTGAGAGTAGGGAGTAGCAAGATGGCAGCCAGTGACTTCCGTTTTTCGGCAAAATCAGCAATCCAGTGAATAAATAGAGATCAGTGGGATAAAGTTCTCTGTCGCTGCGACCGATTTTCGTAATTAAGAAAATGAGCGCAAAAAGTTCAGTCTAGACATTTTATTCAAGGTTTTAAACTGAAGCTGCTCTCAACCAATGAAATCTGGCAGAGCTGGGACATTCAAAAAGAGAATAGGGAGGGTATTTGCAAAGCGGACATCTGCCAGTCTGAGTTTATCGGTTTTCAATAATTTTAACTTTTGGAAAAGCATCACAAACTGGCCATAGATGGTATGAATGAAGGTAGTGGTGGTCATAGGTTTTCTTTGGATTTATGCCAACCAGGAAGTCAGAATGTTCAGCGGAATGAACATCTGAAAACAACATCCCTTGGTAAGCATGTCTGTCTGCTCCTGCAGTTAATTAATTAGTTATTTCCAACTGTGTTCATGTCACCTGTCAGAGTTTATTCCTTCCCTTCAGTAATTTAGCTGATAAACGTGGGTGACCAACCAGGGATCTCCTCATGATTCGCTATCATGTTTTATTTAAAATTACCTGAGGCTAATTTAGCATGATGCGGTTTTCTTTTTTTTTTTGAACAAGGGTCGGAATGTGAAACAATGTACTACTGTAATGATTTGTGACGGGAGAACCCAAAAGTAAGCCGGACACTGAGCTGGAACTTAAAGAAAGGGTTTTAATAACAAAATCCAGGTGGCAAAAGGCAGACTCAAAAAACAGGACAGGCACGGACCGACAGACAGGCAGGAGGGATACAAAAATAATCAGAGGCTGGAGAGGGCTTACCGCAGACTGGCGCGAGGGGTACACACAAAACGTTCCAGCAACAAACAAACAACTGAGGCAGGCTTAAATAGGAAAATGGAACAGGTGAGAAGGGCGTGACCAATTAACCAAAACAGGTGAAAGCAGTAGAGGGAACATACAGACTAATAAAGAAAGTAACACCAAGACTAATGAACACATCAAAAAACAACACAACACAGAAATAAATCCTAAAACAGAAAAGTTGACTAACTGAAAATAACCTAAACCACAACAGAACGTTACAGAGCCCCCCCTCAAGGGCGGATTCCAGACGCCCTCCGAAGTCTAAAGAAAAATAAATAAATAAATTCAGACCGGGCGGGTGGAGGGGGCTACAGGTCGGAGGGCCAGAGTCCGAAAAAGAACACACAATCAATTAAAAAAAAAAAACAACCCACAAAGGGCGAGCCTCAAAAAATAAAGAGTCCAAAACAGAGTCCCAGAGGACGGTCCCGGCGAGACAAGATCTCCGGTGATCGTCCCGGAAGACCAGCTAGACGTGACAGGGTCTCCGGCGGTCGTCCCGACGGACGGCCCAGACGTGACAGGTTCTCCGGCGGTCGTCCCGGCGGACGGCCACGGCGAGACAGGTTCTCCGGCGGACGGCCCCGGCGAGACAGGTTCTCCGGCGGACGGCCCCGGCGAGACAGGTTCTCCGGCGGACGGCCCCGGCGAGACAGGTTCTCCGGCGGACGGCCCAAGCGTGACAGGTTCTCCGGCGGACGGCCCAGGCAAGTCAGGACCTCAGGAGGCCGCCGGCGGAGCAGGGCAACAGAAGGCCGTCGGCGGAGCAGGAACCTCATATACCGTCGGCGGAGCAGGAACCTCGGACCCCGACTCCTGAAGGGAGAGAAGACAGAACCGGGTTCCGGACTACAGGCTAGGGGAGGCGTCGGACTACAGACTACGGAGGACGCCGAACTACGGGCTAAGGCAGGCGCCGGGCTACGGGCTAAGGCAGGCGCCGGGCTACAGGGTACGGGAAGCGCCAGACTACAGGGTACGGGCGGCGCCAGACTACAGGCTAAGGAGGGCGCCGGACTACAGGCCGAGGAGGGCGCCGGACTACAAGCTAAAGGGGGTGCCGGAACACAGGCTAAAGGAGGCGCCGGATTAATGGCGACAGGTGGCGGCGGCTGGTTAGTGGCTACAGGCGGCGGCGCCTGGTTAGTGGCTACAGGCGGCGGCGCCTGGTTAGTGGCTACAGGCGGCGGCGCCTGGTTAGTGGCTACAGGCGGCGGCGCCTGATTAGTGGCTACAGGCGGCGCCTGGTTACAGGCGACTAACGAAGGAGCCTGACTACAGGCGACGGAGGAAAGAGCCTGGTTACAGGCGACCGACGAAGGAGCCTGGCTACAGGCGACTACCGAAGGAGCCTGACTACAGGCGACGGAGGAAAGAGTCTGGTTACAGGCGACCGACGAAGGAGCCTGGCTACAGGCGACTACCGAAGGAGCCTGACTACAGGCGACTGAAGGGGAAGCCTGGCTACAGGCGACTGAAGAACAAACCTGGCTACAGGCGACGGACGAAGGAGCCTGACTACAGACATCCGAAGGGGAAGCCTGGCTACAGGCGACAGAAGGGGATGCCTGGCTGCAGGCGACTGAAGGGGGAGCCTGGCTGCAGGCGACTGAAGGGGAAGCCTGACTATAGGCGACTACCGAAGGAGCCTGACTACAGGCGACCGAAGGGGGAGCCTGGCTACAGGCGACAGAAGGGGATGCCTGGCTACAGGCGGCTGAAGGGGATGCCTGGCTGCAGGCGACTGAAGGGGGAGCCTGGCTACAGGCTGCTACCGAAGGAGCCTGACTACAGGCGACTACCGAAGGAGCCTGACTACAGGCGACCGAAGGGGGAGCCTGGCTACAAGCGACAGAAGGGGATGCCTGGCTACAGGCGGCTGAAGGGGATGCCTGGCTGCAGGCGACTGAAGGGGGAACCTGGCTGCAGGCGACTGAAGGGGGAGCCTGGCTACAGGCTGCTAAAGGGGGAGCCTGGCTACAGGCGTCTGAAGGAGGAGCCTGGCTACAGGCGACTGAAGGGGGAGCCTGGCTACAGGCTGCTAAAGGGGGAGCCTGGCTACAGGCGTCTGAAGGGGGAGCCTGGCTACAGGCTGCTAAAGGGGGAGCCTGGCTACAGGCTGCTAAAGGGGAAGCCTGGCTACAGGCGACTGAAGGGGGAGCCTGGCTACAGGCTGCTAAAGGGGGAGCCTGGCTAAAGGCGTCTGAAGGGGGAGCCTGGCTACAGGCTGCTAAAGGGGGAGCCTGGCTACAGGCTGCTAAAGGGGAAGCCTGGCTACAGGCTGCTAAAGGGGAAGCCTGGCTACAGGCTGCTAAAGGGGAAGCCTGGCTACAGGCTGCTAAAGGGGAAGCCTGGCTACAGGCGTCTGAAGGGGAAGCCTGGCTACAAGCTGCTAAAGGGGGAGCCTGGCTACAGGCTTCAGGAGGCCCCGGGCTACAGGCTTCAGGAGGCCCCGGGCTACAGGCTTCAGGAGGCCCCGGGCTACAGGCTTCAGGAGGCCCCGGGCTACAGGCTTCAGGAGGCCCCGGGCTACAGGCTTCAGGAGGCCCCGGGCTACAGGCTTCAGGAGGCCCCGGGCTACAGGCTTCAGGGGGCCCCGGGCTACAGGCTTCAGGGGGCCTCGGGCTACAGGCTTCAGGGGGCCTCGGGCTACAGGCTTCCGGGGGCCTCGGGCTACAGGCGTCAGCCAGTCCTTTGAAAAAGAATAATCGCCCAATCAGTCTCTGGAGGGGCTCCGGGAGTGACAGCCAGTATAAAAACTCAGACAGCTGAGTTTGATAGAGTAAATTGGAAATTTTTATTCGCTACTCTTCATAAATTCGGTTTTGGCGATTTCTTCATAAACTGGTTAAAAATTCTATACAATTCTCCAACAGCCTGTGTCAGGACAAATAATCAAATATCTTCCAGTTTTTGTCTACAGAGGGGCACCAGGCAAGGATGCCCTCTTTCTCCATCACTTTTTGCCATCTTTATAGAACCTCTAGCAGCAACAATCAGACAAACAAAAGCTGTAAAAGGTATAAAATGCATGAAAATAGAGCACAAGATTAGTCTGTACGCGGATGATGTATTACTTTATCTCCAGCATTCAAATAACTCTCTTTTACAAGTAATTAGAATACTAGAATCTTTCTCCAAAGTATCAGATTACTCGTTAAACTGGTCTAAATCTACGGTACTGTCAATTAATTGCTCTCTCGAAAACTCCCTAAATTTACAAATGCAATCAGGAAATATTAAATATTTAGGTATTACTGTGTCGAATAAATTAACAGATTTACTTAAACTTAACCATGCCCCACTTTTAAACAGGATAGAAGAGGACCTTGAAAGATGGAAATCGCTTCCAATCACACTTATGGGTAGGGTAGCTTCAATAAAAATGATGGTCCTACCTAGAATTAATTATTTATTTTCAATGATCCCCAATAAACCATCATCTGACTGGTTTAAATCTCTAGACTCTGCCATTTCTAGATTTCTTTGGAAAGATAAACCCCCACGTATTAGCTTAAAGACAATACAGAAGACTAAAGACAGGGGAGGATTAGATCTGCCTAACTTCCATAACTATTACTTAGCAAATAGGCTACAATACATCTCTAAATGGATAAAAAATAGTCTTTTAGATGAGCCTTGGTTAGATATAGAACAGGAAATGTGCAATAATATCATGATTTCAGATCTGCCGTTTATAAGCTCAAATATAAAACGGCATACATGCTTCAAATATATCAACATTAGTTCTACTCTGACAGCATGGTGGGAGTTCCTCAAAATGACAAAGTCATCCCTTATCCCATGCAGTCGTACACCTATCTGGAATAACCCTGATATCCTACAAAATAATAAAATGATAAACTTTACATACTGGAAGAATAAAGGTATTAAATATCTGGAACATCTACTTGACGGAACCGAGTTCATCAATTTTGCTAAACTAAATATGCAATATGGCATTAGTAAAAATAAATTCTTGGAATATGAGCAACTTAAATCTATAATTAAAAATAAATATAAGCATATTAATGGTGGTTTACAAGTCCCAACTAATATAATAGAGTTCTTAGATTTAACCCCCCCCAAACTACTGTCTAAATCATACAGGACACTGACTAAAATAGATGATTCGATATCTCTTCCTATAATGAAGTGGGAAAAAGATTTATCAGGCACCTTTGAACAAAATTTCTGGGCTCAGACATGTCTAAGAACTTTCAAATTGACTAGAAACACCAACTTACAACTAATACAATACAAAATCCTTCACAGAGTACATTACACAGGACAAAGATTATTCAAGATGGGTCTGGCACAATCTAATATCTGCCCACACTGCATAGGCAATCATCCTGATAATTATTTTCATGCGTTATGGTTATGCACACCAGTCCAGAGGTTCTGGACACAGATATGTAAGGACTTATCAAGGTGCTTGAGCTGTAAGATTACACCATCCCCATCAGTTTGCCTGCTCGGTAATTTTGAGGAAAGTCCTCTGAAAAAAGAAATAGTTTACATGGTTTTTACTGCTTTATGCATCGCAAAGAAAACTATCCTCATGAATTGGAAAAGTAAACAAAATCTCAGTATCAATCAGTATAGAGACCTTTTGTTGGATCATATTAATCTAGAGACAGCATCTGCTTCCACATCTGATTGGTCTTTTTGGGCTCCTCTGATCAACACCATCACTTAGTGGAATAGGGGGCGGTGGGTTGCTTCCTGCAGGGCGCAGTGGCTGGATGGAGGGGTTCCTGGGGCCCTGGGGGCACTTGGAGTAGGGCGCCTGGTGGATCCGGCTCCGGGGTCTGTTGCCCCCATCTGGGAGGAGTTTGGGAGGCCTACGGGTGGCCTACAGCAGCCGCTTGCGGCGCTCTTTGGGAGCTGCGTGTTGACGGACGTGGGTTACTGACCTGGTGGCTGTGCTGCCGCTGGGTGGGGCCGGGGTGGGTCTGGGGGTCTGGGGTCCCTGGGGCGCGCCGCCCTCGGGCGCGGGCCCCGGCGGGGCCTCGGGGGTTCCGGTTCCGGGGGGTGTGCCGCTTTTGGTGTGGGCCGGCGCGCGCCCGGGTGTCCGCCCCTGCACGGGGCCTCTGGTGCGCTGGGGGGCCTCGGGGCCCGTTGAGCTGGTAGGGGGGCATGGTCATTAACACCTCTGGGCAGATGCTCTTCTCCTTCATTGGATAGGCACTCTGCCAGTGGGGGGAGGGGGAAAGGAGGGGGAGTAGGGATCTACCCAGCCTGGATGTCTACTGTCGAATGTATGGTGAGTTGTTTGAACGTTAATGTTGGGGAGGGATTAAATCCACGGGTGGGGGGGGGGGGGGTTGGGGGGGGTTGACGTTCTGGTGGGCTTGTGTCCGGCCCCCTGTCCCGGTCCTGGTCCGTGTCGTCTTCCGGTGCGGGTTTCACCTGGGGGGTGGGGTTGGGGTGGCTCGTGCGGGCCGGCTGGCCAGGGTCCCCCCCTCTTATTATTATTATTATTATTATTATTATTATTATTATTATTATTTATGTATTTATTTATTTATTTATTTATTTATTTAGTTTAAGTAGGCTTGGTGGGTGGGCTGGGGGGGGCTTAGGTGTTGGTCCTGGTGGGTGGTTGGCTGGCGGGCCCTACGGCCTCTCCCTGGCCCCCGGGCTACGGTGGTGCCGCTGGCGAGGCCCCCTTCTCTAGGTGGGGCTTTCGGGGAGCGGGGGTGCCTATTGGAGTCAGTAGGGGAGCTGGCTCCCTGGGTTGGCTTCCCAGTCATTTGCTCCCCATCCCCGGACTCCTCCCTCTGCCTGCTCCATCACGCCGCCACACATGTAGGTCATGAGGGAGGGGGCGTTACTGGAGGTTGCCACTTTCTGGTGACGCCCCTCTCCCCAATTTTATTTTGCATCTTAGACACTTTCACTTCAAACATTTTTCACATCACACACTCATATAGGCATGGTGGGGGGAAGACGTCTGGGAGGGGGCTTATGTTGTGTGGGCCTCACCTCGGACGGCTCCCTTCACCTCCTCTCCCACTTAGACATTGAGGGCTCTGGGCAGTCACACGGAGGGGGTGCGCTGGCAACAGCTACCTTCCGAAAGGGGGGTGGGCTTTGCCGTGCATCCCCTTCGGCGCTCCCAGTTTTTAAACGCACTTGAGAACAACATGCAACAACACAACATTTGAGCAGGCGTAGGGAGGGTCGGGGTCTTCTGCACACCCCCGTTCTCCGATGGAGGCAAGGAGTCTGGGGCCTGGAGGAGGTGCGGGCCACTGTGTCCGGGGTCTTGGCGGGGGGCTGCGGTGTGCGGTCAGCGGCCTACCAGGTCTGGGGCTGATGCCTCCGCACCCCCCAGGGGACGGGGGGCAGGGATGGCAAGGGTAAGGTGGGGGGAGGGAGTGGGTTTATTAGGTATTTAGGGGGAGGGGGGGGCTCTGGCCGGGTGGCTCGTGCGGGTCGTGTTGGCCCGCCCTCTTGGGGGGGCCCGGTCCGGGGGGCGTCTGGTCGGGGGCCGGGGCCGGGGGTCGGGCACATGCAGTCGTATAGTCGATTTGGGCTGACCCCCCCCCCTTTGGTCAGTGTTGGATGTGAGTGTTATGTGGGAATGTGTGTACAGCGTCTTTTTTTTTTTTTTTTTTTTTTTTTTGTGTGTGGCGAGTGGGGCACAAGGGAGGGATGGGGTGAATGAGTTTTTTTTTTTTTTTTTTTTTCAGGTATGGGTGTGGTCCGCTCCCTCTCCCAAGAACATCTCAAGTCTCCGATAGGTGCGGAGCCCATCCCCCCACGTCCTGCATTCCTCCTCTTCGTTGGCGGGCGCCTTGGCCCCCTGGCGCGTTAGTTGGCTTCGGGTTTGGGGCGGGTTCCCGGGCGTGCGCCGGCCCGCTCCTGGCGGCCTCTTCGCGGGGCCTGGCCCCCCGGGGGGCGGCCGGGGCCCTCGTCACGGGGGCGGGGCGCCCCTGGGGCCTCTGGCCCTCAGGGCCCATGGCCGGGACCACTTCAGCGGGGCTGGCTGCCGGCGGAGCCCACGGGCTCGTCTCCGCGGCTCTTGAGGGCGTCGGCATTGCGGTGGCTGGGGGATTTCCTCGGGGTCGTCTCTGCTCCTTCCTTGGGGGGGGGGTTGCAGATATCCTGTGTCGGCCCCTCCTGGGCGACCTGCTTTAGGGGCCCCTTTGGGAGTCCGGGGCTACGGGTCCCCTGACGCCTGCCTCTGTGCTCGGGGAAGGTGGGTCTTTGGTTCTCCACAATCACTATCAAGCTATTTCTGGATAATCTTCACCTAAACTAGTGCACTTTCACATCTCCCACTGGTGCTGGGTCCCAGGTATTAAGTGTTCACTTATATACAGTAATCTTATAATTTATTTATTTATTTATGTTGTGTCACGTTCTTTTTTCAAATATCACATTACACATGTCAGCTTACATAATAATATATATGATTTAGCAATGGCACCTAGGTGTTATTCGAGTGTATCTGTTGCTTTATGTCTGTTGGTTGTGCTGTTCTTTTTGTGTCTCTTTCCAGGTGATGGAGCAGACAGAGGACATTTTATCATTCTCTTCCTTTTATCTCCTCTTACTTTCACCTCTACTCTTTTTTTTTTCTTTTCTTTCACTTTTTGTTCTTCCTTTACTCTCCCATTGTCATGTCCATATAATTTGAAATTCTCCTTGCAGGAATCATAATAAAGCTATTTACAAGCATAAATCAAGTGGAGCACTATGGCGAAAGCTGTTTGCTCCACTTGTAAAAGCAAAATCTGTCGAGCTCCATCTGGCATTGAGATATCAATTCCTATTGCCATAGTGCTAGACAGGACACTGGGAAGAAAAAAAAAAAAAAAAAAAAAAAAAAAAAAAAAAAAAACTCAGACAGCTGACTGTCACATAGGGTGAGTGGAGAGGCTGGTGGTGGATGCTTATGTGGAGATCCAGAGACTCTAAGGTCTTGAGGGCATCTTGACTTCTTAGCCCTCTTCCGAGACCCTAGGGGTCGAAAAACCCTTCGAGGAGTTAGGCGATGTACGCGTCCTCTTCTGCTTCGGCGGGGAACGCGATTGCCCCGACCCCCCTGGACCCAACCAATGAGGGGAAGTGACTGACCTTCCTGGGTCGGCACAAAATGGGCCAGCAGCGGACCCTCCTGGGCCTCCACGTCGCCGGACGGTGACTGATCCACCTGGATCGCTGCGTCGCAGGGCGGCGACTGACCCTCCTGGGTCGTGAGCGGAGGCGGGTCCTGCCGGACGCCCTCTAGGGACCTGGGCAGAGGCAGACCCTTCAGAACCCCCTCAGAGGGGCTGGACAGAGGTGGGATCTCCTGGACCCCCTTGAAATGCTTGGACGGGGACGGACCTTCCAGGGCTCCGTCTTGACTCTGAGGAGCGGGTTTAGGTGCCGAGGCGTCGGCCGGGCCTACGGGGGCAGGTTCAGGGGCCGAGGCGTCCTCCGGACCCTCGGGGGCTGAGTCAGGGGCCGAGGCGTCTCCCGGACCCTCGGGGGCTGACTCAGGGGCCGAGGCGTCTTCCGGACCCTCGGGGGCTGACTCAGGGGCCGAGGCGTCTTCCGGACCCTCGGGGGCTGACTCAGAGGCCGAGGCGTCTTCCGGACCCTCGGGGACAGACTCAGGGGCCGAGGCGTCTTCCGGACCCTCGGGGACAGACTCAGGGGCCAAGGCGTCGGCCGGGCCCTCGGGGACAGATTCAGGGGCCGAGGCGTCTTCCGGACCCTCGGGGACAGACTCAGGGACCGAGGCGTCTTCCAGACCCTCGGGGATAGACTCAGGGACCGAGGCGTCTTCCAGACCCTCGGGGACAGACTCAGGGACCGAGGCGTCTTCCGGACCCTCGGGGACAGACTCAGGGACCGAGGCGTCTTCCAGA
Source organism: Fundulus diaphanus (assembly GCA_037039145.1). Taxonomy (NCBI): domain Eukaryota; kingdom Metazoa; phylum Chordata; class Actinopteri; order Cyprinodontiformes; family Fundulidae; genus Fundulus; species Fundulus diaphanus. Next base: position 2,398,930 of record CM073137.1, on the reverse strand, counting down.
CCCTCGGGGACAGACTCAGGGACCGAGGCGTCTTCCAGACCCTCGGGGACAGACTTTGGTCGGCTGTAAAATGACCGGAGGGCTGACCTGTAATGTTCCTCCACTTCCTTCAATTTGTTCTCCAGCTCTTCAGAATATTGGGCAAATAAAGCCTCCCTAAGACGCTTAATCACCGGGGCAAAGGATCTTATTTTGTCTTCCAATAAACTGTGATCATCAACCGTGGCACCACTAGGAGGAGCTGTGGGAGCAACAGCTCCGGAAGGTGGAGGACGCCGGCCCGCCGAGCAGGAAGAAGCCGCAGCCCCTCGTCTTCTCCTCCGACGACATGGCTGAGAGACTTGCTGCGGAACTGGCGCTTCCAGCAGAGCCGGCTCCGGGAAAAGATCCGGGCGCAAATCCCGCACCACCTCCGTGTCGACCTCCATAAAAAACTCTGGGTCCGGAACGAACGGAGCAGGGGAGGACTGACAGCGGACGTCCGGTGAGGGGACATCTGGACGCTGAAGGGTGAGTGGAGTGCTAGCCTGAATAAGCATAGCTCTTCCTGAACGGAAATAACATGTCGGCTTTGGGTTCATTCTGGGCTGGAACGTAATGTAATGATTTGTGACGGGAGAACCCAAAAGTAAGCCAGACACTGAGCTGGAACTTAAAGAAAGGGTTTTAATAACAAAATCCACGCAGCTCGATGTAACACAGGGTCATGGGGGCTGGTGACTATCTCCAGGCGGGGACATAGAGTCTATCCTGGAAAGGTCTTCAGTCACTGGGCTAAAATATAACCGTTTTTATAAACTTCAAAAAAGTTAAATAATTCCTTTTTACGAACTCATGAGTTGTGATATTCAATTGCTGAGCAATAACGGGCAAAGCAGAGACTAATTATTGTAATGTGCGATCTGTGTTAAATTAAAATGTATGACGTCATGATAGTGTTGGTTATGTGTCCCGCTTTGTCCATGCCTGTGGTTGGCCTTTTATGATCATAGGATTGATTTATATTGAATGTGACAGTGGAGTTATGGTACATGGGTGAAAAATATTTTATAATGATGCAAGCTGCTGTCTTTTCTACCAGCTGCTGTTTATGAAGGGTTTCTGGGGGGAGAGAGGAAAGGGAGTTGAAATTGTAAAGTAGAGAGGTTAGTGGACTGTGGACCAGTTTGGCAAAAGTGTGAGGGAAGAACTTGATGCTGCAAACATAAAAGTTAACCAGGTGATGTTATAGATGTGGAAAGTGAAGGAGATTATAGAGAGGCTGTCCAGGATGGCACCAAGGCTCTGAAGCTGAAAGGTGGGAGAGACGCAGGAATTGTCAATGGACATTCTAAAACTACAAGATTTGGTTAGAGTTGACTTTGCACTATAAGGAAGTGAGGTAACTAATGTGGCATGATGTCCAGGGCCACGGGAATATATGTATTGACTGGAGAAAATTTTTCAGTCAAATTGATTACTATTATTTATATTTTGCTTTAACCCCTGGTCTAGTGATAATACACTATGGTTGTTTTGATTTCATCTCACTTACAAATCATCTCTTACTATACATACAAGTGATGCCTTTTATGTTTACTGGAAGTGACCAAACTGGGTAAAATTACTTGAAGTGTATCAAAACAAATTTTAAAGTCTATTCTCTGAGGTCCAGGGAGCCAGTGTAAGGACTTCAGAACCGGGTCCATGTTCTCTATGTTCTTAGTCTTAGTGAGGACGCAGGCAGCAGCGTTCTGGATCAGCTGCAGCTGTCTGACCCACTTTTTAGGCAGACCTGTGAAAACACCGTTGCAGTGATCAGTTCTACTAAAGATAAACGCATGGATTAGTTTTTCCAGATCCTGCTGAGACATTAGTCCTTTAATCCTGGAAATGTTCTCCAGGTGCTAGAAGGTCCACTTTGTGATTGTCTTTAGATGGAGGTTCAGGTCTGAGTCCATCTCTACTCCCAGATTTCAGGCCTGATCAGTGGTTCCTGGCTGAAGCGACTGAAGCTGTGTGCTAACTTTTGATCTCTCCTCTATTGGTCCAAATATTATTACTTCAGTTTTGTTTTTATTCAATTGAAGAAAATTGTGTCACATCCAGGCATTGATTTCTTCTAAACATTTACTCAGTGCCTAAACTGGTTCATAGTCACCTGGTGACATGGTGATGTAAAGCTGTGTGTCGTCTGCATAGTTATGGTAGCTGATGTTGTTTTTTATTATCTGAGCAAGAGGGAGCATGTAGATATTGAAGAGGAGGGGAATCAGGATGGACCCTTGGGGAACCCCACATGTAATTTTTGTCCTTAATGAGCTGAAGATTTAGAAATCTGAATGGTTGAAATAGTCCAAAGTATGAAGGAAGTAGTTAAAGGTCCAACAACGTCCAGAACCATCTTGAATAGTTAAGAATAAACCGGACGGCAATAGTGTTGAATCAGCATAACTCAATGAAGACATCTGGACTCACCGGGCCTTTCTGCAGTTCCTCACAGCTGGAACCAGTCTTAGTCGTCCTGCAGCTGATGTGTTGTACTTCTCTAGGTCCAACTCATCCAGAACCTCCTCTGACATCTGCAGCATGTAGGCCAGAGCTGAAGACTGGAACACAGAGAGCTTCTCAGATCTGTTCTCTGATTTCAGGAACTGTTGGATCTCCTGAAAAACAGAGAGGTCCTTCATCTCCATCAGACAGTGGAAGATGTTGATGCTTCTGTCAGGAGAGATTTTATCATCAGTGTTCATCTCCTTCAGGTTGTTGATGACTCTCTGGATGGTTCCTGGACTGTTCTCTGTCTGACCCAGCAGGCCTCCTAAGAGTCTCTGGTTGGACTCCACAGAGAGGCCATGAAGGAAGCGAGCAAACAGGTCCAGGTGGCCATTTCTACTGACAAGGGATTTCTCCATGATTCTCTTCAGGAAGTCCTCCAGAGATGGTTTACTGTAATCTTCCCTCAGGAATCTCTCCATCACCTCTGTGTTCCTGCTGGTGAAGCAGTGGAACATGTAGACTGCAGCCAGAAACTCCTGAATGCTCAGATGAACAAAGCAGTAGACTGCTTTCTGGAAGATCAAACTCTCTCTCTTGAAGATCTCTGTACAAACTCCTGAGTACACCGAGGCCTCTGTGACATCCAGACCACACTGCTGCAGGTCTTCTTGGTAGAACATGATGTTTCCTTTCTCCAGATGTTCCAACGCCAGCCTCCCCAGCTTCAGGAGAATTTCCCTGTCAGCCTCCATTAGCTCCTGTGGACTCCTCCCATGTCCTCCATGGTACTTGTTCTGCTTCCTCCTGGTCTGGACCAGCAGGAAGTGAGAGTACATGTCGGTCATGGTCTTGGGCAGCTCTCCTCTCTGCTCTGTGGTCAACATGTTCTCCATAACCGTAGCAGTGATCCAGCAGAAGACTGGGATTCAATTCAATTCAATTCAATTCAATTCAATTTTATTTATATAGCGCCAAATCATGAAACATGTCATCTCAAGGCACTTTACAAAATCAAGTTCAATCATATTATACAGATTGGGTCAGATTATACAGATTGGTCAAAATGTCCTATATAAGGAAACCAGTTGATTGCATCAAAGTCTTGACAAGCAGCATTCACTCCTGGGGAACCGTAGAGCCACAGGGAGAGTCGTCTGCATTGTACATGGTTTTGCTGCAATCCCTCATACTGAGCAAGCATGAAGCGACAGTGGGAAGAAAAACCACCCATTAACGGGAAAAAAAAACCTCCGGCAGAACCGGGCTCAGTATGAACGGTCATCTGCCTCGACCGACTGGGGTTACAGAAGACAGAGCAGAGACACAACAAGAGAGACAAAAAAGCACAGAAGCACACATTGATCTAGTAATCTGTTCTACATTAGATGGTAGTAACGGGTGAGCCGTCTTCTCTGGATGATGTCAAAGTTAACAGAACGCCAGACCAGGTGTACCTACTATGAAGAAAAAGAGAGAGAGCAAAAAGTTAAAAGCTGAAATGACGACAGTCATTTCAATGTAATACAATACAAAACTGGAGAACCGTAGAATGAAGAACAGTAGAAATCAGTAGAGTGAGAAAATTAGACCCTGATGTCCTCCAGTAGCCTAAGCCTATAGCAGCATAACTATAGAGGTAGCTCAGGGTAACATGAGCCACTCTAACTATAAGCTTTGTCAAAAAGGAATGTTTTAAGATTAGTCTTAAAAATAGATAGGGTGTCTGCCTCACGGACCAAAACTGGGAGTTGGTTCCACAGGAGAGGAGCCTGATAGCTAAAGGATCTGCCTCCCATTCTACTTTTAGAGACTCTAGGAACCACCAGCAGACCTGCAGTCTGAGAGCGAAGTGCTCTGTTAGGAACATACGGAGTAATCAGAGCTCTGATATATGATGGAGCTTGATTATTAAGGGCTTTATACGTTAGAAGAAGAATTTTAAATTCTATTCTTGATTTAACAGGAAGCCAATGAAGGGAAGCTAAAATTGGAGAAATATGATCCCTCTTGTTGATTTTCATCAGAACTCTTGCCGCAGCATTTTGGATCAGCTGAAGACTTCGAACTGTATTTTGTGGACTTCCTGATAACAAAGAATTACAATAGTCCAGCCTTGAAGTAACAAATGCATGCACTAGTTTTTCAGCATCACCCCTGGACAGAATGTTTCTAATTTTGGCGATATTCCGGAGGTGAAAAAAGGAAACTCTGGAAACCTGTTTAATATGGGATTTAAATGACATGTCTTGGTCAAAAATAACACCAAGATTTTTTACTTTATTACCAGAGGCCAAGTTAATGCCATCCAGATTCAGTGATTGATTAAGAAGTTTATTTTTTGAGGACTCTGGCCCAAAGATTACAACTTCTGTCTTGTCAGAATTTAAATGCAGGAAATTTAAAGTCATCCAGCTTTTGATGTCATCAAGACATGACTGCAGTCGAAGTAACTGATTGGATTCATCAGGATTTATGGATAAATATAGCTGAGTGTCATCAGCATAACAGTGGAAATTAATCCCATGCTGTCTGATAATTTTGCCAACCGGAAGCATATATATAGTAAATAGAATTGGTCCAAGGACTGAACCCTGTGGTACTCCACAGGTGACCCTAGAGTTTGAAGAAGATTTATTATTAACATGAACAAACTGGAATCTGTCCGACAGATAAGATTTAAACCAGCCTAATGCTTTCCCCTTAATCCCTACAGTATGCTCAAGTCTTTGTAGGAGAATAATGTGATCAACTGTGTCAAATGCAGCACTGAGATCTAACAGGACAAGTACAGACACAAGTCCATTATCTGAGGCCATGAGAATATCATTGGTGACCTTCACCAGAGCTGTTTCAGTGCTATGATGAGCTCTAAAGCCTGACTGAAACTCCTCAAGTAGGTCATTACTTTGTAAATGTTCACAAAGTTGATTAGCAACTACTTTCTCAAGAATTTTAGATAAGAAAAGAAGATTAGATATAGGTCTGTAGTTTACTAGCTCATCTTGATCAAGAGAAGGTTTCTTAAGTAAAGGTTTAATAACAGCTACTTTAAAAGCCTTTGGTACATATCCATTTACTAAGGATAGATTAATCATGTCTAAAATAGGACCACTGATCAGAGGGAATACCTCCTTAAACAACTTGGTTGGGATTGGGTCTAACATACAGGTAGAAGGTTTAGATGAAGCTAAAATTTTAGATAGCTCAGAAAGCTCTACTGCTTTTAAACAGTTCAGACACTGCGCAGGTTCTAAGGATTCCTCCAATGCTGCCTCACTTACTGAGGACGAGGTAATCATGTTTGGGAGGATGCCAATTATTTTATTTTTAATGGAATCAATTTTATTTATGAAGAATCCCATAAAATCATTACTGCTAAGAGCTAAGGGGATGGCTGGATCAACAGAGCTGTGGCTCTGGGTAAGTTTGGCAACTGTATTGAAGAGAAATCTAGGATTATTCTTATTCTCCTCAATTAATGATGAAAAATATGCTGCTCTAACTCTGCGAATGGTCTTGTTATACAACAATAGACTGTCCCTCCAGATTAGGTAGGATTCCTCTTGGTGTGTAGAGCGCCATTTTCTCTCCAATTTCCTAACATTGTGCTTCAAGGAATGCAGCTCTGAATTAAACCAAGGAGCCAGCTTCCTGTGAATAATCACCTTATTTTTCAAGGGAGCTACATTGTCTAATGCAGAACGCAATGACAAAGTCATACCGTTTACAAAGACATCTATTTGTGAATTGGAAGAAACAACATTGCTGCCATCTACAGGGCATTTCTGCAATACGGAGGATATTAAAAAGGGGACAGACTCTTTAAGTTTTGATACAGCATTATCCGATAAAGATCTACTATAATGGAACCCTCTTTTGGGGGTGGAGAACTCCGTTAGATTAAACTCAAATGTTATTAAAAAATGATCAGATAGGACAGGGTTGTGAGGAAATACTGTTAATTCTTCACAATCAATGCCATATGTCAGCACAAGGTCTAAAGTATGGAGCCAAGAGTGCGTCGGTTTATGCACATTTTGAGCAAAACCAATTGAATCTAGGATAGTTTTAAAGGCTACACTAAGGTTATCACATTCTGTGTCAACATGGATGTTAAAATCACCCACTATAATAACCTTATCAGTATTTAACACCAAATCAGATAAGAAGTCTGACAGCTGATCCAAAAACTGAGTGCAAGGGCCTGGTGGACGATACAAAACAATAAACAGAAGAGGTTTTATTGCTTTGCAGTTTGGATGAGGGAAACTGAGGGTTAAATGTTCAAAAGAACTGTAGTTATTAATTGGCCTGGGACTAATTAATAAATCAGACTGAAAGATGGCTGCCACTCCTCCTCCTCTTCCCACAGATCTGGGAATGTGGAAATTTGAATAATTGGAGGGAGTTGACTCATTTATACTAACGTAGTCCTCTTGTAGCCAGGTTTCTGTGAGACAAAACAAATCAATCTGTTTATCAGAAATCAATTCGTTAACTAACAAAGTCTTTGGAGGGAGAGACCTTATATTTAATAGACCACATTTAATTGTTTTATTTTTAGGTTCAAGGTGAACCGTATTGATTTTTATTAGGTTTTTATGATTTGTTCCTTTTAGATAAGTTTTTGATCTGTTAAGTTTTGGCCGTGGGAAAGACACCGTCTCAATAGGATAATGGGTGGGTAACAGTACAGAAGCTGCAGAGAGGTGTGTTAAACTACGGCTCTGCTTCCTGGTCTGGACCCTGGGTTGTCAGCATTTAGGAGAACTAATAAAACCGGCCAGATTTCTAGAAAGAAGAGCTGCACCATCCAAAGTGGGATGGATGCCGTCTCTCCGGATCAGACCAGGTTTTCCCCAGAAAGTTCGCCAGTTATCAATGTAGCCCACGTCGTTTTCAGGACACCACCTAGACAACCAGCGGTTGAATGATGACATGCGGCTAAACATGTCATCACTGGTCAGATCAGGCAGGGGACCAGAGAAAATTACGGAGTCCGACATTGTTTTAGCAAACTCACACACCGAAGCAACACCAACTTTAGTGACCTCCGATCGGCGTGACCGGGTGTCATTACCGCCAGCGTGAATAAAAATCTTACTGTATTTACGCTTATCCTTAGCCAGCAGTTTTAGGTAAGATTCTATGTCGCCCGTTCTGGCCCCTGGCAGGCATTTAACTATGGTCCCTGGTGTCTCTAGTGCCACGTTTCTGACTATTGAGCTCCCAATCACCAGAGTCGGCTTCTCAGCGGGTGTGTCGCTGAGTGGGGAAAATTTGTTAGAAACGCAGACGGGTTGGTGGTGAACTGGGGGCTGAGATCTAGAGCTATGCTTCCTACGAACTGTCACCCAGCCGGCCTGCTTACCCGGCTGCTCGGGTGCTTCTGGAGGACCACTAAGTGAAGTAACGCTAGGTCTATGTGGCTCCGCGCTAGCAAAGGGGCGGCTATCAGCTGGTCTTTCCATAGCACGGAGCCGGGTCTCTAATTCTGACACCCTCGCCTCCAAAGCTACAAAAACACTACATTTATTACAAGTACTATTATCACTAAAGGAGGCAGAGGAATAGCTAAACATCTGACACAGAGAGCAGGAGATAAGGGGAGACTTAGTAAGAGACGGAGAAGCTGAAGTAACAGTAGGAGAGGAAGCCATTGTGGAGCTAAAGCTAGGCTAGGCTAAAGCTAGGCTAGCGCCCTTCTACCACGCCAAGAGAGCAAACCGTGAAACACGAGGAGTTCCCAAGCGTGATGTGCAGCAACAGAAAATGTTTTAAAAGTGCTTATGTGTTAGAAACAGATGTTACAGCAAAGAGATTAAAGATAAAAGCGAGAGAATCTGGAGCAACAAACCGTTGCTCACGCAGTGAAAACAGGAAGTGATGCAATACGCCTTACCGCAAACAGGAAGTGACACACATGATGTGGAGGCTCCTGGAGGTCTTGATGTGGGAGATGATTCTGATGGACAAATCTTCATCACTGAACCTCCTCCTGAAGTACTCCTCCTTCTGGGCGTCGGTGAAGCCTCGTACCTCTGTTACCCTGGCAACACATGAAGGAGGGATCTGATTGGCCGCTGCAGGTCTGGAGGTGATCCAGACCAGAGCCGAGGGAAGCAGGTTCCCCTTGATGAGGTTTGTCAGAAGAACGTCGACTGATGACTTCTGTGTGACATCAGAAACAAGCCGACTGTGGTTGAAGTCCAGAGAAAGTCTGCTTTCATCCAGGCCGTCAAAGATGAAGAGAAGTTTCTGGCCAGCCAGCTGCTCTGCTGGGAGCTTCTGGAGGGTTGGATGGAAAACATGAAGCAGCGTGAGAAGACTGTGCTGCTGACCTCTGATCAGGTTCAGCTCCCTGAACGAAAGCAGGACCACCACACGGACATCTTGGTTCTCCAAGCCCTCGGCCCAGTCCAGAGTGAACTTCTGCACTGAGAAGGTTTTTCCAACACCAGCGACACCGTTGGTCAGAACCACTCTGATGGGTCCATGTTGGTCAGGTAAGGCTTTAAAGATGTCGTGGCACCTGATTGGAGAGTCATGGAGGTTCTGGATCTTGGAAGCTCTCTCCAGCTGCTTCACCTCATGTTGGGTATTAACCTCTTCACTCTGCCCCTCTGTGATGTAGAGATCAGTGTAGATCCTGTTGAGGAGGGTTCTACTTCCTGGTTCATCACTTCCTTCAGTCACACATTCACATCTCCTCCTCAGACTGATCTTATGTTCCTCTAGAACCTCCTGCAGACCAACATCTGCTGGAACAGAGAAGAAATTAAATGTGGTCTATTAAATATAAGGTCTCTCCCCCCAAAGACTTTGTTGGTTAATTAATTGATTTCTGATAAACAGATTGATTTATTTTGTCTCACAGAAACCTGGCTACAAGAGGACTACGTTAGTATAAATGAGTCAACTCCCTCCAATTATTCAAATTTCCACATTCCTAGATCTGTGGGAAGAGGAGGAGGAGTGGCAACCATCTTTCAGTCTGATTTATTTATTAGTCCCAGACCAATTAATAACTACAGTTCTTTTGAACATTTAACCCTCAGTTTCCCTTATCCAAACTGCAAAGCAATAAAACCTCTTCTGTTTGTTGTTTTGTATCGTCCACCAGGCCCTTACTCTCAGTTTTTGGATCAGCTGTCAGACTTCTTATCTGATTTGGTGATAAACACTGACAAGGTTATTATAGTGGGGGATTTCAACATCCATGTTGACACAGAATGTGATAACCTTAGTGTAGCCTTTAAAACTATCCTAGATTCAATTGGTTTTGCTCAAAATGTGCATAAACCGTCGCACTCTTGGCTACATACTTTAGACCTTGTGCCTACATATGGCATTGATTGTGAAGAATTAATAGTATTTCCTCACAACCCTGTCCTATCTGATCATTTTTTAATAACCTTTGAGTTTAATCTAACTGAGTTTTCCACCCCCAAAAGAGGGTTCCATTATAGTAGATCTTTATCGGATAATGCTGCATCAAAACTTAAAGAGTCTGTCCCCCTTTTAATATAGTCAGTATTGCAGAAATACCCTGCAGATAGCAGCAATGTTGTTTCTTCCCATTCACAAATAGATGTCTTTGTTAACGGTATGACTTCTTCATTGCGTTCTGCATTAGACAATGTAGCTCCCTTGAAAAAGAAGGTGATTATTCACAGGAAGCTGGCTCCCTGGTTTAATTCAGAGCTGCGTTCCTTGAAGCACAATGTTAGGAAATTGGAGAGAAAATGGCACTCTACACACCAAGAGGAATCCTACCTAATCTAGAGGGACAGTCTATTGTTGTATTACAAGACCCTTCGCAGAGTTAGAGCAGCATATTTTTCATCATTAATTGAGGAGAACAAAAATAATCCTAGATTTCTCTTCAGTACAGTTGCCAAACTTACACAGAGCCACAGCTCCGTTGATCCATCCATTCCCTTAGCTCTTAGCAGTAATGATTTTATGGGATTCTTCATAAATAAAATTGATTCCATTAAAAATAAAATAACTGGCATCCTCCCAAACATGATTACCTCGTCCTCAGTAAGTGAGGCAGCGTTGGAGGAATCTTTAGAACCTGTGCAGTGTCTGAACTGTTTAGCAGCAGTAGAGCTTTCTGAGCTATCTAAATTATTAGCTTCATCTAAACCTTCTACCTGTATGTTAGACCCAATCACAACCAAATTGTTTAAGGAGATATTCCCTTTGATCAGTGGTCCTATTTTAGACATGATTAATCTATCCTTAGTAAATCGATATGTACCACAGGCTTTTAAAGTAGCTGTTATTAAACCTTTACTTAAGAAACCATCTCTTGATCAAGATGAGTTAGTAAATTACAGACCTATATCTAATCTTCTTTTCTTATCTAAAATTCTTGAGAAAGTAGTTGCTAATCAACTTTGTGAACATTTACAAAGTAATGACCTACTTGAGGAGTTTCAGTCAGGCTTCAGAGCTCATCATAGCACTGAAGTGGCTCTGGTGAAGGTCACCAATGATATTCTCATGGCCTCAGATAATGGACTTGTGTCTGTACTTGTCCTGTTAGATCTCAGTGCTGCATTTGATACAGTTGATCACAATATTCTCCTACAAAGACTTGAGCATACTGTAGGGATTAAGAGGAAAGCATTAGGCTGGTTTAAATCTTATCTGTCGGACAGATTCCAGTTTGTTCATGTTAATAATAAATCTTCCTCGAACTATAGGGTCACCTGTGGAGTACCACAGGGTTCAGTCCTTGGACCAATTCTCTTTACTATATATATGCTTCCGATTGGCAAAATTATCAGACAGCATGGGATTAATTTCCACTGTTATGCTGATGACACTCAGTTATATTTATCCATAAATCCTGATGAATCCAATCAATTACTTCGACTCCAGTCATGTCTTGATGACATCAAAAGCTGGATGACTTTAAATTTCCTGCATTTAAATTCTGACAAGACAGAAGTTGTAATCTTTGGGCCAGAGTCCTCACAAAATAAACTTCTTAATCAATCACTTAATCTGGATGGCATTAACTTGGCCTCTGGTAATAAAGTTAAAAATCTTGGTGTTGTTTTCGACCAAGACATGTCATTTAAATCCCATATTAAACAGGTTTCCAGAGTTTCCTTTTTTCACCTCCGGAATATCGCCAAAATTAGAAACATTCTGTCCAGGGGTGATGCTGAAAAACTAGTCCATGCATTTGTTACTTCAAGGCTGGACTATTGTAATTCTTTACTATCAGGAAGTCCACCAAATGCAGTTCAAAGTCTTCAGCTGATCCAAAATGCTGCAGCAAGAGCTCTGATGAAAATCAACAAGAGGGATCATATTTCTCCAATATTAGCTTCCCTTCATTGGCTTCCTGTTAGATCAAGAATATAATTTCAAATTCTTCTTCTAACGTATAAAGCCCTTAATAATCAAGCTCCATCATATATCAGAGCTCTGATTACCCCGTATGTTCCTAACAGAGCACTTTGTTCTCAGACTGCAGGTCTGCTGGGGGTTCCTAGAGTCTCTAAAAGTAGAATAGACCAGTTCATTGTTATTGTTTTGATGCGGGTTTTTCGCGCATGCGCGCCGGACCGGTAGGCAAAAGACGAACACAATGGCGACGCAAACAGAGAAACTGACGAGTTCTCCACGTATTTTTCTTCTTTAGATAACGTACTACAAGATCGTTTTAAGAGTAAGTTGATGGTTGATGGTATCAGATTGCCAGATCCACACAGCAAAAGCCTGAAGGGACGGAGCGAGTCTGTGAAATGCTGGCCAGGGGTTTCGTACCGCGACACAGCTGCTTTATAAACACGCAGGCCAGTACGGACAAGAGAGCACGAAAGCCCCTGAAACCACTGGACGGCTACAATTATTTTATATCAGGAAAAAGGCTCCAGCAACGCCCGCGACGCCATGAGGGATTAAGAGGTCAGAAAATGGATGGATGGATGTTCAGACATGTTTGTGCAACAGCACAAAGCGGCGTCGGACACAGACCGCGTCTCAGCAGAGGCCCGGTAGGTTAAAAAAAAAAAATTTTCACTACGGATTATTTAGGTGTTTTTGTCTTGTTAAAATGGGTGGCGGTGTCGGCGACATTGCAGCGTAAACACAGAAGTACTAGCAGCAGCAGCTTACTGCTGCTACTGCTGCTGCTACTGCTGCTAGCAGCAGCTTACTTACTGCTAGCAGCAGTAAGTAAGCAGCAGTAAGTAAGCTGCTGCTAGCAGCTTACTTACTTACTGCTGTAAGTAAGCAGCAGTAAGTAAGCTGTAGCCGCTGCTGCGTAAACACTACTCGGGCCGGAGAAGCCGCTGCTGCTGCTGCTGCTTCAGACAATGGCTGCTGCTGCTGTAGCAGCCGCTTCTGCGGCCCGTGTAGCGATCATCACCTCCCCTCCGCCGCTATTTAAGCAGAACAATGACTAGAGCAGAATAAAGTTGTATTTACCGGAGATGAAGTGTAGACTGCAAATTCTGTCGTAGTATGATCGCTCCCCCAGTCCATTGGGATTATCTGCCTGCGCTCTTTTCATTGAAAATATCCAATTCTTTCTGCGTCCTTCCTCCTTCGGTAAACGACAGAAACGTACATCCAACGATTTGGAATGCCTCTGTGTGCAACCGGGAGCACAACAAGTCGTAGGCATTGCTTAGATTACAAAAATAAACGAACTAAAAGTACGCTCTAAATCACCCGTTTTGTCATGTTGTAGACGAGAGCAGCTCTGTTTTTGCCTACCAGCGGGACCCGGAAGTAGCGCGGACGTCACGCGTTACGTCACGCGTGAACTACCCTATGGGAGGCAGATCCTTTAGCTATCAGGCTCCTCTCCTGTGGAACCAACTCCCAGTTTTGGTCTGTGAGGCAGACACCCTGTCTACTTTTAAGACTAATCTTAAAACTTTCCTTTTTGACAAAGCTTATAGTTAGAGTGGCTCATGTTACCCTGAGCTTCCTCTATAGTTATGCTGCTATAGGCTTAGGCTACTGGAGGACATCAGGGCCTATTTTTCTCACTCTACTGTTCTCCAGTCTACTGTTCTCCAGTTTTGCATTGTATTACATTGAAATTACTGTTGTCATTTTAGCTTTTAACTTTTTGTTCTCTCTCTTTTTTCTTCATAGTAGGTACACCTGGTCTGATGTTCTGTTAACTGTGAAATCATCCAGGGAGGACAGATCACCACTATTACCATCTAATGTAGAACAGATTACTGGATCAATGTGTGCTTCTGTGCTTTTTTGTGTCTCTTGTTATGTCTCTGCTCTGTTTTCTGTAACCCCCACTCAGTCGAGGCAGATGACCGTTCATACTGAGCCCGGTTCTGCTGGAGGGTTTTCCTTCCCGCTAATGGGTGGTTTTTCTTTCCACTGTCGCTTCATGCTTGCTCAGTATGAGAGATTGCTGCAAAGCCATGGACAATGCAGACGACTCTCCCTGTAGCTCTACTCTTCTCCAGGAGTGAATGCTGCTTGTCGGGACTTTGAAGCAATCAGCTGGTTCCCTTATATAGGACATTTTTGACCAATCTGTATAATATGATTGATCTGACTTTGTAAAGTGCCTCGAGATGATATGTTTCATGAACTGGCGCTATATAAATAAAACTGAATTGAATTGAAAAGACAACTGAAGGAAAAACCTGATTTAGTGATGAAGTTGGAACAGAAACATCTGGACCATCAGGAGGTGTCATCATCAGAAGGTCTCTTAGTTCACATGATGTGATGCTAAACAATCGGATCCATCCTCAGAACCAGAACCTTGTTAGATGGTCAGACAGCAGAGTTCTGCCTCTGCTTTGTGGCCAGTATCTGTTCACTGTCAGGATCTGATTCACAAATCAGATCAGATGAAGAAATGCTGACAGAAACATGCAGCAGCTTTCAGCAACATGAACTCTTTAGCATCAGGTCACCATTGTCCTCATTTCTCTGTTTCTATCTTCTCCCACAAACACAGCAGTTACAGAAGAGGTAGAGACAGAAAATGTTTCCTGGCAGCATTTTCAGCCTTAAATAATAATTGATCCCAGAAAGACTTTAAACACTTGAATTCCCAAATCCCAACTAAAAATTCAATTCAATTCAATTCAATTCAATTTTATTTATATAGCGCCAAATAAGGAAACATGTCATCTCAAGGCACTTTACAAAATCAAGTTCAATCATATTATACAGATTGGGTCAGATTATACAGATTGGTCAAAATGTCCTATATAAGGAAACCAGTTGATTGCATCAAAGTCCCGACAAGCAGCATTCACTCCTGGGGAACCGTAGAGCCACAGGGAGAGTCGTCTGCATTGTACATGGCTTTGCTGCAATCCCTCATACTGAGCAAGCATGAAGCGACAGTGGGAAGAAAAATCACCCATTAACGGGAAAAAAAAAACCTCCGGCAGAACCGGGCTCAGTATGAACGGTCATCTGCCTCGACCGACTGGGGTTACAGAAGACAGAGCAGAGACACAACAAGAGAGACAAAAAAGCACAGAAGCACACATTGATCTAGTAATCTTTTCTACATTAGATGGTAGTAACGGGTGAGCCGTCTTCTCTGGATGATGTCACAGTTAACAGAACGCCAGACCAGGTGTACCTACTATGAAGAAAAAGAGAGAGAGCAAAAAGTTAAAAGCTGAAATGACGACAGTCATTTCAATGTAATACAATGCAAAACTGGAGAACCGTAGAATGAAGAACAGTAGAAATCAGTAGAGTGAGAAAATTAGACCCTGATGTCCTCCAGCAGCCTAGGCCTATCACAGCACAACTATAGAGATAGCTCAGGGTAACATGGGCCACTCTAACTATAAGCTTTGTCAAAAAGGAAAGTTTTAAGATTAGTCTTAAAAATAGATAGGGTGTCTGCCTCACGGACCAAAACTGGGAGTTGGTTCCACAGGAGAGGAGCCTGATAGCTAAAGGATCTGCCTCCCATTCTACTTTTAGAGACTCTAGGAACCACCAGCAGACCTGCAGTCTGAGAGCGAAGTGCTCTGTTAGGAACATACGGGGTAATCAGAGCTCTGATATATGATGGAGCTTGGTTATTAAGGGCTTTATACGTTAGAAGAAGAATTTTAAATTCTATTCTTGATTTAACAGGAAGCCAATGAAGGGGAGCTAAAATTGGAGAAATATGATCCCTCTTGCTGATTTTCATCAGAACTCTTGCCGCAGCATTTTGGATCAGCTGAAGACTTCGAACTGCATTTTGTGGACTTCCTGATAGTAAAGAATTACAATAGTCCAGCCTTGAAGTAACAAATGCATGGACTAGTTTTTCAGCATCACCCCTGGAGAGAATGTTTCTAATTTTGGCGATATTCCGGAGGTGAAAAAAGGAAACTCTGGAAACCTGTTTAATATGGGATTTAAATGACATGTCTTGGTCGAAAACAACACCAAGATTTTTAACTTTATTACCAGAGGCCAAGTTAATGCCATCCAGATTAAGTGATTGATTAAGAAGTTTATTTTTTGAGGACTCTGGCCCAAAGATTACAACTTCTGTCTTGTCAGAATTTAAATGCAGGAAATTTAAAGTCATCCAGCTTTTGATGTCATCAAGACATGACTGCAGTCGAAGTAACTGATTGGATTCATCAGGATTTATGGATAAATATAGCTGAGTGTCATCAGCATAACAGTGGAAATTAATCCCATGCTGTCTGATAATTTTGCCAACCGGAAGCATATATATAGTAAATAGAATTGGTCCAAGGACTGAACCCTGTGGTACTCCACAGGTGACCCTAGAGTTTGAAGAAGATTTATTATTAACATGAACAAACTGGAATCTGTCCGACAGATAAGATTTAAACCAGCCTAATGCTTTTCCCTTAATCCCTACAGTATGCTCAAGTCTTTGTAGGAGAATATTGTGATCAACTGTGTCAAATGCAGCACTGAGATCTAACAGGACAAGTATAGAGACAAGTCCATTATCTGAGGCCATGAGAATATCATTGGTGACCTTCACCAGAGCTGTTTCAGTGCTATGATGAGCTCTAAAGCCTGACTGAAACTCCTCAAGTAGGTCATTACTTTGTAAATGTTCACAAAGTTGATTAGCAACTACTTTCTCAAGAATTTTAGATAAGAAAAGAAGATTAGATATAGGTCTGTAGTTTACTTGCTCATCTTGATCAAGAGAAGGTTTCTTAAGTAAAGGTTTAATAACAGCTACTTTAAAAGCCTGTGGTACATAAAATGTGGAATTAGTTCAGCAGAGACGACAGAAGAAAGTTCTGATTGGAGATGTTCAGTCTCACCTGGAGCACAGCTGCTCGGATTGGCGGCCAGCAGTCCAGCTCCTGTTCTGAAGAAGTAAAACAAATGTAATCACACCTCTTCTCCTTCCTTCAGATCTTAACATAAATAATCTTCCAGATTCCTGCTTTACTCTACGAGTTTATAAAACTAAATACTGAGTTAATATTATGTTTTTATATCCCTGCAGAGTGAAATGGATCAGTTGGAAACTGGTTTCTTACTCTGAGTCTGAGGGTCCAGGTTCAGGACTAAAGTTTATGGAGTCATCGTTGGACCGATCACTCCTCATAGACGGACAGCTGGATTCTGGAGGTTCTGCTCTCTGTCTGTGGTTCTGACCTCTGAAACACCAACATATTGTTATTCAGATCACATCAATCAGTGAGAAACTGTGATAAAATCCAGAGAAGAAGCTCTGACCACAAACTGCTGCAGAGAAGCAAAATGTTTAGAGATCCAGAATGAAAAATTCAGACGGATCTGTTGGACCTGTTACGCCAGCTCAGGACGTGACAACCTGCATTAGTTCAGGACGTGATAGACTGCATTTCCCATGAGGGAATTATCGAGCCACGTGCTCGATAATTTTTCGCTGGACCGAAGGTTGTCGAAGCAAACTCCATCCCTGCTCCAATCGTAGCAGGAGGTCGACTTTAAAAGTACTTTCTGAACCCACTTCGATCGAAGACTGAGAGCCGTTACCTCCCGGTGATCGTAAAGGGACCACGCTTTCGTTTTGGCCAAACAAAGCACCCAAAGAGCCCAGAGAATCTGGGGATCCCCCCCTTTCCTTGCTACCTGACGGACCTGCGTTCGCCGAAGCGGTCCAGGACGCCCGCTTCTGGGACTTCCCCCTGAGTCAACACAAGTAAACGGGATTTTCCCCTTTTATTTCTCTTTTCACCCATAAGGTGATACATTTCGTGCCTGGGCAGAATTATTAGCATTTAGTTTAATGCTTAATTACTCCAAGACGGAGTTTGTTTAACTGCTGGATATTTCTGATGTATGTGCATGCATTTTGTAAGTGATTTTGGCTGTGTTGATTTTGTGGTTCATAAGTGACTCCGCCACGGGTCGATTTTTCCATCTTTTTTCCCGTTTCCTCTCTTTTTTCCCCTCTGTCTTAACAGTTTAAATCTCTTTGTCTGAATTTTCAGTTCGCGGCCTTTCTTTGAATTCCTCATTCAGGAACGCCTCCCTACTCAAGGCACCACCCCACATTAGCGTAAGCGCTGATTACGTCACTAAGACCTTCCCCTTTACGCATCACGCAAAGTTGCAGGTTATGTGGCGTCATAGCTGCCATCTTTGGAAAGTGCAGGGTAGCTAAGCTGTAGCTAGTTTGTTGAAAACATTGAGGCGCCCATTCAGTTTCTCAGAGCTACCCCTGTCTTTCAATGCTGCTACGTCAGGTGCCGACGTCTTGAATGTGATGTTCACACAACTGTGAGTTGAACTAAGATTTGCTACCTCTTATTTTAATCAATTTTGACTTGTTTATTTTCATATATTTTCACATGTTTATCTTAGTAGTGAGTAGAGTTTCCAAGGTTGTTGAATTAGGATAATTACTGTAACAGGGAATTGCTTTGGTTCAATAAAGCAACAACCGGTGGAATAGTAATTGTTTGTGTTCATTTCAATTCAGAGTTGCATGGTTTTTCATAAAAGAGTTACCTCTTTTCGAGTTAATATCTGACATTAATACAGAGACATAACCATTGGATGTTGATAAAGGAGTAACGATTTAAACTCTAATTGCAGTTATATTGGGGTTCTCTTTGCTTGCTGGATAAATCTCATCGGTCAGAAACCGATCAGATAATCTTGTTCCGAGTTCATAACAGCTAATTAATAAATGCATTAGTGGTATTTAGTCATTACAAGCTTATCGCCTTGGGATCACCACCATTTGAACCATATTTTTTTATAGCTACTATTTGAGTTTGAATGACCCATTATTAAAATTATAATACACAATTATAATTAATAATAATAATCATATTCAAACAGCTTTCTGGCATAACATTAAATTGGCTTTGCCCAGGGTGGGCTACTCTATTTTATTGGTGTTCCTTTAGACTAGATAAATGATCAGCAATTTCTGAATTAAATGAACACAATCCATATTCCAACACATTTTTGTTGCAGCACCTTGCCAAAAGTGCTATTCAACCAATATTGATTAAGGAAACATTCCTACTGAATATAAACGTGTTTGTGGTGGTTTGAGGTTGTTAATCTGAGTTTTAAGTATTGATTTCTAAACCTGGAGTTAGTTATACTAAACTAACTAAAACATACAGCACCATCCTGCGTGTGCTACTGTGTGCAATCAGTTTCTGGGTCGTGTTCTGCTTGGAAAAGAGAAACCTTGCCTCCATCTGGTGGACGTCGTGTGTAATTGCAGCATAATTGTTTTGGGTGACGGTCACGATTCCCCATCAGCTGGACATTGTGTGTAATTACAGCTCAATCTCCCCAAGGTGAAGGGCACCCTGCCTCCATCTGGTGGCCAGGGTGGGTTATTGCAGTCAGTTAAAATTAGGTGAAGACACACGGTCTCCCTTAAATGGTTGTTTGAAAGTCAGTTTCTTAAAAACTTTCTTTATGGTTATTTCTTTAATTTTTCCTTTTTTTCCAATTTATTATCATTAATTTCTTAAAAAAAATAATTTCAAATTCAAAATTAAAATTTTTTTTTAAACAAATTTTTTTTCTCCTCTTCTTTTTCCCTTTCTGCTGATCACAAGTGGTTAACATTGAGCTGCGGTTTTGAAACTAAGGTTGCAATTTAGCAGTTTTAACTGTCATTCTTTGCCACCTCTGAATTTCCAAACACTTTGCTGTTTTTCCACACATGTGTAAAGCACCTGTTCTTAAAAAACTTACATCACAAACAAAGCCACAACATTATCACTCTATTTACTGACCGAAAGGTTAGTGGTTCATGTCACTCACTGGAATATTCTGAAAAGTTAAACAGCATATTAAACGTTCCTAAACATAGGAGTTGTAAGTAACAGGGTTGATTTTCCCCTGCGCAGCCGAATTAAACGCACGTATTTTAACATTTACTGCAGTAAAGTGTCAGTCGTAGCGTGTGTTGCTGTTAACAGTTAAGTGAAACTACTTAACAGTAGTTGTTAGCAGTTGTGTTTAGCGCTGAGCTAACCACAGTGTTGTGTTTGTTGTTGTCTACGCGCCAAACTAAACAACAGCGTTATATTTGTTGTAAACTAAGCTAAGCTACATTTGTTGTTGTTGTGTGCCATCCATAGCTGTGACAAAGAATGGATAGCAAAGGTTCTTCAGTGAAAGGAGCCAAAGG
Source organism: Fundulus diaphanus (assembly GCA_037039145.1). Taxonomy (NCBI): domain Eukaryota; kingdom Metazoa; phylum Chordata; class Actinopteri; order Cyprinodontiformes; family Fundulidae; genus Fundulus; species Fundulus diaphanus. The sequence goes on along the minus strand of CM073137.1, from coordinate 2,378,832 downwards.
CCCAGAACCCTCCGTTGGAGCGGAGGCCCGAGGTGTCATTAGCTCACTACTTAAAATGATGCAGGAGGAGCACGATCGTCTGAATCGGTTTGACATAGAGGACTGTGAAAAGAGGATTCAGGAATTGGTTGATGAGGTCCAAAGCAGGCCAAAGGATAGATTGGTAGCAGATGTCCTAGGTGAGTTCACTGCATTATACCACTGAAGGTTAACGCTAGAGACTGATCGGCGTAACAGAGAGATTGAGAGGCGTTTTAGCTGAGAAAAGAATCAGGGAGCTAGAACAAAAAAGTGTGCAGGGCAGCTGTCATCTTGGTGAGGGGCAGCGAGATGAGGATCACGCTAGCTTACAGACAGAAGGATCTGAGTGTGGGAACCTACAAGGAAAGGATATAGGTAACACCTGGAAGACATTGGATGTATTGGGCCCTCAGGCGTCCCCTGAACCAAAGGTAAGCTTAGGAGGTCAGGACAGATATAGCAGTGTGATACGGAAGGAAGTGCCTAAACAACTTACGGTGGCAAACAGGACTGATTCACATGATGTAAATCATGGGACAACACCTGCTTCCCACATGACCCGTAGCACTGTCGGCTATGATCTTTCCTCCCCGCCAGGGCGACGGGAGCACCGTTCCTGGGACACAGGTGAACCCCACTTCTCTGAACTGCGTCCACGGACAAGAGTTCATGACAGGGAGGTTCTCCCGGCATCCCACGAGCGGCCGCCGATGCCTGGTAGGTGGTCAGAACTGGAGCCTCCCTGCTATCGTGGTTACCGTATGCAGGAGTCGTCAGAGGAGGACTCCGACGGACCGGCCGCGATCCCTGAACAGGGACTGCGGATGCGTCAGCTGGAGTCCTTGGCCCGAGACATAGAGAGGTTTGATCCCAGTAATTCTGAATCCACTATTGATGATTATCTCAGAGAGGTTGAGCGCTGTCTGTTAGACTTATACAATCCCTCTGCTCGGGAAAAGTTGAGGCTTATCTGGAAAACCACATCCAGAAGTGTCCATGCTTTCATAGAAAGCCTTCCCCCAGCTACGCGCGACCGTTATTCAGCCCTTTGTCAAGCCTTAAGGGAAGAATATTCCGTGTTCACAGATCCAGCTTCTGCGACTCTTGGAGCTTTTGCTATTCAGCAAAAGCAAACTGAAGCACCAAAGGAGTATTACTGTCGCTTGAGAGCTACTTATTTTCAGGGACACAATGCTCCCGACTTGGAGGAAGACCATACTTTCAAATCTTTGTTCCTCCATAACCTTCATGAAAGCGTGCGATATGAGGTTACCATGCATTGTAGAACCAAGAGGCTTACCATGCAGGAGATCAGGAAATACGCGCAGGTTGCATGGGAAACACGTGTCCGGCCCAACAAAGGAGCCGACAGTGATAAAAAGGTTCTACAAATTCAGATCAAACCAGAAAAGAGGTTAGGTCTGGAGGGACAGGAGATGCCTCCCTTCAAACCTAAAACTAGACTTGGGTTCAAGAAGCAACATGGTTTTGAGCCGCAGCAGAAGAAAGCTTCTCAGGATAGGAGAGGTCAGCATGACAGCATGGAAGGTGAGAGGTTTCAAAAATGGCACAGGTCCGATCCAGCCCGATACGGTAAGCAAACTTACAGGTCAGAGAAGCCGAAAAGCACACATGACAGCAAAGGCAGGAACCTGCGCATGGAGGAGTCAATGAGAAAGGAGATGGAGGAGACTTTTCGCAGGTTGCTAGCCAAACCGTACATCAGATCGCGTTGCCGCCGTCCCAGCCATCATCTAATCCTGCCGACCCTCCAGGGAAGCCAGGCCCAAAACCCGCGTCAGCATGACTAGGTGTGGACCAGGCTCCCTCCTCTAACAGAGTTTATCTGATTAAGTGGGGAGACCAACCGAAAAATCACCAACAATCTGTTAAAATCCCATCAGAAGGTGATCAGAAAACTCCTTTCCTAAGGTTTCTAGGTGAGTTAAACCACCGTGAAAACGCGCGCCGCTTATACTGTTCGACAGTTATAGGAGGTTCCTCTGGGCCTCGCGGCCCATGGCCGGGACCACTTCAGCGTAGCGCCGACGCCGACGGAGCTCACGGGCTCGCCCCCGCGGCTCCTGGGGGCTTCGGTATTGCAGTGGCTGGGGGATTTCCTCGGGGTCGTCTCTCCTCTTTCCTTAGAGGGGGGGGGGTGTTGCAGATTTCCTGTGTTGGCCCCTCTTGGGCGCCCTGCTTTGGGGGCCCCTTTGGGACTCCGGGGTTATGGGTCCCCTGGCACCTGCCTCGGTGCTCGGGGAAGGCGGGCCTTTGGTTCTTCACAACCACTATTGAGCAATTTCCTTCTGGATAAATTTCACATACACAAGTGCACTCTCACAAACACCCACAGGTGCTGGGTTCCAGGTTCTAAGTGTCCACTTATATACAGAAAGCCCATAATTTATTTATTTATTTATTTATTTATTTATTCACTTTCTTTTCTCAGGTATCACTTTACACATGTCAGCTTCTTTCACCTCTTCTCTTTCTTTTTTTTCTCTTCTTGTTCTTCCTTTACTCTCTTACTTTGTCCACATAATTTGAAATTCTCCCCGCAGGAATCAGGACAAAAAAAAAGAAACAAAAAAGAACATTAAAAATCAGTAAAACAGTTACTGAGGAAAGCAGAGTGGTGTCTGTCCCTCCCTGCTCCAGCGTAAGATAAACATGGAGTTTTATTGCTGAGGGGGTGGGTCAGAAAGAGAGTTCCTTTGTTCAAAACAGATTTTCCTCCTCAAAAAAAACATGGGATGGTCTCACCCTTAAAAAGATGTGTTCAGACTTTTAAAGATTAGACAGACTTCTGGACCGCGCGATGAAAGATCTTGATTGGTAATGTAACTCTGTCTCCATATTTAATTTTTATGGATTAAATATGCTTATTACACTGTTCTACCTCTTGATCAATGTTTCCTCATTTATAGCCAAATCTAGAATCGGGGCAAGATGGGTTTGCAATAAGACATGTAGTAGCAGGCCGGAAAACCCAATCTTTAACAGTATGCAGAGCAGGCTGGAGCCAGAAGACCTTAGTGGTCTGGAGGGTTGATACACTGATAACAAGTCTGTGATGTATTTAGGTTCTAGGCCATTCAGGGATTTATAGACTAACAGAAGTATTTTAAAGTCTATTCTCTGAGATACAGGGAGCCAGTGTAATGACTTTAGAAATGGGGTTATGTGCTGTACTTTCTTAGTCTTAGTGAGGACTTCAGAACCGGGTCCATGTTCTCTACTTTCTTAGTCTTACTGAGGACGCGCCAGCAGCGTTCTGGATCAGCTGCAGCTGTTTGATCCACTTTTTAGGCAGGCCTGTGAAAACACCGTTGCAGTAATCAATTCGACTAAAGATGAATGCATGGATTAGTTTTTCCAGATCCTTCTGAGACATTAGTCCTTTAATCCTGGAAATGTTCCTCAGGTGATAGAAAGCCGACCTTGTAACTGTCTTTAGGTGCTTTTGGAGGTTCAGGTCTGAGTCCATCACTACACCCAGATTTCGGACCTGATCAGTGGTTTCTAGCTGAAGCGACTGAAGCTGTGTGCTAACTTTTGATCTCTCCTCTATTGGTCCAAATATTATTACTTCAGTTTTATTTTTATTCAATTGAAGAAAATTTTGGCACATCCAGGCATTGATTTCTTCTAGGCATTTACTCAGTGCTTGAACTGGTTTATAGTCACCTGGTGACATGGTGATGTAGAGCTGTGTGTCGTCTGCATAGTTATGGTAGCTGATGTCGTTTTTTATTATCTGAGCAAGAGGGAGCATGTAGATATTGAAGAGGAGGGGACCCAGGATGGACCCTTGGGAACCCCACATGTCATTTTTGTCACACGTGGGGTGACCTTAATGAGCTGAAGATTTAGAAACCTGAATGGTTGAAATAGTCCAAAGTAAAAGTATGTGGGGAACCCCACATGTGATTTTTGTCGTCTTTGATGTAAAGTTACCTACTGATACAAAAGATTCCCTGTTCTTTAAGTAGGATTTAAACCAGTTGAGAGCTGTACCAGAGAGGCCGACCCAGTTCTCCAGGCGTTCTAACAGAATGGAGTGATCTACAGTATCAATGCTGCACTGAGGTCCAACAGAACCAGCACGGTGGTTCTTCCACAGTCTGTATTTATATGGATGTCATTAAACACCTTGATAAGGGCGGTCTCTGTACTGTGGTGAGCACGGAAGCCAGACTGGAAAACGTCAAAGCGGCTGGTCGTCAATAATCTACTGATAAAGGAGGTTTGAGATGGGCCTGTAGTTCTGGAGTAGAAGTTTGTCTAAATGTTTTTTTTTTCAGCAGTGGTTTGATAATTGCTGTTTTTAGGGACTGGGGGAAAACACCTGACAGAAGGGACGTGTATATTATCTGACTCAAATCAGACGCTATGACAGGCAGAACGTTCTTAAAGAAAGCTGTGGGGAGAACATCAAGGCTGCATGAAGAGGAACTTAGCTGCTGAATGATCTGCTCTAAGCTTTTGTAGATTATTTGGCTGAATTGGGACATTTTGTCAGGATAGATTCCTGCTGGATACGGCTTTGGTTCTGGAGTTGGTATGGATGTACAAACTGATCCTCTAATCTTTAGGATTTTCTCATTAAAGAAGTTGGCAAATTCATTGCAGGCCCTGGTGGAGTGGAGTTCGGAAGCCACGGACACAGGAGGATTTGTTAACCTGTCGACTGTGGAAAATAAGACACGAGCATTATTAATGTTTTTCTTGATGATCTTAGAGAAGAAAGATTCTCTTGAATTTTTCAGTTGTAAGTTATATCTGTAAAGTCTCTCTTTATAGATGTCGTAGTGAACCTGGAGTCTGTTCTTTCTCCACCTGCGTTCAGCTTTTCGACACTCCCTTTTTTCACCTCTAACTGCTGGAGCATTTCTACAAGGAGATTTTTTCTTCCTGGAAAGAACTTTCATTTTAACGAGAGCAATGCAGTCAATGATATCTGAGACTTTAGACTGAAAGTTATCTACTAGCTCATCTACTGAGTTGCAGCCCAAGGTTGAAGTATCAGAGTAAGCTTAAAAGTTTCCGTGGCATTGTCCTTAAAGGTGCGTTTTCTTAGGTTGTCCCTTTGGCTAAATGAGTCACTGGAAATTATGCTTTCAAAGGTAACAGAAAAATTATCAGATAGGGTTACATTGACCTTAGAAATCTTTAGACCTTTAGTGATGATCAGGTCTAAAATATGTCCCTGTTTGTGTGTTGGCTGTTTAACATGTTGAGTTAAACCAAAGTTTCTAAGTGTGTCACACAGTTCTTTTGCACTTTTGTCTTTAGGGTTGTCAACGTGAAAGTTGAAGTCTCCCACAATAATTAAACAGTCATAATCAACACATATCACAGACAGGGGGTCACTATAATCCTTAAAAAAGTGTGATGTGGACTTAGGAGGCCTGTAAACATTCAGAAACATAGTTCGTACCGGGCTCTTTACCTGGAGAGCCAAATGTTCAAAAGAGTCGAATTTTCCCAAAAACACCTTTTTACACTTTAGTGAATCATTAAACAATGTTGCCACTCCTCCACCTTTCCTTTGCTGTCTGCTCTCACAAAGAAAATTGTAGTTTGGAGGAGTCGTCTCTAATAGAATAGCTGCTTCATTAAGTTCATGTAACCATGTTTCTGTTAAAAACATTACATCAAGATTATTGTCAATAATGAAGTCATTAATTAAAAGGGATTTTCCTGACAGAGATCTAATGTTTAATAAACCCAGTTTATATGACTCAGTGGTTGATGTCTCTGTGACAGGTTTCATCTGACAGTTTATGACTTTTAAGTATTTGTTCCTGTTTATCCTTATGTTTTTCTTTTTTCTGCCACGTATCATCACAGATATTCCATAATACATAGAGGAGGAGGATCTGAGGCTCTGAGACCTTTGGAAAATGCTGGTTTAGTCACAGCAGAATGGTTATGTAAAGAGGATGTCATCTGTAGGCCAATCTTAAATACTTTGTTCATGTTCTGAGAAAATTCCAAAAACGGAACTTCTGGGCTTTGTGGAGAAGAAGGGGAGGTCTCTTGGAAAGCTGTTCCAGGTGGAGACCTGTAACGTGGGCATCACCAGCTACACTCAGGATCAGTCACGCATCACCAAACGGGTGTGGTTAGACATCACTTTCCGTGACATGACCCTAGTGCACCCCATCTACATCTGCACGTTGGACACAGAATGTAGTAGATTAGCTCCACTCATCGACTGCCATCATGGCCAGCTTTGGGCCCAAATGGGGTCCCCCAAGCCTCTTACTTCTGGAAGTGGACCGTCCGTCCCTATCCACCAGGTGACCTGCTCAGAAGAGCCTAAAGAACTCTTGGCACCGTTTCTGCCTCCAACAGAGCCAATTTCCGAGCCCTCTGGCACACCACCGCTTCCTGGCGATCAGAGAACATCTCTCTGCAGCCACACATCTTACTTTGCTCGCTTATACACTCTGGAGTTGAACCCTATAACCCGGAGTGGCCGAAGGTGTGCACCTGGAAAACATTTTCATGCCAGACGTGCTACTGGCTCTTTGGTCGGAAAAATCCGCGATCAGTAGAGATCTGTGCAGCTCTTTGTGCCGTGAATACGCATACTTGATGCAGAGATTGGCACAAGACAACTTGCTCATCCTTTCAGCATTGTGGAGAATTTACATCCTCCAGTGTTTGTTGGTGCTGATCTTCTGGTACGGCTAGGTGTACAGCTGGACACTTGTAACCAGGTCCTGTGGGCTCAGGCTCACGTGACCCCAAGTTCCTTCCTGGGCACCCCTGAAGTCATGCGATCAGGGCAAACCATCCCACAGGCTTGCCAGGTGGCTAGCGAAACAAACGTGCTAATACCACCACAGACTGCAGGTGTACGTATCAGATTAGTCATCATGAAAGGACAACAAATACAGAGCACACAGGTCTTCTTTCAACCGCTTTCTTACTTCCAGGAATCCAACCTGGTAATCCGGGGCACATCCCTGCTTAAGATGAACAACCGCTCAGTTTACCTCTTGGTGGAGAATCCAACCCACATGCCGATCCAAGTGGTGGCGAAGAAACCTCTTGGGGTGCTCATCGAAAGCTCCTTCCACGACTTTGAGTTGAACATTCCCGTCATTGGAGACCTGCCCTTATCCTTGACTGGCAGACAGGACTCTCCAGGTACGTGTTTACTTTTCCTTCCAACATAATCCAAACCAGGCGACATGAAGCTCTGCCTGCTGGACCCCTTTGTGGTGCTACGCTTGAAGCTGAGGGAAACCTGTTGGTGTATGCGATAACAACTGACCCAACAGAACCAGCACCAAATCAACCGGAGATCCGGGGCTCACCCACTGAGCCCTACCCTGGTTTCGAAGCAGAAATCATGCAGCAGCTGGAAAAAGCTGATGCACTGACCACTGAAACGGAGGGAACAGCACTTAAAGTGCTGTTTTATGAGTTTCAGCCAATTCGGTCCAAAGATTCCAACGATTGTGGGATCATATTGACACACGTCCATGACTCACCAGTAGGAGGACATAGAGGCTACAAAGCTAATCTGAAAACTCTCCAACAGGTGGTGTACCAGCCTCCAATGGCCCAGGACACCCAGGAGTATGTACAGGGCTGCTTAAACTGCTGCCAGTTCCAACCAACACAACCGCTCGACCGAGCCCTGCTTCAGCAAAGAGTGGTTACATTTCCGTGGTCACATTTGCAGATTGACTGGATCGGTCCAGTTCCCAAATCGTCAAGAGGTAACAAATATCTTTTGACAATAACATGCGGCTTAACAAAATGGGTCGAATGTTTGCCGGCACCGAATGACACCGCTGTCACCACAGCAGTCCTGCTGCTAAATACCGTTTTCAGCCGGTGGGGCCTTCCCCTGTCCATCGACTCGGACAGAGGAACGCATTTCACGTCAAACGTCATGACCGCACTTTTCGACATGTTGGATGTGGAAGTTAAATTCCACATCCCCTACCATCCACAGTCATCGGGACAGGTAAAGCGAATGAACCGCACCGTGGTCGGCATGTTAAAGAAACATGTCAACAGCCATGGCAGGGACTGGGACATAAAGCTTCCCCTGGTCCTAATGCTAATCCGCTCTACCTCACCACGCTCCACAGGGGTGAAACCTTTTGAGATGATGACAGGGAGACAAATGACCCTTCCCCTGCATCTCATCTACCAGCCCGTAGATGTCAGTGTGACAACCGCCTACACGGCGCATCAGTACCTCACCGATATAAAAGACCATCTCCGAACGACTTTCACGTGGGCTCAAAAGAACCTAGAAGCCAGCGTGCAAGGTGCCAAAGCCTACTACGATTGGAAAACTTTCCATAGGGAATATGAGATAGGAGACAAGGTTTTCTATTTCCGTTTTACCCAGCCATCCGGTCGATCCAGGAAGTTTCTTCCAAGCTGGGCAGGCCCTTTCGAAATCGTTGGAAAACTCTCGCCGGTAGCTTACCGGATAAGAATCCTGAAGCCCCGGCAAAGTCCAGAGTACAAATGGGTTCATGCGAACCAAATTAAACCGTCCACTAAACTCTCCTCACAGGGACCGGAGCCTAACTCCGCCCCCGCCGAAGAGAACAATGCGTAGCATTAAATAGGACGAGTGCATCTTCAACCAGGACATTTAAACATGCACTAATAAAACAAATGTCCATACATAACTTCACGTCTATAATTTCACACTCATCAATAACACCATGCAGGCTTTGGAAACGCTCACAGAAGTGGTAAAGAATGACATGATGTATACTCAGGTGGTTAGAGACAGGACCTCACTCGAGAGGTTAGTTCACCTGTAAATAGCCTTGCTGAAGGACGGATTCCTCCGTACCTGGTACCAGGAGATTTGGTTGAAAAGATTCTCAGATCTGCCTCTAGTGAAACACTGCAAACACACCTGGCTTACAGCCTAGGTAGTCCAATTCCAAAATTTGTAAATCCTGACAACTTGGAGATAGGATTTATGCTAAACCTGCCCATCATTGAAGGAGCTAACGCGTATAGGCTTAAATCAGTATTGAATGTCGGTTTTTGGCAAGGTGAGACCCACGTACACCTACAAACCCCCTCAATGCTAGCCTATCATGATGCTGACCCCAAACTTTATTTAGTCCCTAATTTGGATTTGTGTACCAAAACTAAGGACATTCACTGGGTATGTCCAAGCAATCCATTTATACGAGACATTACCAATTACCTGTGTGGTCTAAGGAATGAATCCCCTGAACAAAACTGTCAGGCTAGAATGACCCTTAAAGATGCAGGTGTTGAAATCAAAATTGAGCGGGCAGGTAACCGCTGGCTCGTTAGCACCCCAGAGGCAGAAGCCCTGTTATCGTACGAGCAGCATGACACAGTTACCAGACTAAAACTGCCCAACCAAACCATTTTCTGTTCCCCACCTCAAGGTGCAGTAGTCCACATTGGAAACATTGTCCTACATCACGTTGTCGTTGACAAATATGACTCAGAGATTGAAATGATAGATGTCTTTAAGGGATATAATTTCAGCATTGATGTCGGCATTGAAAGACAGCTTTTACGTGCAGGCACCCAGCTGATTAAATTCAGTCTCACTCCATCAGAGTTGAGCTCGGTCCCTCTGCTTCGCTTCCCCAGAGCTACAGAGTCGACCGACACTCACATTATGACCATTATTGTGGTTCTCCTTGTATTTGGATGGGCCATCACCACCACAATGGCGTATGCAGCATACAAGCAGATAGAACAGCTGCAAACCAGGATTGACACCCTCACCTTTGTCGCCCCCAGGTTCATAACACCAGCTCCTCAAAGGCCACAAGCTGATTAGACTACGAACCGCTGTCTCTCTCCTTTCCCCTTTTTCATCCCTCCTTTCCTTGGTTCAAAGTTACAAACCTGATGACCAATGAATGTATCGACAATGGTGATTGTGAAGTTTTGCATTTATTTTTATTACTTTATTGTTTGCCTTATTAGAGAATAGAAATGATTAGCTATAGCTTAGTTCTGCCCAGGCTAGGTCACTGACCCAGACACAATAACCGTTTTGTTTTCTTCCTCTTGGATGATGAACTGAACTGCATGAATCCCGAAGGACTACTAGAAGGACTATTAGGTTGTTCCAGTCATGCACAACAGATTTCCGTCACGCCAGAATGGACTTGGTTGTAGCTTTAAAGACTGTGACCAGCATCCCACTCTTCAAAGCTAAAGGGGGTAAGTTACGCCAGCTCAGGACGTGACAACCTGCATTTGTTCAGGATGAGATAGACTGCATTTCCCATGAGGCAATGTGGTCAAAATGGCCACCAACTCCCATCATGCAACACGGTCAAAATGGTCACCGACCCAGATAACGTTGCTATGGTGATAACTATTTAACCCAATCGCACAAGCGATCTACCTTCTTCTTGGCACACCACCATCCCGAGAAGACACGCAGCTGTTATCCTCCATGGGATACAACCCCCACACGCCACGTGCTCGATAATTTTTCGCTGGACCGAAGGTTGTCGAAGCAAACTCCATCCCTGCTCCAAACGTAGCAGGAGGTCGACTTTAAAAGTACTTTCTGAACCCACTTCGATCGAAGACTGAGAGCCGTTACCTAACGGTGATCGTAAAGGGACCACGCTTTCGCTTTGGTCAAACAAAGCACCCAAAGAGCCCAGAGACTCCGGGGATCCCTCCCTTTCCTTGCTGCCTGACGGACCTGCGTTCGCCGATGCGCTCCAGGACACCCGCGGATTTGGAACTGGGACTTCCCCCTGAGTCAACACAAGTAAACGGGATTTTCCCCTTTTATTTCTCTTTTCACCCATAAGGTGATACATTTCATGCCTGGACAGAATTATTAGGATTTAGTTTAATGCTTAATAACTCCAAGACGGAGTTTGTTTAACTGCTGGATATTTCTGATGTATGTGCATGCATTTTGTAAGTGATTTTGGCTGTGTTGATTTTGTGGTTCATAAGTGACTCCGCCGCGGGTCGATTTTTCCATCTTTTTCCCTGTTTCCTCTCTTTTTTTCCCTCTGTCTTATCAGTTTAAATCTCTTTGTCTGAATCTTCAGTTCGCGGCCTTTCTTTGAATTCCTCATTCAGGAGCGCCTCCCTACGCAAGGCACCACCCCACATTAGCGTAAGCGCTGATTACGTCACTAAGACCTTCCCCTTTACGCATCACGCAAAGTTGCAGGTTATGTGGCGTCATAGCTGCCATCTTTGGAAAGTGCAGGGTAGCTAAACTGTAGCTAGTTTGTTGAAAACATTGAGGAGCCCATTCAGTTTCTCAGAGCTACCCCTGTCTTTCAATGCTGCTACGTCAGGTGCCGACGTCTTGAATGTGATGTTCACACAACTGTGAGTTGAACTAAGATTTGCTACCATCCATCCATCCATTTTGACTTGTTTATTTTCATATATTTTCGCATGTTTATCTTAGTAGTGAGTAGAGTTTCCAAGGTTGTTAAATCAGAAAATTACTGTACCAGGGAATTGCTTTGGTTCAATAAAGCAACAACTTGTGGAATAGCATTTGTTTGTGTTCATTTCAATTCAGAGTTGCATGGTTTTTCACAATACACAGTTACCTCTTTTTGAGTTAACATTGGACATTAATACAGAGACATATCCATTGGATGGTGATAAAGGAGTAACAATTTAAACTCTAATTGCAGTTATATTGGGGCTCTCATTGCTTGCTGGATAAATCTCATCGGTCAGAAACCGATCAGATAATCTTGTTCCGGCATATATGAGTTCATAACAACTAATTGATAAATGCATTAGTGGTATTAGTCATGACAAGCTTATAGCCTTGGGATCACCACCATTTGAACCATATTTTGTTATAGCTACTATTTGAGTTTGAATGACCTATTATTAAAATTATAATACCAAATTATAATTAATAATAATAATCATATTCAAACAGCTTTCTGGCATAACAGACCAAACTGAACATTATCTTAATAACCGGGTTCTACTGGTCTGGATCACATGGGACTGTTACCCTATCGACCTGTTCTCGGCCTCCCCTGGATCTTTTATCTGATAATGTGGTGTTTGTATTTTAGACTTCTGTAGTAATAAAAAGACTCTTCAAACCGTAACTATATTTACCATATTTAATCTAAAAGACAGAGGGATGCTTACAGTCAGTACTGGGTTCTCATAACAACACAATGCAACCAATATCTGAGAACCTTGTTAGTTCTCACACACAGATCTTATAAAGGAAGCATTTCCCCCCCCACACACACACACACACAATTCAGGGGCAGGCACAGTATGATATCAGTGTTCCATTCATCACATTGGTGGAGCAGATCATGCAGTAATGCAGACATCCTTGCTGACACATATCACCCATAACAGTGATTCTGTCCAGTCTATGTATGTCAGACACGTTGCCTTCAGAGTCCGTTTATCTGTAATTTCCATGACAATACACTTTGCAGTCCAGTCTCATAATCTATTACAATTACCCCTGTTGATATGCTCCAAAGGCACATAATAACAAAACAGTCCAAATGTCCGTTAGCCCCCCCACCCCCAACCCCGTTGGTGTGCCCCAAACGCACAGCACAACTAGAGCAATTACCAAAATGGGCGGGACAAACATTAACTGGAGAGGAGTTGGAACGATAGGACTTAATCTGAACAAACTGAGTGCGGCCAGAAAGGTAGGAATAAAACCATGCTAGGGGAGTATGAGTGATGCTAATTGTGTATAGACGATGGAGTAGGATAGAGTGGGAAACTGTGTCAAAGGCTGCGCTTAGATCAAGAAGATTGAGGATGGAAATTAGACCAGAGTCAGTAGCTATTAAAAGATCATTCGTTATTTTTAAGAGGGCGGTTTCGGTGCTATGACGGGGACAAAAGCCAGGCTGGAACTGTTCATAAAGGTTATCGTAAGTTAAGTGAGAGTGAAGTTTAGAAGCCACTGTTTTTTCCAGTATTCTTCAGATTAAAAGTAAATTGGGCTGAGATTATTGTAGTTGTTAGGATCTAATCTAGGTTTCTTCACAATAGGAGTTATACTAGCAGTTTTGAAAACAGAAAAAACAATTCTAGAATTCTAGAAGCGAGGAGTGAATGATGGCAGTTATGAAAGGTAGGAGAGATTGAAGGCAGGATTTGACCAGGGCAGATGGAATGGGATCAAGTGGGCAGGTGGAAGATTTCGATTTGTTGATAAAATCAGAGATATTGGAGAGGGTTGGTAGATGGAAGCTGGAAAAAGGCTGGCAGAGTGGAGAGGTTATGGGGGAAGGAGGTGACAGGATAGGAGACAGGCACTGGTGAGTTATTGTGATTTTATTGTTAAAAAACTGCATTATAGAACTAGAAAATTTCTGAAGAAATTTAAGAAGGCGCCTGCCTCCTGGTGCGTATCGTGCTACCCGTAAGAGTTACCCTTGCGAATATCATATTCCTACGTTCATAACAGCCCCCACAGTGAGCGTGGAATTTTGGATTATGTGATTTTGGTGTCTGTGGAGACATGCTTTATCCGATATGGCCCAAATTTGTTGTGGAGCTTTCTCTGTAAAGGAAATACATACTCTGTCAAGCAGAAGTTGGTAGGACCTTCCTAGAGCTACTTCCGGTTAGCAACATGCTAACCATTAGCCACTAACATGGTTGTGTTCAGTATCACCGGGTGATGGTACTCTGTTAATTTGGTCCAAATGCTGTACTGGAAAGTGCCTCAAAAAGGGAGAAAATGCAATTTTGCATGTTTTTTGTTGATTAAGTCGCCATGGTAACTGAAAGTGGCGGCTGATACAAAAACAGCAGTTGACTGGATGAAGACACACATTTTGATATATATACTATGGGGGTAAAAAAGTAATTGTCTAAAGTTGCCGCACTAGGTTGTGATCCTGCGACTTTTTGACTGGCAGTCCCAGCACTAAACCACTCTACCAATGACCAGTGCCATATATGGTCATGCATTATGTGGAATTTAGCTCTGTTTTAGGGGTGGTTTTAGGGGTAGTTTTTGGCTAATTTCGTCGCCATGGTAACTGGAAATGGCGTGACGTACAAATAGCACATTTCACGGCATCAAGACGCACGTTTTGATAGTTTGTGGGGGTAGACCCTACGGTTCAGGCTGTATTAACGGTGACGGCAGAATAGTAATAGTATAATAGGCTCTGCCCATGCATTTGCATGGCCCGTCCGTCCGTCCGTCCGTCCGTCTTCTTCCGCTTATCCGGGGTCGGGTCGCGGGGGTCGCAGCTTCAGTAGGGAGGCCCAGACGTCCCTCTCCCCGGCCACTTGGGCCAGCTCCTCAGGAGGAACCCCAAGGCGTTCCCAGGCCAGCCGGGAGACATAGTCCCTCCAGCATGTCCTGGGTCTTTCACTGGGCCTCCTCCCCGTGGGACGTGCCCGGAACACCTCACCAGGGAGGCGTCCAGGAGGCATCCTGACCAGATGCCCGAGCCACCTCAACTGGCTCCTCTCGACGTGGAGGAGCAGCGGCTCTACTCTGAGTCCTCCCCGGATGACTGAGCTCCTCACCCTATCTCTAAGGGAGAGCCCAGACACACTACGGAGAAAACTCATTTCAGCCGCTTGTATCCGGGATCTCGTTCTTTCGGTCACGACCCAAAGCTCGTGACCATGACCATAGATGAGGGTAGGAACGTAGATCGACCGGTAAATCGAGAGCTTCGCCTTTTGGCTCAGCTCTCTCTTCACCACAACGGATCGGTACAGCGCCCGCTTCACAGCAGACGCTGCACCAATCCGCCTGCCGATCTCCCGCTCCATCCTCCCCTCATTCGTGAACAAGACCCCAAGATACTTGAACTCCTCCACTAGAGGCAGCACATCCTCCCCAACCCGGAGAAGGCACTCTACCCTTTTCCGGTTCAAGACCATGGTCTCAGATTTGGAGGCACTGATTTTCATCCCGGCCGCTTCGCACTCGGCTGCGAACCGCTCCAGTGAGAGCTGTAGATCACGCCCTGATGAAGCCAATAGGACCACGTCATCCGCGAATAGCAGAGACGCAATCCTAAGGCCACCAAAACGGATCCCCTCAACACCTTGGCTGCGCCTAGAAATTCTGTCCATAAAAGTTATGAACAGAATCGGTGACAAAGGGCAGCCTTGGCGGAGTCCAACTCTCACCAGAAACGAGTCCGACTTACTGCCGGCAATGCGGACCAGACTCTGACACCGGTCGTACAGAGACCTGACAGCCCTTATTAAAGGGTCCGGTACTCCATACTCCCGGAGTACCCCCCACAGGATCCCTCGGGGGACACGGTCGAATGCCTTCTCCAGATCCACAAAGCACATGTAGACTGGTTGGGCAAACTCCCATGCCCCCTCCAGAATCCTGCTGAGGGTATAGAGCTGGTCCAGTGTTCCACGGCCAGGACGAAAACCACACTGCTCTTCCTGAATCCGAGATTCGACTATCCGACGGACCCTCCTTTCCAGAACCCCCGAATAGACCTTACCAGGGAGGCTTAAGAGTGTGATTCCCCTGTAGTTGGAACACACTCTCCGGTCCCCCTTTTTAAATAGGGGGACCACCACCCCAGTCTGCCAGTCCAGGGGAACTGCCCCCGATATCCACGCAATGTTGCAGAGCCGCGTTAACCAACACAGCCCCACAACATCCAGAGCCTTAAGGTACTCCGGGCGAATCTCATCCACCCCCGGGGCCTTGCCACCGAGGAGCTTTTTAACAACCTCGGCAACCTCAGCACCAGAGATGGGAGAACCCGACCCAGAGTCCCCAGGCTCTGCTTCCTCAATGGAAGACGTGTTGGTGGGATTAAGGAGGTCTTCGCAGTATTCTGCCCACCGACTCACGACGTCCCGAGTCGAGGTCAGCAGCACACCACCCCCACTGTAAACAGTGTTGGTGCTGCACTGCTTCCCCCTCCTGAGACGCCGTATAGTGGACCAGAATCGCTTCGAAGCCGTACGGAAGTCTTTCTCCATGGCCTCTCCGAACTCTTCCCACGCCCGAGTTTTTGCCTCGGCGACCAGCCGAGCCGCCTGCCGCTTCGACTGCCGGTACACATCAGCTGCTTCCGGAGTCCCACAGGCCAAAAAAGCCCGATAGGACTCCTTCTTCAGCTTGACGGCTTCCCTCACCGCTGGTGTCCACCAGCGGGTTCGAGGGTTGCCGCCGCGACATGCACCGACAACCTTGCGGCCACAGCTCTGACTAGCCGCCTCAGCAATAGAGGCGTGGAACATGGTCCATTCAGACTCAATGTCCCCCGCCTCCCTCGGGACGTGTTTGAAGTTCTCCCGGAGGTGGGAGTTAAAGCTCCGTCTAACGGGGGACTCCGCCAGACGTTCCCAGCAAACCCTCACAGTACGTTTGGGCCTGCCCGGTCGGACTGGCTTCCTCCCCCGCCATCGGAGCCAACTCACCACCAGGTAGTGGTCGGTGGAGAGCTCCGCCCCTCTCTTCACCCGAGTGTCCAAGACATGCGGCCGCAGGTCAGATGAAACGACAACAAAGTCGATCATTGAACTGCGATCTAGGGTGTCCTGGTGCCAAGAGCACATATGGACACCCTTATGCTTGAACATGGTGTTTGTGATGGACAATCCATGACGAGCACAGAAGTTCAACAACAAAACACCACTCGAGTTCAGATCAGGTGGGTGCCATTTGCATGGCAGTCGCCTAATAATAGTATAATAGGCTCTGCCCATGCATTTGCATGGCAGTCGCCTAATTACAAGTGTCAGTTGAGCATAGGTGGGGGGAATCTGGGGATTTGAAAATGTTGTTGAACACCAAAATCCAGTTCTGAGAATTACCTTCATGTGAGCATATCAGGTTGGAATAGGATGTGGATTTAGTTTTAGTGATTAATTCTTTGTATTGTGTTATATGTGTTAGATACATTTCGCTGTGAATTGTTAAACCAGTTTTCTTTTTAAGTCTTTCAAGTTGACGGCACTTAGCCTTCATGGTCCGGAGTTCAGGGGTAAACCAGGGGGCGGAGTGGGAAAAGGAAACGGTCCGGGTTTTTGTTGGAGCAAAGAGGTTTAAAATGTCCCTTAAGCAGTTATTGTATTGAGATGTCAGTTCATTCGCTGAGGAAAAAGGATCCATGATTAAAAGTTCTTAGGATGAAGAGAAAGTGTCCAAGTTAATGTTCTCAGTGTTCCGGAATGAAAGGAAATATGGGGTCTTTGCTGTGAACAGACTAGGGGAAATCTTAAATGAGAGGAGGAAATGATTAGATATGTGAAGGTCCTCACCTGAACAGTTAGAGGGTGTGAGACCCTCTAAAGGTCAAGAATATGACCTTTAGGGTGTATGGGAAAATTGGAAAATTCATCAAAACCAAAATTGTCCAGACAAGGTAGGAAATCTCTGGTGAAGGGAAGGTTAAAATTGTCCATGTGAATATTAAAATCCCCCATCAATATTACATTGGGTGAGAGAGAGGAGAGGAAGGTGAGGAGATCAGTTAGTTAATTTAAAAAGTCACTATGTGGCTCGTGGGGGCGATAGACAGCCGCAACAATGGTGGGTGTAGGGCCAGAGAGTTTACAGGACAGGCATTCAAATGAGCTAAAGGCATAAAGTGACGAGCAACACTTTCCATTTCTCATTGTAGAGTACCGCGAGACCGCCTGTTCGGCGCATCACGCAGGGCTGGCAAAGGTAAACAAACCCAGGTGGAGTGGAGTCATTTAGCTGTGAGAAGTTATTAGGCTGTTGCCAAGTTTCCGTTAGAATCAGAAAGTCCAGGATATCAACAAGGATATCTTGGATGAGATGACCCTTGTTAGTAAGCGAACGGATATTGAGGAGACCGAAGTTGAGGGTGATGTTTTGGAGTTTGACTGGAGGCTTAGCCGACCTAGCTGGGCTGGCTAGCACGCTGTGGTCCACAGTCCGATGGAATTTACGTTGAGAGCGGCGAGTTGTGGACCAGTAGGATTTAACAGGTTTGGAGTCGCTGGGATGGAAGAGTTGCCGAGATCCGGGGTGTGTATTTCTGGCAGGTAGGAGAGCGATATCAGGGTAGAGGTGTAAAGATGTAGAAATACCAGACTAGAGGCTCTTTATATTTTGATTTAAGAATATTAATAAAATGGCAAACAGCATCTGAGGAGAATATGAGAGATTATTTGCATAGCCTTGATTTAATACATGTATAAAATGCAGGTAGAATATGTAGTTTGGCTCTGATCAAACCTGTATAAAATTAAACTGTTTCTTTTAAGGGAGATTTTTGACTAAGAATTTTACTGCTACCAAAATAGGAATTTTGAAGAGCATTAAAATATCAAAAGGCCAAAATTAAAGACTAAAGATATGATAAATCTAATCTGACTATCTAAATGTGATTCAGAAACTGGGGCAGTGTTCTTAATTTCTGGGGCACGAAAAGAATATCAGCAAAAATGAGGACAGCTTCAGATCTGAAGGGTTAAAATTGTAATTCTAATCTTGTTTTTATTTTAGACAGTGTTCTCGATGCTGAATTACAGAGGAAACTCTTATCGTTGGAGAGAAAAACTAGAAGTTCATAAACTTAAAGAGAAAATCATTGCTAGTGCTGATGAATAATTCTAAGTCAAGTCACTTTAAAAAGTAGACCAACAGAGATTTGGAATGTTGTATATATTTAAAAGCAAGAATAACTGACATTGGATGGCCAAAGGGACCAGAAAGCAAACAAAAGTCTGAAATAAGATAATAACCTATGTATCAATGAGAAAAATTGTGGTCCTTGGGAGACATTTTGCTTTTTTTATTGTTTTCTTGTATTTTGGTTATTTCTTTGTTAAAATTTTAATTAGCTTTAATTTTTCCATCTCCAGTGACAGAGTAACTACATTCAGGGTAGTTCTGAAAAACAATTTTAAAGAAGTAGATGTTTTTGAATGATTTAGAATGAAAAAAAGATTTGTACTACACCTTGTAAAATATTTTGGTTGGTTAAATTTTGACGGGATCAAAATCTAGGGGAAAGGAGAAGAACTTTTTATGAATTTTTTTATTTTGTTTTAGTGGGAACACTAAGGGCGACATGTTTGAGACTGTTTTACTGTAATTATTTTTCAACTTATGTGCACTACACTACTGATTTTGGAAAAATCAAAAGGGGAAAATGCTGGCAGAGTTCATAGTGGTTTCAGACACGACCTTGGAGAAAGAAGATTCACGGACAATGCTGGTCCTGGAAGGATGTTGTGCTGCTGAATTGAGACATGGGGACTGGAAATGGACGATTAATGGCAAGGGCTAATACAGAGGCATCGGAGAATCTTCAATGGACAGCAACAGAAACAAAGATGAGTTTGGCAGACACCTTCTGCATTTCACTGCAGATTTTCTTGTACACAATTAAAAAGAAAACACACATTAGAAAAACATATTGTCAGATTTGTTTAGGAGAAAACTTTCAAAGAGGCACCTTTAAGATGCAATAAGCTTTGTAAAATACAATTTGCATGAGAAGAAATAGGGGACACTGCTAAAAGAAAATCATTCTGCACCAAAATGTTAATTTACGTGATGAAAGAATAGAGGAACTTAGTAAATAATGTTAAACATAACCAGGTGTGACAACGTATGAATATTGGTAATTAAAGCAACAAGTGTGATACATAGAGGGGCCATTTAAACTTTAAAGAAAAGTGGGTAAGAAAAACCTATCCAATTCAGATGATAGGGGAAAAACAAATGTACATAAACGAGTAATAATTGTGAACGGGAAAACACTTATGGGTGAAGAAGTTGAAGTGGGCATTACAGCAACAGTTAATAGGATAAATGAAACAATGAATGAACGAGTGAGCAAATTAATTTTCAATATAAGCAGAATAAACTCTGATCTAGTTGAACTCTAAATTGTAGATAAATGCTGAGACAGTGGTCTTGAGTGATAAATGCTGAATTATGAACTATTCATGCTGATTGGTGCTAAAATGTTTTCCTTGATGTTTGTCCAGCCCATTTCTCAGAACTGTTTTCATTGTGCTGTGCCTCTGGGGCACACCAACAGGGGGGGGCTAACGAACATTTGGACTGTTTTTTTATAATGTGCCTTTGGGGCCCACCAAGAGATTATGTGACCCCACATAGTGGGCTGCACTATCGGTTGCCATGGAGATCGCAGATGGACGGACTCTGGAGGCCGGAAGCTGACGTGCTTGGATTGGACAGAATGACTGACTGTTCTTGGAGAGGGACAGCCTGGGAGCTGACGTTTGTGGAATGTATTAACTTTGATCCGTTTTTATACACTTGTATGAAGGTTTAACATGTTTTTATATGCTTCTATATGCTTTTATGGTTCAAAGTAGAATGTGAGTAGATTAGGGTAAAATGTGCTGTTCGTGCAAGGTACCGGAGGAGAGTCCCAAGGCCAGGTCAGCAATTAGCAGAGGAAATGTTTTCAAGGCCACCACCAGCGAACCAAGAAATAAGAACAACAACTCCATATATGGTATACCAGATGTTAGGGAGTATAACGGAACTGTATACGTCGTTATTTTCGTGTGACTCTCTTTTGAAGTTAATAAAAAACAAGCTGGAACGGCAGGGAGAGCAGAGTCCATGGCTGAGTTTTTGATTTAAGTCCTGCACACGAATTAACGAACCCGGGGAAGCAAAGACGGCTTCAACATTTGGGGGCTCGGTCCGGGATTCGGGGTGACAGGCTGAATTGGACATCAGATTGAAACGAAAGGACAAGGGACACTGGTTGGCCATAAAATAGGGTAAGCAGGACCTGTTTTATCGAATCTGCATTTTCGGCTTAGAAATATAGTCTAAATTAGGTGTCCCAAGTCTTAGTAGAAATAAGTCTGCTAAATTAATTCTTTGGAGTGCCATGGAGCAGTATTTGAATAAGTGTGGTTCAGAGATGTAGTGAGAATTTTGAAAAAAGATTGAGAATAAGATCAGGCCACAAGAAATACATCCTGTGAGTTCAAGAAATATAAAAAAGTGTCTTGAGCATGGCGGCTCACTGCGGTTCTCGACGGGGAATCGTATTTTGCTGGGTTTGAGGCCCGAGGATTGAGACACTTCAAATTCTGATTTGATCAGGCATATAAGATCAGTCAAATACACAATGATGTGAATGCGGAGGTTTGGTGGAGGCTGACTCTGTGAAAACTCCGATAACAGATTTATAAAGTTCTGACATAAAATGACAGAACTCAGAACAGAGTAGAAAGTTTATAAGTTGTGCGGATAACACAACAAGAAATAAAGTCCTGTGAGTTCAAGAAATCATTTTATAAGAAACCGTGACCTGACGTAGAAACAGGGAGGCCGGTATATGAACCGTGACGCTGGACGCACACACACCCAGCGAAGACTGGAGAAAAAGTAAAGATAAAGATGAATGAGCTGTTAAGCTGAGCACACAATCAGCTATAACAGACTAACTTACCAGAGAACACTGTGAATGGTGAGAAGCGTGACTGGGAAAAAAAAAAAAAAAACGCCAAGCGCAAGTGATTCCCATGGGTATTAAAAAAATATATAAATAAATACAGGTTTAAGGGTGATTTAACAAACAAAAAAGAGCTAAAATTCCAGGATGCGATTATTAATAAATCAGGAAATTTAAAGGGGAATCCCATAGTAACATTTTGGGAGTTTTTTTTTTTTTTGAACGGTCACGGCAGTGCGGGGCAATTTTGCCAGCTAAACCTCCCCGTGGAGTGACAGAGGGGGCGTTGGATAATAAAAAATATATATATTTCGGCAATCTAAAGTTTTCAAACATGATCGGTGAAAAATACTGTTAAAAGGAAAGGCATGTGTGTGTGTTTGGTTCGTCTAATTGTCTTGTTGTATGTGTTATTGGTGTGTGAAAGCTCTTTACGTCTGTGGAAAATAATCCAGATTAAAATTCTAGAAAACCACGGTTTCAAAAAGTGTTTTGTGTTGGGTTGAATGACTGCAGCTTTCAAAACAAATGCACTTTGGAGACTTCCATTAAACAGAAAAGGTTTAACTAAAAGGTTGTAAGAGAAAAAGACAGACAATTTAATATTATCAAGGTTTTTCCAGCCCAAAATAAATTGAAACACGGAGATATTCACATGGTTTAAACGGAAAATATCTCAGGGTTGTTAGAAATAATTGAAACTTGGGATAAAGGTTTTTGTTTTTGTGTTATTTGCAAGCCTAATTATGGAGTACAGTTAACCAGAGCCTTGGGGAAAGTATTCAGTTACACTATTAATGCACGAAGCTTGTATTTTTAATTCAATTCAATTCAATTTTATTTATATAGCGCCAATTCATGAAACATGTCATCTCGAGGCACTTTACAAAGTCAAAATCAATCATATTATACAGATTGGTCAAAAATTTCCTATATAAGGGAACCAGTTCATTGCTTCAAAGTCTCGACAAGCAGCATTCACTCCTGGAGAAGCGTAGAGCTACAGGGAGAGTCATCTGCATTGTCCATGGCTTTGCAGCAATCCCTCATACTGAGCAAACATGAAGCGACAGTGGAAAGAAAAACCACCCATTAGCGGGAAGGAAAACCTCCAGCAGAACCTGAACCGGGCTCAGTATGAACGCTCATCTGCCTCGACCGACTGGCGGTTACAGAAGATCCATTTGACAATGGATTCATGACAGCTGTAAAAATAAAAGAGTAGGGTCTTTTTATATTGTAATGTTACAACTTTATTAACTTGACAAACAGCATATGGGGAGATTATATGGGAGAAATGGAACTGGATGGGATATGTGTAAGGGAGACTTTTTACACTGTGCTGAGGCGAACATCAGAGGGACAGTTTAATCTAAACAGGACAATAGATATGATAAACAAATCTGACCATGATGTAAACATCTGAATGTTTATGGCGAGGACGTGTTGGGCGGAGAGTTTATGGTATAATCAGTTCCTAGTTACATCCCCAGGAATAACATGTTATTAGAAACACCTACTGTCAAGTTAAACCAGGGCCGTTTCTCAATATGCGTTCTTGAGCGTTCTCGTGTGCTCGTGTGCTCGTGACACGTCATCAGCCTCAGCCCGAGCACTGTTCCGATTGCCGAGAACGCCAGACCGAGAACGCGCCGAATTCCCCGGATGTTGTTCTCGCCCCGCCCTCTTTATCGAGCATGCATCAGAGCAGACTTGTGCGTTCTTCAGACTGACCGCTTTCCCAGAATGCACCGCGGCAAGATAATTTTTAGGCTTTTTAGAAATTAAAAATGTTGTTTTAAAAAAAATTTCAATAAGATTTATTGTGGTGTAGTATATAAATAGTTTTGAATGTTAAAGAAATGCTAAAGAACTGTGCGTCTCATGACGTCACAAGTACGCTTCTGTTCCAATACACTATACGTGCTGCGTGCTCGCGTTCTTGTCAAGTCCGATCTTCCTGTGTCCTCGCCAAGACCGGACTTGACGAGAACGCGAGTCCGTACTCGCGTTCTCGTGAATTGAGAAACGGCCCAGGAAAGGGCAAGTTGACAGTTGGTAATGTCCACCCGCCTGGGGTGCTTTTAACATAAAATCAAGCGCTCCTTGGCTATTTCCCTCCTCAAGCAAACACCTAATTTAGAAATAACCCTGCTCACCTGGGCTTCAGAGAAGGATGGCAGAGCAAACACAGAACTCCAACTCCAAGCTACGGCAAAAGACACCACTGGTAGGAGATAAGACTATTTGTGGATTCAAATGGACAGTAAAATGTTTTACATGATTGATATTTTGTGGAGTAAAACCAAGGAAAATTATGTTTGAGTGTATGTCTTAAAAATTTGAAATTATGGACATCATGGTATGCATTGCTTGTAATATGCAGTTTGTTTGTTGATTTCATCAAAACTGGTTGAAAATGTAAAACATTTAAGACATTTAATTGTAATTTATGTTATGCATTTTATCCTTGTAGGTTATCAACCTACTCACATGTTTGTGAGGTTGTCTGAATCAAAAAGAAAAGACAATTAAAGAAACCAAACTGAGTTGAGTTGTCCCAGCATCCTTTTGTTTGTGGCTAGGCCTTTTCAAGTTTTGGGCAAGAGCTGGAGAAGCTAAGGAAACTTGACAGTTGATAACCACCGTATGGCAGTGAGACGCTGACACAATTCAGAGTCTTGTCGATGCAGAAGAGGATTATCAAATTGAAGAGCCTATTGCAGAAATCATCTCATTAACAATGGCTGAAGAGTTGTTTGGAAAAACAATAAAACAACTGAAGCAGGACCGGACCATGGCCAAATCCGCTTAACAAGCAAACTTCCTAAACAGAAGAGCTTGCACCATGACAAAGATGGAGTTGCTGGAAGAATTCAAAAAGCTCACCTCTGATGCAAGATATGTCAGTGACACAAATGATGATTATAGAGCTGGCCTGTTAGCAGAGACGGGAAGAACTGCCGATGAAGAGGATGAAGTGAAACTTGATAAACAGCAAGAGGCTGATCTGGACAAAACTATTAATGACTGTGAATCAAAACTGGAAGAAGTCAAACAAATAGTTCAATCCAATTTGTGGTCAAAGTACGGACAGGATGAGCTCTGCACTGGAATTCAGGAGGCAGAAACAGCTTGTAATGATGCTGTTGAAATACCAGTCTCAGCTGTAAGTAAAAGTGCATATGAGATGCAGCTATCCTTGGTGGAGAAGTTGATCCAAGAAACGGTAAAAAGCCAAGTAGCTTGGGAAATATGGATTCCAGCAGAGGAAAAAGACAACATAGAAAGTAGAATAAAGCAACTGAAAGTAACAAAGACTAAACTTCAAACGAGGAGAGCACGATTTGTGATGGCACAGGCAATTGCAGAAGAAAAAAGTGTGTCAGAAGCAACTCATGGAACCCCCTCAAGTTTGACCAGTCCAGCACAAACCACACCTATTGTAAGGATAAAGCCCATTAGTCTACCAAAATTTCATGGCTGTAAAAGGGATTTCCATAGATGGAAGAGAGATTGGGAGAGCTTGCAAAGGCAGGGCGAGTCCACGGGTTCAGTAGAAGTAAAAAAGTCACAGTTGTTAGATAGTGTGGATGAGAAGATATGTCGTCAGCTGCACCTGTCAACTTATAACAGTGCTGCAGATATGTTCCGAGAGATAGAAAATAGATATGGAATCAAGTCCACGATTGCTCAACCATGCGCGTCATCTGTTACTACACCCACAGCCCCAACCTCGCTGAAAACAGCCGAGGATTGGTCACTGATAGTTGATATGTCCCACCTGGTGCTCAGTGCGCA
Organism: Fundulus diaphanus; assembly: GCA_037039145.1. Classification (NCBI taxonomy): domain Eukaryota; kingdom Metazoa; phylum Chordata; class Actinopteri; order Cyprinodontiformes; family Fundulidae; genus Fundulus; species Fundulus diaphanus. The sequence continues at coordinate 2,353,588 of CM073137.1, read as the reverse complement.
GCCCACCCCTTCAGGGGCAGATTTTCTGTCTCTGCATTGACAAACGAAGGGACCGCTCACTCAGGATTAAATGTGCTTGAGAGTAAAAATAAATGAGCAATAAAAACTTGTGATTTTATCTAAATGTAAAATGTATTAATGTATATGTAAATGGTTATTACCATTTCTATCTTTGTTTAGGAGTTAAAAAATATTTCAGCAGGGAATATTTATTTATTCACACATTTGTTTATACGTTGTGTAACATCAGGGCATTATGATATGTGATCTAGCTCATTATTTATGGAGGACCAATCCTGCAATAATTAAAAATACACACAGAAATAAATGAAGGACTTAATAATATAAAATGGCTTGAAAAAGTAGCTAATAATATCAATTTGTGTGCCATTAAATGCGGCAAAATAATAAAAAGAAAATATTTATTCAATTGATCAATTATTAATCAAAAATATATAATTTAACTCACACTTTTATTTTTACTTTTCTTCTTGCTTTTATGCTGACTTATTTTTAACCCACTTGTTTTCGGTTATATGTTTTTATGGAAGTCTTTATTTTGTCTTTGGGTATTTATTTCAAGCGGGTTTTTTTGGTTCTGTATTTCAACTGCAATCTTTTTTATTGTTTGATATTTATTTACACCAACATTTTTAAAATATGTTTTTATTTTTGTTTTATTCTTATTTACAACACAACATTTTTAAAGCCTGTTTTTACTCCACCATAAATATTTCCTTTCCTTTTATTTTAACATCCAAAAAAACCCGCTTGAAATAAATACACAGAGACAAAATAAAGACTTCAATAAAAACGTATAACAGAAAACAAGTGGGTTAAAAATAAGTCAGCATAAAAGCAAGAAGAAGAGTAAAAATAAAAGTGTAAGTTAAATTATATATTTTTTGATGAATAACTGATCAATTGTTGAATAAATATCATCTTATTATTATTTTGCCTCATTTAATGGCACACAAATTGATATTATTAGCTACCTTTTCAAGCCATTTTATATTATTAAGTCCTTCATTTATCTCTGTTTTTTTAATTATGGCAGGATTGGTCCTCCATAATTATTGGCTATAGTTTATCATTTTATGGCACCAGGATGTTATCATTCCAATTCTGGAGAGGGCCTAAAAAAGAAAAATATTTTTTGTACAAGCATAACTTTAACTAGTGTTGTTTATTGCAAAAAAAATAAAATTCCCGACTGAGCTTTTATACTTTCAGAAATAAAAAGATAAAATACAAGATTAATTGAAATCAAAATTTTTATAGTTTGAAAGCCATAGTTTACAGATAATACACCAGACTTATATCTGTTTTTTTTAAAGAGCATGAATTAGCCCACTAACAGCTTCTGCTGATTAGATAGATTTCATCAGCCCTAGGTCTAGTCATGCATCAGTTTTACAGTTATCCTGAGATGACGTTACTCATGTTGAAAAATTTATAAAAAGTGTTATTTTGTTTGAATCATTTTAGTACAGCAGTTGAACTTTGCAGAGCGGCAGAAATCAACAGGAACGAAAAAGGATTTGGAAAAATTAAAGGGCAGATCCCACAGTATTTCTTTCATGTAAACATGTTCTCTGAATTAGATAATTTGACTAAAGGCACACATGATTGTGTGCCCTCTTCTGCTGCAAGTTATATTGAAAATGATGCTCGAACGTTCCACATGCCAGATGTAAATTTGTTTTCTTTACTTATTTCTTACTTGGAAGATTGAGTTATAAAACATTCTCCCTTATCACCCCAGCAGTGGTTCCTAAATTTAACTGGGACCCACAACAGCGATGAATTATTCAGAGAAATGGTCTTAAAAGGTGTGTCCTCTTCAGTGTTACAGCTGATGAAACTAAATCGTTATTGGCCTAATTGTGATTATGCTCGCTGGGACAAAACATTTGGTACATTATTTTTCTATGTGGCTCAGGATGGGGAGAGGAAGAGAAAATAAAACAAAAACAAAAGGTATTACAAGATCTGTTATTTAAATTGCAATTACAGGGAACAAAACAGAAAGTGAGTAAAATAAAAAGTAATCATGTGATGGTTTCAGCAGTGGATCTACAACCCTGAAGATGTCACCTCAGTTTAATTAACTCCAAGGAGGAGGCTTGCCTATTGCCTCCTTTTCTCTATTCTTTATACCTTTACAGGTCTGTTGGTTACTGAACGTGGAAGTAGATGACAGTTTGGTGGTCAGTGTGGCGTTGAGTATTGAACGCAGGGCGTGATGGATGAGTGTTTGGAGCTGATATGGTGGACATGTTAAAGCACCCATCGACATACAACTGTGATTGTCCTGGACCAGCAGGTCGGCCTGGTATGGAGCAACCAAGTCCTGACATGACCTCACCTCCACAAGGTCAGTACCCCAGTAAGGGGATAACTCTTCGGATGGACAATTTTACACACCCCTAAAGATGTCGAGCAGCATGAGCACTGCAGACTCCGAGCTGTCAGCGGAAAAGACTGCATGAACTTTTGGTGGACACTGGAGCCACATATAAGCCTCTGGGTTGTGGACTAAGACTGTCCACTAAGACTGTCACTGAATATGATACAGAGAGAAGAAACAGTGTCTGCCGTTGTGACCTGAGGGGGAGAAAGAATTGCTGACATCTATAGAGGACTGTGAACAGAGCCTGCTACAACTGGTGTTCTCTCTCGGTTCCTGCTCTTCTTCCCACCTGACCCGCCACACGTCACTCTGTTCTACGACAGGAACCACACAGACATGTATCCAGATTCTTTAAGGTAAAACACAGACAGTCATTTCTAGGAATATGTATGTGGCACCTGAGCGTTTGGCAGCTGCTACTGCTGAACAATTTATAACAATATATGATGTCGGATGAAATGATTTCTCATATTTCTCTTTCTCTCCATGTTGAGCACCAGATAAAAGAATTAGGGGCGTGGTTAAACATTCCCTTTAGGCAACTGCTTGGGCTCCTACCAGCGTGTAGGTTTGCTGTTTTGAAAATATACTAATACCTATTACATTTTCTGTGATGTAACTGATAAGTTTATTTTAAACATGAGTTTGATATGTTACCATGGCCGGGAACGTACTGATCATCATTAAGCACCAGAAGTTGTACCTGCCATCACAATTATGAGCAGAAGGTCCACGGAGGTGGGAATACTTTCATGTGTTCCAGTTACATTTAAGGTTAGTAAAGATAAAATTGCAATTTGCCAGAGAACGTGTCTTTCCTGGGCTGTGTTATTTTCCGCAGGAACAACCAATGTGTCCTCCAGCAACAAGCAAAGCATTCTAACAAACCCAATCTACAGCGCGCGAATGACACGTTATTGTTTTGGGACTAAATGGCTGCTGTCACAACTACATTGTTGGTACGTTGATCTCACGCAACCTTTGAGGGACCTCGTGAAAATATCAGGTATGATAAACTTGAATAGTATTTTGATTTGGATTCAGTATTCGACGTAGTGTTTTTTCCTACTTCACCAAAGATTAGCGTTTGCAGTTGAATTGACTCTTTTTGACGGCTTCTTATGTAATGATGGGTGTGGAGCAGAACCCAATATTCAGCAGAACACAGTTATTCCTTTAACTGGATTTATTGGAAGACAGGTGAACATAAACAGGATCCAAAAAGAGGTAAGGCAGACATCCAAACAAGCTGGACGGGAACAGGCGAACAGACTGGGCAGCATAAACTGTGTTTATGCTGCCCATAAACTGTGTAAGCTGTGTTCTCTGGATGATTTCACAGATAACAGAACGCCAGACCAGGTGTGCCTACTATGAAGAAAAAAGAGAGAGAACAGAAAGTTAAAGCAGAAATGACAACACGTAATGCATAATTGAAGAACAGTAGAACTCTAAAGAGTGAGAGAATTAGATCCTCATGTCCTCCAGCAGCCTAAGCCTATAGCAGTAAAACTATAAAGGTAGCTCAGGGTAACATGAGCCACTCTAACTATAAGCTTTGTCAAAAAGGAAGGTTTTAAGATTAGTCTTAAAAGTAGACGGGGTGTCTGCTTCACGGACCAAAACTGGGAGTTGGTTCCACAGGAGAGGAGCCTGATAGCTAAAGGATCGCCTCCCATTCTACTTTTAGAGACTCTAGGAACCACCAGCAGACCTGCAGTCTGAGAGCGAAGTGCTCTGTTAGGAACATACGGGGTAATCAGAGCTCTGATATATGATGGAGCTTGATTATTAAGGGCTTTATACGTTAGAAGAAGAATTTTAAATTCTATTCTTGATTTAACAGGAAGCCAATGAAGGGAAGCTAAAATTGGAGAAATATGATCCCTCTTGTTGATTTTCATCAGAACTCTTGCTGCAGCATTTTGGATCAGCTGAAGACTTTGAACTACATTTTATGGACTTCCTGATAGTAAAGAATTACAATAGTCCAGCCTTGAAGTAACAAATGCTTGGACTAGTTTTTCAGCATCGCTCCTGGACAGAATGTTTCTAATTTTGGCGATATTCCGGAGGTGAAAAAAGGAAACTCTGGAAACCTGTTTAATATGGGATTTAAATGACATGTCTTGGTAAAAAATAACACCAAGGTTTTTTACTTTATTACCAGAGCCAAGTTAATGCCATCCAGATTAAGTGATTGGTTAAGAAGTTTATTTTTTGAGGACTCTGGCCCAAAGATTACAACTACGGTCTTGTCAGAATTTAGATGCAGGAAATTTAAAGTCATCCAGCTTTTGATGTCATCAAGACATGACTGCAGTCGAAGTAACTCATTGGATTCATCAGTATTTATGGATAAATATAGCTGAGTGTCATCAGCATAACAATTTGTGTGTTTCTCCACAGGTGTTTTTTCCACAGGGGCACTAAAATAGCATAAAGCAGGTGGGCAGGAAGAATTGTGACCAAACCCCCTAAGGGTTGGGTGAAAGGAGGTTTATTATTGTCAGTTGTTATCGTTACATGTATGTTGTGGTATTTTTGCGACCTTCCATTCCAAACATGTCCAGCTGATCCACCTAAAAAGACCACAAAATGCGCTATTACAGCAGCATCCATAAAACAATATGGCGGAGTGGAATTAAATTACACTGGTAAAGTGCCGTAGTAAAAATAATTATGGACAGTGGAGCAGATAATTTAAAACAAGATGAGTTGGCAGACACCCCTTCTGCATTTCACTTCAGATTTTCCTGTACACAATTAAATAACAAAACACACATTAGAAACTAACACATTGGTGGATGCGCTTAGGAGAAAATTTTCCGATTAAAAGCTATCAGGATTGCTATTATTAAACCCGTAGGATTTTAATTGTTTTAAGTCAGAGCTGTTATTAGTGAGCGATAAGAAGGTCAAACGCATTCGGACAAGAGGTTCTGGTCTGGACACAAAGATGGTAGAAGCTCGCTAATATGAGGGTTTTTCTTTTACTTTTCTAACAAAGTTTTTCTTTAAATCATCTAATACGTATATAGATATGTTTTGGAGTTTATTGACCTGTTATAAGAATTATTATTCTGAAGTCACTATGGCCTCACACCACTCGGACAGAGGAGGCCTGGAGACCTGATGTCTGTGTATAAGTTCCACTGTTTGCCGAGTGCAAGGCTGAATGCTGCGTAGAATGATTATTGTCTATGATAGACTGTCTTTGTTATGTCTCAAGCCAAGGCCACGGTGCAGTATTAGGGGAAGCCTGAAAAGCGAGGCAGGCAGAGACAGGGCAGACGCAGACTGCAGCGGGACCGTGGGGTGCGATTTACTCTCCATCTACGTGATCTCTGCTCTGTTTCTCAATAAAAGTGCTGGAACGTCATCACCGCCATCTCCTCATTTAGTAAAGATGGGAACTCAGTTACTATTGTTTAGAATTCCACCCAAAACTCCCATAACAATTTGGCGTCACGAACAGGATCTCCGACCGACGAGCCAGGGAGTCCGAGGACAGGAGCTGCTTTGGCCGGCCCGGAGAGGTTATCCGGCCTCTGGTACCCCAAATGGATTTTCAAGGGATGTGGAGGAGCTCCTGGTCTCGGAGCGTCTCTGGGGCGTCGGCGCGAAGATCCGAACCTTTCTTTCATGAGACGGTAAGGGGATTATTTTCCAGCTCTTTTAAAAAACAAACGCAATTGCTCAAAAATGCTTGCAAGCTTTTAAAATTTAAACCCCATTTAAAGAATACCTCAAGAAATTTTAAAAGTTAGAACTGTAAACCTAAAAAGGTAGTAATAAGTAAAAGCCGGTAGAAATAATGAATTATATTTAATCCTTAAGGCAAATAAAACAGGATTCGCAATACAGAACGGTGACTAAAGTTTTAGCATTAAACTAAAATTCAAAATTTAATTAAAATACGTTTTCAGCTGAAATGCGGACTCTCATGCTGGGGGGAGGAGGGGCAGAATGATTTTCACCTGGGGAACAAGACCGGGCTGAGCGATTTGCAGCTGGTCAAGGGAAGTCCTTCTGTCCAGTGGGGCAGAGGCTGCCCACTAGTGTAGTAGGTGAAAGCGGCAGGCATGCTCAAGTCTTACTTCTGTGTAGATGTACGCAGATTTGAAAGGAGATCTCGATCATTATACCCAAACGATCATCAGATGTGAGGCCTTTCATTTTAGTTGGTCGATCTCACGGAGGATTTATCAAAAAAATAAATAATTTTTTTTTAATATATATATATAACCAGCGCACGCTTTCCACCTTTTAAACTAAGCGGGAACTTAACACGTTGAAAACATCTTTCGGCGTTGCCATAGACGTTTTGAAAAATATGAAGAAACACAGATCTGTGTAAGATAGTGAAAAACAGACAAACATACGCATGCCTGTCTGAATGTCATCTTCTGTAAGTAACTGAATGTATATCGTATGTAACTTGAATGTCATCTTCTAACTGTGTGTATGTATATCGTATGTAACGTTCGTCTGTGTGAATTAATTCGGTTAAAATGATAAATGTTCATGGTTTCAAGATGTTTATTTGTTTTGGGAGAACTGCAGCTCCGTAATTCAAATGACATTTTAAGCATGGACTATGTTAACTAAAACTAAAGAGAGATTTCAATAACAAGGGTTGTTTTTCCCACATTAAATATCCGGCCCGAATTAGACTGATACACGGAGAGATTAACATGGCTTAAACGAAAATATTTCAGCTTTGTTAGAAAATTGTAACTGGCAATGAGCTGTACATAAAAGCTTGTTGGGTTTACTCCTCTATAGAATTAGGCAGTGACCCCATCATTTGTCGTAGCTCTAAAGTAATATAGAATTACTGAGATCTTATTGCTTGTCACAATAATGATTCATCACAAACCAGTCAGTTTGAAAGAAATTTAGAATACATGGTCTTTGATTTAAATATATGGGAAATATCATTTATAGAGAAACACTAGAAGCTCAGAAACCTAAAAGACAAAATCCTTGTTTTAAGGTTTAACTCTTGACCAATTGAGATTTGGAAGTTATATATGAATAAAAGTATTACTAACGGTAAATACACATGGTCAAAGGACCAAAAGAACTCAAAAGTTGTAATAAGTTAAAAATGTATGACATATTGGAAAAGACAATTTTTTTGTCTTTTTGTTTTTTTTTGTTTTAGAGGTGTTTCAAAAGAAAGGTGAGGAATAGATACCTTCCCAGGATCAGCAAGAGAAAAACATCACGTTAAAGTGACACTAAGGGGACCAGGGTTTTAACTGCATGCTATTAACACTCTTGTTTTTCTCTGAGTTATTGCTTTCAGATTAAAGGAGACACCACCTTTCTGCCAACAGAACACTCTGAGAAGACAGTGCTAGCAGTGCGGTAAGGAGTCATAATCAGATCTGGACACTAAATTATACTTAGTTTTAACCAAGTTATGTCAGGAGATCTTCCAGCTGGCAAAGGTGGTGTCTTAAAAATGTTTGTTGCTTTCTGCTATTAACAATTTCTGCTTCTTTTTCTTTGCAAAGAAACCTGGTCAATATGATAGGAATGTGCTAACATAGAGATTTAGTCTCATTTTAGACATTCTCAGATGCAAGTGAATACCAAAACGATGCCACAGTGACATGGGGGCTGATCCTTGGGACAAGGACTAAAGGTGATGTCATTGACTTCAGCCTGATCCAGTTTTGAGTTTTATTTTGACAGAGACAAAGTTTTATTTATTTTTTTCCTATCCTTTTGTTTCTTTTATGTTTGTCATTTTAGAGGGAACGCTGTAGTTAAAATGTTTGTGACTGCTTTGCTGTAATTTCTTTTCAATCTATGGAGCGTTTCTTTGGCAAAAATGCTGGCAGAATTCATTCTGTTTGCAGGCGTGAGGACTGGAGGATGGACTTAAAGGGAAGGAGAATATTGTGCTGCTGATCTAAGACATTGGACTGAAAATGGACGACAGCAACGACTATGAGGCATCGGACAACCTTCGACAACAGACACAGATGAGTTCTGCAGACACGACTTCATGCATTTCACTTCAGATTTTCCTGTACACAATTAAAAAACAAAACACACATTAGAAACAAACACATCGGCGGATGCGCTTAGGAGAAAACTTTCAGATTAAAAGCAATCAAGATAATTATTAAACCCCTAGGATGTTAATTGTTTTAAGTCAGAGCTGTTATTAGCGAGCGATAAGAGGGTCAAACGCATTCGGACAAAAGGTTCTGGTCTGGACACAAAGATGGTAGAAGCTCGCAAAGACAAGAAGGATTTTCTTTTACTTTTCTAACAAAGTTTTATTTAAACCATCTAAAACATATATAGGTATGTTTTGGAATTTTATTAACCCCACAAGGGGTTTGACTAAGATTCAAAGAGGCGCCTTTAAGATACAAGGTTCGTAAAATACATCATGCACGAGAAGAAATAGGGGACACCGCTAAAAGAAATTCATTTTGCACCAAAATATTAAGTTACGTGATGAAAGCATAGAGCAGCTTAATAAATCATGCTAAATCTAGAAAGGTTCGACAACTTATGAATATTGGTGATTAAAGCAACGAGTGGGATACATAGAGGGACTGTTTAAACGTAAAAGGAAAGTGGATAAGAACAATGTATGCAATTCAGACGATATGGGAAAAGTACATTTACATCAATAAGGGATCATTATGATCATGAAAAACTAGTGGGCGAAGAAGCTGAAGTAGGCATTACAGCAGCAGTTAATAGCATAGACGAATCAATGAACGAGTGAGCAAGCTAATTTTTTCAATATAAGCAGAATAAACTCTGAACCTTTTAAGATACCTGTTGAAACGAAGGAGAAATTGCAAACACTGCATTTACTGGGTATCTTGAAGTAAGTAGGATGTAATTAGGATGCCTGTAAAATCTGCCACTCCGGCAGACATCAATAAAATACCACAAAGGTTAAGGATTTCGATGGATAAAACTGCAAGGTTAGAATAATGCCTTATTCTACTAAATAACATGGGTAAATTAGGGGTTAAAGCACCAGTGAAAATAGTTTGGAATTGTACGCAGTTACCTAAACGGTTTGAGGAGACTTAACATCTCTCTGTTCGAACACAAAATATCACAATAGTTGTCTTTTAACTAGATGTTAAAACATCCAGAAGTGAAAAAACCCCACATGAACAGAGTTTAGCCAACTATTAACCTAGAGGTCTTTTAGACCAGGATAATCTAACGATTATCCTCTTGCGTACATACAGAAAAGAAATGAGGTCAATTAGATTAGTTGGACGTTTGGAATCTGGTCAGGACAGCAGAAGCGACTCCTGGACACAAGATGATGATAAGAGTATAACAGCTTGACAATGATATCAAATGCATGAAGGTCGGCTCTGAGGAACATCAGAGCTGCAATGGCACCCAACAGTGAAACTCCTGCTGTGCTAAAAACATCTTGAACAGGACTATGCAGGACTGCTTTGCTTCACAGGTGATGGAATTCAACTACGAGGTTTCACGAACATGACATGGAGAGGTTGGCGTTCAGGAAACGCACCTAGAACACACTCCTGGACTCCCAACAAAAGAACATTTGAAAAGGGGGATTCAACAATATGCAACTTGGGGTTAATGGGCTCAAAAGCGGGACACTAAAGAGGAGATAAACTGAAAGCCTGGGCGTACGACGAGAGACATTTCACAGACAGGGGGTTTGGACACCCAGGAATAGCTGCTGTGGTTTAAAAATGTCAAAGCTTTGTCGCAGGTGGTGGAGTGTTTCGATGGCCCAGGCGCTTGGAACCAGGTTGGACCAAGGAGACGACGTCGTGTTCCCACAGGGATTACCTGTAGCCTAACACTGACTGTGAACATTTTTGTTTTTGGGTTTGCTGGGGTTGCCAAGAGGAGCATCAGAGATGACTTTCTCTATCCTGACCAGGTTCACGCTTAAAACGCAAAGAACAGAATTATACAGGCCTAAACAAATACGGACACAGAGACGTGTTCAAACAAAGAATTCCTTTGATCCACAGATTAAAGTGCAGATAATAAGGCTAAACAAAGAATTAGAAGAAGGGCAAAACTTAATGCTGATCATTTACCAATGGGTGGTCAATATTTAAGAGGTTTCAAAGGAGCTGCACAATTTCTTCAATAATCACAACAGACAGTGATTGATGAAACAATAAAGCAAATTCTAGAAGGGGTTCTGGGTTTTCAGGGTTGCTGAAAACAGAAAGCTTCAGAGAACCTTAACCTTTCCTGACCAAGCACTCAGAACACATAGATCAGACTACAGAGGTCTAGACAAATAGGAACGCAGAGATGCGTTCATCCAAGAATTTCTTAATCAAAGTCCTTAATCCTCAGTTTAAGAAGATAAATAAATAAATAATCACAATGTAAGGTTTACTTTATTTTAGGATTAATTTGGGAACTAATTCTAATTTGCTTAAGTAGCTTTAGTTGTTCAACAATGTTAGAACATTTTCAAAAAGCTCTCCTGCTCACTGCTTTGTTTTGTAGAACCTTGGCATCCTTGAACAGTGTTATGCCAGAAGATGGTTGAATATGCTTATTATTATTATTAATTATAATTTGGCATTATAATTTAAATAATTATATTAGCTTTGCAGCTTCTGTGTCCTCCTACTGGTGAGTCATGGACGTGTGTCAAGGTGATCCCAAGTTCGTTTGAATCTTTGGGCTGAATGGGCTGAGACTCATGGAGCAGCTCTTTAAGTGCTGTTCTCTCCGTTTCAGTGGTCAATGCATCAGCTTTTTCCAGCTGCTGCATAATTTCTGTTTTAAAACCAGGGCAGGGCTCAGTGGGTGAGTCCCGGTTCTCTGGTTGATTTGGTGCTGGTTCTGTTGGGTTGGTTTCTATCGTATACGCCAACAGGTTTCCTTCAGCGTCAAGTGTAGCACCACAAATGGATCCAGCAGGCCGAGCTTCATGTCGCCTGGTTTGGATCATGTTGGAAGGAAAAGTAAACACTGTGTCTGGCGAGTCCTGTCTGCCGGTCAAGGATAAAGGCAGGTCTCCAATGACGGGAATGCAAGGTCGTGGAAGGAGCTTTCGATGAGCACCCCAAGAGGTTTCTTCGCCACCACTTGGATCGGCATGTGGGTTGGATTCTCCACTAGAAGGTAAGCTGAGCGGTTGTTCAGCTCAAGCAGGGGTGTGCCCCGGGTGACCAGGTTGGATTCCTGGAAATAAGAAAGGGGTTGGAAGAAAACCTGTGTGTTCTGTATTTGTTGTCCTTTCAGGATGGCTAATCTAATAGGTACACCTGCAGTCTGTGGTGGTATTAGCATGTTTGTTTCGCTAGCCACCTGGCAAGCCTGTGGGATTGTTTGCCCTGATCGCATGACTTCAGGGGTGCCCAGGAAGGAACTTGGGGTCACGTGAGCCTGAGCCCACAGGACCTGGTTACAAGTGTCCAGCTGTGCACCTAGCCGTACCAGAAAATCAGCACCAACAAACACTGGAGGATGTAAATTCTCCACAATGCTGAAAGGATGAGAGAGCTGTCTTGTGCCAATCTGTGCATAAAGTATGCACACCCCCGTTGCTTTCAGAAGCCGGCGAGGCCAGTCTGCTGAGAGCAAATAGTGGCTGTGTTTCGTTTCAGCCAGATGGGGCCTTTCACGGCACAGAGAGCTGTACAGATCTCTGCTGATCGCAGATTTCTCTGACCAAAGAGCCAGCAGCACGTCTGGCATGAATGTGCTTTCCAGGTGCACACCTTCGGCCACTCTGGGGTTATAGGGTTCAACTCCAGAGTGTTTAAGTGAGCAAAGGAAAGATGTGTGGCTGCAGAGAGAAGTTCTCTGATCGCTGCGAAGCGGTGGTGTGTCAGAGGATTCTGAAATCGGCTCTGTTGAAGGCAGAAATGGTGCTAAGAGTTCTTTGGGCTCTTCGGAGCAGGTCACCTGGTGGATAGGGACGGATGGTCCACTTCCAGAAGTAAGAGGCTTGGGGGTCCCCACTTGGGCCCAAAGATGACCATGATGGCAGTCAATGAGTGGAGCTAACCTGTTCAACCGATCCTGACCCACAAGAAAAGGTTCTGTGTCCAAAGTACAGATGTAGATGGGGTGAACAAGGGTCATGTCACGGAAAGTGATGTCTAACCACGCCCGTTTGGTGATGCATGACTGATCCTGAGTGTAGCTGGTGATGCCCACGTTACAGGTCTCCACCTGGAACGGTTTCCCAAGAGACACCATAGCTCTGGTCACCTCATCAAACAAATCTGAGCACATTAGACTGATCTCGGAACCTGTGTCTAAAAGAGCGTTTGCTGTGACACATCCTCCTATAACTGTCGAGCAGTATAAGCGATGCGCGTTTTCACGATGGTTTAGTTCACCTAAAAACCTTAGAAAAGGGGTTTTCTGATCACCTGCTGATGGGATCTTAGAAGGTTGTTGGTGAATTTTTGGTTGGTTCCCCCACTTAATCAGATAAACTCTGTTAGAAGGGGGGACCTGGTCCACGCCTAGTCATGCTGACGTGGGTTTTGGGCCTGGTTTCCCAGGAGGGTCGGCAGGATTGGATGGTGGCGAGGACGGCTGCGGCGCGATCTGACGCACTGTGTCGGCTAGCAACCTGCGAAAAGTCTCCTCCATCTCCTTTCTCATTGACTCTTCCATGCGCAGGTTCCAGCCTTTGTTGTCATGTGTGCTTTTCGGCTTTCCCGACCAGTCAGTTTGCTTACCGTGTCGGGCTGGATCCGGCCTGTGCCAATTTTGAAACCTCTCACCTTCCATGCTGTCATGCTGACCTCTCCTATCATGAGAAGCTTTCTTCTGCTGCGGTTCTACACCGTGTTGCTTCTTGAAACCAAATCTAGTTTTAGGTTTAGAGGGAGGCATCTCATGTCCCTCCAGACCTAACCTCTTTTCTGGTTCGGTCTGAATCTGCAGAACCCTGTTATCACTGTTGACTCCTTTGTTGGGCCGGACACGTGTTTCCCATGCAACCTGCGCGTATTTCCTGATTTCCTGCATGGTAAGTCTCTTGGTTCTACAATGCATGGTAACCTCATACCGCACGCTTTCATGAAGATTATGGAGGAACAAAGATTTGAAAGTGTGGTCTTCCTCCAAGCCGGGAGCATTTCGTCCCTGAAAGTAAGCAGCCCGCAAACGGCGGTAGTACTCCTTTGGAGCTTCAGTTCTCTTTTGCTGAATTGCAAAAGCTCCAAGAGTCGCAGAAGCTGGGTCTGTGAACACAGAATATTCTTCTCTTAAAGCCTGACAAAGAGCTGAGTAACGGTCACGTGTAGCTGGAGGGAGGCTTTCCATGAAAACATGGACACTTCTGGACGTGGTTTTCCAGATAAGCTTCAATTTTTCTCGAGCCGAGGGGCTATATAAGTCTAGCAGACAGCGCTCTACCTCTCTGAGATAGTCATCAATGGTGGATTCTGTATTGCTAGGATCAAAACGCTCTATGTCTCGGGCCAGGGACTCAAGCTGACGCATCTGCAGTCCCTGTTCAGGGATCGGGGCTGGTCCATCTGAGTCCTCTCCTGACGACTCCTGTCTGCGGTAACCACGATAGCAGGGGGGCTCTGGTTCTGACCACCTACCTGGCATCGGCGGCCGTTCGTGGGACGCCGGGGGACCCTCCCTGTCATGAACTCTTGTCCGTGGACGCAGTTCAGAGGAGTGGGGTTTACCTGTGTCCCAGGAACGGTGCTCCCGTCGCCCTGGTGGGGGGAAAGGATCATAGCAGACAGTGTCAGGGGTCAGGTGGGAAGCAGGTGTTTTCCCATGATTTGCATCATGTGCATCAGTCCTGATTGCCACCGTAAGTTGTTTAGGCATTTCTTTCCGTATCACACTGCTATATCTGTCCTGACCTTCGCTTACCCCTCGCTCAGAAGGTGTCTGAGGGCCCAGTTCATCCAATGTCCTCCAGGTGTGATCCCCATGTTTTCCCTCAGATCCTTCTGGCTGCAAGCTAATGAGATCCTCCTCTCGCTCCTCTGTGAGATGACAGCTGCCCTGAGCACTTCTCTGTTCTAGCTCTTTGATTCTTTCCTCAGCTGAGACACGCCTCTCAGTCTCTAGCACTAACCTTCGGTGGTACAACGCAGATAATTCACCCAAAACATCTGCTACCAATCTATCCTTTGGCTTGCTTTGGACCTCCTCCACCAATTCCTGAATTTTTCTCTCACAGTCCTCTATGTTAAACTGATTCAAGCGGTCTTGGTCCTCCGGTGTCATTTTAAGCAGTGAGCTAATGACACCCTGAGCCTCCATTCCAATGGAGGATTCTGGACCTTCAGCTCCTTTGACTGAAGAACCTTTACTATCCATTCTTTGTCAGCTATGGATAGCAGCACAACCACTGTAGCTCAACACTACCCACCAACAACAATTAAATATCAACACTGTGGTTTAGCTCAGTGCTAAACAACAGACAACAAACAACAACGCTGTATTCTAGCTTAGCACTAAGCAACAACGCATACACTTTAGTTTAGCTCAGCGCTAAACAACAACTGCTAACAACAACTGTTAAGTGGCTTCACTAACTGTCAACAGCAACTCGCACTACGACTGACACTTTACTGCAGGAAGTGTGGTCAAATACGTGCGTTTAATTAGGCTGCGCAGGGGAAAATCAACCCTGCGACTTACAACTCCTATGTTTAGGAACGGTTAATATGCTTGTTTAACTTTGAGAATATTAACTGTGAGTGACATGGACCACTAACCTTTCGGCCAGTAATTAAGTGATAAAGCTGTGGCTTTGTTTGTGATGCAAGTTATTTAAGAACAGGTGCTCTACACATGTGTGGAAAAAAGCAAAGTGTTTGGAACTTCAGAGGTGGCAAAGAATGACAGTTAAAAACCGCTAAATTGCAACCTTCGTTTCAAAATCACAGATCAACTCTGACCACTTATGATGAGCAGAAGGGGGAAAAGAAAGGAAAATAATTTAACAAAAATTAAAAGTTTAAAAAAAAATTCAAAAGGAATAAAAAAATTATAATAAGTTGACAAAAATTATTAAAAGGAGTAACCATAAAGAAAGTTTTAAGAAACTGACATTCAAATATCTATTCAGGGAAGCCGAGTGCTTTCACCTGAATTTTTAACCGTGACTGCAACTACCTATCCTGGCCACCAGATGGAGGCAGGGTGCCCTTCACTTTTGGGAAGACTGAGCTGTAATTACACACAATGTCCAGCAGATGGGGAATCGTTTCCCTCATCAAAACAATTATGATGCAATTACACACACGTCCACCAGATGGAGGCAAGGTCTCTCTTTTCAAAGCAGAACACGACACAGGAGATGACTGATCAGTAGCAGACGCTGGAGGCGCTGTACGTTCTAGTCAGTTCAGTCTAACTAACTCCAGGTTTAGAAAACAATATTCAAACCTCAGGTTAACAACCTCAAACCACCACAAACACGTACATATTTAGTAGGAGTATTTCCTTAATCAATTATGACTGAATAGCCCTTTTGGCAAGGTGAGCAGTCAAAATGCTGGAATGTAGATTGTGTTCATTAAATTCATAAGTTGCTGGTTATTCAGTTTAGTCTAAAGGAACGCCAAATAAGTAGACTAGCCCACCCGGGCACGCCAGTAAATGTTATGCCAGAAGATGGTTGAATATGCTTATTATTATTATTATTATTATTATAATTTGGCATTATAATTTAAATAATAAATCATTCAACTCAAAATTCCGCTACAACAAAATATAGTTCAAATGGTGGTGATGTTAGCTATAAGCTTGTAAGTACTTATACCACTAATGCATTAGTTAATTTCAATTCAATTCAATTCAATTTTATTTATATAGCGCCAAATCATGAAACATGTCATCTCAAGGCACTTTACAAAATCAAGTTCAATCATATTATACAGATTGGGTCAGATTATACAGATTGGTCAAAATGTCCTATATAAGGAATCCAGTTGATTGCATCAAAGTCCCGACAAGCAGCATTCACTCCTGGGGGACCGTAGAGCCACAGGGAGAGTCGTCTGCATTGTACATGGCTTTGCTGCAATCCCTCATACTGAGCAAGCATGAAGCGACAGTGGGAAGAAAAACCACCCATTAACGGGAAAAAAAAACCTCCGGCAGAACCGGGCTCAGTATGAACGGTCATCTGCCTCGACCGACTGGGGTTACAGAAGACAGAGCAGAGACACAACAAGAGAGACAAAAAAGCACAGAAGCACACATTGATCTAGTAATCTGTTCTACATTAGATGGTAATAGTCGGTGATCTGTCCTCCCTGGATGATTTCACAGTCAACAGAACGTCAGACCAGGTGTGCCTACTATGAAGAAAAAAAGAGAGAGAACAAAAAGTTAAAAGCTGAAATGACAACAGTCATTTCAATGTAATGCAATGCAAATCTGGAGAACAGTAGACTGGAGAACAGTAAAAATCAGTAGAGTGAGAAAAGTAGGCCCTGATGTCCTCCAGTAGCCTAAGCCTATAGCAGCAAAACTATAAAGGTAGCTCAGAGTAACATGAGCCACTCTAGTTATAAGCTTTGTCAAAAAGGAAAGTTTTAAGATTAGTCTTAAAAGTAGACAGGGTGTCTGCTTCACGGACCAAAACTGGGAGTTGGTTCCACAGGAGAGGAGCCTGATAGCTAAAGGATCTGCCTCCCATTCTACTTTTAGAGACTCTAGGAACCACCAGCAGACCTGCAGTCTGAGAGCGAAGTGCTCTGTTAGGAACATACGGAGTAATCAGAGCTCTGATATATGATGGAGCTTGATTATTAAGGGCTTTATACGTTAGAAGAAGAATTTTAAATTCTATTCTTGATTTAACAGGAAGCCAATGAAGGGAAGCTAAAATTGGAGAAATATGATCCCTCTTGTTGATTTTCATCAGAACTCTTGCTGCAGCATTTTGGATAAGCTGAAGACTTTGAATTGCATTTTGTGGACTTCCTGATAGTAAAGAATTACAATAGTCCAGCCTTGAAGTAACAAATGCATGGACTAGTTTTTCAGCATCACTCCTGGACAGAATGTTTCTAATTTTGGCGATATTCCGGAGGTGAAAAAAGGAAACTCTGGAAACCTGTTTAATATGGGATTTAAATGACATGTCTTGGTCAAAAATAACACCAAGGTTTTTTACTTTATTACCAGAGGCCAAGTTAATGTCATCCAGATTAAGTGATTGGTTAAGAAGTTTATTTTTTGAGGACTCTGGCCCAAAGATTACAACTTTGGTCTTGTCAGAATTTAGATGCAGGAAATTTAAAGTCATCCAGCTTTTGATGTCATCAAGACATGACTGCAGTCGAAGTAATTGATTGGATTCATCAGGATTTATGGATAGATATAGCTGAGTGTCATCAGCATAACAGTGGAAATTAATCCCATGCTGTCTGATAATTTTGCCGATCGGAAGCATATATATAGTAAAGAGAATTGGTCCAAGGACTGAACCCTGTGGTACTCCACAGGTGACCCTAGAGTTTGAGGAAGATTTATTATTAACATGAACAAACTGGAATCTGTCCGACAGATAAGATTTAAACCAGCCTAATGCTTTCCCCTTAATCCCTACAGTATGTTCAAGTCTTTGTAGGAGAATATTGTGATCAACTGTATCAAATGCAGCACTAAGATCTAACAGGACAAGTACAGACACAAGTCCATTATCTGAGGCCATGAGAATATCATTAGTGACCTTCACCAGAGCCGTTTCAGTGCTATGATGAGCTCTGAAGCCTGACTGAAACTCCTCAAGTAGGTCATTGCTTTGTAAATGTTCACAAAGTTGATTAGCAACTACTTTCTCAAGAATTTTAGATAAGAAAAGAAGATTAGATATAGGTCTGTAGTTTACTAGCTCATCTTGATCAAGAGAAGGTTTCTTAAGTAAAGGTTTAATAACAGCTACTTTAAAAACCTGTGGTACATATCCATTTACTAAGGATAGATTAATCATGTCTAAAATAGGACCACTGATCAAAGGGAATACCTCCTTAAACAACTTGGTTGGGATTGGGTCTAACATACAGGTAGAAGGTTTAGATGAAGCTAAGATTTTAGATAGCTCAAAAAGCTCTACTGCTTCTAAACAGTTCAGACACAGCGCAGGTTCTAAAGATTCCTCCAATGCTGCCTTACTTACTGGGGACGAGGTAATCATGTTTGGGAGGATGCCAATTATTTTATTTTTAATGGCATCAATTTTATTTATGAAGAATCCCATAAAATCATTACTACTAAGAGCTAAGGGAATGGTTGAATCAACAGAGCTGCAGCTCTGAGTAAGTTTGGCAACTGTACTAAAGAGAAATCTAGGATTATTTTTATTCTCTTCAATTAATGATGAAAAATATGCTGCTCTAACTCTGCGAAGGGTCTTGTTATACAACAATAGACTGTCCCTCCAGATTAAGTAGGATTCCTCTTGGTGTGTAGAGCGCCATTTTCTCTCCAATTTCCTAACATTGTGCTTCAAGGAACGCAGCTCTGAATTAAACCAGGGAGCCAGCTTCCTGTGAATTATCACCTTCTTTTTCAAGGGAGCTACATTATCTAATGCAGAACGCAATGAGGAAGTCACACTGTTAGCAAATGTATCTATTTGTGAATGGGAAGAAACAGCATTGCTGCCATCTACAGGGCATTTCTGCAATACTGAGGATATTAAGAGGGGGACAGACTCTTTAAGTTTTGATACAGCATTATCCGATAAAGATCTACTATAATGGAACCCTCTTTTGGGGGTGGAGAAATCGGTTAGATTAAACTCAAATGTTATTAAAAAATGATCAGATAGGACAGGGTTGTGAGAGAATACTGTTAATTCTTCACAATCAATGCCATATGTCAGCACAAGGTCCAAAATATGGAGCCGAGAGTGCGTTGGCTTATGCACATTTTGAGCAAAACCAATTGAATCTAGGATAGTTTTAAAGGCTACACTAAGGTTATCACATTCAGTGTCAACATGGATGTTAAAATCACCCACTATAATAACCTTGTCAGTATTTAACACCAAATCAGATAAGAAGTCTGACAGTTGATCCAAAAACTGAGTGTAAGGGCCTGGTGGACGATACAAAACAATAAACAGAAGAGGTTTTATTGCTTTGCAGTTTGGATGAGGGAAACTGAGGGTTAAATGTTCAAAAGAACTGTAATTATTAATTGGCCTGGGACTAATTAATAAATCAGACTGAAAGATGGTTGCCACTCCTCCTCCTCTTCCCACAGATCTGGGAATGTGGAAATTTGAATAACTGGAGGGATTTGCTGTTATGAACTCATTTATGCTGGGATAAATGATCTGGTCGGACTTGTGACCGACGAGGTTTATCCGGCAGGCTGTGAGAACCCCAATGTAACTGCAATTAGAGTTTAAATCCTTATTCGTCTATCACCATCCAATGATATTGTCTCTGTATTAATGTCAGATGTTAACTCCAAAGGAGGTTAGCTCTGATTTCTGAATAACCAGGCAACTGTGAATTGGATTGAACACAAAACAATGTCTATTCCGCAGTCGTTGGTTTTATTGAACCAAAAGCAATTCCCTGTTACAGTAATTCTCTGATTCAACAACTTTGGAATTCTTACTCACTACTGGATCTAAAACATGCAAAATATATATGTGGGAATAAAAGAACAAAGCAAAAATAAACAATGGATTAAAATGAGCGGTTAGCAGATCTCAACTCAACTCACGGTTGTTTAAACCACACTCAGAACATCGGCATTTGACATAGCATTGACAGACAGAGCAGCTTTGAGAGTCCCACCGGACGCTTTGATGCCTTACAAAGCTATCAGCTAAGCTACCTACAGTCCAGTCATCCGACACCCTCCCAAGATGGCTGCTACTATGACGTGTGGTCTATCAATTTACGTGAAGCGTGAGGGGAGGTCCTAATGACGTAACCATGCTTACGCTGATGGGGTAATGCCTCGCTTCGAGAGGGCGCGGCTAACTGGGAGTTTAAAGCAAAAGCCGCGGAATGAGCTCGGACAAAGAGATTAAACTGATAAGAAGAAGCGAAAAGAGAGAGGGGGGGGAAAGCAGGGAAGAAGATAGAACAGAAATGAAGCAATGACCCACGGCGGGGTTATTGATGAATCACAAATCAACACAGCAAAATCAAAATGTAAAAATGCATGCACATACAAAGAAAATATTCAGCAAAATAATTCCAACTTCGTCGTGGAATAAAAGCATTAACCTAAGCCTACAAATTTCTACGTCTGCCCAGGCACTTCTAAACACCCTGTTGGTGAGACAGAAATAAAAGGGGAGAACCCGTTACTTTGAGGTGCCTCGGGGCTGGTCCGGAGTGAAAATCCCGGCCTCGGTCCGGAGCGCTCCGGATCACGCGACGTCCTGAACGCGTCTTGACGACCGCAGGTGTCCGCAGGCTGCAGCGGGGACCAGACTGAGAGAGTTCCTTCGTCTTTCTCTCTCTCTCTGGGCTCCTAGACGCTTGTTGGGCCAAACAACGCGTCGTCCTCTCTCGATCACTGGGAGATAAGGCGGCTTCCAGTATTTGATCAGAGGGAATTAAAGGTACCTTTTTGAGTCGACCTCCTGTGTGAAAAGCAGGGAACAACGTTGCGTCGAAAAATCTCGGTCCAGCGAGAAACTCGAGCACGTGGCGTGTGGGTAATTAATCCACGGAGTACAGCTGTATGTCTCCTCAGCTTGGCAGCGAGCCAGGGAAGAAGGCCGATTGCGAGGTGCAACCGAGTTTTATCAACTTTACCCTAGCAACGTTATCGGTTGCTAGGGCGCCGGCCATTTTGGGCCGCGTTGCATGATGGGAGTTGGTGGCCATTTTGACCACCTTGCATCATGGGAAATGCAGTCCGTCATGTCCCGAATTAACGCAGGTTTGTCACGTCCTGACATGGCACAACAACAGTAACAGCATTGTATAAATATTTTGTCTTCTCTGTGCAGAACAGCACCTCACTTTCTTTCTTTAAAAAAAAAAGGAAAAGGCTTTCACATGGAAAGGTTTTCTTTTTCTCAGTTGGGTTTTCAAAATAAAATGGGAAGTGACATGAAACAAATATGTTGATGAAATTATGTTGCAGAGAACTTCAACTGTCAGACAACAACAGTTAAGACACACATTGAAAGCATTCTGTTAAGAATTATTATGAATTTACTGCAGATACATTTGAACTTAAAGATTACTCTTTTAACTAATAATTAAATTGCAGAGCTCTGGGAGCTAACTAATTGTGCACAGAAATATCTTGAATGTGGAAGTGCTTGGAGGATGTTTTAATAAATAACACATGAATGGGTGTTTTGATAAGAACACTAATTACACCTTGTTTCTGTTCCCCAGTGGAAACAAGGACTCGTGTCTGCAGACCATCTTCACAAAGTGTTTTATTAGGCAGAAATGCAAAATAAAATGCTAATGGCCCAATCCAGAACTGAACATTAATTACCATCCAGCTCAATCGTCCAGCCTGCGAGAGAGGAACCAAGAAGAGGACTGGGGATGCAGAAGCCAGAGAACTCTGATTCCTCATTCTTCAACGGGAGGAGTTGCCTGAAGAGACCCTAAGCGTGATTAGATTAATTTCTGCCTTGAGCCCTGAATTGCCTGAAGGCTTTCTTAACTTTGCGTTCTTGACGTTTCGGACTCTTTTCACATGGTGTTACTGTTTGTTTAACTGCTCTGTTCCACGGACTCACATGTTTGACTGTTGGTGTGATGACATCTACACTTTAATGTTACATCATGTTGATCAATATGGGTTTATGAAAAAATGGAAACTGTTTGCTTCAGACACACAAGGATCTATGGTTTATGCACCCTTTTGATTTGATATAGGAAGAACCAGGATCGGATTGGCTCTAAAGATCTTTTAATATTAGCTGGTAATGTTAACACTTAGATTCAATACAGGGTTTTCAGGCTCAGATTGGCCGAGAGCAGATCTCCCTGGGAGGGGGGCCTTGCAGTTTTTACTACCCCCTGGGGGGGGTAGCTTTTTCTGGGGTTCCCTTGCCCGCACTGAACCTCTCCTGCCTTTGCTCCTGATGTTGTAAGTTTGGAGTGGTGGATTATTGTCCATCGGAGGGGTGAGTGGAGAAAGGAGTAAGAGGGTATTCAGGGTGGGGAAGAGTAGACGGATTCGACCTTGGTTACTGAACAGGTTTTAGCTTATCTAGTCTAATGTAATTTCAAAATAATGTGCGCATAGGTACCTAAAACAGGCCTTACATAATTAGATGAATCCTAAATTGTAGATAAAAGCTAAACCTTTGATCTTGTGTGTTAAAGCTCTATGAAGCATTCATGTTGATCTGTACTAAAAGTTCCAGCACTACCCGGTTCCAACACGGGAACCCTTTGGGTCCCACTTTACGAGTTTACAGAAATGGTTCCTCTGTGCTTTGTTCACATTTCCATATGATGGGTCATCTTGTTTTGTCTTGATGCTGACGACGCCATTATAGAAAAAAAAAAAAAAGAGAGGAATGTTATAAGAATTATTATTCTGAAGTCACTATGGCCTCACACCACTCGGACAGAGGAGGCCTGGAGACCTGATGTCTGTGTATAAGATCCACTGTTTGCCGAGTGCAAGGCTGAATGCTGCGTAGAATGATTGTTGTCTATGATAGACTGTCTTTGTTATGTCTCAAGCCAAGGCCACGGTGCAGTATTAGGGGAAGCCTGAAAAGCGAGGCAGGCAGAGACAGGGCAGACGCAGACTGCAGCGGGACCGTGGGGTGCGATTTACTCTCCATCTACGTGATCTCTGCTCTGTTTCTCAATAAAAGTGCTGGAACATCATCACCGCTGTCTCCTCATTTAGTAAAGATGGGAACTCAGTTACTATTGTTTAGAATTCCACCCAAAACTCCCATAACATGACCCCACAAGGGGTTTGAATGAGATTCAAAGAGGCACCTTTAAGATACAATAAGCTTCGCGAAATACAACATGCATGAGAAGAAATACAGTGATGTATGATTTTACAAATATTGACTCCCTGAAATCTGAAAGCTAAAATGTAAAAATAATGTTACTGTACATGTCTTTTCTGTTTTCTCTCTTGAATGAAAGGACTTTCATAATGTGAGCTGCCTGATGTTTTGTTGTTTTAGGGGTGTGACCTTTAGTATAAGCCCTATGCGTTTCTGTCACACTCCATCACATTTTTTTTGATGTAGTCTGAGTTTCTATTTTGATCTATGAAAATAAATAAATAAAAAAATAAATAAAAAATAAAAAAAAATAGGGGACACCGCTAAAAGAAATTCATTTTGCACCAAAATGTAAATATACGTGATGAAAGCATAGAGCAGCTTAACAAATTTCTCAAATGGCTACATCTTGATTGTACTATTATTGTGGTGACCATAGGCTACATGTATCCCCAACAACACAACGCCTGATGGCTCAGTAATAAAAGCATTAGAAGGATTGCGTACGCTCTCAGAAACCATGCACAAGCACTTAGGAATCTCTAACCCGTTCGAGGAGTGGATGACTGGTGTGTTTGGCAAGTGGAAAGGTTATTATGTGTCTTTTATCTCACTTGCAGTATTTGTAGCAATATTGATTACATGTGGTTGTCGTTGCATTTCATGCATTTGCTCATTGACAGTCCGCCTCATATCCTCCACCATTGAGGAACGGGACCCCAGAGTTACGATGCCTTTGTTAGTCACAGCACCTGAGGAGGAGAACGAGGAAACTGGGTTTGAGCTTATGCATGTATAAGGTTTCACCTGAAGTATTACTGTTGTTTGGGAACATATGTGTTTTTCTTTTACTACTTATTGTCGTTACAATACAATCCAGTATTTACCATAGGTGTCATAACAAACCAGTAAATTTAGGGTTTTCTACTGCAATAGTTTATGGGTGAACTCTTAAAAGAGTTCAAAAGGGGGAATTGTGGAATGTATTAACTTTGATCTATTTTTATACACTTGTATGAAGGTTTAACATGTTTTTATATGCTTCTATATGCTTTTATGGTTCAAAGTAGAATGTGAGTAGATTAGGGTAAAATGTGCTGTTCGTGCAAGTTACTGGAGGAGAGTCCCAAGGCCAGGTCAGCAATTAGCAGAGGAAAGGTTTTCAAGGCCACCACCAGCGAACCAAGAAATAAGAACAACAACTCCATATATGGTATACCAGATGTTAGGGAGTATAACGGAACTGTATACGTCATTATGTTCGTGTGACTCTGAAAATTCTCTTTTGAAGTTAATAAAAAACAAGCTGGAACGGCAGGGAGAGCAGAGTCAGAGCCGCAGCGCGCAGATGCAGCGGGTGCACCTGCTCTCCCTTCACGAAGGTGAAACTAAATTATGCGTCCATGGCTGAGTTTTTGATTTAAGTCCTGCACACGAATTAACGAACCCGGGGAAGCACAGACGGCTTCAACACGTTCCACTAGTCCAGGTCTGGTCAATCATATTTGGTGATGCGCCATTTAGTCACATCATCAGGGGGTCTGTTAAGATATCAACTGTGTCAGTGAAACAGACCACTTAACCCAGGAACTACATGCCCCACTTAGCTAGCACCAACACAAGGATATGACTAAAATCTGTCAGATAGCGTCCCAGAGGTGACACAGTTTCTCTACTGATAACACAAGAAGTGTACTGCCCTTGGATGGGTGGGTACCAAGATTGCTTCAGGAACAATCAGGGCTTCTTGTCGATCAAAAGCCCATCAGCGCTGATGTGTCTATAACCCTTTCTCTGCCTTTAGTAAATTAATGTTCTCCTCCACCTTCTCATCAGTTCCACCTGCCGTTCCTAATCAAGCCCGGACTCAGTTCACCTGCCATCCTCCCTACTTAAGCTCACCTCAGCCAGCTCTTCCCCGCCGGATCGTCTGCTCACGGTCCTCCATTCATCCGGCATCCTGTGCTCCATTCGTCTGCCTGCCTGCTCCCTTCGTCTGCTTTCTTCAGTTCCGTCATCCAGCTCCAGCCATCTCCACTATCCCTCTGCTGCAGCCTGGTACAATTTGGTTCCTCAAGCCACTATCCAACGTGGCTCTGTGTGTGGCTGAATTCGGGTTCAAATCCACCAAACCTGACATACAGACTTATATCTTATGTTGAAAAGCTCAACTGAGAAAAAGGAAGTGTTTTCATACCCTAGAGCAGATCAAGTTGTAATTGGTTGATACTCAGGCAGTGGGAGTAGCGTAGGGAGGAGACAGGAAGCAGTTCTGTGAATCAGCTTCACCTTGACATGCATCAAACCAAAAAGACTTCTAAATAAATACTCCTATTACCTAAAGCGAAGAGCAATTCTAACCCCTTTAATTTTATAAGTTAATAATCTGTTGGCAGAAAGTTTATCTACTCAACCCTGGCTACCTCCCTCTGTTTCTCCCCACGGTGCTCTCCCTGTGCAGCACCGTGGGTGGCGAGCGCAGGGAGCCAGGTAGCCTTCTGAGCTGAAGGGAGAGCGCAGATGCCCTGGGAAAGCCAGCAGTCCAGCAGTGAGGTTAACACGGGCGCCTGGAGAGTCTGCAGGCTGGCAGGCAGGCAGACAGAAACAGAGTAAGATGGAGGACAGCAAGCTTGAGGCGGAGGAAAGAGGAAGACAAAGGACACTGGGAGTTGAGAGGCGTGAGCAGACGAGGGAAGGACGATGATGAACCAGCAAGGATGAGCTTCTTCTTCTTCTTCTTCTTCTTCTTCTTGTGTTTTATGATGGTAGGCAACAACTTTTGGAGCATTACAACCACCAACTGAAATGGAGTGTGGATCAGGATTGAACTAATCCAATATCCTACTACTATTACTACAAAAAAAAAAACCTAAATCCTCTTTATCAAATTAGTCTTTTTAAGATATCTCAATAATAAAGAATAACCCTCTGATTTAGAGTCCACGTCTTAAAGGTGTTTTATGTTTAACTTTAATTTATTGGTGTTACGCAATTTCAGGACGTGACAAACCACATTTCCCATGATGCAATATGGTCAAAATGGCCACCGACTCCCATCATGCAACCCGGTCAAAATGGCCACCGGCCATAACAACGAGATAACGTTGCTACGAAGTGGTTTAAAAGCGCTGGGCGCACTGAAATCTGTCTTCTTCACTGGCGCCACGCCTACTGGGAAGACACACACAGCTGTTCACGCCGTTGGGATTTCCCCCACATGCCATGTGCTCGATTTCTCGCTGGACCGAGAATTTCCGAAGCAAATCCATCCCAGTTTTCCTGCAGGAGGTCAACTTTAAAAAGTCTTTGACTTCGATCAAAGACTGAGAGCCACTTATCTCCCAGTGACCGTCACGGAACTACGTTTTTGTTTTGGCCAAACAAAACGTCGAAGAGCCCAGAGACTTCGGGGTTCCCCTTTTCCTTGCTATCTGACGGACCTACGTTCGCCGAAGCGCTCCAGGACGCCCGCGGATTCGGAGCTGGGACCTCCCCCATCAGACAACACAAGTAAAACGGGATTTTCCCCTTTTATTTCTCTTTTCACCCATAAGGTGATATATTTTGTGCCTGGAAAGAACCTATTAGGATTTAGTTTAATGCTTGATTACTCCGAGATTCTGATGTACAGTATGTGCATGCTTTTTGTAAGTGATTTTGGCTGTGTTTGGTTTGTGGTGTTATAAGTTGATCCTGCCGCGGCTCGATCTTCTCATCTTTCCCCCCTTTCTTCCCTTATCTTCAGTTCAATCGCTTTGTCTGAATTTTCCAGTTCGCGCCCTTTCTTTGAATTCCTTAGTCAGGCGTAGACCACCTCTCTGGTCAAGGCACCTCCCACACTAGCGTAGGTGCTGAATACGTCATTAAGACCTTCCCCTTATGCATCACGCAAGGTTGAAGGTTAGGTGTCGTCATAGTCGCCATCTTGGGAAAGTGCAGCGTAGCTAAGCTGTTAGCTAGCTTGTTGTAAAACACTGAAACGTCCATCTAGTTTCCCAAAGCTATTTTGTCTTTCAATGCTGCTACGTCAAGTGCCGACGTCTTGAATGTGATTTTCAAACAACTGTGAGTTGAACTAAGAATTACTACCGCTCATTTTAATCCGTTTTTGACTTGTTTTATTTTCATTTCTTTTGCATGTTTATTTGTGTAGTGAGTAGAGTTTCCTAGGTTATTGAATTAGAATAATTACTGTGACAGGAAGTTGTTTTGGTTCAATAAATAATGTGTGGAATAGTAATTTTTTGTGTTTATTTCGATCCAGAGTTTGCATGGTCTTCAGAATACAGAATTACCTCTTTTTGAGTTAACAACTGAGATCAGTGCCAAGACATTTTCATTGTATTGGCGATAAAGGAATAAGGATTAAACTCTAATTGCAGTTATAATCTGAGTTATCAACGCTTGCTGGATAAATCTCATCGGTAGAAACCGATCAGACCACCCTGTTCCGGCATAAATTAGTTCATAACAGCTAATTAATAAATTGGTTAATTATTGGTATTAATCATTACAAGCTTATAGCCCTGGGATCACCACCATTTGAACCATATTTGTTATAGCTACCATTTGAGTTTGAATGACCTATTATTAAAATTATAATAGCAAACTATAATTTGCTATTATAATTATAATAATCATATAATAATCATATTCAAACAGTTTTAATAATAATCATATTCAAACAGTTTTCTGGCATAACATTGGTTTAAAATCTATGAACCGATTCATTTCTCTCAATTACATATTTAGTGCAAAATAATACAACGTGCTCCACTGTTTCTTCTTGAAAACAAAAATCACACTTCCCTGTAACATGTTTCCCTATTTTAAATAACGTGCAATTTAAACCTGGATGACCAAAGCGTAACCTTGATATTACTATTTGCTCCTTTCTATTCCTTTATGTTTTTTCTCAAAAAGCCTACTTTTCTTTGAATATTATAAAACCATCTTCCAGTTCTTTCTTCTTCCCACTGTTTCTGCCATCTTGCGCTAATCCTTTTCTTAATTACTGATTTTGTTTCACCTTTACTAAATGGAACTATATATTATAGCTTATATCAATAAGACTACGTTTACTTGCTTGTTTTGCATATTTATCCGCCATCTCATTCCCTTTTATTCTTACATGAGAAGGAATCTATATAAAATAAACTATTAATCCCATTTCTTGAATTCTAAACAATAATTGCTGAATTTCTACTAATAAATCAGGTCTGCTGTCTGAATGATTGTGTTTAAATGAATATAATGCTGAACTAGAATCAGAGCAAACTAAACTTCTTAATGGTCTGATTTCTTCAATCCATTCTAAGGCCAACATGATACTATTCAATTCAATTCAATTCAATTCAATTTTATTTATATAGCGCCACTTGATGAAACATGTCATCTCGAGGCACTTTACAAAGTGAAAATCAATCATATTATACAGATTGGTCAAAAATTTCCTTTATAAGGGAACCAGTTGATTGCTTCAAGGTCCCGACAAGCAGCATTCACTCCTGGAGAAGCGTAGAGCCACAGGGAGAGTCGTCTGCATTGTCCATGGCTTTGCAGCAATCCCTCATACTGAGCAAGCATAAAGCGACAGTGGAAAGAAAAACCACCCATTAGCGGGAAGGAAAAACCTCCGGCAGAACCAGAACCGGGCTCAGTATGAACGGTCATCTGCCTCGACCGACTGGGGGTTACAGAAGACAGAGCAGAGACACAACAAGAGAGACAAACAAGCACAGAAGCAAAACATTTCTCCTGTGTAAACTGAAATTCCATCACTGATTCGTTTACCTGATTTAAAATTAAATTCTGGAACTACAAACGAAACACCATTCCTATTATTTGAATCTTTTGAAGCATCCGTAAAAAAAATTACATATCTTTTCTTTATCTATATATTGTTGAACCATACTTGATTCTGAAATATCCTCTTTGTTTTTCCGTTTATACAGCAATGTTAGATCCGTATCAATATCAGGCAACAGAGATGGATGAATTAATTACCTAATAACTGTTTTAATGACATTTGAGATAATTCAAGATCTTTCATAGTACTATCTCCTGTCCATCCAAAAGAATTTAATTTCTTCTTCCCTTTTTCCCAACTTAGTTTTAAAATTTCCTGACATGGATGAATTTCACAATGATTCTTTAACTGAAACCAGCAAGTGGAAAGTAATTGTAATCTCCTGAATTGTAGTGGCATTTCTCCCATTTCTACTTGTAATGCTGAAGTTGGTGTTGTTCTTATGGCCCCTGTGCATAATCTCAATGCTTGATACTGAACAATATCCATTTTTAAGTAATGACACTGATGCTGAACCAAAAGTAATACATCGATAATCAAAAAGAGACCTAATCAAACCTGTATAAATTGAGTGCTTTCCACTCAGCTCCCCACTCATTCCCAACCAAACACCTCATAACATTTATAACTCTTTTGCATTTATCGATCATCTTCTCAATATGAACTTTCCAAGTAAGCCTTTCATCCAACCATATACCCAAAAATTTAAATTGTTTTACCCTTTCCAAGTCATGTCTATAAATTTGTAACTTTATTTCTTCAGAAACTTTTTTCCATGTAAAATACAAAACCTTTGTTTTATCCACAGAAATCTTGAATCCCCCTTTAAAGGACCAATCTTCTATTTTATTAATGGCTTCTTGAACTTATTTAATGATGAAACTCACATTTTTACCCCTCTTCCAAATTGCTCCGTCATCAGCAAATAAAGAAACACCCATTTCATTTTCCACATCTTCAAACATATCATTAATCATAATAGAAAAAAATTGACTAACTATGCTTCCTTGGGGAATACCATTTTCAACATAAATATTTCCTGAAAATTGGTTTCCTATTCTTGCGAGGATGAGCTGACTGGAGAGAGTCTTTATAGCAGAGCTTGCAGGTGGACTGAGTTTCCCTAATTGGTCATGGCAGGTGGAAGTGATCAGATGAGGAGTGGAAACTGGGTGTATAGAAGAAGGAAGTTGCCAGAAACTGTCCAGGGTGAGGCAGGGAAAACTGAATCCTGACAGAATGGTTTTGAAACAGGCCATTAAACTGTAATATTAACCTGTAAACAGTAACCCATTGTTTCTCTTTATAAGCATCAAAGTCTCAATTTATGAGACTTTAAACCTGTTTCATTCATCTAACATTTGTTTCATTGATAATGCACACAATCACACTTTTAACCTCATGCAATTCAGTCCTCTAAAAAGTATCCTGTTGTAAGTATCCTGTATCCAAAATTAGGCTGCAATGCAGGGCCGGCCCAAAGCACAATAATAAACAAAATAACCACAATAGCTAAATATAAAAATTCCCAAAATGAATATGAATTATCAATAATATCTAATAATTTCAAGGAAAGTAAATTTAGCAGGAAAAACAAAACCCAAAACAGTAACCATATACCAAGAAAATCACAAAATATAAATTCAGGCTCCTACAATTATTTTGGTGCAAAACTAATTTTCTTAGTGGTGTCCCCTTTTAATTTTCATCCACATCGTGTTTTATGAAGCATACTATATCTAAAGTTTCCTCTTTAAATATTTTCACCTTAACACATCCATCAATGTGTTTTCTAATGTGCATTTTGTTTTTAATTGTGTACAAGAAAATCTGAAGTGAAATGCAGGAAGGTGTGTCTGCCGAACTCATCTTTGTTTCTGTTGCTGAGAGGTCAGTTGAAGGTTCTCCAATGTTTCTGTTTCAGCCCCTGCCATTAGTCATCCATTTTGAGTGTTCCTTTTGTGGCTCCTATGTCTTAGTTCTGATCAGCAGCATATCCTCTTTCTCTTCAAGAGCATTCATCCATAAATTCCCATCCTCCAGTTCACGGGTCTGAAAACAGAATCAATTCTGCCAGCATTTTGAAAAATAAAGTCTTTCCAAAGAAATTTCTTGAAAAAAAATCAGATTGTGTAGTATAAACAATGAACATCTTCTTAATCCATAGTGTAGTGTCCATAAGTTAGAAAAAAATACAGTAAAACAGTCGCAAACATTTCAACCACAGTGTTCCCTTTAAAACAAAATAGTCAAAAAAAGTCTTCACCTTTCCCCCAGGTGTGAATGCCTTTAAAATTTAAATAAGCAAAACATTTTACAGTGAATGATTTCATTCTGGTCCTTTTAACCAAGTGAATTTACTGCTTGTATTGCCTTTTAATATATACAACTTTCCAAATTAAAAACTTTAAAGTGAATGACACTGATTAACACTTTGTCCCACATAATATTCATCAACATTCCTATTTCTTTAACTTTATGTGCTTCTAGTGTTTTCTACCACAACAATAGTTTTCCCCCTGCAATTCAGCATAGAGAACACTGTTTAAAACAACCTCCAACAACAATAATCGAGCTACACAGAATAATAAAATAAAATAACCTCTAAGCACTAAGCCCTTTCGTATATTTACAATCCAAGTGTGCCCTTATTATATGAGAAAGCTATATTTTGTTGATCTGGTCGCAGACACTCTGTGTCCTTCAATAATTATTAGGAGTTACCTTTCACCCCTTCTACAGACATTATCTGATATTTTTTGTGCTGCAGTTCCTGTCAAAGGCCAAAACATACTAACACAACAATACATTCAGATGTTTACCTTGAGTTATAATAATCATAACATTCGTTCTAGTCTCTTCCCAGGCTATCCTGTCTGGAAATTGTTCAAGGTTTTGCCTCAGCTTTCAGCAAAACTCCTAAGAAAAGCAACCAATCTTCAATTCAGTTATTTTATGTCATATTTATTTAGTATTTAACTAAGACTCCTTTTATTAGTGGTTGAATATGTATTGCAACACAGCTGATTCCTGCATCCAAGGCAAATTTATAGATTTTGATCTAAGCCAAAGCTGATCCCCCTGAATTTAAACATGTATTAACTGAAAAACCAGGTTCATTTTGTATATCAATGACCTTGCAAATGTATTTTTTTATTTTTATTATTTTTTCCCCCCAGTGTCCGGTCTAGCAATATGGCAATAAGAATTGTTGTTTTAATGCCAAATAGAGCTGGTTTCCGGCAGAGGCCATGGGCTCGCCCCCGCGGCTCCTGGGGGCTTCGGCATTGCGGCGGCTGGGGGATTTTCTCGGGGTCGTCTCTCCTCCTCCCTTGGTGGGGGGGCAGATTTCCTGTGTTGGCCCCTCCTGGGTGCCCTGCTTTGGGGGCCCCTTTGGGGGTCTGGGGTTATGGGTCCCCCGGCGCCTACCTCGGTGCTCGGGGGAGGCAGATCTTTGGTTCTTCACATCCACTATTGAGCATTTTTCTTTTGGACAAATTTTACATACACCAGTGCACTCTCACAAACACCTACAGGTGGTGGGTTCCAGGTACTCAGTGTTGACTTCTATACAGAATGCCCATCATTTATTTATTTAAATATCTATTTTCTCTCAGCTATCACATTATACGTGTTAGATTAAATAATACATATAATTCAGCAATGGTATCAAGGTATTACTTTATTGTATCTGTTATACTATATCTGTTGGTTGTGCTGTTCTTTTTACATCTCTTTTTGCAGGTGATGAAGCAGACTGAAGACGTTTTATCACTCTCTCCCTTTCATCTCCTCTTTCTTTCACCTCTTTTCTTTTTTTTCTCTTCTTGTTCTTCCTTTACTCTTCTACTTTCCCATTGTCCACATAATTTGATTACCTCCCGCATGAATCACAATAAAGCTATTCACATGTATGAATCAAGCCGAGCACTATGTCGAAAGCTGATTGCTCCACTTGTGAAAGTGAAATCTGTCGAGCTCTATTTGGCATTAAGACAACAATTCTTATTGCCACATTGCTAGACAGGACACTGGAGAAAAAAAAAAAAGATCAACCAGGAAATATTCTAGATATTATATCTCTGTGGAGTCGCATGGATCAGTTAGAAACTGGGTTCTTACTCTGAGGGTCCAGGTTCTTCACCGAAGTACGGAAGTTGATCTTTGGACCGGTCACTCCTCATAGATGGACAGCTGGATCCTGGAGGTTCTGCTCTGTTCTCCTTTAGATCACAATCCTCCATCTTCTGGACTTCAGTGAGCCTGAGATAGAAACCAGAACCAGTCAGTACCCAGTGGTTCAGGTCCAGTCAGTGTCTGTAAAGCAGAAAGCTGATTCCCATCATGTGTGTAGAGGACCAGAGGAACCTGAGTTCAGCAGGTACCATCTGGGTCTGGATTGTCCTCTCCTTCACTACTTCATGCACCTCCTGTTGTCTGCTGGCTGATCTCCTCAGAACCATCTGGAGAAGTTCTGGTTTATTTAGAAAATGAAGCTAAAACTGAGTGTGAAACCTTTTCAGGTCTAAACTGGAATCATGTTCCAGGTCTGTAGAAACATCCAGAGTGAGGTCGGATGTAGTGAATGAAGGAGGGAACATTTCCTCTGAAGTACTAATGTGTTGGTTCTCAACACAGCGGCCCGCTCGCATGTTGGAGCCGGCTCCTGTTAGAGAGCCTTCAGTTAAAGCAGCGGTTCTGAAACCTTTCAGGTCCAGACCTCCTTCAGAGGAAGATGTTCTGCTGGTCCCTCTGCTGAGAGTCAGAACCGCTCAGAGACCAGAACATCAAGAGAAACCAGTAAAAAATTCACTTTTTAACATTTTAACATCAGTCTGAACATCAGCATCACCTGAGGAGCAGGTGAGCAGCAGCAGTTACCATGGTAACATAGCAGAGAGACAGCTTTACCTGCTAACAGTAACATGACTTCACAGCAGAATCTGAAAACCCTTTTAAAGGATTTAACAGAGTTTTATAGAAAGGCAATAAATGCTTCTTCTAACTTATTGTTTAAAATTCCTTAAACACTAAATTACTTTTTAAGACAATTAGTTCTTGAATCAATAGTCCTCCTGTTAGAAATCAAATCTATCTTTTACTGACATCTGTCCGCCTCAGTCGGCCTGTCTTCTCTGTTTACCACCACAGACCCTTCGTCTTCAGCCCTTCGTCTTCAGCCCTTTCTGCCGTCTATTCCCGCTGTGATCTCCTGTTGCCTTGCTGTCTCCTGCTCACCCTGGACACTCTCCTGCCTGCACTACATTATTGTTGTTTCATCTTTTCAATAAACCTTTAAAGAGCAACACCGTGTCTGGCTGAATTTTCAGGTTCTCTGTCAAGCGAAGCATCACAGCTGGTTTGTGCTGCACATTTTTTATTTGCATTCATCACATTGAAAGTCTTAAAGATCGTCATGCTTGCTGACTCTATAGTTTCTAGGTGGGATGTGTAGCAAAGATGAATAAAGATGCTGCAGCTTGTAACTCTTCTCTTGGGCCATCCTGCAGGTCATTGTCCAGAAGAACAGCAGAAATGTTTTTATTGAAGATTTTACCACATGATGTGCTCAATCAGAATAAAGATGTTCCTCTCAAAAATATTTTATTTAGGAGGAACATCTTGATGTTTCAACTCCTTTATGACCAAAGTTATATTCAGGTTACCTGACGTTTTTCTATATTTATTTCTTTGACTGTAGAATCAAAAATGTGCAGGGAGTGTCCTTCTGCTGTTTTGTCCAAGACTTCTTCAACTTTCAGTATCTGACAGTTATTCAGTATTAATTGTGTTTATGACTGAGCAATAACTGTTTAAAGCAACAAACTTTAGGCAAGTCCTGTCTGCTGAATAGACGCAGTGAGAGCATTAAAAGTGACGCTGTTACAAACTAGTCTGCATGAACTGCTGAACAACATTTCTGGGCTGTTTTTATTTCATATAAACTTCGATATTTGTCAGTATGGTCTGCTATGTGAAAGTACTAAAACTATTTAAAATAGAATTTATATGAACAAAGACAACAGGCGATAATAAAACAGATGCTAGACAACTAAACACATCTGGATCAAACATGCTGCAGCCGTACAGAAAACCAGGAAACCAGGAAATACAAGGAAACGCCTCTGAAGGAGCAACTGGATCCAAAACCAGGAGAAAAAGGAGAGAAAAACGAAAGTTGTGTATGTAACTACGGTTCTATGAATGATGGATGACTGCCATGTTCCCTTCAGGCATGCACAGTTCGAGTAATTATACCAACAGAGTCACACCTGTGACGCTGGATGACCAAGCTATATAGCCTGGTGTCATCCTTGGCTCTGTTCCTACAGAATCTTCTCGCAGATACAAGGATTCAGAGTGACAGAGAAACTCTGGCGGTCATCTGAGATTCATAAAACCGTAGTTACATACGTAACATTTGTTCTATTTCATCCCTCCTGACTGACAGAGGGCGATGCTAAAAGCACTGAATGACTAATGTCAACAATGTCACAAGGAATCCTGAGCACATACCTCTCTGAGAGTGCTCAAGAGAACCTTGTAAAAGGACCTGACCCAGTGGATGAGGGGCAGCCACATTGACATTGTAGAACCTTGTGAAGGTGGTCGGGGAAGCCCATGATGCAGCAGCACATATTGCTTCCAGCGGGACCCCTGTCAAAGCCCCCCAGGAAGCAGAGATGGTCCTGGTGGAATGTGCCCTCTCACTAACCAGTAGGGAGCAGCAACCTGCAGCGTAGGCGTGGCAGATGACACTAATAATCCAATGGGACAGACGCTGCTTGAAAAGAGGACAGCCTAACCTCGGGCCCCCATAACATAGGAAAAGCTGATCCGAGCGTCTTAGATTTATGGCGGCCGCAATGTATGCCTCCAACGCCCTTACTGGGCACATTAACTCAGACCCATCCTCAGTTGCACCTGATTGAGGCTGAAACCAAGCCAACCGCAATGGCTGGTTACGGTGAAAAGGCAGAAATGCAGTATTAGGCCACAGCAGGGGTCGGGAACGTATGGCTCGCGAGCCAGATGTGGCTCTTTTGATGATTTCATCTGGCTCGCAGATAAAACAAAATATCACTGGTATTGTTTTCATTGGGGTTTTTCGCGCATGCGCGGCGGACTGGAAGGCAGAAGGCGGGCGCAAACACATAGCGGGCGCAAACAAAGGAAACTGACCAGTTCTCGACGTATTTTTCTTCTTTAGATAACGTATCACAAGATCGTTTTAAGAGTAAGTTGATGGTTGATATCGGTACATAGGCACCAGCAACTCCCGCAACGCCATGAGGGATTAAGCGGGTCAGAAAATGGATGGATGAATGGATGTTCACACATGTTTGTGTAACAGCAGAAAGCGGAGACAGTCGGACACGGACTGCGCCTCAGCAGAGAGGAAGACCCGCCCGGTAGGTTAAAAATTTTCACAAAGGATTATTTTGGTGTTTTTGTCTTATTAAAATGGGTGGGGGTGTCGGCGACGTTGCAGCGTAAACACAGACGTACTAGTGTGCGTGAATATCGGCCGCTGCTGCGCATTGACTACGCTTCTCCCGGCCCCGTCTAGCGATCGCCACCTCCCCTCCGCCGCTATTTCAGTAGAACAATGACTAGTGCAGAATTAAGTTGTATTTACCGGAGATGCGAGAACAGTCCTGTCTTTGCCTACAAGCGGGACCCGGAAGTAGCGCGGACGTAACACGCCATGGAGTACTGCGACACAGGCTCCAAAGCAGCGGGAACCATGTCCACGCTGGCCAGAATGGGGCTACCAGCAACACCCTGTGGCCTTCCTCGAGAACCCTCTCTATAGTAGGCCAAATCAGTGAGAGGGGTGGAATGGAGAACCTGTGGCCATGGATGAGCCAGTGCGTCCTCCTCTGTAGCGAACAGATCTATCTCTGCCGGGCCAAAGAGGTTTGAGATCATGCGCACTACGTCGCGGTGAAGAGACCACTCTACCGGAGCAGGTGCTTGGCAGAATAGAGAGTCTACAACCTGGTTCCGCCGTCCTGGCACATACGCTGAGTGCAGGGTGGAAAGACGGGGAAACGCCGATTCCAGGAGATCCCTGGACACCTTCAGTAGGCGTGCCGACCTGGTGCCTCCCTGGTGGTTTATATGGTAAACAGAGGTGTTGTCCGTCCGAACCAACACATGCCTTCCCTCTAGGTGAGGCAGAAGGGACCTGAGGGCCATGTGGACAGCCCGCACCTCCAACAACTTTATGTGTTTGGTGCGCTCCCTTGGATCCCAGAGTCCCTGAACCGGTGTGTGTTGCTACTTGGCGCCCCAGCCCATGGGGTGACAACTTCCCTTCGACACACCACTAACCCTATTGGAACACTACTGGACAAAAGGGTCCCGTCTCGCCAAGGAGCTAGGGCACGAAGGCAAATCCTCGTCACCCATGAGCCTGCGATGCCTGTGCATCCTGGCGTCTAGCCAAAAGCTATTGAATCACTGCTGCAAAGGACGCAGAAGGAGTAAACCCAAGAGCACAACATGAGTGATGGATGTCAGTTTGCCCAGCAATCGCAGGAAGATGCTGTAGGGAAACTGCCTGCCCAGCCTGAATCCACCCTGTGAACAGATGGATGGGCCCTCATAGTAGATGAGTCCAGAAGCATCCCAAGAAAGGTTGTTGTCTGAGATGGAACCAGACAACTCTTTGCCAAGTTGACTTTGAGGCCCAACCATGACACCTGAAGAAGAAGCCTGGACATGTCCCGAGAGGCATCTACCTGTAGCCTCTTGGTTGCCGCAGAGGATCCACGGCCTCGATTGCCCCCTTGGCCAGGAGGGCGGAAAGCTCCTGGTCTAGTGCTTGGGATTTCACTGGGTCGGTGATAATAGACTTTTTGACCCAGCGTGAGAGGTGGGGCTGCCGTTGGTACTGGAGCCTGTAGCCATGGGTTAAGGTGGCAACCACCCATGGATCTACAGTGTTAACAGCCCAGAAATTCAGTTGCTGATGGGAAAAATGTCTGACAGCTTGCCCGGTGGCATCATCTTCTATGGCCCCTGGGAGCCCTGGGGGGAGGGCGTCCAGTATCTGAGGCCCGGGTCTGTCTAACTGGGCAGCAGACTGGCTCACGAAAGTGACATCCACACATCACGGGGATAGAAACCACCAGGTCTATCACCAGTCCAAGGCTGTGGCCGAACACTGGGGGTAGCAGCAGGGCGCCCGAACACTGAGGAAAGGGGGAACGCTCCTGCGAAGGCCAGAAAGCTGCTGGCTAGTCTGACGTGCCTGAACAGTCCGCTCCAGTGCCTCCAGGGCAGCTGATGCAAACAACTCCCCTGGCACAACCGGGATACCCCTGAGGGTCCTACGGCATGCTTCGGTCAGAGGAGACTGTGCAGAGAGGGAGTTGCCAAGTCGGCAAGCATTGTATGCCTTACACAAGAGGTCATCTGTAACCCGACATTGAGTCCGCGGGCATCGGACATCAGCACGCAGGTCTTCATCTGGTGACACAATCAGTGAAACAACAGCGGGTTCAACTGCTGGCATACGATCCAGGCCAGCCTTCACCGAGTCGTGAATGGCAGCTAACACCCGACCATCTGAGGAGAGACGTGACAACGCTCTCGGGTCCCACCAACAGGCGTGCGACTCCTTCAGGTACTCCTCTGATGGAGGTACAGAAAAGGGAGTAGGAGCCCGTCCGCGCCTGAAAAATGCAATCCCGGAGTCAGATACCTCTCCTTGTGGGAGTTCCAGCTGCAGCTGCTTCAGGGCCATAGACATGACATCCCACATGGAACTGTCACCGGTCTCTCCAACCAAACTCTGAGATAAAAACGAACCAGTCTCAGAGGCTTGAGAGGACCCTGCCTCCTCCTCATCTCTAAAATGAGAAGCAGATGCAGGCAGAGATATGATGTCCCCCTCCACAACCAGATCAGGCATGGGTGGGGGAAGAGAGCCCAGCCACTGGAAGTGAGGCATCAGACTGACATGTCTGCAACAAGGACTTCATCTCTGCCAACTCCGCTGACAACTGCTCCACCTTTGTGGCCGTGGTCAAGTTTGGGAGGAGAGAAGCTAACAACGTTAGCCGTATCCAAACTTCGGTAAGCGAAGTTCGTCACACTGGGAGTAGGGGCGAAAACGTTGCTGTTACCAGGTATAAAACCAATAAACCAAAGGAGCTAACAACATTAGCCGTATCCAAAGTTCGGCAAGCGAAGTTGTTCACACCGGGAGTAGGGGCGGAAATGCTGCCGTCACAACCAAACAAGTGAACTGCTTGCCAGAAGAAAAAAGGAACAGAGCCAAGGATGACACCAGGCTATATAGCTTCTGAGTGGTCATCCGGCGTCACAGGTGTGACTCTGTTGGTATAATTACTCGAACTGCGCATGTCCGAAGGGAACATTCAGTGCTTTCAGCACCGCCCTCTGACGGTCAGGAGGGATGAAATAGAACTACAAATGTCAAAGTCCGTATTCTAAAGGACTCTGATTGGTAGCCTTCTGTGATGTCATCAGATGCTTGTTGTAAAATAACTAAATACCAACCATGACATGTTGTTCTGCAGCAGACGAACTATCTCATCTCTAAGAGATTTTACATAAAGGTGCGGCTGCTGCTGCAAAGAATCAGAGATCAACTGAGAACAAAGTTTGATTTTCAGCTTTTATTCAGCAGCTAAATCACAATCTGCTAACTTTAGAGTTTCCTAACCAGTTTTCCTGATTCAGCTCAATTATTCATCCAGAACAGGATCTGCGTCTTTGATGGCAAACTCCTCCTTGTAGGAACTAAATCACTATTATCCAAAACAGTTTTTCTCGTTCCATCCACAGCTCCACGGCTTATTATTATTATTATCATCTAACATTATGAGAAAGTAGCAGTAGAGCAGTGACAGAACCAGTACCAGTTGAGCTTAACAATGAAAAAACTGAAGCTTTAAAATATTTTCTTTTCAGAAATTATCACCCATTTTCTCATATTCAGTGTTTGTCTTTAGAAAAGAGACAAACAAAGGAAACTGAGCATTTGTTGGTGCTGATAAGCAGGAAATAAGACCCTGACCGGCACCACGGTTACATGAAGCCGCAGCTTGTCTCTGCAGGAGAACCAGACTGAGTTCTGCTACTGGTTCTGTTCACAGTTCACAGAGAGAAAACCCACTGAGGGGAAAACCAGAACAAGTTCACACTCACCCTGATCCAGAGTCTTCTCTTTGTTCTGTTCTGCTACTAAATGGATTCAGAACCTGTTTTTCCTGATCTGATACCTGACTGTAGCGGCCTCACCTGAGGCTCCGCCCCCTGTCAAGGTGAGTTTACCTGAGTTTAAACACTTTTCCTTTCAGTTCTTGTTTTTGCATAAACAGTGAACTGAGCTGTAACACTCAGGTCAGGGTGAAACTTGATTTTCAGGTTTCTTCTCAGTTTGCAGCTCATTTCTAATTAACATTTTATTGCATTCAGTAGTTTTGTTCTCTGGAAACCAGGAAGTGATCAGCAGAAACTCTGGGAGGATATCTATTCAATTGAATTAAATTTTATTTATATGGCGCCAATTCATGAAACATGTGATCTCAAGGCACTTTACAAAGTCAAAATCAATCAGATTATACAGATTGGTCAAAAAGAAATTTCCTATATAAGGGAACCAGTTGATTGCATCAAAGTCCCGACAAGCAGCATTCACTCCTGGAGAAGCGTAGAGCTACAGGGAGAGTCGTCTGCATTGTCCATGGCTTTGCAGCAATCCCTCATACTGAGCAAGCATGAAGTGACAGTGCAAAGAAAAACTCCCCATTAACGGGAAGGAAAACCTCTAGCAGAACCGGGCTCAGTATGAACGGTCATCTGCCTCGACCGACTGGGGGTTACAGAAGACAGAGCAGAGACACTAACCTGACAACAGCCAGCTGTATGTCGCTCCGCCTAGCTCCACTCACATACATCTGGGACACCGCCGATAGAGAATGATTTCTCCAACCAATTTTATGGTCTGGCCAATCAGGACGCAGGGCTGGAGTTTCATATATGTGACGTAGTGGAGAC
Source organism: Fundulus diaphanus (assembly GCA_037039145.1). NCBI lineage: Eukaryota > Metazoa > Chordata > Actinopteri > Cyprinodontiformes > Fundulidae > Fundulus > Fundulus diaphanus. Next base: position 2,312,392 of record CM073137.1, on the reverse strand, counting down.
GCGACCATGACGTGAGACTGTTTTGATAGCAATGGCGGCTCGTCGAGGAAGCAAGCGTTAGCATTGATGCTGCTATTTCTACCGTGTTGTCCAATCTACCTAATATTGTTTCATTAAAAGAACATCAGAGAACGCCTCTGAAGGCTTTTGTTGGTGGAAACCATGTTTTCGCCCTTCTCCCGACCGGATTTGGCAAGTTTTGTTTTCCGGGGCCAGCGGACGTGCAGACGCGGACGCGCCCCGGAGCGGTTAGCGGTTAGCGCTAACCATGTTAGGAGGCCTTTAGTCCTCAACGCGGTCGGCCCGGAATCGACTCCGACCCGCGGCGCTTTGCCGCCTGTCTTTCCCCCTCTTCCTGTCAGCTCACTGTCAATAAAACGCGTGCCACTAGAGCCGCAAACACATTATTATTATTATTTTTTTTTTTTTCCTGCGTCGCTATCATCAGCGTCACGGGTTAGCTTCGGTGTGAGTGGTTGAAATAGCACGTCAATAAAGATGACAGACAAGTGGCTTATCCAATCATATGCAAGAATTTTTGATAAGGCCCAGCCTTCTGTAAATGCAATTTCTATGGCGGAGTCCCAGATGTATGTGAGTGGAGCTAGGCGGAGCGACATACAGCTGGCTGTCGTCAGGTTACAGAGACACAACAAGAGAGACAAAAAGCACAGAAGCTCACATTGATCTAGTAATCTGTTCTACATTAGATGGTAATAGCGGGTGATCTGTCTTCCCTGGATGATTTCACAGTCAACAGAATGCCAGACCAGGTGTACCTACTATGAAGATAAAAGAGAGAGAACAAAAAGTTAAAAGCTGAAATGACAACAGTCATTTAAATGTAATATAATGCAAAACTGGAGAACAGTAGAAATCAGTAGAGTGAGAGAAATAGGCCCTGATGTCCTGCAGCAGCCTAAGCCTATAGCAGCATAACTATAGAGGTAGCTCAGTGTAACATGAGCCACTCTAACTATAAGCTTTGTCAAAAAGGAAAGTTTTAAGATTAGTCTTAAAAGTAGACAGGGTGTCTGCCTCACGGACCAAAACTGGGAGTTGGTTCCACAGGAGAGGAGCCTGATAGCTAAAGGATCTGCCTCCCATTCTACTTTTAGAGACTCTAGGAACCACCAGCAGACCTGCAGTCTGAGAGCGAAGTGCTCTGTTAGGAACATACGGGGTAATCAGAGCTCTGATATATGATGGAGCTTGATTATTAAGGGCTTTATACGTTAGAAGAAGAATTTTAAATTCTATTCTTGATTTAACAGGAAGCCAATGAAGGGAAGCTAAAATTGGAGAAATATGATCCCTCTTGTTGATTTTCATCAGAACTCTTGCTGCAGCATTTTGGATCAGCTGAAGACTTTGAACTGCATTTTGTGGACTTCCTGATAGTAAAGAATTACAATAGTCCAGCCTTGAAGTAACAAATGCTTGGACTAGTTTTTCAGCATCACCCCTGGACAGAATGTTTCTAATTTTGGCAATATTCCTGAGGTGAAAAAAGGAAACTCTGGAAACCTGTTTAATATGGGATTTAAATGACATGTCTTGGTCAAAAATAACACCAAGGTTTTTTGCTTTATTACCAGAGGCCAAGTTAATGCCACCCAGATTAAGTGATTGGTTAAGAAGTTTATTTTTTGAGGACTCTGGTCCAAAGATTACAACTTCTGTCTTGACAGCTTTAGCTGGACTCTAATCTTTCTTTCTTTCTACGCTGTAAAACATTCAGTCCTGGTTCTACGGGGATCATTTTCTCCCTGAAATCATCTGGAAGTGTTCAGCAAATGTTCCCACAGTCAGCTTCACTTTCTCCCAGCTTGGAGTCAAAGAAAAGATTGATTTAATCTCTGACTGGGAATCTTCTCCTGGTGTTTTTACTGAAACCCAAACTGGAAGCAGATCCCAGTCAGAGCTGCAGGTCCAGTAAGGTTCTGCTCAGCAGACTGGTCAGCAGCTTTAGGTGAGTCTGATTCCAGGAGATCTCCTCTCCAAAGTGTCTCCAAGTGTCCTGTCCTCCTGAGATGTTTCAGAGCAGCATCCTAATAGCACAGCTGAAGAAACGTGTTGCTTGGAGATGTTCAGGAAAGAAGCAGAGCCTGTGTGGAGGTGACTGCTGCTGTCACTTCTTCTTCTTCTTCCATCCACCTTCATGCTGCCAACCCTCCTCTGAAGCTTCTGGCACAGAAGGCAAAGTAACATGTTGGTTTTGCTGAATCTCCTCCAGCTGCAGCAGTTTTCCACCTTAAAGCTGCTTCAGGGCAGATGTGAGGGAAAGAGGAGCTGAAGAGTTCAGCAGATGTTAAAGCTTCATGTCTCCCAGCTCACCTTCAGGCTGCTCTTCATGTGTCCCTGCAGGTGGCGCTGCTGCTCTCCCTCTGTGGGCCATGTCATTTTTGTCTCTATGGAGATCTGGGAGCCATCAGTGGCCTCACCGCAGGTCGGCCCTTCCTCCTAAAGACGTTTCGTCCAGGTCTCGTCCAACTTTGGATTCCCGTATGGAAGTTCTCCACGGCTTCAAGACGATCTCCAAGCCTCTCCGTTACTCCTCTTCCTCTGCGATCTTCAGCTGGCAGACTCCGTTCTCCAGAGCCTCACCTCCTATGGGGCCCAATCGTTGCGGCCCCAGAGCAAAAAAGAAAGTGACGCTGATTGTACAAAACGGAGCGAGTTTTCTCAGAGTAGTGAACCGAGGATTCCTGGGTGGCATTTTAGCATAACGTAGTTAGTAGGTTTAAAATAGTTTATTTATCAGATGCAAGGTGGAGTCGATCCGACAACCTTAATTTCATCTGCGTTGTTCCTCCACCGCTTAATATAGTCCCTCATAGGAGTTAATAGTCATGGTTTATTATATATAATATGTAGCAGGGCAAGTGGAGCTCAAAGTGTCAAACGCCTCTTTTAAATGAGATATAATTGAAATGTTTATTATAATAGAGGTTTATGTAAATAAAGTCAATAAACATCTATATCTATATAATGTAAACTTATTGTGGCTGTTTAAGCCTAGTAGCTCTCAGCCATGTAACAACAGTCTAACTGCATTTGTATCAGCTGTTGATATTTAAACTTTGCAGTCCTAAAATCCCACAGGGGACATCAGAGCTGCTGTGCTGAGCAGCCACCTGCCCTGACCCCCCTGTGGCCCTCAGCAGGAGCCTTTGGTTCAAAGACAAGCTGCTGGGATTTACAGCCGCCCTGGTACAAACATTTCACCCTGCAGTGAAAGGCAATTACAAGCAGCACAAGCAACCAGAGTCTGTGGACAGCATTTATTCACAGAGACAAAGACACAACACACTTCTATTTAGAAACTACTGTTAATATCATATAAATAGTGTTATAATATAGAGATAATATAACAGGATCCAGTATTATAAATAAACCGGTTCCTTCAGCTGCTCCAAGGATTCTCCACCTGAGCTACTGGGGCAGAAAGTGGTTCTGCTGAAGCGGCTGTGGCCAAACTCTTTTATTTCTGGTTGCCCACATTTGCTGCATTTGTTAAAAACCACTTCATGATGTAAAAAGGTGCTTTTCAGTGATAATCACAACAGATTTGCCATGAATGATAACCTGCATCACAGACATCATTTATTGTAGTTTAAACCAGATTTTATTCATCAGTTGGCCCAAAACTCACAGTTTAATATTTAGATAAAACAGTTTTACTGCTGTTAGTTTTACAGTCCTGATGCTCTACAGCACATGTGTCAAACTCAAGGCCCGCGGGCCACATGTGGCCCGCTACGTCATTTTATGTGGCCCTCTCCCCCAACCACTGTTTTACAGGCCCATTGATTGACTTAAAATAGGTTTTGAGCACAAATTGACTGCAAACTACATCTCCCCTAATGCCTTCCGATTGTTACCAGCCAACAGGTTGAACGCTGCAGAAGAGAAGAACACCGGACCGGACTTCCTGTTTGCAGTAAGGCGTATTGTGTCACTTCCTGTTGTTGCTGTGTGAACAACGGATTTTTGCTCCAGGCTCTCTCGCCTTTTATCTTTAAACCTCTTTGCTGTAACATCTGTTTCCAAACATAAGCACTTTAAAAACATTTTATGTGGCTGCTCATCACGTTTGGGAACTCCTCGTGTTTCACACGGCTTGTTCTTTGGCGTGATAACCGGGCGCTAGTCTAGCTTTAGCCTAGCGTTAGCCTAGCGCTAGCCAAGCCTTAGCCTCATAATGGCTTCTCCGTCTCTGACTAAGTCTCCTATCTGCTGCTCTCTGTGTCAGATGTTCAGTTATTCCTCTGCCTCCTTTAGTGATAATGGTACATGTAATAAATGTAGTATTTTTTTAGCTTTGGAGGCGAGGGTGTCAGAACTGGAGACCCGGCTCCGTGCTGTTGAAAAACCAGCTGATAGCCGCTCCTTTGCTAGCGCGGAGCCACAAAGAGTAACTTCACGTAGCGAACCAACAGCCGCACTCGAACAACCGGTTAAGCAGGCCGGCTGGGTGACAGTTCGTAGTAAGCATAGCTCTAGATTTCAGCCCCCAGATTACCACCAACCCATCTGCGTTTCTAATAAATTTTCCCCTCTTGGAGGGCTGACGTCACTTCCTGTTTGCGGTAAGGCGAATTCCTGTTTTCACTGCGTGAGCAACGGTTTGTTGCTCCAGATTCTCTCGCTTTTATCTTTAATCTCTTTGCTGTAACATCTGTTTCTAACACATAAGCACTTTTAAAACATTTTCTGTTGCTGCACATCACGCTTGGGAACTCCTCGTGTTTCACGGTTTGCTCTCTTGGCGTGGTAGAAGGGCGCTAGCCTAGCTTTAGCCTAGCCTAGCTTTAGCTCCACAATGGCTTCCTCTCCTACTATTACTTCAGCTTCTCCGTCTCTTACTAAGTCTCCCCTTATCTCCTGCTCTCTGTGTCAGATGTTTAGCTATTCCTCTGCCTCCTTTAGTGATAATGGTACTTGTAATAAATGTAGTGTTTTTGTAGCTTTGGAGGCGAGGGTGTCAGAATTAGAGACCCGGCTCCGTGCTATGGAAAGACCAGCTGATAGCCGCCCCTTTGCTAGCGCGGAGCCACATAGACCTAGCGTTACTTCACTTAGTGGTCCTCCAGAAGCACCCGAGCAGCCGGGTAAGCAGGCCGGCTGGGTGACAGTTCGTAGGAAGCATAGCTCTAGATTTCAGCCCCCAGTTCACCACCAACCCGTCTGCGTTTCTAACAAATTTTCCCCACTCAGCGACACACCCGCTGAGAAGCCGACCCTGATAATTGGGAGCTCAATAGTCAGAAACGTGGCACTAGAGACACCAGGGACCATAGTTAAATGCCTGCCAGGGGCCAGAACGGGCGACATAGAATCTTACCTAAAACTGCTGGCTAAGGATAAGCGTAAATACAGTAAGATTTTTATTCACGCTGGCGGTAATGACACCCGGTCACGCCGATCGGAGGTCACTAAAGTTGGTGTTGCTTCGGTGTGTGAGTTTGCTAAAACAATGTCGGACTCCGTAATTTTCTCTGGTCCCCTGCCTGATCTGACCAGTGATGACATGTTTAGCCGCATGTCATCATTCAACCGCTGGTTGTCTAGGTGGTGTCCTGAAAACGACGTGGGCTACATTGATAACTGGCGAACTTTCTGGGGAAAACCTGGTCTGATCCGGAGAGACGGCATCCATCCCACTTTGGATGGTGCAGCTCTTCTTTCTAGAAATCTGGCCGGATTTATTAGTTCTCCTAAATGCTGACAACCCAGGGTCCAGACCAGGAAGCAGAGCCGTAGTTTAACACACCTCTCTGCAGCTTCTGTACTGTTACCCACCCATTATCCTATTGAGACGGTGTCTTTCCCACGGCCAAAACTTAACAGATCAAAAACTGATCTAAAGGGAACAAATCATAAAAATCTAATAAAAATCCATACGGATCACTTTGAACCTAAAAATAAAAGAATTAAATGTGGTCTATTAAATATAAGGTCTCTCCCTCCAAAGACTTTGTTAGTTAACGAATTGATTTCTGATAAACAGATTGATTTGTTTTGTCTCACAGAAACCTGGCTACAAGAGGACTACGTTAGTATAAATGAGTCAACTCCCTCCAATTATTCAAATTTCCACATTCCCAGATCTGTGGGAAGAGGAGGAGGAGTGGCAGCCATCTTTCAGTCTGATTTATTAATTAGTCCCAGGCCAATTAATAACTACAGTTCTTTTGAACATTTAACCCTCAGTTTCCCTCATCCAAACTGCAAAGCAATAAAACCTCTTCTGTTTGTTGTTTTGTATCGTCCACCAGGCCCTTATACTCAGTTTTTGGATGAGTTGTCAGATTTCTTATCTGATTTGGTGTTAAATACTGATAAGGTTATTATAGTGGGTGATTTTAACATCCATGTTGACACAGAATGTGATAACCTTAGTGTAGCCTTTAAAACTATCCTAGATTCAATTGGTTTTGCTCAAAATGTGCATAAACCGACGCACTCTTGGCTCCATACTTTAGACCTTGTGCTGACATATGGCATTGATTGTGAAGAATTAACAGTATTTCCTCACAACCCTGTCCTATCTGATCATTTTTTAATAACATTTGAGTTTAATCTAACTGAGTTCTCCACCCCCAAAAGAGGGTTCCATTATAGTAGATCTTTATCGGATAATGCTGTATCAAAACTTAAAGAGTCTGTCCCCTTTTTAATATCCTCCGTATTGCAGAAATGCCCTGTAGATGGCAGCAATGTTGTTTCTTCCAATTCACAAATAGATGTCTTTGTAAACGGTATGACTTTGTCATTGCGTTCTGCATTAGACAATGTAGCTCCCTTGAAAAAGAAGGTGATTATTCACAGGAAGCTGGCTCCTTGGTTTAATTCAGAGCTGCATTCCTTGAAGCACAATGTTAGGAAATTGGAGAGAAAATGGCGCTCTACACACCAAGAGGAATCCTACCTAATCTGGAGGGACAGTCTATTGTTGTATAACAAGACCATTCGCAGAGTTAGAGCAGCATATTTTTCATCATTAATTGAGGAGAATAAGAATAATCCTAGATTTCTCTTTAGTACAATTGCCAAACTTACCCAGAGCCACAGCTCTGTTGATCCATCCATTCCCTTAGCTCTTAGTAGTAATGATTTTATGGGATTCTTCATAAATAAAATTGATGCCATTAAAAATAAAATAATTGGCATCCTCCCAAACATGATTACCTCATCCCCAGTAAGTAAGGCAGCATTGGAGGAATCTTTAGAACCTGCACTGTGTCTGAACTGTTTAGAAGCAGTAGAGCTTTCTGAGCTATCTAAAATCTTAGCTTCATCTAAACCTTCTACCAGTATGTTAGACCCAATCCCAACCAAGTTGTTTAAGGAGGTATTCCCTTTGATCAGTGGTCCTATTTTAGACATGATTAATCTATCCTTAGTAAATGGATATGTACCACAGGTTTTTAAAGTAGCTGTTATTAAACCTTTACTTAAGAAACCTTCTCTTGATCAAGATGAGCTAGTAAACTACAGACCTATATCTAATCTTCTTTTCTTATCCAAAATTCTTGAGAAAGTAGTTGCTAATCAACTTTGTGAACATTTACAAAGCAATGACCTACTTGAGGAGTTTCAGTCAGGCTTCAGAGCTCATCATAGCACTGAAACGGCTCTGGTGAAGGTCACTAATGATATTCTCATGGCCTCAGATAATGGACTTGTGTCTGTACTTGTCCTGTTAGATCTTAGTGCTGCATTTGATACAGTTGATCACAATATTCTCCTACAAAGACTTGAACATACTGTAGGGATTAAGGGGAAAGCATTAGGCTGGTTTAAATCTTATCTGTCGGACAGATTCCAGTTTGTTCATGTTAATAATAAATCTTCCTCAAACTCTAGGGTCACCTGTGGAGTACCACAGGGTTCAGTCCTTGGACCAATTCTCTTTACTATATATATGCTTCCGATCGGAAAAATTATCAGACAGCATGGGATTAATTTCCACTGTTATGCTGATGACACTCAGCTATATTTATCCATAAATCCTGATGAATCCAATCAATTACTTCGACCGCAGTCATGTCTTGATGACATCAAAAGCTGGATGACTTTAAATTTCCTGCATCTAAATTCTGACAAGACCGAAGTTGTAATCTTTGGGCCAGAGTCCTCAAAAAATAAACTTCTTAACCAATCACTTAATCTGGATGGCATTATCTTGGCCTCTGGTAATAAAGTAAAAAACCTTGGTGTGACGTTTCTGGCACTGGAGCTGCTGATTGCAATCAGCACACCTGTGCCCGTCTCCGCCCTGGCTGCTTAAAAGCTCTGCTCCTCGCAGCCTCCAGTGCCAGAACGTCTCTAGCCATTCGGTGAGCGCTTCCAGCATTTTTGAATTCCTGTCTGCCTGTCTGCCTCTCGACCTGTTCTGCCTCTGTTTTTTGGATACCTGCCTGCCCCTTTGGATTTGTCTGCCTGCCTGGGTCCTGCCTGTCAGCCTCAGAGTATTGGACTGCCTCACCGTGATTCCGACCCCAGCCTGTCCGTGAGTAAACGAGTTCGCCTGCCCCCTGTTCTGTCTGTGCCTTCTGGATTGACCTGGACCTGGACCTGGACGCTCTATTGGATTCCCCCTTGGAGACCGCTGCCTGAGTTAAACGGATTTCCCCCTGACAAAGACCTGGACCGGACCTGGACAAAGAGCCTTGGATAACCCCCTCTCGGACGCCTTCATAACAAGGAGTCAGAGTTCTGCCCTCAGCACGTCCAGGTTAGTGACCACACTTCTCTCTAACAAGCCTGTTAATATCTGCTGGTCACTAACCTGCGACTCTGCCTTCAGGAGCGGCCAGTCGCAGAGTGCGAGCCGAACCAGGGACCGAGCCGCCAGCGTCAAAATAAAGACTGATATCATTTTTGTACTCACTTGCTTTCGGGTATTTCTTGGGTCCTCCTAAATTCATCACACTTGGTGTTATTTTTGACCAAGACATGTCATTTAAATCCCATATTAAACAGGTTTCCAGAGTTTCCTTTTTTCACCTCCGGAATATTGCCAAAATTAGAAACATTCTGTCCAGGAGTGATGCTGAAAAACTAGTCCATGCATTTGTTACTTCAAGGCTGGACTATTGTAATTCTTTACTATCAGGAAGTCCACAAAATGCAGTTCAAAGCCTTCAGCTGATCCAAAATGCTGCAACAAGAGTTCTGATGAAAATCAACAAGAGGGATCATATTTCTCCAATTTTAGCTTCCCTTCATTGGCTTCCTGTTAAATCAAGAATAGAATTTAAAATTCTTCTTCTAACGTATAAAGCCCTTAATAATCAAGCTCCATCATATATCAGAGCTCTGATTACCCCGTATGTTCCTAACAGAGCACTTCGCTCTCAGACTGCAGGTCTGCTGGTGGTTCCTAGAGTCTCTAAAAGTAGAATGGGAGGCAGATCCTTTAGCTATCAGGCTCCTCTCCTGTGGAACCAACTCCCAGTTTTGGTCCGTGAAGCAGACACCCTGTCTACTTTTAAGACTAATCTTAAAACCTTCCTTTTTGACAAAGCTTATAACTAGAGTGGCTCATGTTACTCTGAGCTATCTTTATAGTTTTGCTGCTATAGGCTTAGGCTACTGGAGGACATCAGGCCCTATTTTTCTCACTCTACTTATTTCTACTGTTCTCCAGTCTACTGTTCTCCAGTTTTGCATTGCATTACATTGAAATGACTGTTGTCATTTCAGCTTTTAACTTTTTGTTCTCTCTCTTTTTTCTTCATAGTAGGTACACCTGGTCTGACGTTCTGTTGACTGTGAAATCATCCAGGGAGGACAGATCACCGACTATTACCATCTAATGTAGAACAGATTACTAGATCAATGTGTGCTTCTGTGCTTTTTGTCTGTCTTGTTGTGTCTCTGCTCTGTCTTCTGTAACCCCCAGTCGGTCGAGGCAGATGACCGTTCATACTGAGCCCGGTTCTGCTAGAGGTTTTTCCTTCCCGCTAACGGGTGTTTTTTCTTTCCACTGTCGCTTCATGCTTGCTCAGTATGAGGGATTGCAGCAAAGCCATGTACAATGCAGACGACTCTCCCTGTGGCTCTACGCTTCTCCAGGAGTGAATGCTGCTTGTCGGGACTTTGATGCAATCAACTGGTTTTCTTATATAGGAAATTTTTGACCAATCTGTATAATATGATTGAACTTAACTTTGTAAAGTGCCTTGAGATGACATGTTTCATGAATTGGCGCTATATAAATAAAATTGAATTGAATTGAATTGAATTGAACATTACGGCTTCCCGCCACTAGAGTGCAGCAGAGTCACCTCAAGCTGATTATTAATTTTCCCAGCGAATAAAACTGAAACATAGACAAGCTAACCTCAAAATGTCTAAGAAAAGAAAAATCGACTTACAAGGAAGACTGTTTCATGAACGATGGGAAAACGAATACCTGTTTGTACTTCAAAGGTGAAAAACCAGTATGTCTTTTATGTTCTGGGACAGTGTCCGTCGTGAAAGAATACAATATACGTTGGCATTTTGAAACCAAACACGGAGTTAAGTACACGAAATTTAGCCTTCAAGAAAAACAAAAAATTGCAGTAGATTTAAAAGGCAGGTTGCAATTGCAGCAGAAATTGTTTACAAAAGCCACAGCCAAAAATGATGCAGCGGTGAAAGCAAGCTTTATTGTGGCTGAAGAAATCGCCCGAGCTTCAAAATCTTTTTCGTAGGGTGCTTTTTTGAAGCAGTGTATGCTAAAGGTGTGTGAGCAGGTGTGTCCCGACAAAGTACAGACTTCCCAAAATGTCAGTTTGTCAAAAAATACCATCGCGGAACGAGTTAAGGAAATAGCCGGAAATTTAGTGACACAGCTGGCCGAAGAAATGGGCAGCTGTCTGGATTTTTCATTAGCTGTGGATGAAAGCACAGAAAACGTGGATACAGCACATTTGTCCATTTTTATTAGAGGGGTGAAGCCAGACCTGTCTGTAACCGAGGAGCTCCTGGATATAGTGGCGCTGCATGGAACCACAACCGGCCGGGACATTTTTGATGCAGTGGAGAAGTCTGTCGGTAAAAATAAATTGCCGTGGGAAAGGTTGGTGGGACTAACTACAGGCGGTGCTCCTGCGATCTGTGGAGGAAAAACAGGCTTGGTTGGACTAATGAAGGAAAAAATGCAAAAAAGCAACAATCAGACGCCGCTGATCACGTATCATTGCCTTATCCATCAAGAAGCGCTGTGTGGAAAGGTTCTGGAGCTGGATAATGTGATGACCACTGTCATGAAAAGAGTCAACTTTATTCGGGCGCGCGGCCTGAATCACCGCCAGTTTACAGCTGTTCTTACAGGACGTGAGTTCAGGGCATGAAGATATGCCATACCATACAGAAGTAAGGTGGCTGAGTAGGAGCAAAGTCCTTAAACGATTTTTTGAACTTTGAGAAGAAATCGATCTTTTCATGAAGAACAAAGGAAAACCCTTGTCTGAACTGTCCAATCCGAAATGGCTGTGTGACTTTTCTATGTTATGTGACGTCACCGAGCATCTTGCTCAGCTAAATCAGAAACTACAAGGATGTAAACAAGTCATCACACAGATGTCTGACATGATCACAGCTTTCCAGCGCAAACTCAACCTATGGAAGTGCCAGGTGGAACAAAACAATCTCGTCCACTTTCCTGCTTGTCAGATCATGTGCTCGGTTAACTACCAAACTAACTCTGTTAATAAACGAGTTTGATCGGCGCTTTTCTGACTTTAAATCGCAGCACTCTGGTTTTGACATCTTTGCCAATCCTTTCACTGCCGATGTCTGCAGTGCGCCCCACCGCCTTCAGATGGAGTTAATTGAGCTTCAAAGCGACAGTGGCCTGAGAGCGAAGTTCCGTGATGTTTCAATCGAGGACTTTTACCGTCTACTGTCCCCTGATTTGATGCCACAGCTTCGACTCCATGCAGCTCGTGTTTTGTCCATGTTTGGAAACACCTATCTGTGCAAACAGATCTTTTCAATAATGAATTTAAACAAGACCAAGCACAGATCGCGCATTACTGACGAAAACCTACACGCCGTTTTGCAGATTGCCACAGCACAAGAACTAAAACCAGACATTGACGAACTGACCAGGGGAAAACGGTGCCAGACATCCCGCCAGAAAACATTGGTAAGCACGAACAAACTGAATTAAAATAGAATGAATGTAAAACCAAAACTCAGTATACTGGAATATGCATATAGTTTATTAATTTTGCTTGTGTTTTGTTTTGTGTTAATTTACAGAACACAACTGGTGAATGAGGATGTGTGTGAGTTGGTGACAGGGTGAAGAGGGATCAGCTTTGTGTTCAAGGACAGGCAACATCACCTAATTGTTTTGTTCTTATGTGAAATACATGTTCGTTGTGTAATAAATAACAAAAACGTTTTGTGAATGAAGTTGAGAGTTAATATCAAAACTTGTTTATTCTTTGTGTGCGTATCTTTAAACACTGATTTAAGTATTGTAATTTTTAAACTGAGCAGTAATTTTACATCCTTGCAAACTCAAATGTAATATTTAAAACCTGAATACATAAAATCAGTTATTTAACAATATGAGGTGTTGTTTAATTCATTTTTAACATTGTATTTTCATACATTTATGCTAGGGTTGCTAAGTCTAGTTTTACAGACCTATCAGTCTGCAACTTTAGATGCGTTCCTTCTCTAACACACCTGGATCATTGACTCATTCATAGGCCTCTACAGAACTGAGTTGCTGCTTATGAGGGAAGTCAATCTTTTGTCTGGGGTATGTTTTAGCAGGGACGCATCTAAAAGTTGCAGTCTGGAGGACTGCACTTGGGAATTCCTGATTTATTCCGTCAATGTGGCCCGTTGAGGGTGGCCAATATGCTGAAGTGGCCCTTGGTGAAATTGAGTTTGACACCCCTGCTCTACAGGGTTTAACATTGATTTGACTGAAACTAGAAACACAAGAGCTACAGCATTATTGTGAAAATAAGAAACTTATTAGAAACAATTAACAGTTTACAGACGATGATAGAAAAGGATGAATAAAATGGAATAACTCAGGTATTCATACAAGAAATAAAAAGAAGATAATTTTCTTTATTCCATAGAAGACCAAAACGGTTGTATTTAAACGACATGTTCTTGTCCTCATACTGACAAAGATATTCATCTTAATGTCTTGGGATAACAGAACAACAAACGTGTGAAGGAAACATTTTAAAAAGGAGGTCTTAGAATAAAATACTGAAAACCACATTGACATTTAATATGAAAACATAATGTTAGAGCAACAAACAGGCTGATGAAAATAAAATCCTCTTTTTCTGCTGTGTGTATTAATGTGAGCCATAAATTGTCTCTTCTGTCTTCTCTGTCCAGCTTTAACCTTTAACAGAAAAAAAAAAAAAAAAAAAAAAAAAACCTTTAACAGCAAGAACTGCAGCAGCTGTTTTCTTCCTGCTTCTCACATGGCTGAGGATCTTCTGCTGCTTTTCACTGACCTTTAAAGACTTTTGTTTTCTGGACAGACCTCTGAAGGTGAGCTAGACCTGATAGTCTGTGTGAGCTTTTAGTTCTAATCAGATGTTTCTCCAAACATGGAGCTGCGTACTAAGAACAAACATCTCTACTTTGCTCTCATCTGCTCCTTCATCCAGATGCAGCTTTGTTAACCAGAGTCCTGCTGCCCTCTTGAGTTTAACAGGAAGAGGCTTTCTCCTTCAACCCTTCCACACAGCAAGACTGGCTCAGTGTCATGACCTTTAACCTTTACCCTGCTGCCTGTAAAGTCCTGGACAGAGCTCCTGGCTTTCTGCTCATTTCTCAGAGCTTCACTCTCTGGAAGGTTGGCAGCTCTCTGAGATGTTCTCGTCTTGGGAATAATCTTCCTCTCTCCATGATGATGGACTTCCTCTGGTTTGGAGATGACCTTCTGACCCTTCTGGATTGATGGGCAGCAGCTGTTGCTTCGTTAAGGTCATTGCTGATGTCCTTCCAGCTCGGCGTTGTGTTAACACACACCTGTCTGCTCCAGGTGAGCAACCTGACAAAACTGCTGCTGTGACAGATGTTCCCAAGGACTTCAACTACGTCCTCAGCACGGCTCTACGGAGTTTTAACACAGCTTTTCTGTTTTTGGTTCATATTTGTTTATTAAATTATGAATGTGTTGAATGTGTTGTGACTTTGAATAGAACAACTTCAGATGGAGAACTTAGCTTCAACTGAAAGCCTCAACTTTCATTTACCAGCAGATTTGGAAAAATACAGAAAACTAACAATGTTGCTCACCTGAAGTGTCTCAGTTTGCCTCTATTTGGAGAGAAGGGCATTTGTTCAGTATTTATTGCTGAAATTATTTATAATTTAAATGCAAAATGTTGTCTTAATATCTTAATCTTAATCTCTTAATATTTAAAGGATGCAAACATAGCTCAGTGCTTTCATCAGGGGGATTTGATGTCTTACAAACAGGCATCAATAGAAAATCCTGCTGAGTCGTTTTCAACCTTTCATGATGAACCTAAAGCTGCCAGCTTTTAGAAGGCTCCCCTTTCCTGGCTACAGCAGCCCGCAATAAAATAAAATAAAATTAATCACCTGCTGCTTCAGCTGCTGGAAGCATTTATCTGCATCCCAGTTGGCACTAAAAATAATTTTTCCATCCAAACCCAGTAACTATGGTGATTTTCAAAGAGCACATGCCGTATAGACAAAACTCTAATGAGCCCAAACTTATGATAAAAACATTTATGATGATAATTATAATAGAAATAGCATTTAACCGACAGTATTCAGCTGGGCAACAACCTCCGTGAAGCGCGGATTATTACAGAAGCAGCTCAGCGTGATCAGGTTTGATCAAGATACAAACTTAGTCACTTTCATGTAAAACAAGCAATATTATTACTGGATGAAAATAGCTTGACGGTGGCTAACTGGCTAGCTAGTGACACATGGTCAGGAGTTTAAGGGATTTATTAAATAAGGGATTTAAAAAATAAACCAGAAATCAAATGTGTTCATGAAACATGGCTTAAATCAGAATTAGAGTTTGTTATTAAAGGACATGATAGTATCCGTAGAGATGGGAGGGAGGGTAGTGGAGGAGGATGTATAATATTTATAAAACAAGGAATGCAATATAGAGTTTTAGGAAAAGGAAAAGAGTTTCAATATTTAATAATTGAAGTGTGGACTAAAGAAGGAAATATCAAAGTTGTTAAATTTTATAATCCATGTAAAAAGTTATCATTAGAGTTGCTGGAGGAACTGGTGATAGTTAGTAGAAGGTGATTTGTTGTGGGGATTTTAATGCCCATTATGGGGTAACATTAATGATGCTAATGGGATGGTGATTGAGGAGGTGATGGAGATGACACATTTAGTGTGTTTAAATGATGGAAGTGGAACAAGATTTAATATCAGAGCGGGTACAGAAACAGCACTAGATCTCACATTAGTGTCAGATTCATTAGCAGGTATTTGTACATGGGAAGTAATCAGAGGAACAACAGCAGGAAGTGACCATTATCCTATTGTAACAGTAGTAGGATTGAGTCTAGAGGAATATGAAACAGTAGGAGGGAAGAAATAGTCATTTAGTAGTGCTGATTGGGATAAATTTAGAAATATTAGTGATCAAGGTATTGGAAAAATTGATAGAAATGAGGATGTTGTAAATTTAAATGTTTCATTTTGTAAAGTAGTTCTAGAGGCTGCAGAGAAGTCAATAAAGAAGAAGGCAGGTAAGCGTAAAAGTAAGATTGTACCATGGTGGACAAAGGAATGTGAAAGAGCAATAAAAGCTCAAAATAAAGCTTTTAAATTGTTAAAAAGGAATCATTGTTTTCAGAATCTTATTGATTATACAAAAATCACAAGCAAATGTAAGGAGTATCATAAAAAGTGCAAAGAAAGAAAACTGGAGGAAGTTTTGTTGTTCAGTAGGAAGGGAGACAGACATTAGTAAAGTGTGGGGGATAATAAAAAGAATGAACGGGATAAAAAGAGAGTATGGATACCCAGTCTTAGATGATGGACAAATAATAGTACGAGATGAGGAGAAGGCAGAGATGCTGGCTAAAACTTTTGTAACAATTCACAGCTCAAATAATATTAGTGAAGAGGGAAAAAGAGGGAGAGAAAAAACCGTAAAGGAGAATGAAGAGTTACAATACAAAGAAAATTATAATGATTTATTAAACAAACCTTTTATAATGACAGAACTTAAACGCGCTGTTCAGAAAACCAAGATGTCAGCATCAGGAAACAATCAGATTTGTTATGTAATGATAAACCAGCTCAGTGAAAACTCAAAGGATGTATTACTTGAGCTATATAATAAAGTATGGGAGGATAGGAAACTGCCACAGAGCTGGAAGAAGGCTGTGGTGGTGCCAGAACACAAACCAGGAAAAGATTGTACTAATCCAGGAAATTATAGACCAATTGCTTAAACATCCAACATATGCAAGATAATGGAGAAAATGATAAATGAAAGGTTAACATACTATATGGAAAAGAAAGGATATATAGCTAAATACCAAAGTGGTTTTAGGAAAGGAAGAAATACAATGGATCCAGCTGTATGTTTAGAACATGAAATTAGAAAAGCACAGGTTAACAAAGAAAGTGTCGTGGCTGTCTTCTTTGACATAGAGAAGGCGTATGATATGATGTGGAGAGAAGGATTGTTAATTAGACTGTGTCAATTAGGAATTAAAGGACGAATATATTAAGGATTTTTTACAAGGGCGATTAATACAGCTTAATATAGGGAAGAATTACTCAAATATATTGTAGAGAACGGAACATCTCAAGGGAGCATAGTGAGTCCTTTATTGTTCTCCATAATAATTAATGATGTTTTCAGGGAAATAGGGAATGGGAAGGGGTTTTCACTTTTTGTGGATGACGGGGCAATTTGGAAGAGGGGAAGAAATCAGAAATTTATTGTTAAAAAGCTACAGGACACTATTACAGAAATAGAGGAGTGGTCATATAAATGGGGGTTTAAATTCTCAGTGGATAAGACAAAGACAATGTTTTTTACAAAGAAAAGAAATGGTACGGAGGTAGAAAAGAGTAAAACATTTAAAGTTTTTGGGGTTATGGTTTGATGATGGAATAACATGGAGTGTACATATCCAAAAAATACAAGACAAATGTAGGAAGGTGTTAAATGTTATGAGATGTTTGGTGGGAAGTGATTGGGAGGCTGACAGAAAAGCACTGAAGGCCATTTACTGTGGATTAATTAGATCACTACTGGATTATGGTTGTGTGGTGTATGGCTCTGCATCAAGTACATCTCTAAAAAAGTTTTATAACATTCAGTTTCAGGCTTTGAGATTATGTACAGGGGCTTTTAAAACAACTCCAACGGCAGCATTACAGGTGGAAATGGGAGAAATGCCATTAGAGCTGAGAAGAACTCAGTTGTCTCTGAATTATTGGGCTAATTTACAGGGCCATAGTGAAGATCATCCTGCACAAAGCACTTTAATATCTTTTTGGAAAACTGAGAAGAGGGAGAGAAAAGCTTTGGGTGGACAGTTAAACAAAAAGCAACAGAGTTAGAATTAACTGATTTAATGTTCAGTCCAACAGTTCCACTGCCAGCAGGACCACCTTGGATACTACCTGAAGCTAAAGTAGATCTCACACTATTAGAAAAGAAAAACAAGGTCAGGGGGTTTATTTTGAATTCACATACAAGACAGAAATATATTAATAGTTACTACAGTTTCATTCAGATCTACACAGATGCATCAAAGAGTTTAGTTAAAAAGATAGGAGTACCTTTATTGTTCCAGAGTTTCATATTACAGTAGGAAAGAGGACCAGTGATAATATATCAGTATACACAGGAGAAATGCTAGTAATTCTGTTTGCAGTGCGTGGGTAGAGGAAATAAGACCTCTGAGAGTGATTATTTGTTCAGATTCATCTTCATCACTAATCAGTTTACAGAGAAGCCACTCAGACAGTAGAGCAGATATTTTGATAGAAATCCAGCAAACATACAGAATTCAAATGATGGGCATTACAGTCATATTTTTGTGGGTACCAGCATATAGTGGAGTTAAAGGAAATGAAAAGGCAGATAAGGCTGCAAAGGAGGCTACAACAAGAGAACCCATTGATGTGTCAGTTAAAATTAGTAAGATGGAAATAAAGAGCATTATTAAACAGAAGATAAAGGAAAGGTGGCAAAAGCAATGGGAGGAAGAGAGGAAAGGACGGTGGTTTTACATGATTCAGAGGAGAGTGGGAGAAATGAGATGTGCTGGAAGGAACCGAAGAGAAGAAACAATTATATCAAGACTTAGATTTGGGCACAAAGGTTAAACAGTACGATATTCAAAATAGGAAAGCATAACACCAGTAGGTGTGAATACTGTGAGCAACAAGAGACAATCGAACACGTTATGGTTCACAGTAAGAAGTATGAAAGAAAAAGGAGGGAAATGGTTCAAAATCTTAAAAAGGAAAGAATACACTTTGATTTAATAGAAAATGTAATTGTTTTTCATTATCTTTGATTAATAAATGTAATTGAGAGGATTTGAATCTTGTTTTGGTTTTGTTGTCCCCCCCCCCCCCCTTTGTATAGGGGGGGGTCGTGGCCTAGTGGTTAGAGCAGCTTGCACTCAGAGAAGGATGCAAGTACCCGGTTCGATCCCCACTGCCTGCACTCTGGGTCCCTGAGCAAGACCCTTAACCCCTGATTGCTCCCCGGGCGCCGCACATGGCAGCCCACTGCTCCCCAAGGGGATGGGTTAAAAGGAGAGAACACATTTCGTTGTAATGTATGTTTCAATGACAATAAAGACGATATTATTATTACTTTTACTACTATAAATAAGCAGTAGTCATTCTGATCCACGCTCCATACCAGTTGGTGGCGGTAATGCACCATTTCATTCGTTGCCAACCGCCAAAAAATTCCATAAAGAAGAAGAAGCTGAAAGAGAGCAGCAGCTGATAGCTCAGATAATATTACTCTGGAAGGAAAAAGGGGGAGAGAAATGACAATATTAGAAAGTAGACAGATATTAGAGAGACAGAGAATGTAAATGATTTATTGAATGTTCCTTTCACAAAATCGGAATTAAATCGAGCACTTCAGACAGTTAAATTAACGACACCAGGGAAAGATCAGATTTGTTATTTAATGTTAAAGCATCTTAGTGAAACATCTAAAGAAATTTTATTGGAACTTTATAACAAAGTTTGGGAAAATGGAAAGCTACCAGAAAGTTGGAAAGAGGCTGTAATAATACCAATACGTAAACCAGGAAAAGATGATACAAAACCGGAAAATTATAGACCAATTGCGTTAACATCAAATATTTGTAAAATAATGGAGAAAATGATTAATTAAAGAATGATTTATTATATTTAGGCACTAAACAGCACTCCAGCATTGAAAGCTGTTCCCCATCAGGAAGAGGAGGTGCTCTGCCTTGACACCACCGACGTGTGGAAGACTCTAAGGAGAGTCAACCCGCGGAAGGCCCCAGGTCCCGACAACATACCTGGGCGGGTGCTCAAGGAGTGTGCAGGTCAGCTTGCTGGTGTCCTCACAGACATTTTTAACACCTCGTTGGACCAAGCCATAGTGCCAGCATGCTTCAAGTCTGCCTCCATCATCCCGGTGCCAAAGAAACCTCAAGTCACCTGTTTCAACGACTACCGGCCTGTTGCACTGACTCCCATCATGATGAAGTGCTTTGAAAGGCTGGTAAAGGAACACATCGTCTCCAGTCTCCCTCCGACACTCGAGGTCATAGAAAGGATCATCCAACTCTACAAGTAATAAAACCCAGTTGGGAAAAAGACGTAAAAGATATTAGAAGTTTTGGTTGGATTGTACAGGAAAAAATAACAGAATTCAAAATAGATCAGATTAGTATAAGCCAAACAGTTCCATTATCAGTTATACAACCATGGATAATTACAGATGCTAGGGTAGATTTTACTTTGTTGGAAAGAAGAAAGGATAAGGAATTCATATTAAACTCATATATAGTACAGGAATATATTAATAAATATTATACTTATGTAAAAATTTATACAGATGCCTCTAAAAATATAACAAATCAAATAGGAGTAGCCTTTATTGTACCAGAATTTAATGTTAAAATTAGGAAAAGAATAAGTGATGGACTTTCAGTTTATACAGGAGAAATGATTGCAATATTATTAACTGTTCAATGGGTGGAAGAAGTTAAACCACTAAGATCAGTCATATGTTCAGATTCTAGCTCATTTTTAATTAGTTTGCAATATAATCACTCAGAAAGCAGGCCAGATATTTTAATAGAAATACAACAGACACTATATAGAATAAATATGATGGGTTTAATTATAAATTTTGTATGGATACCGGCACATTATGGAATTAAAGGAAATGAACAAGTAGATAAGGCAGCAAAAGAAGCTGTTAGAAATTCATCAGTGGATTTATTTGTTAATTTTAGTAAATCTGAAGTTAAAATGTTAATTAAACAGAAAATAAAGGATAAATGGCAAAAGGAATGGGAGAAAGGAAATAAAGGACGTTGGTTTTATAAAATTCAAAAGAAAATTGGAGAAATGAGAAGAACAGAAAGAACAAGAAGAGAAGAAACAATAATTTCTCGATTGATGTTTGGACATACCGGATTAAATGGTACTCTGTTTATTTTAGGAAAACATAGGAATGGCAAATGTGAATATTGTGGGGTAGATGAAACAGTTGAACACGTGATGTTATACTGTAATAAATATGAGGAGGAGAGACAGCAATTCATTCGAAATTTGAGTAAAGTAAAAGTTAAATTAGATTTATTTCAATTATTTAGAAGTTATTCAGATAGTAACATTTACGGTATAGTATTTCGATATCTAAAAGTAACACATTTATATAATAGAATTTAATTCCTGAGAGTCATTCTGGTCCACACTCCATTCCAGTAGATGGCGGAAATGCATCTATCTGTTGTTTGCCAACCGCCAAAAAATTTCAAAGAAGAAGAAAAGAGCAGCAGCTGCTGCAGGTGATGAAGTCTGGAAAGAAGTCCAGCAGCTGGAGGCACAGCGGAGAAACTGGAGGGAAGCAGGAGCTCAAAGAGCGGCAGGACGCAGCAGAGGAGACACCAATGATGGAGGATGTTCTCCAGCCCAGAGTTCTGCTGCACCGATTAGGTTTGGAGATTTCCTTCTTCATGCTAACTGTGTGGATGGAGCTAAAGTTTAGGAGCCGTTTTTAGCAGCTCATGGATTCCTCCTCTTCATCAGAACTCGTTGCAGGGTTTCCCCAGAAAACTGGCTAAGCCTGCAGCTCTGCACAGGGGGAGCTAATGCTAGCTTAGCATGTAGCATTGGAGGTGTTAATGCTAGCTTAGCATGTAGCATTGGAGGTGTTAATGCTAGCTTAGCATGTAGCATTGGAGGTGTTAATGCTAGCTTAGCATGTAGCATAGGATGTACTAATGCTAGCTTAGCATGTAGCATTGGATGTACTAATGCTAGCTTAGCATGTAGCATTTGGGGCGCTAATGCACAGGTAATAACACAGCAAATAATGTGTACAGTTTTTTATACAGGGATTAAAGCATGTAGAATAAAATAAAACAGTTTTTAGGGTCTGCCAGGACTGGCACCAAGTTCTGAAAGTCAGTCCTATTTAAGTAAAATATGATCCATGGTGCTACATGAGTTAGTCACTCAAAGCTTCTTTGATGATACATTCATGCTTGTAGTAAATTCTCTGCAATATTCTTAAACCTTAATATAAAGAACTGTGCATGAAGCTGTGCACTAAAACCTTCCTGATAGTTAAAGATGCAAAAACCTCCATTCACAGTAGTGATATTGTAATGTGTACAGACTCAGTTTTCTCAGCATGGGGCGATAGACCTTGCAGTTTTAGTGAAGAAGCTGTTTCTGAGTTTATTAGTTCTGATTTGATGTTTGTGGAGCGACTTCCTCTGGCTTTCTTCTCACCACTTGTCCATAAAATTCCTGGTTTTGGAGATGCTCCAGAAAACCTGTCCTGTTGTCAGATTGTCCACCTGAGCTGCTGATCTCTGCAGCTCTACCAGAGCAGCCATTGTCACCTTGACTGCTTCTCTCATCAAAGCTCTCCTTGTCCATCCCGTTCTGGCAGAGCTCTGCAAACTGTGGCTTCAGAGCAACAAGAGGCTCTTTGGACCTTCCACAGTTGCTCTGATAACTTAACTGGCTAAAAAAGATAAAGAACCTACTAATGTTTTTAACATGGATATAAAAACAGATGCAGAATTTAGCAGTTATTAAATGCTTTTAGCAGAATAATCACATTGAATCTCCACAGCAGAATGACACTAAAGACCATGGTTGTAACATTGTAAAGATCTAGTTGTTCATAAAGCATGTAATGTGTTTCAGCGTTGGCAGCAGATGTTAAAGAAGAGTCTCCTGAAGAACAGAGTCCTGAGGGGGAGCAGCAGGAGTCAGAGCCCCTCCACATAAAGGAGGAACCCGGGGCCCGTCAGGAAGGAGAGCAGCTCCTTGTGAAGGAGGAGACTGATAGCAGCTTTCCATTAACTGCACCTCCTATCAACAGTAAGGATTGTTTAGTTTGTTTGTGTCCCGTGTTGCAGCTAAAGGCCAAAACTAACTAGATTCATTAGCTTCCAATCAGACAAAATATTCCCCTCCCTCCACATGAGCTGAGCAGATTCTATTTTATTTTATTTTATTTTAAGTTTTCATGGTTTAAAGCATACAGATAAACAGACAGAACAAATAAAACCCAGATGCACAAATCACACATAATGCATTCCAGTCGACAAATGATGTACACACACAACAAATGTGTACTTAGTCACATGTATGACAGTATATACATTCATTAAGGGGGCGACCGAGGAGAGAGTCCATGGAGAAGTTTGCTCAGCTTATCCTAGTCTGAAAAGTGTTCCAGGAAGGGATTCCAGTAGTATGAAAAGGTGTCTTTAGAGCCTTTACGAAATCTTTCCATCTGTATTATGGACATCATGTCCGTCATCCAAAGGCGAAATGAAGGGGGAACAGATGACCTCCAGTCCCTCAGGATTAGCCTCTTGGCAACAATCAGTCCCAGTTCTAATGGTTGCCGCATTGCAGCGGGTATAGTCCCCTGCACCCGAGGGCATCCGAAAATTATGAGTTCTGGTTCAGGTTGTATGGGAGTCCTGTACGCCTTAGAGTACCAATCAAACACTTTAGACCAAAGATCCGTTAATAAAGGACAAGACCAAAAAGCATGAGATAGTGTACCTTCAAAAATGTTACACCTGTCACATGTTGGGGAGACAGAGGGATAAATCTTATGCAATCTGACCTTTGAATAGTGTAGCCGATGCGTGATTTTAAACTGAATTAACTGATGCCTGCTGTTTATTGAACACGAGTGAATCTTAGAAAGGCATCTGTTCCATAAGGGTTCCGGGATTGTTGTCCCTAGCTCGTTTCCCCAGGCCTCCTTGATTTTTGTGGTGTGTGTCACCGTACGGTCACCAAGTAGATGTACCATTCTAGTAATGAGATGTCTAGAATCAGGGGGACTCCCGAGGATGTCTCTCGATTTTAGACCTAATGTAATGCCTGGCCTGCAGATATCGAAAAAAGTGTGAATGGGGCAGATTGTATTTTTCTTTCAATAGACTGAATGACGCAAGCTTATTGCCAATGTACATGTCCTTCATCGACACCAACCCCTTTTCTCTCCAATCGTGATAAGCCTTGTCCTGCCAGGGTGGCAAAAAACTGTGGTTAAAGCAAAACAGCGTCTGTGCTGATTTATTTCGTAGTGCAAGGAAGGTCCTGATCTGATTTAGAATCCTTACTTCGTGTCTTAACACGAAGCTCATTTTTCGATAGGCTTCTGGTTTTTCAAGGCGGGCAAACAGCAGAGCTGGTAGGGAGGAATTATTCACCAGATTGGATTCCATATTGAGCCACAGAGGGATATTAGTTATTGAGTTACCTGGGGAGCCTTGTTGCCAATACATTAATGCTCTGAGGTTGGCAGCCCAATAATAGTGTTTAAACACAGGTAGGCCCAGACCTCCCTGTTCCCTAGGCCTCTGTAAATGCGCTTTAGGAATCCTGGGATTTTTCCCATTTCATATGTAGGATTGAATGATCGAATCCAAGTCCTTGTAGAAAGTTGCTGTAAGATAAATAGGAAGATTTTGACATAAATACAAGAACCTAGGTAGGGAGATCATTTTGATTGAATTAATGCGTCCAATCATTGACAGAGGCAAAGTCTTCCAGTACTCAATATTTTGCTTTAATCCTGTCAAGCTAAACTCTGCAAAGTTTAGCTTGAATATAAGTTTGGGGTCTTTGGGTATAGTAAGACCGAGGTAGGTAAAATGGCTCTCAACCACTTTGAATCGGACTTTTTGTAAAAATCCAGATGGGAACGAATTGGAAAGTGGCATCAACTCACTCTTTGACCAATTTATTGTATACCTGGAAATTTTACTGAAAGATGTAATCAGGCTGAGGAGGAAAGGGACAGATTTTACAGTGTCGTGCAAATATAATATCACATCATCGGGGTATAGACTGAGTGTTTCAACACCACCGACTCTAAGACCTTTAATGCGCGGGTGCGCCCTTATTGCCACAGCAAGTGGTTCCAATGCAATAGCAAAAAGTGCTGGTGACAGCGGACAGCCCTGCTGAACTGAACGCTGCAGGCGAAAAGGAGCCGACCGATCATTATTTGTCAGGATGGAGCACATGGGTTCTTGATATATCAGCTTCACCCAGGAGATGAAAGTCTCGCCGAACCCAAACCTACGCAATGATTCAAACATAAACGGCCACTCTACCTGGTCAAAGGCTTTGTGTGCATCAAGGGCTAGAATAGAGGCATTAGTATTTTTATGGTCGAAGTATACAGTGTTAACTAATCATCTTATATTAAAAAAAGATAATCTGCCAGGGATGAACCCTGTTTGATCCGGATGAATGATAGATGTTAAACATTTATTCAGTCTAGTGGCCAACATTTTTGTGATTATCTTGCGGTCAACATTTTGCAGTGCAATCGGCCTGAAGCTGGCTGGGTCAGTTTTGTCCGTCCCCTTTTTAGGAAAAAGACAGATGTTGGCCTCGTAAAGAGTCCTGGGCAGTTTTCCATCATTTTTCGATGCAGACATCTTTCTAAACAAGAGTGGTGCCAGAAGGTCGCAAAATGTCTTATAGAAATCTGAGCCAAAGCCGTCAGGCCCGGCTACTTTGGCAGATGGGAGGGATTTTATAGCTTCTGTGACCTCATAAAGCGTCTAGTCGGATTCCAGATAGTCCCTGTCAGACTTATTGAGTTTAGGCAAAGGGAGGGAATCGAAAAAATCATTAAAATCGGACTGTATTGCATTATTCTCGGAAGAATACAAGTTGATATAGAACTCTCTGAATCTAAGATTTATGTCAGCAGGGTTGGTTAAGAGCACGCCGGATTTTGACTTGATGCTATAGATTGATCTCGTGGCTTGGGCACCCTTGAGCTGTAGTGCTAACAGTTTTCTAGGCTTATCACCAAGCTCAAAATTCTTTTGTCGTAATTTCCAAAGCAAGTTGCTAACCTGGCTGCTCATAATTTTGTTGTATTCATATCTGAGTTTAAGTATTTCCTTATAGTCGTCAGGTGATTCAGAGATTTGGTACTTTCTTTCCAGGTTGGTGAGGGCACAGTTGATTTCTAATAAACGTTTATCTCTTTCTTTTTTAAGGGCTGAAGTGTAGGAAATTATTTCGCCGCGTAGAACGGTCTTTAATGCTTCCCAGAAGATTGGATCTGATACTTCACCATTATCATTTATTTCTATAAAGTTCTTTAATTTAGAGGTAATGTATTTAACAAAGTCATCATTGTTAAGAAGGTTTGCATTAAGTCGCCAGGAGTAAATCTGTCTGGGGAGAAACAGATTTAGTGATAAAGCTAGGGGACAATGATCTGAAATTAGTATGTTATGGTATTTAGAGTCAGCGACTTGAGAAATAAGATTGTTACTTATTAGAAAATAATCAATGCTGCTGTAGGATTTATGCACATGTGAGTAAAATGAGTACTCTCTACTCGTGGAATGCTGAGCCCTCCAGATATCAACCATATTGCTTGCTTTGAGAAGATTATTTAAAAGTTTGGTAGACGCCGCTTCTGATGTTGGTCGTTTAGATGATCTGTCGAGAAAGGGGTCAAGATAACAGTTTAAATCCCCTGCTATTATTACATTTGAATGGCTATCGTTGGGAAGCAGATCAAAAACTTTTCTAAAAAAAATTAGGATCATCTGAATTGGGGCCGTAAACGTTAAGGAGCATTAATGGTTCCAAGTTTATGGTGCCAGTTAAGCCGGGCGTACACTGTACGAGTTTTTCCCCTTTTCGGGCCGATTCTTCAGTCGTGCGGGCATTTTTGAATCGGGGTGAATTTCAGCTTGATCGTAGAGGGGGGGAGGAGGGGGGACTGGCTTCTCACGACTACCTCCCGATCAGGAATCGGACGATCGGTGAAAATCAAACATGTTTGAAAATCAGTCGGCTGTCGTGAGGTTTTCGTGAGCGCATCCTGCTGTTCAAGCAGAGCTACGAGGGGGCGCCCTCCCCTCCTCTCCGTCCCCACCAGCGGAGGGAGGGGAGCGGGCGTCCCTGAAGCGACCTCCGGCCGGCCCGCTCGCGGGGGCGTTGGGGAGGGCGGCAACGCGCTGGCCGCCTGTTTCGGCACTCCTCCGCGGTCCGCGCTGGCCGCCTGTTTCGGCACTCCTCCGCGGTCCGCCGCCTGTTTCGGCACTCCTCCGCGGTCCGCCGCCTGTTTCGGCACTCCTCCGCGGTCCGCCGCCTGTTTCGGCACTCCTCCGCTCGCGGGGGGGTGCGGGCTGGGCGACCTGCCGTGCCGAGCGGCCACCGGTGCGTCTCGTCCCTCCTCTCTCCCCTCCGTTCCCCCGACGCCCGGTGCCTCCTGCGGGCCTCGCCAGAGCTGGGCTCGAACCCCTGCTCTGGGTCCCTGTCACCTACCGTCGCTCGCCTGCCTCTGCCATCACAGCGAGCGGTCCCAGAGGGGGCACGACGTACAGTGTGAGCAGTCCGGTCGCGTCCAAGCGCCGCGCCGCACAGATCGTGAGCGGTGAACTTTTTAAAACCCGCGGTTCCGTCGCACAGTTTGAGATGTATATAAGTACCACGACTGAAAAACTCGTACAGTGTACGCCCGGCTTTACCATCACGTATCTGCCCATAGGGTCATTGACCACAGATGATGCCTGAAATGGGATATTCTTTCTCAATAATATGGCCACACCACGAGCATGTGAGGTGAATGGCGACTGGTATATTTGAGACACCCAGCTACACTTTAGCCTGTCTTGTGCGTCTTTTCTAATATGGGTCTCTTGTAAGAAAACAATGTCTGCAGCCAAGGACTTTAGGTGTTTAAAAACTTTCCCCCTCTTCATTACACTACCAAGACCTTTTACATTCCATGAGATCAGTTGCAGATTTCTCCCCCACCACGAGCATCAGTCATTGAACGCACACACTGTCAGAACTGGCAGTTTGATATTGTTTGATACAAACAAATAACAAATGTTCATCTGAGTAGAACGAAACAGACAAATAACACACACCCCGACCTCCCCCCTCCCCGCAGTCCTCAGTTGTGTTAACAGTCCCGCAGAGGAGCCCACTGCTAGCATTAGCCTCGTTAGCCTTAGCATCGTCGATGTATCCATCCATGGTTTGGTTTTTGCCGGAGCTTGTGGCTTTTTTCGGTGGCGACATGATGCTCAGTTGCTAGTCAAAGGTGCAGAACCATTGATGCCGGTTCCTAGATCGTTATATCGTGGTATTTAGATAATTGTTTAAAGTTGTGGTGGAGAGCGCAAACCAACACGTCTACATCTTACAGCTGCGCACTAACGCCCCAGCTGAGCAGATTCTTTAAGAAAGTAAAGATGTGACCAGGAGCGGGTTGGGGTTGAAGTTGAAGTGTTGTAATTCAGCCCAGTAGCCTGGTTAGCAGAGGGCTTTGATCTGATCGCATAACAGCTGCTAGTGCAATTAGAAATGTGACATGAATACTTTATTTTCAGTTTAAAAGCATCTATTTTCAGCAATTAACACTGTGTGTGTATTTAATGATATAAATGGAAATTATCTTCAGTTTCTAAAAGTTTATTAAACTATAAATTTACTCATTTCTGACCCTTTAAATTTGGCACTGACTGATGCAGTTTTGGTTTTTATCCCAACAGATTTAATCATAAATCTGTAGAAAAAGAGTCCACCAATGTGAAATAATTATTGATCTATAATGACATTAGATCTGTTAATCCAAAGATAACTCCACTTTAAGATGAGTTCAGGAGAACTTTTATTTTCTTCCCACCACAACAAACTAACGTCCTCCTGTTGACACCAACAAGGAAGAGAGGAGCTGTAGGCTGTCCTCCAGAGCCCCCTAGTGGGCTGGCCTGATACGTGAACATAAACAAAAGACTAACAAGATCCTCTAGGATTTTTGTTAACTGTGGTGCCGTTTTATTTATTTATTTATTTTGAAGGGCAGCGGGCCACCATCTAATTTACATATTTGTTTATACATTTGTTAACCAGGCTGTCAGAATAAAAAGCTTTTTTAAAGACAAACAGTGATTAACAACTGTGGTTAAATGTGTTCGGTGCTACAAATGACCTTTATGAAATGGTTTATGAATTTTAATACATTGCCTGAATCCCTGCTACATAAAGCAAACTGTAGCAAAGAGACAGCTATCAGAGGCTCACAAAGGGAACGAGTGACTGAAGCTGAGTGTGAATCAAATTCACTTTGGGCGTCCAGTGGAAGCAGTTTTACTCCAAGGAAAAGCTGGTTGTCTGATCAGCAGCATGCAGTCATGCGGCTAGCTGAAACGTAGCTGTTAGAGGGCAGCTCCGGGTCCTAGGCTGTAGAAAAGTCAGCTGTGCGGGGCTGCAGCAGGGGAAATGGGGGACTGCAGCATGGAGAAGTGGGGCCTCCTCTCAGCTTGGCTGGCCTAGCTGCTCCTGTGGGGCCTGTGAGTGGGCTGCAGTGGGCGATTTCACATCAGCTCCTCCTCTCAGCTTGGCCTGGCTGCTAAAGGCAGACCTCTCCACTCCGTCTGGAGTCAGCTTTCCTGCAACAGCTGAGAAAAATCACATGGCTGGTTTCAGCATAGATGGATTCTTTAACTTCGGCGTCTGGTTCAGCAGAAGAAAGACTGCAGACTGAGCTTAGATCCAGCCGGCAGTTCTCCAAACCCAGTCGGGTTCTCTCGATGATGAGAGTTTGCTCCCCAATGCTGCTTCAACGAAGCGACAAGAAAATGAGAACGATTATCTGTGGGAAGCAAGCCTTTCTACAGTGATGGCTCCCTGCTGGGGGGGGGGGGGGGGGGGGGGCTGTTCCTTGGTGCGTGTAAAAGGAACAAACTTCTTTGATTACATCTCAGTCTGATTTTTCCTCCATGGCTTGATGGCACAACAGATGACTGATAAAATCTGATCTGCAGATCTGAGCATACGAGAGGGATCGTGCATATGAAGCAGGTCTGACACATACTAGAAAGAAAGGACATGAAGACATTTAAAAATAAATAAAATAATTCTAAAAATCAATTTTAATGTGAACCAGTAGCCAGACTGGACCACAGATTTTAGCTCTCCATCAAAGTTAAGATTATTCTCAAGTTACATAGAAGGTTTTTATAAAATATCACTTCCTGCTGGTGTATTAATTGGTATTTTTGGTGTTTTATGCTTTGTTTTGCTCACTTTCTTTGTAAATAAACATGAAAGGCTTTATTTACAATTTAAAAAGAAGTACGTACTGTGCATGTGAAGCAGGGGTTAAAACAATGAAGCGGCTAACAGCTGTTAGCATTTCCAGCCAAAACAATGAAGAATTTTCCAAGATCTAGTGAAAGAAAACGCAGAAATATATGATTCCAAGAGGGAAAAGCCTGGGATGTCTCTGGGAATACAGTCTGAACGATCTTCAGGAAACTTAAATACACTAACGCCGTCTTTGTGAGTGTTTCAACAAAAACATGCAATACAACTGAAAAGGTCAATATTCTGTCAGCAGCACTTTAAGGTTAAAATGGTAGGTCTACAAAGAACTGACTTTTTGGGGGGAAGTTGTAACAGTCATATACGCTGAGGTTTTCTGTTGTTTTATTGTGTTTTACTGTTCTGCATGTTCTGTGAATGATCAATCAAATAATTAAATCTAACTAAATTACATAGCTATATCTGTAAATGTGCCTCAGTTCAGGCTGAGATCAAAATACTTTCTAATATGCATAATGTGTTCAATGTTTCCTGCAGATGTTAAGAAGCTGATTGTTAAAGAAGATTCTTTAGACCTCAGACCTCCTGCTGACCTGCATGACCCAAAGCCCCCCCACATCAAGGAGGAACAGGAGGGATTCTACATCAGTCTGCCAGGAGAACAGCTCAATGGGAAGGAGGTGATTAATGCCATCAGGTTTCCAGTCTCTGCTCCTCCCATAAAGAGTCTGGATGATGAACAGTCTCTGCTGCTCTCACAGCTTTATCCAGACCACATTAAAGGCAGAGAGCTTCCAGAAGAGAGTGATGGAGAAGAATCCATTAGGATACAAGATCATGGAGATGCTTCCATTTCTTTAGAGACTGAAGACACTGAGAAGGATGAGGAGGACAGTGATGTAGAGCACCCTCTCTCTGGGCTGAAACAATTGTCAGACTCTGGATATAAGAAATGTTCTACAGAGAGGAAAAATGTGGACTCTCTAAGGAAAGTCCAGACACGAGTGGAGCTTAGCTGCAAAGACTGTGGCAAAACATTTATAGGAAAAGGCAATTTAAACACACACATGAGAATTCACACAGGACAGAAGCCTTTCGGTTGTGATCAGTGTGGACAAAGATTTAACCGAAAAACAATTTTAATAAGACACGTGAGAATTCACACAGGACAGAAGCCTTTTTCTTGTGATCTATGTGGAAAAGGATTCACCCAAAAAGGAACTTTAATCAGACACATGAGAATTCACACGGGACAGAAGCCTTTCTGTTGTGAACTATGTGGACAAAGATTTAGCCAAAAAGGAACTTTAAATAGACACATGACAATCCACACAGAAAAGAAGCCGTTCTGTTGTGATCTATGTGGACAAAGATTCAACCGAAAAATAATTTTAAACAGACACATGAGAAGTCACACAAGAGAGAAGCCTTTCTGTTGTGAACTGTGTGGACAAAGATTTGGTGAAAAATCTTATTTAAACTCACACATGAGAATCCACACAGGACAGAAGCCTTTCTGTTGTGAACTATGTGAACAAAGATTTAGCAACAAATCAAATTTAAACACACACATGAGAATTCACACGGGACAGAAGCCTTTCTGTTGTGTTCAATGTGGACAAAGATTTAGTGAAAGAGGAACTTTAGACAAACACCTGAGAATCCACACGGGACAGAAGCCTTTCTGTTGTGATCTATGTGGAAAAAGATGTAGCGAAAATTCACATTTGACCACACACATGAGAATCCACACAGGACAGAAGCCTTTCTGTTGTGATCAATGTGGACAAAGATTTAGACATAAAGTAACTTTTAACAGACACATGAGAATCCATACATGAAGGAAAATGGATCTGCTAGGAATACTAACTTAAAGTGCACAGCTCTAGTTTGCTGTGAGATGTTTGCTGTCACTAGTTTTTTTCAGCATATTTCTAGTAGCAAATTTTTAGATTTGTCTTAAATCTTTACAGGTTTTTGTCACTGTACTCCATTTGTTCCAAATGACCTGTAGCATAGGTGTGTTCTCAGTCTATGCTCACTGCTTTAACCACTAGGCCCACCCTCCTAGGTAGAGAGATTTCTTTAAAGGAAAAGTCCGGTCAGCAAGGAAGAATCAATGGATCATTATCTATACCTAAAACTAATACGTTCATGGTGATTGAATGTATTTAGCATTAATCAGTAAAAAAAATGCGACCACTGAGCCTGGCAACGACCATTATTGCCCAAATATGGTAACACCTCACTTCTGACATCACATCCAATGACGTCCCATAGCGGTAAGCTGAGGGCCATTGTCTGCGCTTTACAAGCAAATTCAATAGGAAGTATTGTACACAGCTGCGATCAACAAATATTATTCAATGGACTTCACCATTGAAATTCGAGAGAGCTATTGTAAAAGTGGCAATGCCCACATGCATGGCAGTTGGAGGTTGCAATACATCAGGTAAAAGGGGAAAAATAATTACTTATTTCACCTTTCCGTTATGAGGCGCAGGGATATTTCAGCTGGTGTCTGTAGTGCGGCAGCGTCACTTAGTTTAGAGCCCAAACAAGTGACTTCACTTTCAGAAACAAGCCCAAAAAACTGCAACCCTCAACTCCTGAAATTTACAAACGACTTTAGAAAAAAGAAGCCCAAAGTCACATAAATAAGTGGGCTTTGCAACAGTGAGCACGGGTCTGTCATGCTAGTCTCTGGCATTCTATGAACAATGGAAGGTGCCGAGGGTAAAAAAAAGTCCGGAGGATGTTGCGGGGAAAAAAAGCATTAATGCGCGTAAAAAAACTTTGTTAGGTTGTTAACTTTGTTAGACCGTTATGGTTTAACAAAGTTAACGCGTTACTAAAGCCGGGCGTACACTGTACGAGTTTTTCCCCTTTTCGGGCCGATTCTTCAGTCGTGCGGGCATTTTTGAATCGGGGTGAATTTCAGCTTGATCGTAGAGGGGGGGAGGAGGGGGGACTGGCTTCTCACGACTACCTCCCGATCAGGAATCGGACGATCGGTGAAAATCAAACATGTTTGAAATTCAGTCGGCTGTCGTGAGGTTTTCGTGAGCGCATCCTGCTGTTCAAGCAGAGCTACGAGGGGGCGCCCTCCCCTCCTCTCCGTCCCCGCCAGCGGAGGGAGGGGAGCGGGCGTCCCTGAAGCGACCTCCGCCCGGCCCGCTCGCGGGGCGTTGGGGAGGGCGGCAACGCGCTGGCCGCCTGTTTCGGCACTCCTCCGCGGTCCGCGCTGGCCGCCTGTTTCGGCACTCCTCCGCGGTCCGCGCTGGCCGCCTGTTTCGGCACTCCTCCGCGGTCCGCCGCCTGTTTCGGCACTCCTCCGCTCGCGGGGGGGTGCGGGCTGGGCGACCTGCCGTGCCGAGCGGCCACCGGTGCGTCTCGTCCCTCCTCTCTCCCCTCCGTTCCCCCGACGCCCGGTGCCTCCTGCGGGCCTCGCCAGAGCTGGGCTCGAACCCCTGCTCTGGGTCCCTGTCACCTACCGTCGCTCGCCTGCCTCTGCCACCACAGCGAGCGGTCCCACAGGGGGCACGACGTACAGTGTGAGCAGTCCGGTCGCGTCCAAGCGCCGCGCCGCACAGATCGTGAGCGGTGAACTTTTTAAAACCCGCGGTTCCGTCGCACAGTTTGAGATGTATATAAGTACCACGACTGAAAAACTCGTACAGTGTACGCCCGGCTTAAGGCGTTAAAACTGACAGCCCTAATTTTAATTGATATCGACACTGAGATCTTTCATCGCCAAGTAAAATAAACTGAGAAGAATAACACAAAAATAAGGAGATGGCTGTGGCTGTGGTGCCTAAACACCTCAGCAGACAGATTCAGCTCACATCGTCCCTTTTTGGTCTCCTTGGCTCAAACTTGTATGGCTGTGTTTCGTCAAAAGTCAGGTTGCTATCAAGAAAGTCTTCTATATATTCCAAATCACTATCAGATTATGATGATAAATCCATGAAACTCCCATCGCTGTCGCTAATTAATCCATCACTCTCTGCTTCGCGTAGTCCACTGGTCGCCATCTTGGATAATAGCGCGTAGTGACCAACAAAAAATCGACTATTGGGTCAACAGCCGATCTGCAGCGTGACGTCACAAACTGGGAGGTGGCAGTACTGTTCTTGACCAGCAGGGATGCCTCCAGTAAAGCACGTTCAAATGAAAATTACTCTTAATTAAAAAAATTTATCATTTATTGAACAGTATGTACTAATTTTATATTTAGAGTACTTTCAGAAGTTTGAATTCTAATTATGACCAGACTTTTTCTTTAAGGTCTGGTGTCTTTTTTTTTTTTCCTCCTTAGGAAGGATGTTTTTTTCTGAATGTGATTGCTTTTAGTTAACCTGTGGGTCCCCTACAGGAAATCTGAATAAACTTCCTGTTTTAGCTGCATTAGGATTACTACAATTATTTCTATTGTGTAAAAGCCTGAATAATAAATTACCTTTTGTCAGACATTGTTTTATTAGTTTCTAGAAGGTCAGAAGTTTACTTACATTTTTGTGATTGTTTGGTATCTTTGCCTTTAAAATGTGACTTGGCTCAAACATTTTAACAGCAGCAGAGCAGAGAGGTGACCTCATTTCCTCCATCATCGCACAACTATTGAAATAATTACCTTTACACATCAGACATGCCGACTCATCTTTTTAATCTTCTCCCAAAACTCGTTTTTTTCCTCTGTTTACACATTTGGAGATTTTAGCTGTTTTACTGTTATTGCTTGTTTTACATATTTTATGTATTTTTCTAGGTTGCTTCGTTATATTTTATGAGTTTTTGATTCTCCAAGCTTTAAATCTTGTGACAGAAATGGGAAGTTGGAGATGTGTTATGTTATTTGTAGTTTTCCCAGAAAAGAGGTGTTTATTTGTTCATATTTAATGTCAATAACTAGACTATAACGTATGTTCTGTGTTATGTCAGTGACTTCTATTGGTAGAACTGAGTAATACGCCTAGAGGTGCACTGAACACATGGTCAGTATATAAATGCTGCAGGAGGCGACCGAAATCAGTCAGAAGACAAGATAATCTGGATTGAAGATTAAATATTAACAATTACATCTCCTAGATGTTTGATCAGAAGATATGTTTACGTATTTTATTTTGTAAGTATGTTTTATTTTGGATGTGAATAATTTAGCTGACACTTTTGTCTCCATAGTTGTTCAAGTTTTCTTTCCTGGCAAATAAAGGATTAAAAAATGGTTAAAGCTCAACTGGAAGGTGTCTTTATTTTGCAGCAGACAAAAACCCTTTGGGAGCAGTTTTATTATTTAATGCTCAGACCTGCGTTGAGAGAAAGGACACCAAGATGGAGTTCTGGCAATTTTAATTATAGGCCCCTGCTATATGGTATAGAGAAGTATAGGAGAGATGATGAATGAATAGGAAAGTGTTATTTAACTGTCTGCTTAATGTTATTCAAGTAATAATCAGAATAAGAATTAAAATAATCTTTATTGCCAAGCAGTATTTTACACATACAAGGGATGTGCTTTGATCAGGTGCTACACATAGATAAACATACAGCTGACATAATTAAATCTAAAAATAAATAATACGGAATAAAACAAATTCAGGTTGTATAATAATATTAGAAAATAGAAAATAACAATACAACTATTTGCAGAGGAAGAACAACTTGGCAGATATTTACATGTGCATTATTCCAGGTTTGCGTTGTGCAGAACGTCTTTCAATGACATAAGATATAGAGTGTGTGAGTGTGTACATAGTAAAATATAGAGTATAACATTTCCTTAACTGCATAAACTAAAGATCTCATGAGTTCCTCTCTCTGTACATCTGCTCTCTGCTGCTTCAGTCATTGTCGGGTTCTTCCTTCTGCATATTGACAGCTTCTCCTTGGGCTCCCTGTCATCCCAGTCTTTCTTCTTGCTCTTCTTCTCTCTGTGGTCAGGTAAATGTCTCCATTTTGGTTTTCAGCAACCTAATCCATCGTCAGAGGCAGTTCATCTAAACATTTCTCCATTTTATGTAGAAATAAAATCTTATTTCTAAAGACCTCATCTTAGTCCACCTTAATCTAAGAAAATAGATTTTTAGTGTAACTCCTGCCCTTCATCAGTTATGTTCAGGTTATTCTGTCAGAGCAGGAACTGAGCCCCAAATCACTTTCACAATCATCAAATAGCAATGATGCTTAATAGAAAGTGGAGCTTTGGAGTTTAAATCAGCCCAGATTTCCAGGCTGAGGATTAGAGCTGCCTTTAGATAACCAATCACATCCATGGAGCAGAAAACATCAGTCAATGGGTTTATATGAATATAGTTTTACTGCCATACAATTAAGATGGGACACTGTTAATTCACTAGAACTTCCATGAGCAGAAAAGAGACTTTATTTTCCAGAATTATGATTTATTCCACTGAAATAATCAAGAGTTGTCTTCTCTCTGTAAAAGTTGCCAGCAGCAGCCTTAGAGAACTCGTCATTAAGGGGCTGTGATGTTCAGTAGATGTAATCCACTAGGGACCATGCTAGGAAAAGGTCTCCCTGCTCACACACTGCTGTCTCCTTTGGTTCTAAGATCTAATTGGTTAAGAAAGTTTCACAAGTACTGATTCAAAATGTAAATCATCAACAGGGCTTTACTAGAATGACGTCACATTTGCTAGGAGACATCTTGAGTTGGCCGGATGTTCAGACAAGCAGAGTAGAAACTAGAATGTCAACATCTGCTATAGCAATAATTCTGGAAGATGATAACATCTCAGGAGTTGTTATCAGAACAACTCCATAGAACCCAGCGTAGAACAGCTTAAATGTTGGTTGAATTGTAGAGGCCTCAGAATGAGCAGAAAGAAAGCAGCATTAGTAGAAAGAGAGGCTGTCCTCTGCTCTTCAGGAACAAGACCGTTCAAAGTGCTTTGTATGTTTATTATAAACTTCTTCAGGGAAGGTAGACAACCTTTCATTTATTAGTTTCACCAAAGATTTCAGGGTCACATGTTTTTCTGCCACCTGTCCAGAGTGAACCCCGCCTGGATGGATGGATGGATGGATGGATGGATGGATGGATGGATGGATGATGGATGGATGGATGGATGGATGGATGATGGATGGATGGATGGATGGATGGATGGATAATAGATGGATGGATAATGGATGGATGGATAATAGATGGATGGATAATGGATGGATGGATGGATGGATGGATGGATGGATGGATGGATGGATAATAGATGGATGGATAATGGATGGATGGATAATAGATGGATGGATAATGGATGGATGGATGGATGGATGGATAATGGATGGATGGATGGATGGATGGATAATAGATGGATGGATAATGGATGGATGGATAATAGATGGCAGTGGCGGCTGGCCAGTAGGGGGCGCTCGGGCGCCGCCCCCTTTAAATCGTTTAGATAATAAATGATTTCTGAACTGCAAAGTACTTAAAAATGTATTTATTCATACTGTGTGTCCAATAGACATGTTAGAACTTATTAAAATAGTAAATACATAACTCTATTTAATTGCTCACATTGTGCACACTTCCTATCCTATGTGCAGGGCGCCGGTCTAATGGGAGTGAATGTAGGCGCAGCAACTTGGGAAAGCACGTGATCTGAGGCTGACTTTTAATTGGTTATTTAGGGTTTTGCATAGGGGCGCAGGGCTCTGATCCCGGACACACCTATTCTGTTGTGTCATTACTGGTAGAGTGTCAGTACTGGCTAATTTTTTAAAAAACATTGTGTGATTGGACAATCCCCGATTCGACTCATTAGCGCAGCTGCAGTTCGTTAGGTTGATTCACGTTTACGTTTGCAAAGTGGAGTAGTTTCAAAATGAGAGAAAATTCTGTTTTGTCTTTACAAAAAAATGCTTTTACAAAGCGTTCACTTGAAGAAAAAAACAGGATAAAGGAGCTTGGACCGGATTGTCTTAATTTACAAATTCAGCAGCAGGCAAGTGATCTCTCCACTCCATGGTTGGACAAAGCAGTGTAGGTAGTAGTCAGCCAGTGAAGAAGCGTTGGATACTCTGTGTAGAAGACCATGAAAGGATTGCTGCAGAGGTGAGTTGTTGTGGAAAATCACTGTTACACTGGTTTATAGTAGTGTTATTTAATATATTAGGAAGATGTGCTTTGTAGTTAGAAATACCTTTAGTTGTGTCTATGCTGTGTAGGTATGTTGATATAATGTTTGTCAGCAAGATATTTTATTATTTAAGTTATACTGAAGTTTATGGGTAATGGGGAATAAAACATTTGGTTACTGAATTTTGTATAATCTTGTCCCACAAAAATGCTGTAACACATTTCATAACACAGCCTTAAAAAATGGCAGCAAATGTTATTAAAATCAGGAAAACAATCTAGAAGAAGTCTTTTCAGAAACTGTCACGCTCTTGAAGATCCTCATCACCACACCCATGACCACAGCAGAAGCTGAAAGGTGCTTTTCAACTCTGAAAAGAATCAAGACTTTTCTGAGAAACTCAATGACTCAGGACAGGCTGAATGCATTGGCCATGTTGTCAATGGAGAAAAGACTAGTCAGAGATGACTGACTTTAAGAAGAATATAATTGAGAAATTTGCTGGGCAGAAGGAAAGGAGGGCAAAATTCATGTTCAAATAGTGCTATTTTTTAACATTTGTTTTGTTTGTTTTTCATTTGTTTGCTTGTGTGCGCCCCCCTCAGTTTTTTTTAGCACCAGCTGCCACTGATAGATGGATGGATGTTTTTCTGCGTGTAGGCTGAGTAAAATCAGGCCACGTTCCAATAACTCTCAACCCATTCGCCTTATTTTAACATTTAAAGACAGGATCTGCAATTCTTTACATTTTGATGCCATTTCTAGCAAAAGTATGCATAATATGTACCTAATATTATTTCAGGAAGTCTAGATAGAGACAGTCTGCATGCCTGCTGCTTGATGTTATTAACATTTGGACATAAAATGGTTCTAACATGTGATTGGCGTTATTAAGATGGGTGGGTGTTGTCAGAAATAAAGATAACTGATCCCCCAGTTACTTACTGAATAAAAGGAAACAGTGATTCCATCAAGTTCCAGCACTTTATTGAGAACCAGAGCAGAGAGAAAGTAATCACACCCTGGCTAGGCTGCAGCCTGGCCCCCTGTCTGCCCTCAGCTCCTGTCTCCTCCTAATCCTGTCTACCTCCTTCTCACACTCTGCTACATGGGCTGACCAGAGCAGACGTAGTACAAACATCTCAGAGCCAAACATTTACAGTCTGACACAGAAAACACGCAAGTGTTGACCTTCATTAACCGGGGAGAGAGAAACCATCCTCTGCCTGAGTTCAGCTGCTGACATGTTTCTAAGT
The DNA here is from genome assembly GCA_037039145.1 of Fundulus diaphanus. Classification (NCBI taxonomy): domain Eukaryota; kingdom Metazoa; phylum Chordata; class Actinopteri; order Cyprinodontiformes; family Fundulidae; genus Fundulus; species Fundulus diaphanus. Next base: position 2,273,205 of record CM073137.1, on the reverse strand, counting down.
AGAGAGGTCAGGGGGATTTTGCTTTAATAATCCCATTAACAGAGAGGAATACATTTAGCAATAAATGTCTAGTTTTTTGATTTAGCCAGAATAGAATAGAACAAATTTTAGACCCATTTACATGTGAGACACCTAGACTCTCATGCTGACCTCTGACCTTAACTTTATAGATGAGCTTTTAACAGTTTCTTGTAATGGGCATCAGAAATATCCCAAAATCCTCCTGTACCCATACTAGGCCCAGATCTACTTCATTCCAGTCAGCAGAGCCTTACGTCTAACTCAACACTCACATATAAACATATAAACATGGTGTTGGCTCTCATCTGGTGTCTGTGTGAAGGCTTCCCAACTACCACTGGGAGTCTGGAGGAGAATCTGTGCCATAGGCCTGTGAATGTCAGCTACAGCCATGCTAAATGTGTAAAGTTAGATCCTAATGTGTAAAACAGCTGCAGGTATAACTTTAGAAACAGGATTATAATTTAATGGTGACTTCAAAACAGGAAACAGCCTCACCTTACAATCTTTGTGAAAACTTTTTCCTTTGCAGAAAGGTTAACATGTGAAAGTGCAGTCAGCTCCACGGCTGCTAGAACAGATCAATCTGTGCTCGACACGTTTGCAGACATTTAGAATTAAGGACTAAAGGCAGCTTTGTGTGAGCACATCTCGCTGCCAAACCCAGCCAGTCAGCACAGATGGCATCAAGAATACTGTTTAAAGTCATCATTCACTTTATTGTCGGGGCTGCCTGGCTGGTAAAGGTTGCCACATCAACTTTTCTCTGTCTTGCTCTGGACTCTAAAAAGTTAAGCGCGTTCTCTGCTGACTTACAACAGCCTGTTCAGTATGCTTGACCACGAGTCAAGGACGGTATATCTTACCTCTAAATGGAACAAAGAAGAGATTCTCTACAATTCGGCAAGATATCAACCTGCTAAATGGTCAGCAGAAATAATAATGCATCCATCAGCAGCCACCAAGACCTATTATTTGCTTTTTTGGAGACTCACAATAAGGAATGTCACAGGTAAAATCCCCCATTTGTTTTCCTTTTATCCAAACACAAAACCTTTTTCAGTCGTGTATTTTTGTTCTCCTGCTTGAATGTGTGAAGCTCTCAGTCTTTGGCAGAGATCTCCTTAGAAAAATACATGGATTTTCTACTTAGACTTGAATTAACTTTAGTCGCCTTTGTGACAAAAAGGGTGATGTGAACTTTCTTCCTGTGCCACATGAGAGTTAATGCAGAAGCCTAGAAGGTGTGATATTAGAGTGCAACTCAGAGATAATCCTCACCGTGAAGTGATGATTCGTCTGGATGCGGAAGATTATAAGGAAGAAAAGAGAAAGAGAGCTGGAGGGTCTTCATGAGTTTTAACAACATGTGGGAAGAGGGACTGAACACTTCCACAGTTTAGCTTCTCTGCTTTTTACCTAATCACAACCAGCACCTTTGGAAACTCTGTTTTAACCAATAATAATAATCTAGAAAACAAATTTCATATGAGGAAGAAAAAAAATCTTACCTGATTGGTTAGATGGTCAAAAAAGATATACGTATTTCAGCACATAATTAGGACCGTCGTGGTTTTCAAAGTTGGATGTACCTTAATGTGATGACCGGAAAATGTGAAAGGAAAATGTCATTAAGATGGTGATTTTTAAATCGCAGTCATTCCAGAAACACACGAGTTGAAATGAGCTACAGCTCCTTCGTTCTACTCAGAGTGAATACTTACGTTATGTGCTGTAGATAATTTTGGATCCAAATTTGTAAATAGATTATCTAGCAAAACTTTCATCTAAAAACAGAAGTCTGTCAGATAAAAAAAGAAACATTTATTGAAAATGATGCAAAAGTGCTGAAGTGCTGGAAACTGCTGTTTGGCATCGATTGTTCATTGTTTGAATATGGGAAAGCGTCTTTACAGTCACAAAGATGACAGTGTGAGATATTGAGGCACAGTTTAATTTCCTCCAGGTCCCCATTCCCTTTCTTTTTTTTTTTTTTACCAATCCAGCCTCCCTCTTTAATCCCAGACATAATAAATAGATTCAGAGTGAACTTAAAAAAGAAGAATACAGAAAGCAGAGAGAACGAGGAAGAGCAAGGGGAAAAAAGCAAACATCTAATACAACAAAGGTATTTCTCCCACACACAATTCTCTAGCTGTCCAGGAAACAAATAGCATAAATTATAGATATAAATCTACAATGTCCCGATACAGAGAAATTCAGAGGCCAACTGTCTTTGCTTCTGCCATTATTGAGCAGAGAAATGGCCATGAGGGTACATACAGTACCAGCACAAGATAGGTTTGGCCCTATCCGTTTTGACTTAACAGCTAAAACACTTGCTTCTTATTTTCTAAGAACCTAGAAAGCATTTTTTAGGGCTGGAATCCAACTGCTCTAGATGGGTTTGTGGAGAAATCAAACATGCTCACTCTTGATGTATTAATTTTCATAGAGCTAGTCTTTGATGTGTCACAACACTGGAAGCAGGAAGAAAGAAGAAAGAAAAAAAAAAAAGAATTAAGGACTAACTTTAATCACTTACTGTGTGAAAATAACATCATCACTCTAATGTGTATTTACTTATTACTTTATTAACTTTAAGAAAAATACATTCCTTATCCCAAAGGGGAATTAAATGTTAGTCTAACTGGTGTTATTGAAGTTTCTTCAGTGATCTGTGCATGTCTGCATGCAGGAAGGATCTCCTGCAGCGGTCTGTCTATCAGAGGATCTAGAGAAGCTTCTCACTGAAGACTCTGTTGTCTGAGAAAGGGGCCGATTTGACCTGGATGCTTCTGAATGCAGTTATTACCAGAGAAGGAAAACCATAGAGAGCTGTGTAGAAACCTTAGATAACCTTAAAGGAGCAATAAGTGATTTTTCACCACTAGGTGGCGCTTGAGCTCTGTCTGTTCACCAAAACCAGATGTTTATCAAGCCACGCCTCTCTACCTCGCTCCAGCACTCAACGCCCCATTTCCCCTTCTCAGCCTTCGGCTCATATGAGCCTATTAGCAAAGGATAAAAACTCAGCAGAACAGCCTCACCTTTCAGAGGAACATGTCTAGTGAAGAACTAAGGAACTCATAACTTTATAATGCTGTTAGTAAGAGAACCTTTTGCTCTCCTCCATTTTGTGCCTGGCGGTGGCCTTTTCTGGGCAGGGAGGGGCTAAGCCCTGAGTGGCGGCTGTTCACGTACACGTACGTGCACGCGTGGCCGGCCCGACTATGTAAACAAGAGACCGGAGAACAACACAGAGAGACAGGGAGTGACTTTTAACCAGAGTCCATCTAAAGGGTACCTTTAGTTCTACATAAAACTGTTTTTAGTTCTATCTAAAACAATGAAATGTCGCTTATTGCTCCTTTAAATAGTGGATAAAAGGACAAAAAGTATTAAAGATGTTTTAAAGTAACAGCTGAAATGGGTAAAAATGTAAATAAATATGTGTCAGGGCGATGGTGGAGCAGAAACTAGGGAGGAATAGAATTTAAAATTCTTCTTCTAACGTATAAAGCCCTTAATAATCAAGCTCCATCATATATCAGAGCTCTGATTACCCCGTATGTTCCTAACAGAGCACTTCGCTCTCAGACTGCAGGTCTGCTGGTGGTTCCTAGAGTCTCTAAAAGTAGAATGGGAGGCAGATCCTTTAGCTATCAGGCTCCTCTCCTGTGGAACCAACTCCCAGTTTTGGTCCGTGAGGCAGACACCCCGTCTACTTTTAAGACTAATCTTAAAACTTTCCCTTTTGACAAAGCTTCTAGTTAGAGTGGCTCATGTTACCCTGAGCTATCTCTATAGTTATGCTGCTATAGGCTTAGGCTGCTGGAGGACATCAGGGTCTATTTCTCTCACTCTACTGATTTCTACTGTTCTCCAGTTTTGCATTGCATTGAAATGACTGTTGTCATTTCAGCTTTTAACTTTTTGTTCTCTCTCTTTTTTCTTCATAGTAGGTACACCTGGTCTGACGTTCTGTTGACTGTGACATCATCCAGAGAAGACGGCTCACCCACTATTACCATCTAATGTAGAACAGATTACTGGATCAATGTGAGCTTCTGTGCTTTTTGTCTCTCTTGTTGTGTCTCTGCTCTGTCTTCTGTAACCCCCAGTGGGTCGAGGCAGATGACCGTTCATACTGAGCCTGGTTCTGGTTCTGCTGGAGGTTTTCCTTCCCGTTAATGGGGAGTTTTTCTTCCCACTGTCGCTTCATGCTTGCTCAGTATGAGGGATTGCTGCAAAGCCATGGACAATGCAGACGACTCTCCCTGTGGCTCTACGCTTCTCCAGGAGTGAATGCTGCTTGTCGGGACTTTGATGCAATCAACTGGTTTCCTTATATAGGAACATTTTTGACCAATCTGTATAATCTGATTGAATTTTACTTTGTAAAGTGCCTTGAGATGACATGTTTCATGAATTGGCGCTATATAAATAAAATTGAATTGAATTGAGTTCCTGTAAGCAGCGGGCTGCCGGTTCTACCTGTCCAACAGTCGCTGACGCTTCAGCTGCTTTTCCTGCTGGAGGTGGTCAGAGGGCCCCATGGAGCTGATTGGCTGGCAGCCCCGCTTCTGTCAGTCTGCCCCAGGGCAGAATGGGGAGTTTAGCCGCTGGCCCGACCCGCTCAGCCACCGCAGAGGTTCAGGTCACTGTGAATAAAAAATGCTGGTGTTCATGAAGCTCACTCAGGTCTCTGGCAGACTGAAACTCCCACAGACTGCAGTTGTTAGAGGTCAAAGACAGACCCCCCCCCCCCTCCTGTCATTTTCTGAACAAGCTGATGCTCTCTGTCACATAAGCGCTGTTTGCAGGAACCTTTCACACCCCTGCTCCACCCATTTATTCATTTTCAGAAAAGCAACTTCTGGTCTTTTTCGTGTTACTGGCGACTTGACGTGAAAGCACGATTCATTGTTTAGTTACGTGAGGGAGCCGTGATCCTCTTTCCACTTCTGCAGTCAGTCTCAGACAGCTGCTGCTGCCTCGTCCTGCTGCAAACCTCGCTATGAAGCTTCAGACCCTGCAGACGGAGCAAAAGAAGAAATAAATCAGGATCTCCACTCTTTGCAGAAATGGATCAGATGCAGAGAGATGCAGCAGGTTGTGAGCTGGAGCCCTGATAGACCATGTAAAATGGAGCCAGGAAGTAAAAGAAGAAAGAAAGGGCAGCAGAGAGGGAGAAGCTGAAGAAGAAACAAGCACTGGCCTCTGATGCAGCAAAGTTCACTAAACTGAAGTTTTCTTCATAAAGGAGCAGAGAAGATCTAAAGACTAGAGGCCAAGAGTGAAAAGGCCAGCAGCCTATTAAAAATAAAATAGTTTAATTAGGAGCTTAGTCTCACTGTGAGGAACCAAGGGTCAAAACTGACTCATTAAACAAAGGTTTTAAGCTGCTGAAACCTTTTAAAACATGGTTAACAAAGAGCCAATGGAAAAGAACTTAAATGCTAAAATGTCCTTGAAGGCAGATTTAGTGTTCCCTGCATAAACTCAGCTTCGAAATTCTAAAAATGTTGAAATCATTGTTATATTTTTGTCTTTTACTTTAACTTAGTAAAATGCCATTGAGTTTAGGAAAATCTTTGTAGTTATGCGAATCTAGCCAATGCATGAACTAGTCAGTTAGTAGATGTAAAATGATCAGTTCAGTGAGTAGCAGCAGTGCTGCAGGAGCTCCTGCTGGCATGGAGGTGGAGAACAGCAGCAATAAGGAGTCAGAGCAGGAACCTTAGAAGAGCACAGAACACACCTGCAGCTTCTAAGCTTATGTGGTGGCGTGGCCTGGGATGGCAGGAAAATGCCAGCCTGAATTATTGAGCCAGTCCGCCCCGTGTGGCAGCTTTTAAAATTGATGGGCTTTACAATCACAAAGCTGCAGAAGAGTTTATTAATAGCATGTAGAGCTGCAGCTTTTAGCCACAAACCTCTAGACCCAGCAGGATCATATCTAAGAGTGCAGCATTAATACCAGATTACAGATGTTATGTGTAAAAATGATTCATTAATGACATCAGGTCATCTACGGTCTTTGTAGTTTATGGTGCCCACTTCAATTAAAAATAAGTAGAGGAGGAGTCCAAGGTTCAGTTCTGAATACGTTCAAAGATAAATTATTTAAACTAAACTGGCAGTCCACATTGAAGGAGGATGGTACTGATAAAGCAGATGATTACATTTTTAATGCTTTTAAGTTACTAGATGCCAAAAGTGCAATGAAAAAGTAGCACTAGCAGCTGAAACCAACTGGCTTCATAGAGAGTTGATAAAGCGTATGGATTCATTGAAGCATGGAGCTTCTCTTAGATGCTGGTGGGAAGTGTGGCCGCCCCTTGTGGGATCTACTGAAGAAGGATAAGCGTGTTAGAGAATGGATGATGGATGTATTTCTGATGGAAGTATCAGGTAAAAATGCAGAGATAACAGCGAGGCTCACTGCTCCAGATCTATGAAGGAAGCAGAAACACCAGCTGACAGTCGCTCTGCTTTAAATGACAGTTCTGTTCAAAGTCGTTGAACGTGTTTAAAAGTTAGTTCAACTCTACATCTTCCCTTCTTACCCGCACTCTTTGATAACCACAGACACAGATGGATATCATGTTATTCTTCATTGTCTGTGTGGGGATCTGGGAGCCATCAGTGGCCTCACCGCAGGTCGGCCCTTCCTCCTAAAGACGTTTCGTCCTAAAGACGTTGGACTTCCGTCTGGAAGTTCTCCACGGCTTCAAGACGATCTCCAAGCCTCTCCGTTCATCCTCTTCCTCTGCGATCTTCAGCTGGCAGACTCCGTTCTCCAGAGCCTCACCTCCTATGGGGCCCAATCGTTGCGGCCCCAGAGCACAAAGGAAAGTGACGCTGATTGTACAAAACGGAGCGAGTTTTCTCAGAGTAGTGAACCGAGGATTCCTGGGTGGCATTTTAGCACAACGTAGTTAGTAGGTTTAAAATAGTTTATTTATCAGATGCAAGGTGGAGTCGATACGACAACCTTAATTTCATCTGCGTTGTTCCTCCACCGCTTAATATAGTCCCTCATAGGATTTAATAGTTATGGTTTATTATATATAATATGTAGCAGGGCAAGTGGAGCTCAAAGTGTCAAACGCCCCTTTTAAATGAGATATAATTGAAATGTTTATTATAATAGAGGTTTATGTAAATAAAGTGAATAAACATCTATATCTATATAATGTAAACTTATTGTGGCTGTTTAAGCCTAGTAGCTCTCAGCCATGTAACAACAGTCTAACTGCATTTGTATCAGCTGTTGATATTTAAACTTTGCAGTCCTAAAATCCCACAGGGGACATCAGAGCTGCTGTGCTGAGCAGCCACCTGCCCTGACCCCCCTGTGGCCCTCAGCAGGAGCCTTTGGTTCAAAGACAAGCTGCTGGGATTTACAGCCGCCCTGGTACAAACATTTCACCCTGCAGTGAAAGGCAATTACAAGCAGCACAAGCAACCAGAGTCTGTGGACAGCATTTATTCACAGAGACAAAGACACAACACACTTCTATTTAGAAACTATAAACGGTATTATAATACAGAGATAATATAATAGCAGGATCCAGTATTATAAGTAAACCGGTTCCTTCAGCTGCTCCAAGGATTCTCCACCTGAACTACTGGGGCAGAAAGTGGTTCTGCTGAAGCGGCTGTGGCCAAACTCTTTTATTTCTGGCTGCCCACATTTGCTGCATTTGTTAAAAACCACTTCACCAACATATTTCCTCTGCTGCCCTGTTCCTCTGAGTGAAGCGGGACACAGACACAGGGCCAGTGGGTGCAGGAGGTGAAAACAGAGGAGCCAGGGCAGGAGCAGCTGAGGGGTGACCTGCTGCCATCACTGTCCACCCAGGGTTCAATAAAAGAAGCTGAGCTGGGAGTGGAAGAGGAGCTGCTGGGCTGATGGGCTGAACAACTGCAGCACTAGCAGGTGGTCTGCCTGGCTGCAGCTTAGGAGCCTGTCCCGCTCTGTTTGCTGGAGGACAAACTCATGTTGGAGCCCTGAGGTGGATGGAGCTTCATGCAGCATTTGCTGCAGAGGAGGCAGCTGTGAGCTGACCACAGCCATGTGGTCTTCTGCAGTAAGGCCCTGGGTGAGGACACTTATCTCCTGGCTGTAAAAAACCAACATTGTGCTTAGCACTGTGTCAGAGTCCTCTGATGAGGAGAAGAAGCTGCAGAGAGGTGGCCTCCATCAGGGTGTGGCAGTCCACCACCAGGTCTGGGATGTGCTGGTAGTCGCTGAGCACTTTGCTCCACCCAGGAAGCTGGACTCCATCCCTCTCAGCTGGAGACTTGTGCAGCGAACACAACTTGATGCACACGGCCTCAACTAAGCGACTGGTGCTGGGCCACTGAGCCGGTCCCCCTGGAGGACCAATCAGGCTCCTCTTCAGGCTTTCCACAGCCGCTGTGACACCCGTGTTCTTAGGGGCCTTAAAGCGGCCGTGGGCTGGCTTGGCTTGGTGTCTGGGCTCATAATAAATCCTCTGGTCTCCATCAGGAAGAGCGCTCCACAGGCGGATGACCTCTGACCTGCTGCTGGTCCAGGTAGAGCGCCTGACGCAGGGACACCAGGTACGAATCTAACGAACGTGTATTTAACATATCGATCCGACCAGAAACAACACCTTGAACACCCTCAATGGTCAATTTTATTAAATCAACATTGTTTTTTAACACATTTATTGCAAATTAAACCATGAAATTAACTTAAGAACTGCTCTTCATGGCAGTTACAGGAGAAAATGGAAAAGAACAAGTAGTGATGAAAAGATTGCGGCTCGGACATACTGGATTAAATAAAACTTTAAATCTGATAGGTAAACATCCAACAGGTAGTTGTGGCTGTGGTGTGGACATGGAAACAGTAGAACATGTAATAATTCATTGTGAAAAATATACGGCAAGTATAGAGAAGCTAAAACAGAAAGAAATTAGGAAATATGATATAGAGACATTAAAACGTAATAAGTTATTAGTTAAACATAAAATAAATAGAACAGTTATCACATTTTTGAAGGAAACAGGATTATACATAGGAATTTAGATTAAAGGGAGACATTCTGGTCCACACTCCAGCACAGTAGATGATGATAATACATCTTAACGTTAGATGTCACCCGCCAGTAAAAATCACGAAGAAGAAGAAGAAGAAGAAGAGAAAAAAAAAAAAAAAAAAAAAAAAAAAAAAAAACCCGGAAGCAGAAATGATAGAGTAGGGATAGCATTTATAATTCCAGATTTAAACATTATCGAAAATAAAAGATTAATGGATAGTTTGAATGTATACACAGGAGAGTTACTGGCTATTTCAATGGCGTTAAAATGGAGTGAAGAATTAAGAGAAAAGAAAGTGTTAATTTGTTCTGATTCAAGTAGTGCATTAATAAGTATTATGGAACAAGAGTCGGAAGCAAGACAAGACATTCTGATAGATATAAATAATTCAATATGTAAAATGGGAAAAAATGGATCTACTGTTAAATTTATTTGGATTCCGGCTCATACCGGAATAGTTGGAAATGAATTAGCAGATACATTTGCAAAGAGTGCGAGTAAGAGAAATGAAGTTGAACTGGAAGGTAAGTATAGTAAAAATGAGATAAGGAGTATAAGTAAAATATATTACAAAAAGAAGTGGCAGGAAAAATGGGAGGGTGAAAAGAAGGCAAGGTTTTATTATAATATTCAAAAAAAAGTGGGGGAGTGTAGAAAAGAAAATAGGAATAAACAAGAGGAAGATATTATATCTAGATTAAGATTTGGGCATGTAGGGTTAAATAGTACTTTGAAAATAATAAATAAACATAGTACGGGGTTATGTAATTTTTGTGGAAAGTTGGAAACAGTTATACATATTTTTATGGAATGTAATAAATATAATCTAGAAAGAGAGGAATTAGTAGAAGAGTTAAATAGGAATAAAGTTAAATTAAATATTAGAGAGCTGCTACAAAAATCTACGGAAGAGTATTGCATTCACCAAAGAAAAAAAAATCAGACATCTTATCTCATAATTACGAGATCCTGATCTCGTAATTATGACATCTTATCTCGTAATTATGAGATAATATCTCATAATTACGAGATAAGATGTCATAATTACGAGATAAGATGTCATAATTACGAGATCCTGATCTCATAATTACGAGATCTTTTCTCATAATTACGAGATAAGATGTCAGAATTATGAGATAATATGTCATAATTACGAGATCAGGATCTCATATGTCAGGACAGTCATTGCTCCGGAAGCGTTATAACTCGACATCCGCTCGCGGGATATTTCAGTGTCATCGGACAAGATGGAGACGGAGGGAGTCCCTTTATTTCTTTTTAAGAAGTCGTCATTTATCGGAGGAATGTATTTCTGCACTGAGGAGTGACAAGGTAAGTCATGCATATAAAGCAAATAGCCTAATTGAAAGCTGATCGATTCGATAGTTATTATTTATAGTTAGCAACTCCATACTGAGTACCCTTGCAGCACCGTAGTACTGTCTGTGGCTCTGTTTACACGACGAAAACAGGTTTGCGTTGCGTTTGTACTCTCCATTTATACACTACAAGGTTTAACTGTTGCTTAAGGGGACTTTCAGCTATAGCTGTGGGTTTATTCAGAAGAGTTTGCAGCCGAAACAGTACTCTAGCCGATGTTTTCTTCTTCTGGGCAATTTGACGTGGAGTTTCAAAGATAACAGCACTACTAGTGGTGCGGCATGGGAATTACACCGTTTAAGTACTGTGTCCGTGTAAACAGGGCCTGTGACTGCAAATGTACTCTATAAATGTTGATGAAATTGGCTGACAAAAAGATATAGAGATAAGGATAAGTAGGTTAGTTTTTTTTAAAAACATGTAATGTTCATGAATTCTGTTGCAAACAGTTTTTGTTTTTCTATTTGATGTAACTATAATTTCATTGTTCTTACAGATTGACATATCAGCTATATCAAGCATGGATGATGAGAGCTTAGCCACCTACATTCCCACCTATGGTGACAGAATTGTCACCCGGAGATTTTGCTCCGAGTACCAAGGAAAAGGTGAAAGAGATGTGCATCGACAGACATTGCTTCAAAAACTCAAAAGAAAGATGGGAATTGACAAAGATCCGGAAGAAAATGACCAAGAAACTCTGATGGAACTAATAAAAACCCAAAATCATATTTAAGGAAGAAACTGGCTTTGAGAAAAACAAGATGGGTTTATTTAGGATGGATACATGAAGGAAAGCAGCTATGCAAGAAAAATGGAGGAACAAGGAGAGTGGGTTTGCCAAAGGACGCAAAAAATTTGACATTTTAAGTGTAGCAAAATAACTATTCTTTCCTAACAGAAGATCTAAAAAGGGAAAACTGTTAGAATTCTTTCATGGAAAAAGTGCAATTTATTATGGGAAATGTTTTGGAGCAGGTAATACCACTATGTAATATATTTCAGAAGAAAGCTTACCATTTGACTCAGAAACATAAAGTTTAATAAAGATTTTGTGAGGAACATATGGCAGTGAGCCACAATAGAATCATGTAGCTTTTGTTTTTGCTGACAAAAAAAGATATAGAGCAAAACAAATGGTTAAAAAGATTACTCCAACAACATTATGAAATACAAGTTTCTCAAGTCAAATTATTGCTGTTGATATGAAGTTTCTTTAATTTAAAAATGTTGAAACGTGTTTAAACTGTACTTATTTTGCTTTTCTTTCCACAGGGCATGATTTTTCTTTTATATTTTTCAAAGTTGACTGTAAAATATATGAAAGCATTGAGCGCAATAGTGCCCTGATTTATAATAAAGACTTTTGTCGTATGTATCAGGATTTTTCTCATGTTCAACTTTGAGATCCACCTTTTAAATACACATAATTTTCTAGTCAAGTCATCTTCTGGAGGTAAAGAACTTCCTTTCAAAAGGATATTTCACAGCACTTGTACTTTTAATGTATGTTCTTCTGTGAGTTGATGTAACATTTCTAAAAAAAGAATGAGTTAGTTTGATCACAAAACATAACACTTTATTTTGTAATGGATTTTTACCAAAGATTCATTAAAAGTTTTCATGCTCAACATAAGCATAGGCACTTTATTTTTCAACAAATTTGACCATATCATCACTGTCAAAGTACATAACTTGGGTCTCAGAGTTCAATAACAGAGAACTACAAGAGTCTTGCTGTTATATATTTCGTTCTGTACGCACTCTGTGCATACAAAATGACAAAGTTGTCTAAGTCTAATAAATATGAAAAGTATGTCTTGAATATGTGTTGCCCTGTGACAGACTGGCGACCTGTCCAGGGTGTACCCCGCCTCTCGCCCAGTGAATGCTGGAGATAGGCACCAGCACCCCTCAGGACACCATGAGGAATAAGCATGCATAGATAATGGATGAATGGATGTCTTGAATATGAGGAGCAGTGGTGTGGTTTATAGAACATCCATCCATCCATCCATTTTCTGCCCGCTTAATCCCTCATGGGGTCGCGGGGGTTGCTGGTGCCTATCTCCAGCTCTCACTGGGCAAGAGGCGGGGTTCACCCTGGACAGGTTGCCAGTCTGTCGCAGGGCGTTTATAGAACATATATAATTTAAAAAGTTTCTGTCCTGTATGATAGATTACAAGGCAAATGTGAAGTTAAATTTATTGCTATTGTCCTAATAGATGTAGCAGCATATATTTGATGTCATACACAACAAGAAGCAAACCAAATATAACACCTAGCAGCAAAATTCAAAAAGTTATGTACATCATGATGAAACGTATAGGTACATAGGAGTAAATGAGAACAGGTCTGTTTCTTTTTTGTCCCTCAGAATTTCTTTCACTGCTTGGCCTTCAGTGGTTGTGGGGTCTCCAGCTGGTTATTTCTGACTGTGTGGGAAAGTGACAGGGTCATTCTGGACAAGTCAAAATCATTTGCTGCACAAACTCTTCTAACTTTTTACAAGCAAATATCACAACTCTCACAGGTTTGTACGTATTCAAGCTCTTAAAAATAGGTATAACTCAATTGTTTCATCATGTGTGGACAGTGCATGAAGAAAGTTTTCTGTCATCAGAAGGTATGATAGTTCGAACACTGTTTCATCACGTGAATGGTCCTCTCTGAAGACATTGGGCTTTGCAAGTTTCCACTGCTTGCTCAGAAACCTGTTTGAAATTATCTTGTCCAAGAAAAAGCTGTGGAAGGGTATACAGCATGTAGGGCCGGCCACTTGAAGCAATTGCATCTCTAGTACTCTGGCGAATGATGTGGGTGTTCCATAAGTGAACCACTTTTTGGAGTTCTTTCTGAAAGACAAGAAAATAAACAAGTTATTAAAGTACATACTACATATTTAAAATAATCTATCATATAGTATTTATCTTTTACATTCAATTAGGGAATGTAAATGTCCCCTATCTGCATCCATGAATGAGGGCAGTCTGTGCTTCTTATTCCTTGCCAAAATCTTTAGAAATGAATCTTTTCACTGTAGATGAGCTGGACAGCTACCATCCAAGCATTCAGCCTCAGAGATATTATTGTTTTTGAAGTTTTTTTATTTTGAACAAAAGTGAAAATAACATAATTTATGTTTTCTACAAATTGAGCACTTGTTCCTTTTAAAATGGTAAACGGACTAAACTCATATAGCGCTTTTCCAGTCATACTGGCCACTTAAAGCACTGTACTGTACACTAGAGCCACATTCACCCATTTGCACTCACATCCATACACTGATACACAGCTCGGTAGGCAACTTGGGGTTAACTACCTTACCAGCAGGAGGCCCCAAGTATTATGGATCAGTTCTGATAACCTTTGAAGTTACAGCAATGACTATGGATTATCAGTTTTTGCTTTTCGGCTTATTAAAGCATGTCAATAGTTGACTGGGTTGATTAATGGAGGTGATATAAACAGCTGTCATTCACTTGCTCGTGAATGCTAGTCACATTAGAAAGCTTTGTATTGATCACTTTGTTTTGACACAGTAAAATGTGAATAAATTTAGCATTATCTAGCTTAACCTTTCATTATGTAGAGTACACATATACTTCATTAGCTTTACAACTGTCGAATTAAAATGTAATTTCATTTCATTTCATTAAAATTCATAAAGATATAGGTACATTTGCAGTCACAGGCCCTGTTTACACGGACACAGTACTTAAACGGTGTAATTCCCATGCCGCACCACTAGTAGTGCTGTTATCTTTGAAACTCCACGTCAAATTGCCCAGAAGAAGAAAACATCGGCTAGAGTACTGTTTCGGCTGCAAACTCTTCTGAATAAACCCACAGCTATAGCTGAAAGTCCCCTTAAGCAACAGTTAAACCTTGTAGTGTATAAATGGAGAGTACAAACGCAACGCAAACCTGTTTTCGTCGTGTAAACAGAGCCACAGACAGTACTACGGTGCTGCAAGGGTACTCAGTATGGAGTTGCTAACTATAAATAATAACTATCGAATCGATCAGCTTTCAATTAGGCTATTTGCTTTATATGCATGACTTACCTTGTCACTCCTCAGTGCAGAAATACATTCCTCCGATAAATGACGACTTCTTAAAAAGAAATAAAGGGACTCCCTCCGTCTCCATCTTGTCCGATGACACTGAAATATCCCGCGAGCGGATGTCGAGTTATAACGCTTCCGGAGCAATGACTGTCCTGACATATGAGATCCTGATCTCGTAATTATGACATATTATCTCATAATTCTGACATCTTATCTCGTAATTATGAGAAAAGATCTCGTAATTATGAGATCAGGATCTCGTAATTATGACATCTTATCTCGTAATTATGACATCATATCTCGTAATTATGAGATATTATCTCATAATTACGAGATAAGATGTCATAATTACGAGATCAGGATCTCGTAATTATGAGATAAGCTGTCTGATTTTTTTTTCTTTGGTGAATGCAATACTCTTCCGTAAAAATCTTCTGGAGATGTGGTTTTTAAATCCGTGTTTAGGTTTCTTAGGAAAACAGGTCTAATAGGGAGATTATAGGGATTAGACATCTGGTTCATACTCCAGTCCAGAAGGTGGCGGTAATGCACCTGAAAGTTGTTTGCCAACCGCCATAAAACAAAAAGAAGAAGAAGAACCCGGAAGCAGTGATTAAACCGCCACGGAGAATTCCTGCCGCGTTATTGTGTTCAATAGTCAGCAATGAGCAGCTCTCGCCATTGAGTTATTATCAACCTTAAGGATTAGAACAAGGAGCATTACTCAAGGTTGTTCAAAGATCTTGGAACAGTTGTGAAGGTAAGTGAATTTGATCAATATTATACTGCGCAGCTGTGACGTAATGCAGGACTTTCATCTACGTTCGGCCTTCTTGCTGCAGTTTTAATGTAAAAATCTCGCAGGTTGAAACGAACTGTTTAAGGAGAGAAAAATGACTAATGCATTGTTGCTTAGATCTTCTCTTTCTGATACGTAGGCAGGTATGGTGGGCTTTTTGGGGTCCGTGCCTCATTCCAAAAATCTCCCCGCCACAGAAACGTGCGTAGGCCTGGTAAACAATGCTCCCCTCACCGAGGTGAAGCTGGATATTCAGGCTCCGCGGAGTCAGCGGGATAAAGCTCACGGTTGATCCGATTGGGTGACTTCGATTTCGGCCAGTGTCTCTCAGCTGCTCCCTCCTCCCAGATCTTTAACCGAGCACTCTTCAGAAACAAAAATCAGTAAATTCCTTGTCTTATGACCAGCTAAGACGAAACTAATATAAAATCACGCCAATAGATGCAATCTGTAAGGCACACTTGTTTATGTTCAATTTTAAGCTATTTTCAAATTTTAAAGATATTTTTAAAGACAGAAATTGGAACTTTTCTTCGATGGCTTCCAGGTCATCTGACTCACTGACTCAAAATCTGTGTCAAACTGTTCTACTATATTAGCCTGATGAGGCACACTCATTTTTATTCCATTTTAAGCCTTTTTATATTTTTAAAGATTTTTTTATCATAAAAATGAAGGATTTTTCTTAAATAGCTTTCAATTGGAGTCCACTGACTCCAATTATTTGTGAAATCCTTCTACTATATCAGCCTGATGAGGCACAGCCTTGATGTTGTTGAAATAAAGTACAGTTTTATTGGCAATATATAGCTAAAGTATTTATTTTGAACATTGTTGAACCGAGTACAAAGTTTGCATATTAATTGCTCAATAGACAGTTCCAGCTGCCTTTGTTTGCATTTTCATACCATCTGTCACAGCTGTTACACTGGATCTGTTAAAATACAACAGACAAGATACCTGTTCAGTGGTATAGTAACACAGTACACGCTCTCCTACTGTCACAGAGTAGGGTGTTTATTTGCTCGTCATCTATTCAATTCGTTCAATTTTATTTATATAGTGCCAATTCATTAAACATGTCACCTCTAGGCACTTTTCAAAGTCAGATCAATCAGATTATACAGATTAGGTGAAAAAATTTCCTCTCTGAGGGAACCAGTTGATTGCATCAAAGTGTCGACAAGCAGCATTCCCTCCTGAAGAAGCGTAGAGCCACAGGGGGAGTCGTCTGCATTGTCCATGGCTTTGCAGAAAACCTTCATACTGAGAAAGCATGAGGCGACAGTGGAAAGAAAAACCTCCAGCAGAACTAGGCTCAGTATGAACGGGTAACATGAGCCACTCTAACTATAAGCTTTGTCACACAGGAAAGTTTTAAAATTAGTCTTAAAAGTAGACGGGGTGTCTGCCTCACGGACCAAAACTGGGAGTTGGTTCCACAGGAGAGGAGCCTGATAGCTAAAAGATCTGCCTCCCATTCTACTTTTAGAGACTCTAGGAACCACCAGCAGACCTGCAGTCTGAGAGCGAAGTGCTCTGTTAGGAACATACGGGGTAATCAGAGCTCTGATATATGATGGAGCTTGATTATTAAGGGCTTTATACGTTAAGAAAATAATTTTAAATTCATTTGTATAAATCAAAACGTCAAGACTATCTGAAGTTAGTCCATATTTATTTATACTCTCACCCAGTCTGTAATTGGAGGTCCAGAAACTGGGTGTTAGCAGGTAGCACACATTGCGCAATATTTCTGGTCATCAAACACTAATTAACAAAGGAAAACAACCATAAATCTACAACCCCTGGCAAAAATTATGGAATCACTGACCTTACAGGATGTTCAGTTGTTTAATTTTGTAGAAAAAAAACAGATCACAAACATGAGACAAAACTGGTCATTTCAATTGGCAACTATCTGGCTTTAAGAAACACCAAAAGAAATCAAGAAAAAAATGTGGTAGTTAGTGACGGTTACTTTTTTAAACCAAGCAGAGGGAAACACTTATGGAATCACCCTGTAAATTTCCATCCCCTAAACTAACACCTGCATCAAATTAGACCTGCTTGTTAGTCTGCATCTAAAAAGTGTTTTATGTTATTTTAACTATGCTTTGTGTCAGTGATATTTTTGTCAATTATAAAGTCCTATTTCACAGCTTTTACTCATTTCTGGGAGTATATTTTTGTTTTCTAAAGTAATCAAAGTAATTTCAGGAGATATTTGATACAACAACAATATGACAAAAAGGATGTTGTATTGTAGAGTGTTCAGTGTGTGGTAAAGAAAAGCTTAAAATGTGTGAAGTTGTTGTAGTTTATGGTTTGCTAACCTTTTTTTTTCTTTCTTTTTAGATGCCTCGTCTTAAAAGTTTTCGTCGTGTACAAGCCTCTAAAAAGAGGATGAATGACCGCAAACTAGTGGAGGTCGACATCAAAGTTCAAGAAAGCACATTTGTGGCTTGTATGTGTGTTTCATAGATACTTGTGACTAGGGTTGGGCAATATGAAGATAATCCAATATCACGATATCTTTGGGCTGTATCACGATACAAGATTATATATCATGAGATGTTCAAATAACCTTAAAACACAAATGTTTTTAGCTACAGTGCCTAAAGTTGCATTGGTATATCTCAAATTAACGTGTCAATTTTTTTAGTTTGAAAATTGATTGCAAAATAAAAATTAATTTAAATGTTTTATTGCCATTTTTTTAACCACAGCTGCACATAGAAGCTTTTGACAAATTACAATATTGTCACATTAGAGCTCTTGTGGTCAACACTGGACTTTAAAACAGAACATCCCAGCAGCCAAAAGGAACACCAAGGGAAAATCTGACACAAAATAAACCTGAAATAAAAGGTGCTCTTTGTGCTTAAGTCATAAAAAATTTATAATTAAAAATGTGACGACCCCAAAAACAAAAGCTTGTATTGTGACTATAAAATCAACTGACCAGTCGCAGCTACAGATTCAGAGCATCTCAAAAATATTTCTGTTGTTCTTTAGGTACTGGGAAACTTTAAACAAACGTTTTTTTCCTGTCATATTGGATTTAGCAAAAGAAGTTTAAACAGTTTTAGGGCTGGTTTAGTTAAAGTTCCCTTCGGTGTGGGGGGGGGTCGACATGTGGAGTTTACAAGACTCTTCATTTGCACTGAATGACTTTTTAGGTTGAACAAATTATTGCTACTGCTACCTTTTGTAGCAATGGTGTTACGGCATGTTTTGCAAATTACCGCATTTTGTTCGACCTCCTTGTGAAATCCAAACCACGGCCAGATTATTGACCCAGTGCTGTTTCTCTTTAGACTCGTTTTCTTGTTTACCTGAAACGCCCGCTGTCACCATAGCTCTCGCTGTCTAGTCAGCTCAAGTAAGCGCATAGGTTCGTTGTTGTGTGTGCGCCAGAACTCTTTCTGATTTGGAGGAGGAGCAAGTGATGCATTCACAGCGTGTGGGAAAAACTGAACTTGCAGTGAATTAAATACAGCGGCTCAATCTTGCCATGAAAATTTACACTCGATGGTCGCGATAAAGTCATTTTAACCATCGTGCCGAGGAAAACTTAAAATACATTGTGTATATTTGATATATCGCCCACCCCTTCTTCTTCTCTTCTTCATTTGTGCTTTGGTTGCATATTGTTGATTAACAAGCATAAACTAAAATATTTACTTGTGTTTCCTGACTGGAAGGTCAAGGAACAGGAACCCGTCATAGAAATAGATCTTGGCCGATCTCTTCTGCCAACATTACCTGCAGACTGGTCATTCCCCCAGAATCAAAAGACAAGAAAGTATGTTTATTTTACACATAAATTGACTCAATAATTATCAGCAGTGTTATAATACTATTTTGTATTTTTTTTTTAGTTTGTCTTTGTTGTAGGAGACTCTCATCTAAGGGCTATTGTGGATGGATTTGCTCCTATTAAAGCAGACAGTCTTTACTTTGGTTTCTTGGCCGTCCCTGGAGGAACAGCGTTGGACCTGAGAACCGAGCTCCTCAATGCGGTCATCCCACGCATCCCTGATGTAGTTTGTTTGTTAGCTCCAAGCAACACTTTGAGGAGAAGGACTGTTGTCACTGAAGCTGGGAAACGGTTTGAAAAGCTCCTAACAACTGTTTGCACACTTTTTCCGAAGGTAACCGCTTGTGTTGGTCTATGACAAAAAATTTCAATTCAATTTTATTTATATAGCGCCAATTCATGAAACATGTCATCTCAAGGCACTTTACAAAGTTAAGTTCAATCATATTATACAGATTGGGTCAGATTATACAGATTGGTCAAAAATGTTCCTATATAAGGAAACCAGTTGATTGCATCAAAGTCCCGACAAGCAGCATTCACTCCTGGAGAAGCGTAGAGCCACAGGGAGAGTCGTCTGCATTGTCCATGGCTTTGCTGCAATCCTTCATACTGAGCAAGCATGAAGCGACAGTGGGAAGAAAAACCACCCATTAACGGGTAGGAAAACCTCCAGCAGATTCAGAACCAGACTCAGTATGAACGGTCATCTGCCTCGACCGACTGGGGGTTACAGAAGACAGAGCAGAGACACAACAAGACAGACAAAGAACACAGAAGCACACATTGATCCAGTAATCTGTTCTACATTAGATGGTAATAGTGGGTGAGCCGTCTTCTTTGGATGATGTCACAGTCAACAGAACGCCAGACCAGGTGTACCTACTATGAAGAAAAAAGAGAGAACAAAAAGTTAAAGCAGAAATGACAACACGTAATGCATAATTGAAGAACAGTAGAACTCTAAAGAGTGAGAGAATTAGATCCTTAGAGTTTGAAGAAGATTTATTATTAACGTGAACAAACTGGAATCTGTCTGACAGATAACATTTAAACCAGCCTAATGCTTTCCCCTTAATCCCCACAGTATGCTCAAGTCTATGTAGGAGAATATTGTGATCAAATGCAGCACTGAGATCTAACAGGACAAGTACAGACACAAGTCCATTATCTGAGGCCATGAGAATATCATTAGTGACCTTCACCAGAGCTGTTTCAGTGCTATGATGAGCTCTGAACCTGACTGAAACTCCTCAAGTAGGTCATTACTTTGTAAATGTTCACAAAGTTGATTAGCAACTATTTTCTCAAGAATCTTAGATAGGAAAAGAAGATTAGATATAGGTCTGTAATTTACTAACTCATCTTGATCAAGAGAAGGTTTCTTAAGTAAAGGTTTAATAACAGCTACTTTAAAAACCTGTGGTACATATCCATTTACTAAGGATAGTATCATGTCTAAAATAGGACCACTGATCAAAGGGAATACCTCCTTAAACAACTTGGTTGGGATTGGGTCTAACATACAGGTAGAAGGTTTAGATGAAGCTAAGATTTTAGATAGCTCAGAACGTTCTACTGCTTTTAAACAGTTCAGACACTGCGCAGGTTCTAAAGATTCCTCCAACGCTGCCTTACTTACTGGGGATGAGGTAATCATGTTTGGGAGGATGCCAATTATTTTATTTTTAATGGCATCAATTTTATTTATGAAGAATCCCATAAAATCATTACTGCTAAGAGCTAAGGGAATGGATGGATCCACAGAGCTGCAGCTCTGAGTAAGTTTGGCAACTGTACTAAAGAGAAATCTAGGATTATTTTTATTCTCTTCAATTAATGATGAAAAATATGCTGCTCTAACTCTGCGAAGGGTCTTGAAGCAACAATAGACTGTCCCTCCAGATTAAGTAGGATTCCTCTTGGTGTGTAGAGCGCCATTTTCTCTCCAATTTCCTAACATTGTGCTTCAAGGAACGCAGCTCTGAATTAAACCAGGGAGCCAGCTTCCTGTGAATTATCACCTTCTTTTTCAAGGGAGCTACATTGTCTAATGCAGAACGCAATGAGGAAGTCACACTGTTAGCAAAGGTATCTATTTGTGAATGGGAAGAAACAGCATTGCTGCCATCTACAGGGCATTTCTGCAATACTGAGGATATTAAAAGGGGGACAGACTCTTTAAGTTTTGATGCAGCATTATCCGATAAAGATCTACTATAATGGAACCCTCTTTTGGGGGTGGAGAACTCAGTTAGATTAAACTCAAATGTTATTAAAAGTGATCAGATAGGACAGGGTTGTGAGAGAATACTGTTAATTCTTCACAATCAATGCCATATGTCAGCACAAGGTCCAAAGTATGGAGCCGAGAGTGCGTTGGCTTATGCACATTTTGAGCAAAACCAATTGAATGTAGGATAGTTTTAAAGGCTACACTAAGGTTATCACAATTAGTGTCAACATGGATGTTAAAATCATCCACTATAATAACCTTGTCAGTATTTAACACCAAATCAGATAAGAAGTCTGACAGCTGATCCAAAAACTGAGTGTAAGGGCCTGGTGGACGATACAAAACAACAAACAGAAGAGGTTTTATTGCTTTGCAGTTTGGATGAGCGAAACTGAGGGTTAAATGTTCAAAAAAACTGTAATTATTAATTGGCCTGGGACTAATTAATAAATCAGACTGAAAGATGGTTGCCACTCCTCCTCCTCTTCCCACAGATCTGGGAATGTGGAAATTTGAATAACTGGAGTGAGTTGACTCATTTATACTAATGTAGTCCTCTTGTAGCCAGGTTTCTGTGAGACAAAACAAATCAGTCTGATTATCAGAAATCAATTCATTAACTAACAAAGTCTTTGGAGGGAGAGACCTTATATTTAATAGACCACACTTAATAGTTTTATTTTTTGGCTCAGGGTGAGTCGTATTCATTTTTATTAGATTTTTATGATTTTGTTCCCTTTAGATCAGTTTTTGATCTGTTAAGTTTTGGCCGTGGGAAAGACACCGTCTCAATAGGATAATGGGTGGGTAACAGTACAGTTTAAGCTGTAAATTAGTAATGCAAACATACAAGTCTATGTAGCACCATAAATACCTGTAAGTGAAACAATTAAGATTTTTAATAAAAAATTAAATGCACTGCATTTACCAAAAGTGTTTAAAAGCATGGGTATGATTGAGTGTTCTGTAAGGTTCTCATAACAATGCCATAAATGTAAATGTTTATAAGGTTATTTAGGGACTGCTAAGTAATTTACTACTTTATATCTTTTTAAAGGTGTTTGTGTTGGATTTCCCTCCAAGACTTGACGTGGATCCTCAGGTTCAGTCTCTTCTACGACAAGAATTCCAAAGAGTATCAGTGCAATTGGGTAAATACTGACCATATAGCCTTTTTGCTTTGTACAAATATAACATTTTAATCCATCCATCGATCCACCCATCATCTTCCGCTTATCCGGGGTCGGGTCGCGAGGGTAGCAGCTTCAGTAGGGAGGCCCAGACGTCCCTCTCCCAGCCACTTGGGCCAGCTCCTCAGGAGGAACCCCAAGGCGTTCCCAGGCCAGCAGAGAGACATAGTCCCTCCAGCGTGTCCTGGGTCTTCCCCTGGGTCTCCTCCCGGTGGGACGTGCCTGGAACACCTCACCAGGGAGGCGTCCAGGACGCATCCTGACCAGATGCCCGAGCCACCTCAACTGGCTCCTCTGGACGTGGAGGAGCAGCGGCTCTACTCTGAGTCCTCCCCGGATGACTGAGCTCCTCACCCTATCTCTAAGGGAGAGCCCAGACACACTATGGAGAAAACTCATTTCGGCCGCTTGTATCCGGGATCTCGTTCTTTCGATCACCACCCAAAGCTCGTGACCATAGATGAGGGTAGGAACGTAGATCGACCGGTAAATCGAGAGCTTCGCCTTTTGGCTCAGCTCTCTCTTCACCACAACGGATCGGTACAGCGCCCGCTTCACAGCAGACGCTGCACCAATCTGCCTGTCCATCTCCCGCTCCATCTTCCCCTCATTCATGAACAAGACCCCAAGATACTTGAACTCCTCCACTAGGGGCAGCAGATCCTCCCCAACCCGGAGGAGGCACTCTACCCTTTTCCGGTTCAAGACCATGGTCTCGGGTTTGGAGGCACTGATTTTCATCCCGGCCACTTCGCACTCGGCTGCGAACCGCTCCAGTGAGAGCTGTAGATCACGCCCTGATGAAGCCAACAGGACCACGTCATCTGCAAATAGCAGAGACGCAGTCTTAAGGCCACCAAAACGGATCCCCTCAACACCTTGGCTGCGCATAGAAATTCTGGCCATAAAAGTTATGAACAGAATCGGTGACAAAGGGCAACCTTGGCGGGGTCCAACTCTCACCGTGACTTACTGCCGGCAATGCGGACCAGACTCTGACACCGGTCATACAGAGACCTGACAGCCCTTATTAAAGGGCCCGGTACTCCATACTCCCGGAGTACCCCCCACAGGATCCCTTGGGGGACACGGTCGAATGCCTTCTCCAGATTCACAAAACACATGTAGACTGGTTGGGCAAACTCCCATGCCCCCTCCAGAATCCTGCTGAGGGTGTAGAGCTGGTCCAGTGTTCCACGGCCAGGACGAAAACCACACTGTTCTTCCTGAATCCGAGATTCAACTCTCCGACGGACCCTCCTTTCCAGAACCCCTGAATAGACCTTACCAGGGAGGCTTAAAGGTGTGATTCCTCTGTAGTTGGAACACACCCTCTGGTCCCCCTTTTGAAATAGGGGGACCACCACCCCAGTCTGCCAATCCAGGGGAACTGCCCCCAATGTCCACGCGATGCTGCAGAGCCGCGTTAACCAACACAGCCCCACAACATCCAGAGCCTTAAACCGGTTATGAAGCATTAATCGTTGAAGTGGCAGATCAGAGAGATTTTTCTCACAGATGATGTCCACATAGCTATTTATTAATTCTGATAATTTTTTTCCGGTCTCCTACCTGCATCTGTCGTTTTTTGCGTTCGCAAAATCCATGGAATCAAAACGATCTCGCTAGGCGGACTTTCCCACTGACGTCATAGCGGGAGTCACAAACCTGGAAGCCGGCACCCGCTGTACTGTCTGAGTACTAAATGGATAACGTTGTTTTGCTTTCACGGCTTTTTTTACAAGATGCCTCGTCATTGTGTCGCTATGTACTGTTAAAATGAAGATTGAAGATTGCATGAGTGGCCAAAAGACACAGTTAGAGCCCGTTTGTGGCTCGTCATTTTAAAGACGACTGCCTCGGTGCTCCGGGGGAGGGGGACTTTGGCTCTTCACAACCGCTGCTCTTCCTTTTAATGGTAGCTTGCATCCATTATTGTTGCACTACTGCCATCTATTGGATCCTAATATCTATTCCTCAAATTCTCTGATCCCAGTATTTTTTTTAAACCTAAAAATCTTCTTTTTCCCCTAAATACTATTTAGCTTATAAACCACATTCTCAAATTTAAATTCCTATTAAAACCTAATTCCGTTTTTAATAATCTTTGATTTACATATCTTCTACAATTAATAAAAACATGTTCTATTGTTTCCACATCATGACACCAACTACAAAAACCAGTAAGATGTTTCCTGTGACCGTTCTTATTCTATTTATAATTATTTCCTCCCTCCTGTTTATTCCTCTAATCCTTACTACATCAACTGTATTTTGTATCCTATATAAGTGCCTTCCATTTATTTAATTATCTACCTTTCCATATCTTCTTGCTTTCTCTCCAAACTATACTTTTGCCTTCAGATTTGGATAACTTTACTGGCATATCAATATATTCTTTTTTAATAGCCTCCTTAGCCAACCTATCTGCTCTTTCATTACCCAAAATACCTACATGAGCAGGAGTCCAAAATAAAATAAAATTTTTATTTTGTTCACATATTCTATGATGAACAGCCATAACCTCATATAATATATTTTGATGATTATTTGTACATCCATTTTGAATACTCAATGCAGATAATCACTACAAATTATTTTATTTATATTAGTATCCTCCACCCATTCTCAAGCTAATAATATAGCACATAATTCTACTGCATATATACTGAGATAATTAGATGTTCTTTTTTAAATAATCTTTGTCAGGAATCACCACTGCTATACTAGTTGCTTCACTCTTTGTCTTTTTATTTTCATGTATGTATATCTACATGTGTGTTGTCTCTTACTTTCCTGTATCTGTTTATTTGTGTGTAAATGCACCCCAGCAATCAAAAAAAATGTTATGAGAAATTTTACTCACTGCTGCTTTTTGTTTCAGACTATGTAGACGACTGTTTCGAGTCGCTGCTAGCAGAGCTGGAGAAAATAAAAAACTAAGCAGGTTGATGCAGCATCAGAGCCCCCATCACTGACAAGTTCATTTGTGAAACCAACCAAAGATGATGCCATCAATCTCTCATTCAGTCGATTTTCAAAAAGACCATGAAATCATTTTATTAGTAATTGCTTATATTACATAATAACCACAACAATTTTGTTTACATGCATGTTTTAGATTTTATTCTTTCAGCTTGGGTATTTTTTTTTAACTGCCAACAGGTAAAGTCATCTTCAAGTCCTGGGGGTGGGAAGTGGGCCCTTATACAGCTGACTGCACACGAGGGGATCACAGCCCTGGTATCTTTGCCTAAATAGTCCCAACACCATCTCAAAAATTGTCTATAGGCTATATGCCTATGCTGTTGCTTGTATTGGGACCAAGCAACCTGCAATGCCCGAGCATGTAGACACCGCTTCCATGTCAGGATGGTCTGTGATACAGCCAGGGATTCTCCATCCATCTCCTCTCTGGCTTCTTCCATCTTAGCAACAACCAAGCCGATTTCCTGGCAACAGATGCACTCTCTCACAGAATCCATATTTGGCAGTGAGAACAGGAACACCTAAAAAATAAGATTGATTAATTGTATATTTGTATATGAATTACACACCATAACTGATTTGCTAAATTCACTATTAATGCATTTATGGTAAGTTGGAAATGGATTTACAATAAGGAAATCTTTAGGCCTCAATATTACTCAGTGTATATTTTTGATATATTATTATTTTTGACTTTTGTTATGCTAGTATTTAGGTAGGCTAAATATTATTATATGTACCGATACTGTTTATAAATTGTTGTCAAGTGATTCTTTTTCATAAGTAGCACGTCATCATTGGGCCTAACTAGGCCATGGCATAAATTCATTTTTAGTTGTGAATAGATGCTCATTCATTGTAGTGATACATTTTGTCCTCATCTCTTCATTTAAGATAAGATAAGATAGACGTTATTGATTTCACAGTGGAGAAATTCGCTTGTCACGTCGGCTCAGTAAAAGTGAAAAAAGTTGGAAAAAGACCGATTATCTTGGCGTTTAAAATAACACAAAACAGCGCAAGAAGACCTCGTTTATTTATTTTAATTTTATAATTTTGTAAACAGCTGCCGATTAAACTGAAGGTTACAACCTTGACACGATTATATGCGTTTTTACCGAAAAATAAATTATACAAGCCGTGAAAACGGCAGCAATGCGCGCTCCCGACAAAGGGAGGGGGGGACAGATTTTCACAGGGGAACTGAATTTCGCACAACACCGGCATTTTATCCATTAAATATCTATGGTGCCTAAAATAAAATGATGTCAACATACGAATAAATATTTGAACTGCGTAGTTAAAAGAAAAAACGTGTCCTACCATTCATCTAATCTCCCGACGTCCAATCTCCACTCCTTGTCCGACCCGGAAGGCTGTAGTTCGTCCGCTGCCTTCTCTTCATCTGAAACGTCTGGGTCGAACATGTGAGGCTCGAGAAACAAACATTCTTCCTCCGACACATCAGAATCGTCACCTGGTAGGAATCGCTCGGTTGAAATCGAAATTTCACTTTCAGACTTCTTGTCGTCGAAGTGCAGTAATCCGCCATGTTGAGATGAACGCTCACGACATGACGTCACCACTTCCGGGTTGGAGGGCGCATGAAAAGTTATCAGAATCTTTAACGATTTTCTCTTAAATGTGAATTTTTTTAAAAAAAAATTCAGTGGTATATTTATTTTTTCATATTTTGCTATATATACGGAAGGTTAAATCAAACTGACGGACGCTTCATAACCGGTTTAAGGTACTCAGGGTGAATCTCATCCACCCCCGGGGCCTTGCCACCGAGGAGCATTTTAACAACCTCGCCGACCTCAGCACCAGAGATGGGAGAACATGACCCAGAGTCCTCAGGCTCTGCTTCCGCAATTGAAGACGTGTTGGTGGGATTAAGGAGGTCTTCGAAGTATTCCGCCCACCGACGCACGACGTCCCGAGTCGAGGTCAGCAGCACACCACCCCCACTGTAAACAGTGTTGGTACTGCACTGCCTCCCCCTCCTGAGACGCCGGATAGTGGACCAGAATCGCTTCAAAGCCGTACGGAAGTCTTTCTCCATGGCCTCTCCGAACTCTTCCCATGCTTGAGTTTTTGCCTCGGCGACCAGATCAGATGAAACAACAAAAAAGTCGATCATTGAACTGCGGCCTAGGGTGTCCTGGTGCCAAGAGCATATGTGGATGCCCTTATGCTTGAACATGGTGTTCGTGATGGACAATCCATGAGTAGCACAGAAGTACAACAACAGAAAACCACTCGAGTTCAGATCAGGTTGGCCGTTCCTCCAAACCACTCACCTCCAGGTCCCACTGTCATTGCCCACGTGAGCGTTGAAGTCCCCCAGCAAAACGAGGGAGTCCCCAGGAGGGGCACTCTCCAGTACCCCCTCCAAAGACTCCAAAAAGGGTGGGTAATCTGAACTGCTGTTTTGAGCATATGCACAAACAACAGTCAGAACACTTTTCCCTCCCTCCGTCCCCCCACAATGTGGAGGGAGGCCACCCTCTCGTTCACCGGGGTGAACCCCAACATGCAGGCCCTGAGATGAGGGGCAACAAGTATCCCCACTCCAGCTTGGCGCCTCTCACCAGGGGGCAACTCCAGAGTGGAAGAATGTCCAGCCCCTCTCAAGGAGACTGGTGCCAGAGCCATGTGTCAAGGTGAGTCTGACTATCTCTAGTCAGAACCTCTCAACCTCGCGCACGAGCTCAGGCTCCTTCCCCACCAGAGAGGTGACATTCCACGTCTCAAGAGCCAGCTTCTGCAGCCGAGGATCGGAACGCCAAGGTCCCCGCCCTCTAGTGCCACCCATTGCACAACGCGACCGGCCCCGGTGACCCGCGTCTGGACAAGGGAACACGACGTCCAATAATCTTACTCATCATAAGGGGGTTTTGGGCTGCTCTTTGTCTGGTCCCTCACCTAGGACCTGTCTGCCTTGGGTGACCCTACTAGGGGTTTAAAGCCCCTGACAGCATAGCTCCTAGGATCATTGGGACACTCAAACCCCTCCACCATGGTAAGGTGGCAGCCCAGGGAGGGGTAAAAATATAACATATTAAGTATTTCTGAATTAAATGCCTTTATTTGTAACTTACTGTTTTAAATAGTTTTTAAAGTTTGTCTATTTTCTGCATTTAAAGGTGTGCCATACAAATCAGTTGCTGAGCTGTTTCCGATGAGTAAACTGCACCTGTGGAGCAGAGATGGGGTAAGGCATGAATTCAAAGAGTTTCATAAAGTCTAACTTTAACAAAATGAATTGATAACTAATGTGTACTTATTCATTTTGTTAAAAGGTACACCTTAGTGATGATGATGGGATGAAGATCCTAACTACAGCTATCTATGAGACCTCAGATGAGCAGATTCCCGAGCCAACTGCTGAGACCAAAGTGACGCCCACCATGTCACACTCTCCTCCAAAGTTGCTTTGGACACCTGATGTTCCAGTTGTGGCCCCACAAAATCCCTTTGAATGGGAGGTTGTTGGATCCCACAAGAAGGTAAAGTAGTTTATTGTTAGTTTGACTGAACATTTGAGTGTATTTTAAATATTTTTTTTATTAGATTTATGATTATTGTTGATTTCTGCCAAACTATAGGCTTCTCCTACTTCAAGCCAACATCAAAACTGTGCTTCACCAAAGAGAGTTCTCCATCTAAAGGTTAGTATTTGTAAAACCTTTTTATTTAACCTTTTTTATTCAACTGTTTCTCAATGAAATCATAAGGTGTAATAAACCTTTTGCTACTATTTACAGGTAGAAGAAGAAATGGAGTTTTCTGTGGAGCTGAATCCAAAGTGGTTGGATGATGACATGCTGGAAATCTCAGGGGACGGCAACACATCAACTTTAGAAGATGCTTCTATTGCATCATTTCAAGAACCAATGGTAATCCTGATGTGTTAATATGCATAATGTATAATTTTGATCCCAAACACATTGTTGGCACTGTCTTCAAATGAATTGGCTATTAAAATTTAAAGGAATGCCATGTATGAAAAAAGTATAAATTATCGATAATACCTTTTAATCTTCTAAAACAAGGAATATATTGAAGTAAAGCATACTTTTTGTTTGTAAAGTGAAATTCCTGTCCATTTATTTCATTTAGACACAAATACTTTAAGCTTAAGTCATAGATTATCTCACTGTATATATGACATGCATACATATTTTTGTTTCACTTTCTAAATTAGCTACTAAAACATGAAAATGCTATTTAAAATATCTTAATTTTCCTGGGTTGCTCTGTTTAAGTGACTGTTTTAAAATCAATCTGAAAGGAAAGTTGTTGGGTCTAACCAGGGTAAAGTAGTTTACTGTTAGTTTGACTGAACGTTTAAATGTATTTTTAATATTGTTTCATTAGATTTATGATTATTGTTAATTTTTGCCAAACTATAGGCTTTTCCAAGTTCAAGCCAACATCAAAGCTGTGCTTCACCAAAGAAAGAAGAAGAAATGGAGTTTTATGTGGAGCTGAATCCAAAGTGGTTGGATGATGACATGCTGGAAATCTTGGGGGGCGGCAACACATCAACTTTTGGAGATGCTTCTACTGCATCATTTCAAGAACCAATGGTAATCCTGATGTGTTTATATGCATAATGTATAATTTAGATCCCAAACACATTGTTGGCTGTTAAAATTTGAAGGAATGTCATGTCTGAAAAAAGCTAATTATTGAGAAGACTTCTGATCTTCTAGAAAAAGGAAGTAATGAAGTAAAGCATATTATATTTATGTTTGAAGTGAAATTCGTATCCATTTACTTCATTTAGCCATAAATACTTTAAGCTTCGATCATGGGTTGTCTCACTGTATATAACATGGATACATAGTGTTTCCCTTCTAGATTGGCTACTAAAAACATGAAACTATGTGAAACGCTTTAACTTTGTGTATAGAACATATTTAACTCTGTTCACTCAAACAGAGCATACCAGCAGAGCAGTTAATCGTTGTTAAACTTCTTGAATTGTCCTTATCCCAATCTCTAATTGTACCCTTGTGTTTCTGTATTAGAGCTGTGACAGAGTAGTGGCTGGTGAGGAAACTGTCACCAAAAACGGTAAGACAAATTTTCCTGATCACACACTAATTACAAGAGGTTCATTTCACCAGAGCCATGACCGGTTTGGTTCAAATAAATAAAACAGTGTCCCACCAATAGTGTTACTGCTATCATGACTAATGCCATTCACAACGCAAGAACCTGGTCAGCAAATGATAGATAGAATGGTGATAAATGGTGATAAAATGTACACTTTGATGAAGCAGCATGACATGATTAGTGATGTCAATGGTAGTGGATACATTTTTGTCAGGGAATTTCCCACAAAATACACATTGGACAGAAACACATTCACCCTACAGTATTCAGACACATTTACTGGACATGTTAACATCCTAGAGTAGGATCGGGGTCTTGCCCATGTTGCTGTGCCTCTAGATGTGGCTTTACAAAGAGCACTGTATGACAACGACGCCTGCCTAATCACAATTAGAACAGAGGTACGGCTCTAATTAAGCGTCTGACCCTTCTCTGGATTAGTGCAGCATAAAGTGACTCCAGTTCTTACAGACGACATCCCACAACTCCCTGTGCTGTCCTCACCACCCGAGCTGAGTCCTTCTCCGTCACTCTGCAGCTCCCATACTGCACAGTTATGCTGAGACATAGAATACTTTCTATGGAGCTGAGGTGTGAGTGTTGCCTTAATTGTTTGTATCTGGCTACTTCTGCCCCGGATACAATAATGGGGGGTGCAGTGGTCAGGGTGATGAACAGTGTTGGTGTTGTGCCAAACGTTCAGCTTTTGGCAGTTTGATCAGTTTTAGTCTCATCTGTTGACATTTTGGAGGAATCTCCTACATGGTTGTAACAAACTCCAACAGGACTTCCTCTGGCTTTCTTCTCACCACTTGTCCATAAAATTCCTAGTTTTGGAGATGCTCCAGAAAACCTGTCCTGTTGTCAGATTGTCCACCTGAGCTGCTGATCTCTGCAGCTCTACCAGAGTAGCCATTGTCACCTTGACTGCTTCTCTCATCAAAGCTCTCCTTGTCCATCCCGTTCTGGCAGAGCTCTGCAAACTGTGGCTTCAGAGCAACAAGAGGCTCTTTGGACCTTCCACAGTTGCTCTGATAACTTAAAGGTATACTATGCAACCGGGGTTGATTTTCCAGCGAGGCTCCCCCCAGAGGGCGAAAGTAAAAGTGCACTGTTGTAAATATGCTCAGCTGTTCTCTTGGTTTGTCCGTCAAGCCAGGCGCGGTTGTTTTGAGCTTAGCAGACAGGCGAACGCAACGAATACAAAAGTCGAAAAAACGGCAGTACAAACAATGACTAACGGTGAAAGTATGAACATGCACACAGAGAGAGAGAAACCATTCCAATGCAGTGTTTCCCCTAGGAATTTGCTTACCGGACGACCGGCGGAGCGGGGGGAGACAAGCTATGTGCGACCGGCGGAGCGGGGGGAGACAAGCT
This sequence comes from Fundulus diaphanus, assembly GCA_037039145.1. Lineage (NCBI taxonomy): Eukaryota > Metazoa > Chordata > Actinopteri > Cyprinodontiformes > Fundulidae > Fundulus > Fundulus diaphanus. The sequence goes on along the minus strand of CM073137.1, from coordinate 2,241,112 downwards.
ATGTGCGACCGGCGGAGCGGGGGGAGACAAGCTTTGCGCGCATATCGAGTTAGTATTTTTTATTTATTTTTTTTCTGAATGTTGGGAGGCGGTAGCGTGAGGGAAACCCTACAATGTTACTTACAATCGCATCAGCAGAAACGCGAGGTCCGCGTCAGCCTTGCAGCCTTCTCTTTCTTTTAGCTCTCGCCATTCGGGAAAAAGCTTGCCCGATGTTCACCCGTGTACGACTCCTCTCTCTGTCCACAGCCCTTTTCCTCTTTCTTGCCTGCTCCGACATGGGCTTTCGCTGTTTTATCGCTGGTTCTGCCATGATAACTGCACAGTTATCGCCACTGCGCTAGCAACAAACATGTTCTCGCCGTAAAGCAAGACCAACTCTCGCGATCTCGCACGAGATTCTGAGCCTGTGGGCGCGGGCCGAGGGCTCCTGCAGTTGCAAGTACGGTATTTCCCCCACAGACCACCAGGGCGGCCAAGAAAACCTTTGTTCAACCTGAAATGACTCATTTAATCATCCAAAACGGTATGGAACACATTAATTAACTGAAAAATGTTGCATAGTATGCCTTTAACTGGCTAAAAAAGATAAAGAACCTACTAATGTTTTTAACATAGATATAAAAACAGATGCAGAATTTAGCAGTTATTAAATGCTTTTAACAGAATAATCACATTGAATCTCCACAGCAGAATGACACTAATGACCATGGTTGTAACATTGTAAAGATCTAGTTGTTCATAAAGCATGTAATGTGTTTCAGCGTTGGCAGCAGATGTTAAAGAAGAGTCTCCTGAAGAACAGAGTCCTGAGGGGGAGCAGCAGGAGTCAGAGCCCCTCCACATAAAGGAGGAACCCGGGGCCCGTCAGGAAGGAGAGCAGCTCCTTGTGAAGGAGGAGACTGATAGCAGCTTTCCATTAACTGCACCTCCTATCAACAGTAAGGATTGTTTAGTTTGTTTGTGTCCCGTGTTGCAGCTAAAGGCCAAAACTAACTAGATTCATTAGCTTCCATCAGACAAAATATTGCCCCTCCCTCCACATGAGCTGAGCAGATTCTTTTAACAAAGTAAAGATGTGACCAGGGGTCCGTTCTTCGTACGTCGCTAACTCAGTTAGCTGGATTTGGTTGTTGACGATTTGGCATGATCTTGGATCCTTTGGTTCTTCGAAACTCATCCTGGACTTGATGTCATAGCAACATGTGCGCAAACTTAAGCCTGCTCGCTCTCAGGCTTATTTCATGTAAACAGGATTAGATCGCAGCTTTATAAAAGGAGGAGATAGGGAAGTCTGTGCAGCCAGTGCACTTGGACCACCTAGTGGCAGAGGACGGGACAGACTTGTGGAACACCATTTTTTAATGTTTAAGATAGGATAGGCTTTATTAATCTCACGTTGGAGAAATTTTCTTGTCACATCGGCTCATAGTCAATAGTCAGAAGAAGGTGCCAAAAGTAGGAAAAGATGCATCAGTTATATACAGTGTATCTTCATATGTACAGCGGATCAAAAATAAAATGAGAAAAAAAAAAAGAATAAAAGTACAGATGAAATCGAAGTAGGCAGATGATGTCATATGTACATTCACTGTGATATGCATAAATGTATATACATACGTATTGACATATATTCAGGTGGTGATAGCGGCAGAAGTCACTACTTCAGGATTATTGCACGGGTTATAGTACAGTGTATTAAATGGATTATTGCACATTACTGGTTATGGTTACAGTTATTGTGCAGCATTGTATAATCTGGTAGCAGCAGGGATGAATGACCTGTGGTAGCGCTGCTCCTTACAGACAGGATGTCTAAGTCTGTCACTAAAGGAGCTGCTCAGCTCCTCTACAGTCTGGTGCAGGGGGTGGAAGGTGGTGAGGTGGGGGTCTTCTCCTGAAGTCGATCACCATCTCCTTGGTCTTACTGGTGTTTAAACACAGATGGTTTTTCTCACACCAGTCCACAAAGTTCGTGATGACCGACCGGTACTCCAGCTCGTTCCCCTCAGACACACAGCCCACAATGGCCGAGTCATCAGAGAACTTCTGAAGGTGGCAACTGTCCGTGTTGTAGGTGAAGTCCAAGGTGTAGAGGGTGAAAAGAAACGGAAACAGAACGGTGCCATGGGGGGCCCCCGGTGCTGCAGAGTGCCACCTCTGACTGACAGCCGTGCAGCCGCACGTGCTGAGGGCGGTCAGTGAGGTAGTCTATGGTCAGTGAGGTAGTCGATGGTCCAGTCAGCCAGATGTTTGTCCACTCCAGCGTCCTCCAGCTTCCCCCTCAGCAGCACCGGTCTGATGGTGTTGAAAGCGCTGGAGAAGTCAAAGAACATGACTCTCTTAGCGCTCCCGGTGGTCTCCAGGTGGATGAGCGCCCGCTGCAGCAGGTAGATGATGGCATCCTCTACTCCGATGTTGGGCCGGTAGGCATACTGCAGCGGGTCCAGTGTGGGGCTCACCACGGTTCGCAGGTGGGCAAGGATGAGGCGCTCCATGGTCTTCATCAGGTGGGAGGTCAGAGCGACTGGTCTGAAGTGGGCCGGTTCCCTGGCGTGCAGTGTTTTGGGAACCGGTACCACACAGGAGGTCTTCCACAGGGTGGGGACCACCCCCAGGCAGAGGCTCAGGTTGTAGATGTAGCTGAGGACCTCACAGAGCTCAACTAAAATAAAAATAAAATAATTGGCATCCTTCCAAACACGATTACTTCGTCCTCAGTAAGTGAGGCAGTGTTGGAGGAATCTTTAGAACCTGCACAGTGTTTGAACTGTTTAGAAGCAGTAGAGCTTTCTGAGCTATCTAAAATTTTAGCTTCATCTAAACCTTCTTCCTGCATGTTGGACCCAATCCCAACCAAGAGTTTTAAGGAGATATTCCCATTGTCAGTGACCCTATTTTGGACATGATTAATCTATCCTTAGTAAATGGATATGTACCACAGGCTTTTAAAGTAGCTGTTATTAAACCTTTACTTAAGAAACCTTCTCTTGATCAAGATGAGTTAGTAAATTACAGACCTATATCTAATCTTCTTTTCCTATCTAAAATTCTTGAGAAAATAGTTGCTAATCAACTTTGTGAACATTTACAAAGTAATGACCTACTTGAGGAGTTTCAGTCAGGCTTCAGAGCTCATCGTAGCACTGAAACAGCTCTGGTGAAGGTCACTAATGATATTCTCATGGCCTCAGATAATGGACTTGTGTCTGTACTTGTCCTGTTAGATCTCAGTGCTGCATTTGATACAGTTGATCACAATATTCTCCTACATAGACTTGAGCATACTGTAGGGATTAAGGGGAAAGCATTAGGCTGGTTTAAATCTTATCTGTCGGACAGATTCCAGTTTGTTCACGTTAATAATAAATCTTCTTCAAACTCTAAGGTCACTTGTGGAGTACCACAGGGTTAAGTCCTTGGACCAATTCTCTTTACTATATATATGCTTCCGATTGGCAAAATTATCAGACAACATGGGATTCATTTCCACTGTTATGCTGATGACACTCAGCTATATTTGTCCATATAGCACTGAGATCTAACAGGACAAGTATAGACACAAGTCCAAAGTGGGATGAATGCCGTCTCTCTGGATCAGACCAGGTTTTCCCCAGAAAGTTCTCCAGTTATCAATGTAGCCCACGTCGTTTTCAGGACACCACCTAGAAAACCAGCGGTTGAATGACGACATGCGGCTAAACATGTCATCACTGGTCAGATCAGGCAGGGGACCAGAGAAAATTACAGAGTCCGACATTGTTTTAGCAAACTTACACACCGAAGCAACACCAACTTTAGTGACCTCCGATCGGCGTGACCGGGTGTCATTATCGCCAGCGTGAATAACAATCTTACTGTATTTACGCTTATCCTTAGCCAGCAGTTTTAGGTAGGATTCTATGTCGCCCGTTCTGGCACCTGGCAGGCATTTAACTATGGTCCCTGGTGTCTCTAGTGCCACGTTTCTGACTATTGAGCTGCCAATAATCAGGGTCGGCTTCTCTGCGGGTGTGTCGCTGAGTGGGGAAAATTTGTTAGAAACGCAGACGGGTTGGTGGTGACCTAAGGGCTGAAATCTAGAGCTATGCTTCCTACAAACCGTCACCCAGCCGGCCTGGTTACCCAGCTGTGTGGGTGCTGCTTCTGGAAGACCACTAAGTGAGGTAACGCTAGGTCTATGTGGCTCCGTGCTGACAATGGGGCGACTATCAGCTGGTTTTTCCATAGCACGGAGCCGGGTCTCCAATTCTGACACCCTCGTCCCCAAAGCTACAAAAACACTACATTTATTACATGTACCATTATCACTAAAGGAGGCAGAGGAATAACTGAACATCTGACACAGAGAGCATGAGATAGGGGAAGATTTAGAGAGAGAGATGGAGAAGCTGAAGTAGTAGGAGAAGAAGCCATTGTGAGGCTAAAGCTAGGCTAGGCTAAAGCTCAGCTAGCGCCCTTTTACCACGCCAAAAAACAAACCGTGTGAGACACGAGGAGTTCCAAAGCGCGATGTGCAGCAGTAGAGAATGTTTTAAAAGTGCTTATGTGTTTAAAAACAGATGATAAAGAAAATAGATTAAAGAAAAAAGCAAGAGAGTCTGGACATCGTGAAAACAGGAAATGACACAATACGCCTTACTGCAAACAGGAAGCAGCTTTCTGTTTAGAGGCAAGAGAAGATAAAATCCCAAGGGGAGTGAATAGTTTTTCAAAGAGCTGTAATCAAACAAGAAATAAGAAACAACAATGCAAATTAAACAATAAGAAAAATGTGTAGTTAAATCAAATAATTTAATCTAATTTAAGTATTCTAAATATATCTTTATTAAAATGTGCCTCAGTTTATGCTGAGATCAAAATACTTTCTAATATGCATAATGTGTTTCAATGGTTCCTGCAGATGTTGAGGAGATGATTTTTAAAGAAGATTCTTTAGACCTCAGACCTCCTGCTGACCTGCATGACCCAAAGCCCCCCCACATCAAGGAGGAACAGGAGGGAGTCTACATCAGTCTGCCTGGAGAGCAGCTCAATGGGAAGGAGGTGATTAATACCATCAGGTTTCCAGTCGCTGCTCCTCCCATAAAGAGTCTGGATGATGAACAGTCTCTGCTGCTCTCACAGCTTTATCCAGACCAGATTAAAGGCAGAGAGCTTCCAGAAGAGAGTGATGGAGAAGAATCCATTAGGATACAAGATCATGGAGATGCTTCCATTTCTTTAGAGACAGAAGACACTGAGAAGGATGAGGAGGACAGTGATGTAGAGCACCCTCTCTCTGAGCTTAAACAATTGTCAGACTCTGGATATAAGAAATGTACAGAGAGGAAAAATGTGGACTCTCTAAGGAAAGTCCAGAAACGAGTGGAGCTTAGCTGTGAAGACTGTGGCAAAACATTTAGAAAAAAATGCGATTTAAACACACACATGAAAATTCACACAAAACAGAAGCCTTTTTCTTGTGATTTATGTGGACAAAGTTTCGCCCAAAAAGGAACTTTAAAAAGACACATGAGAATTCACACAGGACAAAAGCCTCTCTATTGTGTTCAATGTGGACAAGGATTTAGCCAAACAGGAAGTTTAAACAGACACATGAGAATTCACACAGGACAGAAGCCTTTCTGTTGTGATCTATGTGGACAAAGATTCAGCCGAAAAATAATTTTAAACAGACACATGAGAAGTCACACAGGACAGAAGCCTTTCTGTTGTGAACTGTGTGGACAAAGATTTGGTGAAAAATCTTATTTAAACTCACACATGAGAATCCACACAGGACAGAAGCCTTTCTGTTGTGAACTATGTGAACAAAGATTTAGAAACAAATCAAATTTCAACGCACACATGAGAATTCACGGAGGACAGAAGCCTTTCTGTTGTGATCAATGTGGACAAAGATTTATCGAAAAATCACATTTGACCAGACACATGAAATTCCACATAGGACAGAACCCTTTCTGTTGTGATATATGTGAACAAAGATTTAGCAGCAAATCAAGTTTAAACGTACACATGAGAATCCACACAGGACAGAAGCCTTTCTGTTGTGATCAATGTGGAAAAAGCTTTAACCACAAAGGAAATTTAAAAGCACACATGATAATCCACACAGGTCAGAAGCCTTTCTGTTGTGATCAATGTGGAAAAAGATTTAGATATAAAGTAAATCTTAACCAACACATGAGAATCCATAAATGAGGGAAAATATCTCTGCTAGGAATACTAACTTAAAGTGCACAGCTCTACTTTGCTGTGACATGTTTGTTGTCATTACAGGCAACAATTTTCACTCTTTAGTTGTTTCAGCATATATCTAGTTGCAAATTTTTAGATTTGTCTTAAATCTTTACAGGTTTTTGTCACTGTACTCCATTTGTTCCAAATGACCTGTAGCATAGGTGTGTTCTCAGTCTATGCTCGCTGCTTTAACCACTAGGCCCACCCTCCTAGGTAGAGAGATATCTTTAAAGAAAATGTCCAGTCAGCAAAGACGAATAAGTGGATCATTATCTATACCTAAAACTAACATGTTCGTGGTGATTTAATGTATTTAACGTTAATCAGTAAAAAATTTAAAATAAAAGGGACAATGCCCATGTGCATGGCAGTTGGAGGTTGCACTACATCGGGTAAATAAAAAAAAAAAATACTTATTTCACCTTTCCATTATGAGGCAGAGGGATATTTCAGCTGGTGTCTGTAGTGCGGCAGCGTCACTTAGTTTAGAGCCCAAACAAGTGACTTCACTTTCAGAAACATGGCCAAAAAACTGCAACCCGCAACTCCTGAAAGTTACAAGCGACTTTAGAAAAAAGAAGCCCAAAGTCACATAAAATAAGTGGGCTTCGCTACAGTGACCACGGGTCTGTTATGCTAGTCTCTGGCATTCTTGGAACAATGGAAGGCGCCTATGGTTAAAAAAAAAAAAAAAAAAAAACTCCGGAGGATGTTTGGCAGTACTGTTGTTCGACCAGCAGGGATGCCTCCAGTAAAGCACGTTCAAATGAAAATTACTTTTAATTAAAAAAACATTTATTGAACAGTATATAATAATTTTATATTTAGAGTACTTTTAGAAGTTTGAATTCTGATTATGACCGGACTTTTTCTTTTAAAGTCTGGTGTCTTTTTTTCCTCCTTAGGAAGGATGTTTTTTCTGAATTTGATTGCTTTTAGTTAACCTGTGGGTCCCCTACAGGAAATCTGAATAAACTTTTCCTGGTTTAGCTGCATTAGGATTACTACAATTATTTCTATTGTGTAAATGTCTGAATAATAAATGACCTTTTGTCAGACATTGTTTTATTAGTTTCTAGAAGGTCAGATGTTTATTTGCATTTTTGTGATTGTTCGGTACCTTTGCCTTTAAAATGTGACTTGGCTCAAACATTTTAACAGCAGCAGAGTAGAGAGGTGACCTCATTTCCTCCATCATCGCACAACGACTATTGAAATAATTACCTTTACACATCAGACATGCCGACTCATCTTTTTAATCTTCTCCCAAAACACGTTTTTTTTTTTCTAGCTTTTTACCCAGTTGCAGATTTTGGCTGTTGAAGTCTTATTGCTTGTGTTACATATTTTTTTTTTTTTAGATTGCTTCATCATTATTTTTTATGAGGTTTTGATTCTCCAAGCTTTAAATTGTTTAACAGTGAACAAATGGCACATCTCTTCCTCTGTGAAAAGTCCACCTGCTTAAATGGACTAATGGCCCCTTTTCCATTGAAAGCCCCAGGATTTAAAACTCCAGGAGTTGGTTTACCAGGATAAATCAAAGCCTGGGGCTTCTAGGAAGGCGCCTTTCCATTGCAGCGTGTCACTTATTTAAGAAGTTTAATATTCAGAAAAGAGATATTATTAATTATGCCCTTTTCTGCCAGGAAGTGATTCAGTTTTTCTGTTACAACATTCTCAAGGATCTGTGACAGAAATGGGAAGTTGGAGATGTGTTATGTTATTTGTAGTTTTCCCAGAAAAGAGGTGTTTATTTGTTCATATTTAATGTCAATAACTAGACTATAACGTATGTTCTGTGTTATGTCAGTGACTTCTATTGGTAGAACTGAGTAATACGCCTAGAGGTGCACTGAACACATGGTCAGTATATAAATGCTGCAGGAGGCGACCGAAATCAGTCAGAAGACAAGATAATCTGGATTGAAGATTAAATATTAACAATTACATCTCCTAGATGTTTGATCAGAAGGTTTATGTATTTTATTTTGTAAGTATGTTTTATTTTGGGTGTAAATCTAATTTAGCTGACACTTGTGTCTATAGTTGTTCAACATACTTTTTAATGTTTTGTTTGCTGGCAAAATAAGATGTGCTGTGTGGCAAAGAAAGGATTAAAAAATGGTTAAAGCTCAACTGGAAGGTGTCTTTATTTTGCAGCAGACAAAAACCCTTTGGGAGCAGTTTTATTATTTAATGCTCAGACCTGCGTTGAGAGAAAGGACACCAAGATGGAGCTCTGGCAATTTTAATTATAGGCCCCTGCTATATGGTATAAGATAAGATAAGCTTTATTGATCTCACATTGGAGAAATTCACTTGTCACATCAGCTCAATAGTCAAAAAGTCAGAATAGGTGCCAAAATAGGTAAGGAGAAACAGTTATATACAGTTATTTAGTTATATACAATTCTATACAGTCACATATATTCACCCGGTGTTAGCAGCAGAAGTCTTTTTACAGGATTATTGCACATATATTATACTCTCTATACAGGATTGTTGCACAGGATAATTGCACAGGTTATAACACCTTGTATAAATAGGTTATTGCACGTCAATTATTACAGTTATTGTTGCAGCTATGGTCATGGTTGCAGTAAATACTATTATGTTACAGTTAAAAGCAGCGTTGTGTGATCTGGTAGCAGCAGGAATGAATGATCTATATGTTGACAATATATTCATTGATAGCACATTATTGCACATAGTTACTGCACAACACTTATTACAGTAATTGTAATTATTGCGGTTATGGTTTACAGTTATGAAGCAGCGTTATATAATCTGGTGGCGGCAGGAATGAATGACCTGCTGTAGCGCTCCTTACAGACAGGATGTCTAAGTCTGGCACTAAAGGAGCTGCTCAGCTCCTCTACAGTCTGGTGCAGGGGGTGGAAGGTGTATAGAGAAGTATACGAGAGATGATGAATGAATAGGAAACTGTTATTTAACTGCTTAATGTTATTCAAGTAATAATCAGAATTAAAATAAGTTTTATAGCCAAGCAGTATTTTACACATACAAGGGTTTTGCTTTGTTCATGTGCTACACATAGACAAACATGCAGCTGACATAATTAAATTTAAAAATAAATAATACGGAAAAAACAAAACAAATTTAGGTTGTTTAAGAATATTAGAAAATAGAAAATAACAATACAACTATTTGCAGAGGAAGAACAACTTGGCAGATATTTACATGTGCATTATTCCAGGTTTGCGTTGTGCAGAACGTCTTTCAATGAGATAAGATATAGAGTGTGTGAGTGTGTACATAGTAAAATATAGAGTATAACATTTCCTTAACTGCATAAACTAACGATCTCATGAGTTCCTCTCTCTGTACATCTGCTCTCTGCTGCTTCAGTCATTGTCGGGTTCTTCCTTCTGCATATTGACAGCTTCTCCTTGGGCTCCCTGTCATCCCAGTCTTTCTTCTTGCTCTTCTCTCTGTGGTCAGGTAAATGTCTCCATTTTGGTTTTCAGCAACCTAATCCATCGTCAGAGGCAGTTCATCTAAAAATAAATTATTCAATCTTATGTAGAAATAAAATCTTATTTCTAAAGACCTCATCTTAGTCCACCTTAATCTAAGAAAATAGATTTTTAGTGTAACTCCTGCCCTTCATCAGTTATGTTCAGGTTATTCTGTCAGAGCAGGAACTGAGCCCCAAATCACTTTCACTATCATCAAATAGTGATGATGCTTTTTAGAAAGTGGAGCTTTGGAGTTTAAATCAGCCCAGATCTCCAGGCTGAGGATTAGAGCTGCCTTTAGATAACCAATCACATCCATGGAGCAGAAAACATCAGTCAATGGGTTTATATGAATATAGTTTTACTGCCATACAATTAAGATGGAACACTGTTAATTCACTAGAACTTCCATGAGCAGAAAAGAGACTTTATTTTCCAGAATTATGATTTATTCCACTGAAATAATCAAGAGTTGTCTGCTCTCTGTAAAAGTTGCCAGCAGCAGCCTTAGAGAACTCGTCATTAAGGGGCTGTGATGTTCAGTAGATGTAATCCACTAGGGACCATGCTAGGAAAAGGTCTCCCTGCTCACACACTGCTGTCTCCTTTGGTTCTAAGATCTAATTGATTAAGAAAGTTTCACAAGTACTGATTCAAAATGTAAATCATCAACAGGGCTTTACTAGAATGACGTCACATTTGCTAGGAGACATCTTGAGTTGGCCGGATGTTCAGACAAGCAGAGTAGAAACTAGCATGTCAACATCTGCTATAGCAATAATTCTGGAAGATGATAACATCTCAGGAGTTGTTATCAGAACAACTCCATAGAACCCAGCGTAGAACAGCTTAAATGTTGGTTGAATTGTAGAGGCCTCAGAATGAGCAGAAAGAAAGCAGCATTAGTAGAAAGAGAGGCTGTCCTCTGCTCTTCAGGAACAAGACCGTTCAAAGTGCTTTGTATGTTTATTATAAACTTCTTCAGGGAAGGTAGACAACCTTTCATTTATTAGTTTCACCAAAGATTTCAGGGTCACATGTTTTTCTGCCACCTGTCCAGGGTGAACCCCGCCTCTGGCCCATTGACAGCTGGAGATAGAAACCAGCAACCCTCAGGACCCCAACAGGGATAGACGTGTTAGAATAAGGATGGATGGATAATGGATTGATAATGGATGGGTGGATGGATGTTTTTCTGCGTGTAGGCTGAGTAAAATCAGGCCACGTTCCAATAACTCTCAACCCATTCGCCTTATTTTAACATTTAAAGACAGGATCTGCAATTCTTTACATTTTGATGACATTTCTAGAAAACGTATGTGTCTGTCTCTCTTTGCGGACAGTTGGATTTTTCTTCTCTCCAGCTTTCACCCCCCCCCCCCCCCCCTGCTTCTGATGTTATGTCTTTGTCTTTCTGAGCATTTTCTTCACATCAGCCAAACTCCATGGATCTGGCAAGCTGGTCTCTCAATACTATTGATCAAATCTTTTTGATGGGTAGGCAGCATAAAGGGGACCCGTCGTGTCCCGATTGACTCGTTTCGTGGGAAACACCCTATTCCTGGATGAAAACCGGTGTGTCTTTGGAATTTGTCATCCCTGGACTTTGAAACGTTTGCATATTTGGATTCAAAATCTTGATGTGAAATGCAGAAAAGCCCAACAATTTGGAATATTGGATTCGCCTTTTGGAGCCAGCAAAGACTTACAGCTAACAGAAGAGTCAGAGCAGCGTGTCCTCACAACAAATAAAGTATTTGGATTATGCCTCCCCTATAGGTATCTCGGCCTGGATTGTTATGGGGAAGGAGCTCAGAACCGCTGCTTTAGTATTACAGTTTTGCTTGGTTTTGTTGTTCCTGCCCCAGTTTTCTAGTTTTTCAAAGCTGCTTTAATCGTCCATTATGTATAGTCTAGAGAGAGACAGAACATAATGAAAGATGGTGGCAGTGGTGGGCACGTCAGAATTAAGTAACTAGGAAAGTGAAAGTTTAGCTAGCAATGGAAAGGCTAAAACTCCCGGGAACTTTGGTTTTGGACTACAACAACTTGGCGAAGTCATGGAAAAGTTGGAAGGAGGAGTTCACACTGTACATGGACCTGACCATGCCAGACGCCGAAGAAACCACGAAAGTCAAACTATTCAACTATCTCATCGGAGAAAAAGGCAGGGAACTTTGGACAACTCTGTCGAATGCTAGCCCTTCGGCGAGGACCATAGTGAGTTCAATGATCAAACAGTTTGACGAGTACTGCAATCCCAAGGTAAACCAAAGTGTGGAAAGATACCGATTCTTCACAAGGAACCAAGGCTTGGATGAAAATGTGGACAGCTGTGTAACTGACCTAAGAACGCTTGCTAGCAGTTGCAATTTTGGGGACATTAGAGATTCACTGATTAGAGACCGACTCGTGTGTGGTACAAATAGCTCAGCGCTGAGGGAGAGATTACTCAGGGAAGAGAAGCTGACTCTAAATACATGCCTGCACATTTATAGAGCTACAGAGCTGTCTAAGGAAAATAGCAGAACACTAAGGACAGATAGCGGAGGAGGTACATGCAGTAAAACAGGCAGTGGAAGAAACAAAAAGACACAATGAGATATTAGACAAGTTCTGTGGTAGAACACACGAGAGGAATAAGAAAAAATGCCCAGCTTTTGGAAAAAAGTGTAAACAGTGTGGAAAGGACAATCATTTTGCAGCTCAGTGCAGATTGAGACGAGAGAGCAGTAGGAAAACCAAGAACGTGCATGCAGTTACAGAGCAGACTAGTGACAGTGACTCATTTGAGGATGTCAACAGTATAACTGAGGTAAATAGAGAGGATGAAAATGTAAACCAAGTTAAAGACAGCCACAGTCAGAGCCAGCAGCTCTTTGCAGGAATGAAGATAGGTGAAAAGTTAGTTAACTTCCAGATAGACTGTGAGGCCACCTGCAATATCATCCCTATCGACCTACTAAACCCAGATATACAGTTAGAGCACACTGAGAAAGTGTTAGTGATGTATAACAAGACCAAGTTGACTCCTCTGGGTAAATGCAATGTCAATGTCAATGTCAATGTCAAATTTATTTATATAGCACTTTAAAACAGGCATAGAACTGCACCAAAGTGCTGTACAAGAGTGACAACAACAGAAATGAATAAAACAAAGTATCAAACACTACTTTAATTAAATGCCAAAGAATAAAAATAAGTTTTAAGAAGCAATTTAAAATGATCCAGGCTGTGGGCAGATCTAATTTGGAAAGGTAGAGTGTTCCATAGAGAAGGAGCAACAGCAGAAAAAGCCCGATCTCCTTTCCTCTTAAGTCTGGTCCGAGGAACTGTTAGTAAAAGCTGATTATTAGAACGTAGGGTTCTGGACATGGGCTGAAATTTTAAAAGTTCCAGAAGATAAGGGGGAGCTAATCCATTTAAAGCTTTATAAGTTAATAAAAGAATCTTAAAATCTATTCGATAAAAAACAGGCAGCCAATGTAAAGAGGCCAGTATGGGCCTTATATGGTCACGCTTCCTGGTTCCTGTAAGAAGCCGAGCCGCTGCGTTCTGGATCATTTGAAGTCGCTGCATCTGTGAATTTTCCAGGCCTCTATATAATGAATTACAGTAGTCCAAACGAGATGTGATGAAGGCATGGATAAGTCCTTCAAAGTCTTTTAAACAAAAATAAGATTTAACTTTAGCTAAAATACGCAGGTGATAAAAACTTGATCTGACGACTGAGCTAATTTGTTTATCTAGCTTTAAACAACTATCAAAAGTAAAACCAAGATTCCTAGCAGAGGTCTGACAAAACCGAGCTAAAGAACCAATAATCAGATCTGGATCTGTTGTGTGAAGACTCTGACCAAATAGTATAACTTGCGTTTTACTTTGATTGAGGTGAAGAAAGTTTTGTTCCATCCAAGATTTGACTTCTGTTAAACAATTGTTCAATAGTTGAAGAGATTCACTTTTGCCATTTTGTAGTTTGAGGGGCATATAAATTTGGACATCATCTGCAAAGCAGTGAAATGAAACGTTAAACCTATGGAAAATCTGACCAAGAGGTAATAAATACAAAATAAACAAAATGGGACCTAAAATTGAGCCTTGGGGGACACCGTACTTTAAAGGTTTAACCCCAGAACAACATTGGTCTAAATGAACTGAGAAAGTTCTGTTTTCTAAATAAGACTTAAACCATTCAAGTACCGGGCCTCTCAGGCCAACACAATATTTTAATCTATGTAAGAGAATCTGATGGTCTACAGTGTCAAATGCTGCGCTCAGATCTAAAAGTAATAAAACTGCGACATTGCCTGAATCAACTGTTAAAAGAAGATCATTATACACTCGAAGCAGAGCTGTTTCAGTGCTATGAGCAGCTTTAAACCCAGACTGAAATGTCTCAGTTATATTATTGTCTTTTAAAAACATTTCAAGCTGAATAAGAACTAATTTTTCAAGGACCTTAGATAAAAAAGGGAGAGATGCAAGGTTAAAGTCAGAAACCCCAGAAACAACAAGCTATACAAATTAGAGTTTCAAGTGGTTAACCAGAATAGCAGAATCCCTTTACTGGGCAGAAAGGCCAGCGAGGCAATGAAGTTGATAAAAGTACAGTACAAGAACATTTTGGCTATAGACAGCATAGTGAAGAAAAAGCCGAACCCAATGACAAAAGGAGAACACGTGACCATGGACAAAATAAAGGAAGAGTTTGGTGATGTGTTCACCGGAGATGGCTGCATGGAGGGTGAATATAAAATAGAGATAGATGACAGAGTACCACCAGTGAAACTGCCAAAGCGCAGAGTGCCAGTAGCTATGATGACACCTGTACAAGAGGAACTCAAAGATCTAGAGAGAAGACAAATAATCGCACCAGTGGAACGCAGCACTGACTGTATCAGTAGCATGGTCGCAGTGAGAAAACCTAATGGGAAGATGAGGATCTGTATAGACCCAAAACCTCTGAATTGGGCACTAAAAAGAAGTCATTATCCACTCCCAACTATAGATGACATCCTGCCGGAGATGTCAAAGACAAAGGTGTTTACAGTCTGTGACGTGAAGCAAGGCTTCTGGCACGTCAAACTAGAAGAAGAGTCGAGCTACCTCACCACATTCGCCACCCCATTTGGTCGCTTTTGTTGGCTAAGGATGCCAATGGGAATCAGCCCAGCACCGAAGTGTTCCAAAGAAAGCTCATGCAGGCCTTGGAGGGCCTCCCAGGAGTCTTCATCATAGCAGATGATGTGTTAATCACGGGGGAAGGAGCAACACAAGAGGAGGCAGACAAGGACCATGACGAGAAAGTCAGAACCTTTCTAAGCAGGTGCAGAGAGCGCAACATCAAACTGAACGTGGACAAATTAAAGCTCAGACTTAAAGAGTTACCCTACATAGGTCATCTGCTCACGGCCGATGGACTGAGGATTGACCCGGAGAAAGTACGGGCAATCAGAGAGATGCCAAGACCAACAGACGTAAGAGGGGTACAAAGACTGGTTGGGATGGTCAACTATCTGTCTAAGTTCTATGACCACCTCTCAGATGACTGTGAAATTCTGAGACAACTCACACCCAGGGAGAACTTGTGGGAATGGACAGATATCCAAGAAGGGGTGTTTCAAAGGCTGAAAGACAAAATCCCTCAAGCACCAATACTACAGTACTACAACAAGGAAGAGGAGTTGACCCTTCAGTGTGATGCCGCCCTGACAAGGAAAGGCAAATCGGTAGCATTTGGCAGTAGAGCACTCACATCAACTGAAAAGGGTTATGCCCAAATAGAAAAAGAATGCTTAGCCATCGTGTTTGGAATGGAAAAGTTTCATCAGTATACTTATGGTAGAGAGGTCACAGTACAAAGCGACCACAAGCCTCTAGAGAATACACACAGTAAGCCCTTACTTAGTGCACCTAAGAGACTACAGAGAATGCTACTCAGGCTGCAGCAGTATGATATTAGTGCAACCTATGTTCCAGGCAGGGATATGTTACTTGCAGACACGCTGAGTAGAGCATACTTACCAGAGAGCACCAGGGGAGAGAGTGAGACAGATATAGAGACTGTGCTGACAATCTGCCTGGGAGCTCCTCCCATTCAATCAGTGGTGAACCAGGTGGGACAAATCTTCCTCAATCTGAGCGTGCCAGTACCTGGCTCTGTTGTTGTCTTTAGACGGCATTAAGAGCACCACACAACCAAGGGAACTTGATCTTTGAAAGCAAAGGTGATTGTGCAAGATCAAGCCCTCCACAAAACTGTGAAGGACAGCCGGTAAGCACCATATTTGCCATGTTTGACTTTGATTGGACTTTTTGCTGTGGTATTTGGCTAAAGGTACTTGGTTGAAATATAGGAAAGAATACGTTTTGAAAATTAAAAATACCAACTGTTTTGTTTGGTAGAAAATTTAGTTGTATGGTAACAATGAGAGTAATGTCTTTATCCTGGTTAAATGTGAATGACTTTGTGCATTTAATTTGGCTGTCAACTCAGATAATAATTTGTATTTGTTATCTCTCTTTTGAGGTTTTTCACCTGTTTACTGCCCACCAAAGAAGGGTAAATAAAAGACAAACAACTAATCCTATGGCTGTTTTTGAGTGAAATCCTGTTAAAATCTTCATGTGGAGGGACTCTCCCTTTCAAGTGGGGAATTGCACAAAAGAAGGAAAATCAAAACTTGACAGAGACTGTAAATATGGTCAGCTACCTACCCATTTCAGCAGAGAGGCTGTCTGCCATCAGGGCTGCTACAAAAGATGACACAAAGTTACAGAGTGTGGCAAATAGAATACTGTTAGGGTGGCCCAAGAGGAAACAAGACCTACCAAGTGACATCAGACACTACCACACCTTCCAAGATGAACTGAGCTTCCAGGATGGCATTGTGTTCCGAGGAGACAGAGCCGTGATACCGGACGCACTCAGGGTGGACATCACTCACAGGATCCACTCCTCTCACCTGGGAGTAGAAGGATGTCTGAGACGAGCGAGGGAATATGTATACTGGCTTGGAATGAATGAGGAGATCAAGAACTTCATCTCCAAATGCGACATATGTAGGTCAGTGGACCCAAAGCAACAAAGAGAGACACTACACCCACATGACATGGCAAGCAGACCCTGGGCCAAGGTAGGAACAGACCTTTTCTCCTTTCACAATAAAGACTATCTGATAACAGTAGACTGTTATTAAAATTTTTGGGAGTTCGATTATCTGCCCGACACGAAAAGTAACACAGTGATCAAAAAACTCAAAGCCCACTTTGCCCGACAGGGGATCCCGGACATCGTTATCTCAGATTACAGACCGCAATATGCATCACTAGAGTTTCAGCACTTCAGCCAAAATTGGGGCTTTGAACACAGGACATCGTCGCCGGGATACCCGCAGAGTAACGGGAAGGCAGAGTCAGCGGTGAAAACAGCCAAACGTCTGATGCTGAAGGCTGCAGCAGCGAGACAGGATTCGTACTTGGCCATGCTGTATCATCGCAACACACCGATCCAGGGCCTCAACACAAGCCCGGCACAGAGACTCCAAGCAGGAGGACCAGGACCCAGCTTTCCACTAAGGACACTCTGCTGAAACCAGAGGTAACACACAACAAACAGGGACTGAAATACAACAGACAGAGACAGGAAAAGTACTACAACCGCACAGCAAAAAACATGGACTCTCTGGAAGGAGGGGCCAGTGTGAGAGTACAGCCCTGTGACACACACCAGGGCTGGAGACCAGCGAAAGTGGTTCAGCAGGTGAGCCATAGATCATATAAGGTGGAGTTAGAGTCAGGAGGTGTTTTGAGACGAAATTGTCGCCACCTCAGACACGATCTCACCAAGGGCACGATTACACAAAACACACCCACACCAACAGTGACTGAGGTGGCCATACCACCGGGTGGCCCAGCGAACCAAGAGACGGTCACCAGGTCAGGTCGACGAGTTGTCAGACCCCACTACCTCACGGACTATTCTCAGTGATTAGAGTATGGTCTGTGAAAAAAAAAATGGAGAAATGGAAAGTTGTTGTTTTATACACTTGTGGAAAACAGATGTTTTACGCTTGTTGAGTTATTATTGCTTATGTTGTTAGATCGGATACAAATGAATAGGACATAAAGTGTATTACATTAGAATACCCACACTCAAGGAAAGAGACTAACTTGGAAAAAGAAAAAGAAAGATGTAACAATAGGATTGTTTATTAAGTACTGTTGAACGGGGTACGGATTTAGGGGTTACACTGCAGGCGGGGATGTTCGGATAACGTAAGTGCAGAGTGTTGATGACGGCACACCAATAAAGTTTAAGTAAGCAAAGCTGCTTTAATCATCCATTATGTATAGTCTAGAGAGAGACAGAACATAATGAAACAGTTTTGCTTTATTTTTCAGTTCATGCCTTTGTTTTCTAGTTCTTGGTTTGGTTCCTTATTTTCTGTCTTACCCTCTGGTCCCTGCACTTTATAGGTTCCTGCACTCTATGGGTTCCAGTGCTCTCCCAGCGCTCAATAGGTCCAGGGATGTGCAGGTGGGGGGGGGGGGGGGGGCGGAGGGTGCTTGAGCACCTGCCCATTTGCCCCTTGATGCCCAAAGTGGCCATTTGTCAGTATTTTTTTTTATATGTGCATGTTTGTTGGCGTCTGGAGGCATGTCCTAAATGGCAATAATAATAGTAATCTAGATCTACCGTGCCACAGTAACCATGGCCGGTTACATGATCCATATAACCAGCGCCATAGAGAGAAAGAGTCGCGACACTCTTTGATGTCACCGCCAGGGCAGTCACGTGGTTCGTGTAAACCGCTATAGTTCCAAAACATACGCTGGCTGTCATGTTCTTCTATGGGACAGACAGCAGCGATTGCGTTATTTAACGGTAAATATATATATAAACATACACCCTACTACTTTTTCAGCTGTTATTGCATGATTACATATTTGTTAATGTCAGTTTTCTATTTTGAGAGGCAGGGTGACAACAAAAAGCTGTATATTACTTAGATACATTTTACATTTTTTTTGGGGAAAAGCTTATGTTCATGTTCGTATGGACAGGAGAACAGGCTAGAACGGCTCTAACTTAGGTTTTCTTTTCCATATCATTCATGTGATGACAGATGTCTCATGATTTTCATTTTATGGCGACTGGGCTGTATTATTGATTACCGTGATTTTGCTTATAAATTCCCATTCAGCCACTAGCTTACCTTGGTGGTAGCGTTAGGTCTGCCGTGGTCCATTCAGCATTCGTCTAGCAGCTAGCTCACTTCTGATAAGTGGTCACCCCCAGACCACAACGTGAAACATGATCATGTTAAGACTAAGAATATAATTTTAAGATTAAGCCATTCACATATTATCAAAAGCATTATGCTTATATATTTGGGTCTATAGGTAAGTGCAGAGCTATTAAGATTTTTCTCTACGTCTCTGGGTTAATGCACAGAGTAAGAGTAAGGTTAGCTGCAGAGAGAGTGATAGAGAACAGTGACAGGCAACACTCCCATTGGACTCCGTTGTTGCTTTTTTGAGAAAGAACAGTCCATTCAGCATTTACACCCACTTTTTCTGATGAGGCAGGAGTTGGCCACACAACAATGATCATTTTAATACCAAGCCATGCACAAAGAATCAAATATATAAAAGAATAACAACTCATTAAGCTTGGATGAATGAACCAAATATTGTTTAATAAAAAATACTGAGTGAGACAACAAGATGTGTGTGTGTGTGTGTGTGTGTGTGTGTGTGTGTGTGTGTGTGTGTGTCTAACTGGAAAAACAAGAACAAAGTGAAAGAACAGGAAGGAATATTATAAGTGATTAATACATTTAAAAAAAAAATCCTCCACATACATCAGGCTTCAGAGTGCATCAGGGCTGAAAGGAAGGACAACATTAATAATAAAGGTACCTGGCATAAGATAAAAATGAACAGTGTGGAACAAAAAAAATGGGAACAAGCATGAAAAATATCAACAAACATACGTACAGTATGTGTGAACAAGAACAACAAATGTGTAAACAGGTGTTAAGAACAGGTATCGTGACCATTTTTATTGGGGGGGGGGGGGGGCTCCACTGAAACCTGTGATGGCCACAACAACGATACTGCTGGTCCAGCAAGATCTGTTGAGACAGGGGCACGAATTTGTCCTATCAAGCCGGTTCACTCAGGATTGCCTAGAAAATACTTTTTCTTGCATACGTCAGAGGAATGTCCCGACACCTGAGGAGTTCCACTATGCACTACGGGCTGTCACTGTAGGGCAGTTCCTGCACCAGAAGCAGCAGCCGCCATCACAATCCTTCGCCAACATCAGCCAGCCCAAGTAGTCATCGCCTCCAACAGCAGTGTTTGGGGAACAAATTAGTCACACTACTGTCTGAGTAATAAACATTTTTAAAGCTCATTATGGCTTATGATAATTTTTGTGTGGAATAATTTGTATTCCTACATGCAATCCAACTAAACAGCCCTTTCAAGGGTGCAATTAAACAAACCTTATTTCTACTAGCATCAGATACACAGTACTCAGCTGACTGGCTAACACCGCCGGGTTCAGCAGATACAACCTAAAAAAAAAAACGTCCTAGTCAACCTTGATGATCCTAGTAATCTAACATCAATAACCTACTTAATAAAAGATGTCAGAGATTCACTAATGAACTTCGTAATTTCTGGTGTAGCGATATCTTCTTCACAAGCGATATCTTCTTCACAGCTGGCAAAATCGAGATAACTAAGTAGCAGGCAATGACTGAAAATCGGTTGTCTACCAAGTTAAGAATATATATATATATATATAAATTGCACTGTGCACATACAAATAAATATAAGCATATGCACCGTAAAGGGCCTATTTATATAATATACAGAGTTGACAATTCAAAATAGGTAGCTATTTAATCAATTTACGCCTGGATATAACGTTAGTGCTACCTGTAATAAAAGGTGAGGGTTCCCTTTTATTACAGAAGTAATAATATTTGGACCAATAGAGGAGAGATCAAAAGTTAGCACACAGCTTCAGCTGCTTCAGCTAGGAACCACTGATCAGGCCCGAAACCTGGGTGTAGTGATGGACTCAGACCTGAACCTCCAAAAGCATCTAAAGACAATTACAAGGTCGGCTTTCTATCACCTGAAGAACATTTCCAGGATTAAAGGACTGATGTCTCAGCAGGATCTGGAAAAACTAATCCATGTTTATCTTTAGTAGAACTGATCACTGCAACGGTGTTTTCACAGGTCTGCCTAAAAAGTGGATCAGACAGCTGCAGCTGATCCAGAACGCTGCTGCCCGCGTCCTCACTAAGACTAAGAACGTAGAGAACATGGACCCGGTTCTGAAGTCCTTCCACTAAGACTAAGAACGTAGAGAACATGGACCCGGTTCTGAAGTCCTCACTAAGACTGAGAACGTAGAGAACATGGACCCGGTTCTGAAGTCCTCACTAAGAATAAGAACGTAGAGAACATGGACCCGGTTTTGAAGTCCTCACTAAGACTAAGAACGTAGAGAACATGGACCCGGTTCTGAAGTCCTCACTAAGACTAAGAACGTAGAGAACATGGACCCGGTTCTGAAGTCCTCACTAAGACTAAGAACGTAGAGAACATGGACCCGGTTCTGAAGTCCTCACTAAGACTAAGAACGTAGAGAACATGGACCCGGTTCTGAAGTCCTCACTAAGACTAAGAACGTAGAGAACATGGACCCGGTTCTGAAGTCCTCACTAAGACTAAGAACGTAGAGAACATGGACCCGGTTCTGAAGTCCTCACTAAGACTAAGAACGTAGAGAACATGGACCCGGTTCTGAAGTCCTTCCACTGGCTCCCTGGATCTCAGAGAATAGACTTTAAAATCCTTCTGTTAGTCTATAAATCCCTGAATTAGCACCTAAATACATCACAGACTTGTTATCAGCGTATAAACCCTCAAGAGCACCAAGGTCTTCTGGCTCCAGCCTGCTCTGCAGAACCAGAACCAGAACCAGAACTAAACAAGGAGAAGCAGCATTTAGTTCCTATGCTCCACTGATCTGGAACAAACTTCCAGAAAACTGTAAAAGTGCTGAAAACCTGAGTTCTTTTAAATCAAGATTAAAAACACATTTGTTTAGGACTGTTTTTGACTGTTCTAGTTAAACTGTTCTACTGAAACAGCATTAGTTCAACTTTTTTAGTCCAACTGTTTATTGATGTTCTATTTTGTTTCTACATTTTCTGTTTTCTTTTCCTGTATTTTAATCATGTAAAGCACTTTGCATTGTCTCTGTACTGAATTGTGCTATACAAATAAATTTGCCTTGCCTTTACAGAGGGCGAAGTCAAGCTAACAAACTAGCAGGCAATCGGTGGTCTACCAAGATAGAAAATCAGGGGCGGATCCAGTATTTTTCAAAGGGGGGTGTGCACCTAAGGGTCATGGGGTCAAGGGTCAAGGGTCATGGGGTCGAGACAATGTGAGGCTAAATGACCAAAGAATGCCATCTTTACTCTTTCACACTACCCTAATTATTCATCTAAGGGTTTTTTAATTGATAATAATTTTAATGGATGAACATAAGTGGAATTAGCATGATTATCTTATTGTAATTGAAAATGGGTTTTTAAGTCAAAATCTCGTGCTTTTTACAGCATGCACAAGGTTAAAAAGTAGTTTGAAGAAAAAATGATCCTTATCAACAATTAATCAAACAAATATTTTCTTTATTTCCAGAAATTATATTTATACAGAAAATGAAATAAAAAGATAAAGGAGTTTTAAAAATATACATGTATTTTAACAATATATTTTAACCATATAAACTATATTAAGAAAAAAAAATACTTAGAAAGACCCAAGGACTTAAGAACAGTGTGGTATAGTTCAAGTGATAAAAGATTTTTTAACATATTTTAACAAGACAAACCATGTTGAGGAAAAAAAATCTTTAAAGTAAGTTAAACCAATGAACATGTAGGGTGAAGTTAAGCCATAAGCCTATGATAGAACTGTAAGACTTAACAAAGAATATTGTTCTCTTTTACAACACCTTTAACTTTATGATGACGATGATAATGTGTTTATGAATGTCAACCCTCTAGGATGCTTCTGGGCAAATATATCTATGATTTTGTTGTCTAAATGAATGTCCTTGTGGACATACATAAGTAGCAAAACCACAAACCTTTCCTGTCCCATTGTTGACCTCAGCAAAGTTTTCACTGCTTTAAGGCCTGAGTTAGCACGTTCCACAGAAGCACTTGTAAAAGGTATAACTGACAGAAGGTGAAGAATCATAGAAATGTTTGGGTAGCACTTCATATTTGTTATCCTTAGAATTTCAGGGAGAGAGCTGGGTTTTTCCACTGATGATGACCACTTTGTGTGCCACAACTTCACTTCCTGCCTGAATGTTGATCCTGATGGTAGATCATCTTTATATGATGTAAAGATCTCTTTCTCACTCTCATCGTTCATCATATGCAAGTTGCTTGGCAATAGTTTTAAGCCTAGTATGTTTTCATAAAGGAGACCATTCTTAGTTTTAACAATAAAACGCATGTGGCACTAAAAGGTTTAAATCAGACAATACACACTACACAATAACTATTGTATGGGTGTCAATGTTCACTATTTTTTTTTTTACTTTACACTCTTTTTTTCATTACTTTTCAAAAACTGTGCAACAAAAATGTATTTTTAAACTTTCCCGTTACTGGAAAAAGTTTTCCTGAAATTGCACTACTTTACAACTTTACACAACTTGTGAGAACTCAATGTTTTTTCATTATCAAAATTTTCTAACGATCACCATACCTTTTTTCTGTGGGGAGAATATAAGATTAAGGTTGATCCATACTCCAATCTGGAAGGTGGCGGTAATGCACCTAAAAGTTGTTTGCCAACCACTATTAAAAAAGAGAAGAAGAAGAAGTAGTCGTAGAAGAAGAACAGGCTCGTCACTGCGCGCTGTTATTCAAGATGGCCACGACCGGTGCGGCAGAGAGTGATGGATTAATTAGTGATAGTGATGGAGTTTCATGGATTTATCATCATCATCTGAGAGCGATTTGGAATATATAGAAGACTTTCTTGACAGCAACCTGATTTTTGACGAAATCCAGCCCAGTTTGAGGCAAGGAGACCAAAAAGGAACGATGTGAGTTGAATCTGTCTGCTGCGGCAGCCATCTCCTTATTTTTGTGATGTTTTTCCACTCTTAACCGATGTATTGCAACATCAAACTGCCATGCATGTGGGCATTGTTGCTTCAACAATAGCTCTCGAAAATTTCAATGGTGAAGTCCTCTGGAAATCCGAAATAATTGTTGTTTATCGCAGCTGTAGGAGTGCAATGCCTCTGCTAAGAAACAACACAGAATGTGACGTCAGGCCGCCATTACTGCCCATATTTGGGCACTAAATGCCGCCCTCAGTATCGGTGATTGCGACGACAATTTATGCCGCGCCGGCGTCACAGTGCGTTCTAAATGAAAGGTACTGGCTCTTAATCGTAATTCTATGAAGGATGTTTAAAATTTCGGGCTCTTTAAAAAAATACTTTTGGTCTCCAAAAGGGGGGTGCGCGCGCCCCCTGCGCCCCCGCCTGAATCCGCGCCTGAAAATATATATAATTACGCTGTCTACATACAAATAAAGATCAGTATATGCATCATAAAGGACCTCTGATAAAATATAGACAGTTGACAATTCAAAATAGGTAGCTATTTAATCAACTTACCTCAGAAGTTACTCGACAATCAGCAATGGAAGTGAATGATGTCCAACGCCATAGAACGGCTTTTTGGAACTACGCGAGGCTGCATACCCCGGAAGTAGGCGGCAAAAAGCGTACAACGCAGTCCAATGGGAGTGTCGCGACTCTTTTTCTCTCAATGGCTTTGCATATAACGTTCCCTCACTCTGCCCTTCTTTTCCTCTCGCAGCAAGCAGCTCCACTGCCTCTCTGCCCGGTCTGTCGTGCCTGCAGCACACGTGACTGTGCTCTGTGCTGTTTAGCTCCACTGTCATTGGTTACACTGCTTTAAATTCCGCCTCCTTTCCCTCATTCGGATTGGCTGTTTTCTAGTGTGTTTGTGTGTGCTTGCTTGGAGCGTGAGATTTAAGTTTACTAGGCTACGAAACTAGTCCCAGTTAAGAAACTAAATGTTATCAGCACTAAAATAGGTGAAAGCCACTGAGTGCAGTTCTGTAAAGAAGTAGGAGAGGATTTGATTTGTGGAACTTGTAAAATGTAAGTAACCAACGTTAGCATCTCAAAATAGCATCTAATTCTGAAGTATAATGCATTTATCAACAGAAACCTAATCTGTTTTAAAATAACTAAATATTCTGTGCCAGGCAGGAGTTCTGAAGACTGCTGGAAAGATGGAAAAGCAAAGACTGTAGGCTATTAAAAATTCTGATTCTTAGCCACAGCTGCCTAAAAAAGAAAAGGTGAAGGTTCCCTTTTACCAATATTTCGTTGTCATTATTGCTTAATGTTTTGTTGACCCTTTGATGCAGTTCAGGTATAAATAGCGGGTGTTATTTATTTTACATAATATACAGCACAACAACACTAGATGCTGCCTAAACAACTGCTATATTTTGTTTAGACTTTTGCTTAGTTATAATAGCATGATTAGGGTTACACAAAATAATAGTGCTATTTATTTCACTATTTCTACTTCTAGAATTGGAATTACGACAAATACAACCAAGGAACACCATTTACATTGTTTTTATTGTACAAAGGTTTCCACACTGTCCATTAGTAAATTAGTACAAACCAGGGGCGGAGTTAGATGTTATCATCATCAGGGGCTTAGCCCATAAAATATTACTTCATTACGAGGGTAATTTGGTACACCAAAAAAGTAAAAATTATTTAATCTGTTGATGTGGTCATAAAATCAATTTAATATAGGCCTTTACATATATTAAAGTTTAATCTGCTGTTCTTTAATAGTCGTACTAGTATATACCAATAGTATAGTAATATGTTCTCATTTGAATTATGATATGGACAACCACTCATAGATCAGTCTTAGTGTCACCAAACTTACTCAAAGTACAGTATTAGGTCCTCCATGCTCCTTATGTATTAAGATTTACTGCACATTTAAACATTGACAACTCACTATTGTTAGGGAAATAATTAGTTGTCTGAGAGGATGTAGGTAAGGAGAAGCTGTTATCTACACTTCAGATATATGATGTAAGAAATGTGTTTATAATATTAAGATAAATTACATGAAATGGGCTAAAGAGATTAACTACAGCCCAGTTGTACATTTGTTGAAGTTTGAATTTAATATGTTAAATGCTGTCAGTGTCAGTGACACTTCTACTTCCAGTGCAAAGTAAATACAAGAAATTTATTTGCAGTCCCTTGAATGTATAGTTTTGCTGTGTTTTATGATGCAGACAGAGTATCTTAGATAAAGAAGTACGGGTGGGGTTTATCTCTGCACATTTCTATATCTTCAAAAGAAAATACAGGATATATCTAGACAACAGACATATTTTAACTATATTTGGTTTAATTGGCACATATTTATCATCTGGCTCTGTTGCTGGTAAGTTCAAATGCAAACTTTTTTTAAAGTGGTAATAAACTCCCAATTCAACATTCATCAGATTGGGCGCTGCTTTATAATTTATTATAATAATTGAACTTTATTGATCTCACAGTGGAGAAATTCACTTCTGCATCTCTACCCATCCCCTCGGTAAGCAGTGGGCTGCCACTGTGCAGCGCCAGGGGAGCAATCGGGGGTTAAGGGTCTTGCTCGGGGACTCAGAGTGGTAGTCTGTGGGAGTTGAACTCAGAACCTTTGGGACCCAAGCTCAATGCTCTAACCACTAGATCACCAGATTAACAAAAAGCATCTAGTGTGTGTCATACTTATAAAATTTGTATAAATGTAGCAAGAAATACTGCTTTTCTCTTTAGACAGAAGAAACACATTCTGACGCTCAAGTCATGGATAAAGAAATAGGAGCATGCATATTGCGTAGGACCAATGATGTCAGACCAATGAAGCTTTGGGCCAATAGTGTCCCAAGGGTTAAACTTCAAATCAAAGTTCAAATCAAACCTACACCCTTGATTCCATGTTACATTCTTTATAGTATGGGTTAGTACATTTCAACCGATTGTATAGCAAGGTATGTTTCTGTATCGTGTTTTAAATCCGTGGCCTTTGTGCCCTCTTTTAACTTTGAGCACCTGCCCCT
This sequence comes from Fundulus diaphanus, assembly GCA_037039145.1. Classification (NCBI taxonomy): domain Eukaryota; kingdom Metazoa; phylum Chordata; class Actinopteri; order Cyprinodontiformes; family Fundulidae; genus Fundulus; species Fundulus diaphanus. The sequence goes on along the minus strand of CM073137.1, from coordinate 2,214,137 downwards.
CCAACGGTCTCTGCACGTCCCTGACTAGGTCCCAGAGCTCGTTTAGGATTCTGACCCCTGGTTTTGAGCAGTTTCACACCCCTTAGTTTGTCTGGTTTGAGCTCTCCTTAGTTTTTATTTTGGCCTCCTAGTTCCTCTGTCCCATGGCGTGTTGGAACGCCCTCCGTTCCCTAGTGTCTGATTTCTCTGTTCCTGGCGTGTTGGACGCCCTCAACTTCCCTGGCTGTTTAGATTTCTTGGTTCCCTGGCGTGTTAGGACGTCCTCTGGTTCCTGCCGTTTAGATTTTCTTTTGTTTCCAGGCGTGTTAGACACCCTCCGTTTCCCTGGCGTTTTATATTTACTCTGTTTCCTGGCGTTATAGTTCTCTGTTTCTCGTGTTTTAGATGTTCCCGTTTCCCTCATGCTCCTGCGTTTTCCTTCTGGCGTTGTCGTACGCCTGTTCCTTCCCTCTGGCGTTAGTATGCCTGTTTTGCCCTTCGCTGTTGGTCCCCTGTCTTGCCTGTTCTGCCGGTGGAGGCTCTGACATAAAAGAACAAAGTCAATATGAAATCATTAAAATGCAAAAATACATACTGTAGAAAGTGATAGAAACATCTAACACGGACAGTATTCACACATTTAATTTAAGTTTGCGCACATGTTGCTATGACAGAAAGTCCAAGATGAGTTCTGAAGAACCGAACCATTCAAGATCATGCCAAATCGTCAACAATCAAATCCAGCTAACCGAGTTAGCGACGTACGAACGGGCTCCAGGTCTTTGACTCGTTCCTTTCTCTCAACGCAGGTCTGAGCATTAAATAATAAAACTGCTCCCAAAGGGTTTTTGTCTGGTGCAAAATAAAGACACCTTCCAGTTGAGCTTTAACCATTTTTTAATCGTTTTTTTGCCACACAGCACATCTTATTTTGCCTGCAAACAAAACTTTAAAAAGTATGTTGAACAACTATAGAGACAACTGTCAGCTAATTTAGATTAACATCCAAAATAAAACATACTTACAAAATAAAATACATAAACATATCTTCTGATCAAACATCTAGGAGATGTAATTGTTAATATTTAATCTTCAATCCCAGATTATCTTGTCTTCTGACTGATTTCGGTCGCCTCCTGCAGCATTTATATACTGACCATGTGTTCAGTGCACCTCTAGGCGTATTACTCAGTTCTACCAATAGAAGTCACTGACATAACACAGAACATACGTTATAGTCTAGTTATTGACATTAAATATGAACAAATAAACACCTCTTTTCTGGGAAAACTACAAATAACATAACACATCTCCAACTTCCCATTTCTGTCACAGATCCTTGAGAATGTTGTAGCAGAAAAACTGAATCACTTCCTGGCAGAAAATGGCATCATTAATACTTTTTAATCTCTTTTTTGAATATTAAACTTTTTAAATAAGTGACACACTGCAATGGAAAGGCGCCTTCCTAGAAGCCCCAGGCTTTGATTTACCCTGGTAAACCAACTCCTGGAGTTTTAAATCCTGGGGCTTTAGAAATGGAAAAAAAAAAAACAACAACAAGCAATAGGACTTCAACAGCCAAAATCTCCAACTGGGTAAAAAGCAAGAAAGAAATGTGTTTTGGGAGAAGATTAAAAAGATGAATTGGCATGTCTGATGTGTAAAGGTAATTATTTCAATAGTCGTCGTGGGATAATGGAGGAAATGAGGTCACCTCTCCGCTCTGCTGCTGTCAAAATGTTTGAGCCAAGTCACATTTTAAAGGCAAAGATACCAAACAATCACAAAAATGTAAATAAACTTCTGACCTTAAGAAAGTAATAAAACAATTTCTGACAAAAGGTAATTTATTGTTTAGGCATTTACACAATAGAAATAATTGTGGCAATCCTAATGCAGCTGAGACAGGAAAAGTTTATTCAGATTTCCTGTAGGGGACTGTTATAATTTTTTTTATTCTGAAGTCACTATGGCCTCACGCCACTCGGACATAGGAGGCCTGCAGATCTGATGGCTGTGTATAAGATCAACTGTTTGCTGATTGCAAGGCCGAATGCTGCGTAGAACGATTATTGTCTATCTCTCTACCTAGGAGGGTGGGCCTAGTGGTTAAAGCATTGAGCATAGACTGAGAAAACACCTATGCTACAGGTCATTCTGAACAAATGAAGTACAGTGACAAAAACTTGTCAAGATTGAAGACAAATTTAAAAAAATAGCTACTATAGATATGCTGAAACAACTAGAGAGTGAAAACTGTTGCCTTTAATGACAACACCAACATGTCACAGCAAACTAGAGCTATGAACTTTAAGTTAGTATTCTTAGCAGAGACAGTTTTCCTCATTTATGGATTCTCATGTTTGTGTTAAAAGTTACTTTATGTCTAAATCTTAGTCCACATTGACCACAACAGAAAGGCTTCTGATCCGTATGGATTATCATATGTCTGTTTAGATTTGATTTTTGGTTAAATCGTTGTCCACATTGATCACAACAGAAAGATTTGTGTCCTGTGTGGATTCTCATGTGTTTGTTTAAAGTTCCTTTTTGAGTGAATATTTTTCCACACAGATCACATGAAAAAGGCTTCTGTTCTGTGTGAATTCTCATGTGTTTGTTTAAAGTTCCTTTTTGAGTGAATATTTTTCCACACAGATCACATGAAAAAGGCTTCTGTTCTGTGTGAATTCTCATGTGTGTGTTTAAATCGCATTTTTCTATAAATGTTTTGCCACAGTCTTTGCAGCTAAGCTCCACTCCTGTCTGGACTTTCCTTAGAGAGTCCACATTTTTTCTCTCTGTAGAACATTTCTTATATCCAGAGTCTGACAGTTGTTTCAGACCAGAGAGAGGGTGCTCTACATCACTGTCCTCTTCTTCCTTCTCAGTGTCTTCAGTCTCTAAAGAAATGGAAGCATCTCCATGATCTTGTATCCTGATGGATTCTTCTCCATCATTCTCTTCTGGAAGCTCTCTGCCTTTAATGTGGTCTGGATAAAGCTGTGAGAGCAGCAGAGACTGTTCATCATCCAGACTCTTTATGGGAGGAGCAGCAACTGGAAACCTGATGGTATTAATCACCTCCTTCCCATTGAGCTGCTCTCCAGGCAGACTGATGTAGACTCCCTCCTGTTCCTCCTTGATGTGGGGGGGCTTTGGGTCATGCAGGTCAGCAGGAGGTCTGAGGTCTAAAGAATCTTCTTTAACAATCAGCTTCTGGTTAACATCTGCAGGAAACATTGAAACACATTATGCATATTAGAAAGTATTTTGATCTCAGCCTGAACTGAGGCACATTTTAAAAAAGATATATTTAGGTAATGTTTATTTAGGTAATTAAGTTGGATTTGATTATTTTATTTAACTACTCATTTTTCTTATTGTTTAATTTGCATTGTTGTTTCTTAACTCTTGTTTGTTTACAGCTCTATGAAAAACTATTCACTGCCCTTGGGGTTTTTATCTTCTGTTGCCTGTAAACCTGTCAAGTAAACTGTATTGTAGGATGATTGAGTTTTAACCACTTCATTCACAGAACATGAAGAACAGTAAAACACAATAAAACAACAGAAAACCTCAGCGTATATGATTGTTACAACTTCCCCCCAAAAAGTCAGTTCTTTGTAGTGCTACCATTTTTAACCTTAAAATGCTGCCCCATTTTCCTACACTAGATCTTGGAACACTCTTCATTGTTTTGGCTGGAAATGCCAACAGCTGTTAGCCGCTTCATTGTTTTAAAATTGTAAAATAAACATGAAAGGCTTTATTTACAAAGAAAGTGAGCAAAACAAAGCATAAAACACCAAAAATACCAATTAATACACCAGCAGGAAGTGATATTTTATAAAACAAACTTTCTACGTAACGTGTTCTATGTAACTAAGACTTAATTACATAATCTTAACTTTGATGGTGAGCTAAAATCTGTGGTCCAGTCTGGCTACTGGTTCACATTAAAATTTATTTTTAGAATTATTTTATCTACATTTAAATGTCTTCATGGCCTTTTAGTATGTGTCAGACTTGCTTCATATGCACGCTCCCTCTCATATGCTCAGGGTTGATTACTGAGTTGTAATCAATTCAATTCAATTTTATTTATATAGCGCCAATTCATGAAACATGTCATCTCAAGGCTCTTTACAAAGTCAAACTCAATCATATTATACAGATTGGTCAAAAATTTCCTATATAAGGAAACCAGTTGATTGCATCAAAGTCCCGACAAGCAGCATTCACTCCTGGAGAAGCGTAGAGCTACAGGGAGAATCGTCTGCATTGTACATGGCTTTGCAGCAATCCCTCATACTGAGCAAGCATGAAGCGACAGTGGGAAGAAAAACTCCCCATTAACGGGAAGGAAAACCTCCGGCAGAACCAGGCTCAGTATGAACGGTCATCTGCCTCGACCGACTGGGGGTTACAGAAGACAGAGCAGAGACACAACAAGACAGACAAAAAAGCACAGAAGCACACATTGATCCAGTAATCTGTTCTACATTAGATGGTAATAGTCGGTGATATTTCCTCCCTGGATGATGTCTCAGTTAACAGAACGCCAGACCAGGTGTACCTACTATGAAGAAAAAAGAGAGAGAACAGAAAGTTAAAGCAGAAATGACAACACGTAATGCATAATTGAAGAACAGTAGAACTCTATAGAGTGAGAAAATTAGATCCTGATGTCCTCCAGTAGCCTAAGCCTATATAGGTAGCTCAGAGTAACATGAGCCACTCTAGTTATAAGCTTTGTCAAAAAGGAAAGTTTTAAGATTAGTCTTAAAAGTAGACGGGGTGTCTGCCTGACGGACCAAAACTGGGAGTTGGTTCCACAGGAGAGGAGCCTGATAGCTAAAGGATCTGCCTCCCATTCTACTTTTAGAGACTCTAGGAACCACCAGCAGACCTGCAGTCTGAGAGCAAAGTGCTCTGTTAGGAACATACGGGGTAATCAGAGCTCTGATATATGATGGAGCTTGATTATTAAGGGCTTTATACGTTAGAAGAAGAATTTTAAATTCTATTCTTGATTTAACAGGAAGCCAATGAAGGGAAGCTAAAATTGGAGAAATATGATCCCTCTTCCTGATTTTCATCAGGAAGAGGGATCATAGCATTTTGGATCAGCTGAAGACTTTGAACTGCATTTTGTGGACTTCCTGATAGTAAAGAATTACAATAGTCCAGCCTTGAAGTAACAAATGCATGGACTAGTTTTTCAGCATCACCCCGGGACAGAATGTTTCTAATTTTGGCGATATTCCTGAGGTGAAAAAAGGAAACTCTGGAAACCTATTTAATATGGGATGGGCAAATGTTAAATATAGTGCAATAAAGTACTCATCTGTACTCTGGAGACATTGGTATGATTGCCTCTTGTAAGGCTAGAAGTCATGTGTTTGTATTGTTTATTTTTTGTACTTTTTATTCTTTTATCGTCTTTGTTTTTCTCTTTGTATGTAATCTGGACTCTGAGTCTGTAATAAAATCTATCTAATCTATCTAATCTAATCTAATATGGGATTTAAATGTCATGTCTTGGTCAAAAATAACACCAAGATTTTTTACTTTATTACCAGAGGCCAAGTTAATGCCATCCAGATTAAGTGATTGGTTAAGAAGTTTATTTTTTTGAGGACTCTGGTCTAAAGATTACAACTTCTGTTTTGTCAGAATTTAAATGCATAAAATTTAAAGTCATCCAGCTTTTAATGTCATCAAGACATGACTGCAGTTGAAGTAATTGATTGGATTCATCGGGATTTATGGATAAATATAGCTGAGTGTCATCAGCATAACAGTGGAAATTAATCCCATGTTGTCTGATAATTTTGCCAATTGGAAGCATATATATAGTAAAGAGAATTCGTCCAAGGACTGAACCCTGTGGTACTCCACAAGTGACCTTAGAGTTTGAAGAAGATTTATTATTAACGTGAACAAACTGGAATCTGTCTGACAGATAACATTTAAACCAGCCTAATGCTTTCCCCTTAATCCCCACAGTATGCTCAAGTCTATGTAGGAGAATATTGTGATCAACTGTATCAAATGCAGCACTGAGATCTAACAGGACAAGTACCGACACAAGTCCATTATCTGAGGCCATGAGAATATCATTAGTAACCTTCACCAGAGCTGTTTCAGTGCTATGATGACCTCTAAAGCCTGACTGAAACTTTTCAAGTAGGTCCTTACTTTGTAAATGTTCACAAAGTTGATTATCAACTATTTTCTCAAGAATGTTAGATAAGAAAAGAAGATTAGATATAGGTCTATAATTTATTAACTCATCTTGATCAAGAGAAGCTTTAAGTAAAGGTTTAATAACAGCTACTTTAAAAGCCTGTAGTACATATCCATTTACTAAGGATAGATTAATAATGTCTAAAATAAAGCCACTGATCAAAGGGAATACCTCCTTAAACAACTTGGTTGGGATTGGATCCAACATGCAGGTAGAAGGTTTAGATGAAGCTAAAATTTTAGATAGCTCAGAAAGCTCTACTCCTTCTAAACAGTTCAGACACAGCGCAGGTTCTAAAGATTCCTCCAACGCTGCCTCACTTACTGAGGACAAAGTAATCATGTTTGGGAGGATGGCAATTATTTTATTTTTAATGGCATCAATTTTATTTATGAAGAATCACATAAAGTCATTACTACTAAGAGCTAAGGGAATGGATGGATCACTGGAGCTGTGGCTCTGGGTAAGTTTAGCAACTGTACTGAAAAGAAATCTAGGATTATTTTTATTGTCCTCAATTAATGATGAAATATATGCTGCTCTAACTCTGCGAAGGGTCTTGTTATACAACAATAGACTGTCTTTCCAGATTAGGTAGGATTCCTCTAGGTGAGTAGAGCACCATTTTCTCTCCAATTTCTTAACATTGTGTTTTGGCGTTACAGATTATTACATTATCGTTTGGAATTGATGGATTATTTAATTGTTGTTGAGTTTGTGCCTTGTGTGTTACTTGTAATTGTAGATCTGATGGTTGAAAGGGATACGTTTGGGGTTGACGTTTACAGAAGGTAATCCATCCAACTTTGAATCTGGTCTAACAGCGCTATGCAGTGGTTGTTTCGGGTAGTGTGGTGTATCTTCTGATTTTGTAGAGTTAGACTTTCTTTATTGTCATTTATATACACAGAGTGCATACAGAACGAAATTTAAAGGATAAGTTGCAGTGAATTACAGTACAGGATTAAATTGTAGTAATAAATTGCAGTAATTTACAGGATAAATTTCAAATGAATTCCGGATAAAGTGCAGCAGTGATTTAACAGTAGACAGTTGAAATGTAAACAAATATGCAGTAAGTTTCCGGATAAAGTGCAGCAGTGATATTGGAAACTAAGAGTTTGGCAGCATTTATAATGCTGGATAAGGATACGATACAAATGTGCAAATAAGCGAATGTGGTGCAGAGTCCAGTTTTTACTTCAGCAGTTCAACAGTGTGATGGCAGCAGGGAAAAAGCTTTTGCAGAACCTGGTGGACCTGCAGTGGATGCTGTGGAACCTCTTCCCAGAGGGCAGCAGGGAGAACAGTCCATGGTGGGGGTGTGAGGGGTCCCTGATAACGATTCGGGCTTGGGACACACAGCGCTGCAATGAAATGTCTTTAATGGAGGGGAGAGGAGACCCGATGATCTCTTCTGCTGTCCTCACCACTCTCCTCACATTCTTCCAGTCGGATGCACTGCAGCCTCCACACCACACAGAGAGACAGCTGGTCAGAATTTTCTCTATGGTGCTTCTGTAGAAAGTCGTGAGGATGGGCGGGGGCAGGTGGGCTCTCCTCATCCTCCGCAGAAAGTACAGTCGTTTCTGTGCTCTCTTCACCAGTGACGTGGTGTTCACAGACCAGGTGAGGTTGTCCGTGATGTGCACCCCCAGGAACTTGGTACTGCTGACCACCTCCACAGCTGAGCTGTTGATGAGCAGTGGAGCGTGGTGAGGCCGGTTCTTCCTGAAGTCGACGATGATCTCCTTCGTCTTCTCCACGTTCAGGATCAGGCTGCTGTCTCTGCATCAGTCCACCAGTAGCTCCACCTCCTCTCTGTAGTCCTGGTCGTTGTCGTCTCTGATCAGGCCTTCCACCGTTGTGTCATCTGCGAACTTTACGATGTGATTGGTGGTTGTACTGATGTAAACCTTTTTCCTCACAGCTGGCTCAGAGGGAGCAGTTGCTGTAAAACCCAGCAGAGTGTATGCGGCAGTATTGGGCACAAATTCTTTCGCATGTGGGTTGAATTCAGCGCGTCTTTGCTCTTTAAGTCCCTTATTGACATAAGAGTTCATTACATCGGACATTGATTTCGATTTTCCTCCATCGCTACTGCTCTCCAACACAGAAAGGCGTACTGCCGCAGCAGCTAATTGCGCATTTAGTTCCACTTGTTCCTTTTGCTTTCTTATCAGCTTCCAGTCAGTGTCACTGCTCTAATTCCTCCAATTCATGGTTCCTTTTCAAAGCCTCTGCCTTTGCCAGTAAAGCTGCTTGATCAGCCAGGGCTTGTTTACAAGCAGAGGATGTTCTGGACGCACGACTGCGCTTAGAACGCTTACCTGAAACATTTGAAACAATGTCCTCAGGGTTTACGTCATCGACCAGTTCTCCACTTGAACTTTAGCAGCATCAAGGTCATTTCACACCTTCTCATTTTCTTTCAACCAGGCATTCATTTTATTCACAAACTCACTATTTGCGTCTCCTTTCTCCTAAAACCAGCTATTTTGTCTTTGTTGCCTGTCCTCCGGCAAATTAAAGTCATTTAACAAGGTATTGAGAGATGATGCCTTTTCACGCAGCGTATGGAACTTTTGTATATATTGTTTAACCTCAGAAACATTTTATTTGACAACCACAGCTCTCCCTGTCTAAGGTTAAAACAATAGAACATTCCTGAAACAAACTCTTAAAACAAACCAAATGCCTGTAACTTAGTAAAAATAAAATGGTTACATTGACATTTTTCTAACACCACCCCACATTAGCGTAGGCTGGTTACGTCATTAGGACATCCTCCTCACGTAGCACTCGAGGTTGTACGTCATACGTCATCATAGTCACCATCTTGGGAGAGTGTAGCGTAGCTAGGCTGTAGCTAGCTGTTGGAAAGCTGTTGTCTTTCAATGCTGCTACGTCCGTGCCGACATCTTGAATGTGATGTTTAAACAACTGTGAGCGGAACTAAGACTTGCTACCAGTATTTTAATCTATTTTGACCTTTATTTCATATATTTTTGCATGTTTATCTGAATAGGAGTAGAGTTTCCAGTTTGTTGAATCAGAAAATTACTGTAACAGGGAAGTGCTTTTGGTTCAATAAAGACAAATTGTGGAATAGTAAACGTTTGTGTTCATTCTAGTTCAGAGCTGCATGATTATTCAGATTCAGAGTTACCTCTTTTATTAATTAACATCCTACATTAATACAGAGACATTAGCATTGGATCGGTGATAAGTGAGTAAGGGTTTAAACTCTAATTGCAGTTATAGTTTGAGTTATCAATACTGCTGGATAAATCTCATCGGCTAGAGACCGATCAGACCCCTGTCCCAGCATAAATTAGCCCATAACAGCTAATTAATAAATGCATTAGTGGTATAAATCATTACAAGCTCCGGGCCCTAGCATCACCGCCATTTGAATCATAATATTTTGTTATAGCTACTATTTGAGTTGAATGACTTATTAATATCAAATTATAATTAATAATAATTATATTCAAATATCATATTGGCACAACATATAAATTGGCTTTGGCCTGGGTGGGCTAAAACTATTTTAGCGTTCCTTTAGACTAGATTGAATAACCAGAAATTTCTGAATTGAATGAACACAATACATATTCCAGCACATTGGGTGCAGCACCTTGCCAAAAGTGCTATTCAACCATTATTGATTAAGGAAACTTTCCTAATGAATATAAACGTGTTTGTAGTGGTTTGAGCTTGTTAATCTGAGGTTTGAGTATTGATTTTCTAAACCTGGAGTTAGTTATACTGAACTGATTTGAACGCACAGCAACTGTGCAAACAGTTTCTGTGTCGTGTTCTGCTTGGAAAAGAGAAACACTGCCTCCAGCTGGTGGCCAGGATAGGTAGTTGCAGTCACGGTTAGGAACCTGGCTGTTAAAATGTTTGATCCAGGTCACATGTTAAGGGCAAAGAAACCAAACAATCACAAAAATGTAAGTAAACATCTGACCTTCTAGAAACTAATAAAACAATGTAGGAAAAAAGGTAATTTATTATTGAGACATTTACACAATAGAATTAATTGTGGCAATAGTAATTCAGCTAAAACAGGAAAAGTTTATTTAGATTTCCTGTAGGGGACCCACAGGTTAAGTAAAAGCAATCAGATTCAGAAAAAAACATCCTTCCTAAAGGAGGAAAAAAAAACAGAACTTAATAGGAAAAGTCCAGTTATAATCAGAATTTAAACTTCTGAAACTACTCTAAATATACAATTACACCACATTGTTCAATAAATGATACATTTTTTTTAATTAAGAGTAATTTTCATTTGAACGTGCTTTACTGGAGGCATCCCTGCTGGTCGAACAACAGTACTGCCACCTCCCAGTTTGTGACGTCATGTTGCAGATCGGCTGTTGACCAAGTCCCAATGCTCGATTTTTTGTTCATCACTACGCGCTATTATCCAAGATGGCGACCAGTGGACTATGCGAAGCAGAGAGTGATGGATTAATTAGCGACAGCGATGGGAGTTTCATGGATTTATCATCATCATCTGATAGTGATTTGGAATATATAGAAGACTTTCTTGATAGCAACCTGACTTTTGACGAAATCCAGCCATACCAGTTTGAGCAAGGAGACCAAAAAGGGACGATGTGAGCTGAATCTGTCTGCTAGGTATGCTTGTTTAGGCACCACAGCCGCAGCAGTCTCCTTATTTTTGTGTTATTCTTCTCAGTTTGTTCTTCTTGCCGAGCAAATATCTCAATGTCAATATCAATTGAAATTAGAGCTGTCAGTTTTAACGCAGCAGTAACGCATTTATACCAGTATCGGGCGGGGCTCCGATCCAGCACTAAAAAGGTGGCATCGGTATTGGCGAGTACCAACAAATAGGGCATGATACCATTTTGATGTTTGTATGTCACTTGAACGCAGCCTTCTCTCTCCCGACACTCACTAGTTCTACTGGATTCACTTTGTATTACTCTTTTTACTGCTTTACAAAGGTAGCAGCTTGACAAAGCCATAATGGCAATTATTTTACATCCAAGTAGTATGCAGTTCTTCATATACATACACACATCAATTTCAAACAGATGGTATCGATATGGTATTGGTATCGACCAATACTGCACAGCCAGGTATCAGGGCCAAAAAAACACATTTGCGCAACACTAGTTTTAACTTTGTTAAACCATAACAGCGGCTTTTTTTAACGGGCGTTGACCACATTAATGCTTTTTTTTCCCCGCAACATTCTCCGGACTGTTTTTTTTTTTTTTTTTTTTACCCTCGGCGCCTTCCATTGTTCCAAGTATGCTAGAGACTAGCATAACAGACCCGTGCTCACTGTTGCGAAGCCCACTTATTTATGTGACTTTGGGCTTCTTTTTTCTAAAGTCGCTTGTAACTTTCAGGAGTTGAGGGTTGCAGTTTTTTGGGCTTGCTTCTAAAAGTGAAGTCACTTGGTTGGGCTCACAACTAGGTGACGCTGCCGCACTTCAGACACCAGCTGAAATATCCCTCCGCCTCATAACGGAAAGGTAAAATAAGTAATTTTATTTCCACTTTTACCCGATGTATTGAAACATCCAACTGCCATGCACATGGGCATTGTCACTTTAACAATAGCTCTCGCGAATTTCAATGGTGAAGTCCTCTCCAAATCTGAAATAATTGTTGCTAATCGGAGCTGTGTACAATACTTCCTATTGAATTTGCTTGTAAAGCGCGGACAATGGCCCACTGTTTTTGCCATGGGATGTCATTGGATGTGATGTCACGAGTGAGGTGTTACCATATTTGGGCAATAATGGCTGCTCCCATGTCAGTGATCGCGACGACAATTTATACATTTAATTTTTAGGCTGATTAACGCTAAATATATTTAATCACCAAAAACGTATTAGTTGTAGGTATAGACAAAACCCACTGATTCTTCCTTGCTGACCGGACTTTTACTTTAAAGAAATCTCTCTACCTAGGAGGGTGGGCCTAGTGGTTAAAGCAGCAAGCATAGACTGAGAACACACCGTACACTGTACTTCATTCTGAGCCAGTGGAATACAGTGAGAAAAACCTGTAAAGATTTAAGAAAAATTAAAAAATTAGCTACTAGAGAAATGTTGAAACAACTAAAGAATGAAAACTGTTGCCTTTAATGACAAACATCTCACAGCAAACCAGAGCTGTTCACTTTAAAGTACTTCTTGATTCTGAGATCGACCAACTCGGAAATACATGCATTAGAGACCATATTTTCAAAAAATGCGGCATTAACATCATGATTGCGCTGTTAAAGACATTTTTAAGGACTAAAAAATGCCCTTCAGCGACCGCTAGGCGGAAAATCCACACTCTGGGTCACGTGGTACGATGACGTAGTTCGTTGACATGGCTCAGGCTTCGCTCCACAGAGTGCAATGGAGAACACAACGATAAGTTCAAATGGCGATTCACAAAGTGATGCTTTTAACATGAAAGACAGTGCAAGCATCTGTTACGATGCGGTTAAGTCTGAGAAAACTATTTTAGGAGAATAAACCAAAAGGGTTGCTGGTGGGCTTATAATCGCGGTTCTGGCGAACAGTTCGGATGTAAACACGGAAACAACTCGGCAAAGCCCGATAGCCTAGCATCGTTTATGAAGGCTTAAATTCGCCAAAACAGCACATAACAGAAAAAGATCTTCATTCAGAACAAACCACAGTGTCTCAGTATTGTATGTTCCCCGAATTTTACATAATAATCTAGACGTGAGCGCTCTGAGAGCAGACGCGCATTTATTTGTTGCGCCGTGGCGCTCATATTCTCCGGGGGATTTCTCCGCTCCCACTGCGTGATCAGTGAGGAAGAGTAAGACATCAGCAGAGAGCTCGGTGGGCTCTGATTGAGCTCAGGGGGCTTCCCTGTGACCAGCCAGCTCAAATGGAGCAGCTCCACCTGACGTAACACTCTTCAGCATGGGTAAAACGTCTTTTACCAGCTGGCTGGGCTGCGCCGAGTTTCCTCCGCTCCCACAATGTGAGGAGTGAGGAAGACGGGCTGCAGGGTTAGCTTAGGCTTAGGCTGAGCGCAGTTAGCTTCTGTGGGCTCAGGCTGTCTAGGCTGGGGCGGGACAGACACTCCGCTCAGGACTCCTGAGACAACAGTGCGTCTGAAACGAAAGTTTAGAGGCTACCAGCTACTTGCCGATTCCATTGAGCGCGTTGCTCCTCTCGTCAGCGAGGTGATATGTCGGGATCCGGCTCATTTTCTCACCTCCGGGACTCTTCGGGTTCGGAAATGTGTGTAAGGAGACATTCTCCTTGTTGGTATTAGAGCAACCATACACGATACACCTTTTGAACATTTTTTATCCGTCTATTTGTGTTTGAGAAAAGCCAGTTTGCAAGCAGGAAGTAACTTGTTGCCATGTAAACAGATGAACGCTTGTCAACGAGCGACGTCATCGGTCACGTGACACGCGGCCAAAATTTTTTAAGAGCCTTGTGCTAAAAAGCCTTAAAAATCCACTTTGTCATCGAAATTTTTATTTTTTTTCCCCCTCAGGTAATATTAATAAATGAACGTTCTAATATATAGCAACTTGTATGATTTCAGAATCAAAAAGTACTTTAAGTTAGTATTCCTAGCAGAGCCATTTTCCCTCATTTATGGATTCTCATGTGTGTGTTAAAAGTTACTTTATGTCTAAATCTTTGTCCACATTCATCACAACAGAAAGGCTTCTGTCCTGTGTGGATTCTCATGTGATTTTTTAAATTTCCTTTGTGCCTAAATCTTCGACCACATATACCACAACAGAAAGGCTTCTGTTCTGAGTGGATTATCATGTGGTTTTTTAAAATGGATTTTAGCCCAAATCTTTTTCCACATAGACCACAACAGAAAGGCTTCTGTCCTGTGTGGATTAGCATGTGTGCGTTTAAATGTGATTGTTGTCTAAATCTTTGTCCACATTGATCACAACAGAAAGGCTTCTCTCCTGTGTGGATTATCATGTGTGCGTTTAAATTTGATCGTTGTCTAAATCTTTGTCCACATTGATCACAACAGAAAGGCTTCTGTCCTGTGTGGATTCTCGTGTGTGTTTTTAAAGCTACTTTGTGCCTAAATCTTCGACCGCATTGATCACAACAGAAAGGCTTCTGTCCTGTGTGGATTGTCATGTGTGTCTTTAAACTTGATTGTGTCCTAAATCTTTGTCCACATAGATCACAACAGAAAGGCTTCTCTCCTGTGTGAATTTTCCTGTGTGTGCTTAAATTTACTTTCTGCTTAAATCTTCGTCCACAAAACTCACAACAGAAATTCTTCTGTCCTGTGTGGAGTCTCATGTGTGTGTTTAAAGTTACTATCTGGCTAAAACTTCGTCCACATAGATCACAACAGAAAGGCTTCTGTATTGTGTGGATTCTCATGTGTGTGTTTAAATCGCATTTTTCTATAAATGTTTTGCCACAGTCTTTGCAGCTAAGCTCCACTCCTGCCTGGACTTTCCTTAGAGAGTCCCCATTTTTCCTCTCTGTAGAACACTTTTTATATCCAGAGTCTGACAATTGTTTAAGCTCAGAGAGAGGGTGCTCTACATCACTGTCCTCCTCATCCTTCTCAGTGTCTTCAGTCTCTAAAGAAATGGAAGCATCTCCATGATCTTGTATCCTGATGGATTCTTCTCCATCATTCTCTTCTGGAAGCTCTCTGCCTTTAATGTGGTCTGGATAAAGCTGTGAGAGCAGCAGAGACTGTTCATCATCCAGACTCTTTATGGGAGGAGCAGCAACTGGAAACCTGATGGTATTAATCACCTCCTTCCCATTGAGCTGCTCTCCTGGCAGACTGATGTAGAATCCCTCCTGTTCCTCCTTGATGTGGGGGGGCTTTGGGTCATCCAGGTCAGCAGGAGGTCTGAGGTCTAAAGAATCTTCTTTAACAATCAGCTTCTGGTTAACATCTGCAGGAAACATTGAAACACATTATGCATATTAGAAAGTATTTTGATCTCAGCCTGAACTGAGGCACATTTTAATAAAGATATATTTAGGTAATTTAGTTAGATTTAACTACTAAGTATTCTTATTGTTTAATTTGCATTGTTTCCTAACTCTTCTTTGTTTACAGCTCTATGAAAAACTATTCACTCCCCTTAGGATTTTTATCTTGTGTTGCCTCACAACCTGCCAAGTAAAATGTATTCAAGGATGATTGAGTTTTCACCACTTCATTCAGAGAACATGCAGAATATATATATATATATATATATATATATATATATATATATATATATATATATATATATATATATCTGTAGATGAAAAAAATAAAAATACCACCCAATTTCTTATACCACATTTCCATCGCCCTCCAACCCAGAAGTCGTGACGTCAGTTCAAGAGTCATCATATAAACATGGCGGATTACAGCACTACATGCAATAGCGACGACGAGAAATCTAAAAGTGAAATTTCAACTTCAACCGAGCGATTCCTATCAGGTCGCGATTCTGATGTATCGGAAGAATATTTGTGTCTTGAGCCTCACATGTTTGACCCAGACGTTTCAGATGATGAGAAGGCAGCGGACAAACAACAGCCTTCCAAGTCGGACAAGGAGTGGAGATTGGACATCGGGAGATTAGACGAAAGGTATGACACGTTTTTTCATTTAACAACGCACTTCAAATGTTTTTACGTGTTCTTTTAGGCACCATAGATATTTAATGGCTAAAATGACGGTTTGCCCGTAATTAGCACGATCACTTCAGCTGTAATGATACAGTGTAAAATTCAGTTCAATTAATTATTATTCCATTGCCCCCTTTCTTTGAGCTTCCGAGGACGCTTGGTCTTAGTGGCATTAAGCTTTTTAGGAATCCAGCATCTGATATTTGATCAATAAATGTATTTAGCATGATATACAGGGGTTGGACAATGAAACTGAAACACCTGGTTTTAGACCACAATAATTTATTAGTATGGTGTAGGGCCTCCTTTTGCGGCCAATACAGCATCAATTCGTCTTGGGAATGACATATACAAGTCCTGCACAGTGTTCAGAGGGATTTTAAGCCGTTCTTCTTGCAGGATAGTGGCCAGGTCACGACGTGATGCTGGTGGAGGAAAATGTTTCCTGACTCGCTCCTCCAAAACACCCCAAAGTGGCTCAATAATATTTAGATCTGGTGACTGTGCAGGCCATGGGAGATGTTCAACTTCACTTTCATGTTCATCAAACCAATCTTTCACCAGTCTTGCTGTGTGTATTGGTGCATTGTCATCCTGATACACGGCACCTCCTTCAGGATACAATGTTTGAACCATTGGATGCACATGGTCCTCCAGAATGGTTCGGTAGTCCTTGGGAGTGACGCGCCCATCTAGCACAAGTATGGGGCCAAGGGAATGCCATGATATGGCAGCCCAAACCATCACTGATCCACCCCCATGCTTCACTCTGGGCATGCAACAGTCTGGGTGGTACGCTTCTTTGGGGCTTCTCCACACCGTAACTCTCCCGGATGTGGGGAAAACAGTAAAGGTGGACTCATCAGAGAACAATACATGTTTCACATTTGAACTCTGGTTTGTCACCTATAATGTCGTGTGCATTGCAATATTTTGAGCAAAACTGTGCCCTGCTAATTGGACCTTCACATTCTGCTCTTATTGGTTCAATGTGCAATTAATGAAGATTGGCCACCAGGCTGGTCCAATTTAGCCATGAAACCTCCCACACTAAAATGAGAGGTGTTTCAGTTTCATTGTCCAACCCCTGTAAGAGACAATTCAAGGACAAGACAATTTATTTATTTCTCAATCCACTGTATATATGTGGACGCATTGTATACACCCCATGCACCTTTTCCTCCTTTTGGCACCTTCTGTTGATTACTGAGTTGACGTGACTGTCAGGACTCTGTGGGCAGCTCCACTCGGGCTGCTGCTGCCCTGCCCCTTTTTTTCCCCTTCTCCCCCAACAGCTGACGGCAGTTTGACAGCGGGTTGCGGCTCCACAGCTGATCCTCGTCTCCCAACACGCCGGTGGAGTATTTAAACGACAGGTTGTCAGATGGACACCGCCAGATTGTTAACCTATGTGGTATGCCTCAGTTGGCCCGTCTTCTGACAGCTTCTTGCTCTCGAAGTAATAATTGTTTCCGTCTCTCTCAGGTTGCCTCTTGCTTGGGATTCAGCCCCAAGTTCTCCCTGCGCTCAGATGCTCAAATCAAACCTCGTGACTCCTGGATTCCTCCAGCTGACAGCCGGCCCTCTCGTGTCACGCCGATCGGACCCCGCTTAACCTCCTTCAACCTGCCAGCCGCACTGCCAGTACTCCATCGACACGCCGACGCTCCAGCACTATGAGCAGAACCACTGAGTCCGTTCAACGCCCTCCCCTTGGCAGATCCTAGGCGGTTTTACGGTAGGCTTCCCGATCGTGACGTTTCCAGTCCTATTGCGGCCGGTTCTAACCTCCCCCTCTCTATTCGCAGGCAGGGTTCATTCCAGCACCGCTCGCAGACCTTGGCTTTCATTCGCGCTGCTAATTCAGTCTTCCCCAACCCCTGTAGTGCTTGTGTGTATAATAAACGTGTTAAATCTGTTCTTGTCTCCTGGGTGTGTCCTGCATGTGGGCCAAACAACTCAAAAACATGACAGTGACAAGCAAATTTTTCCACTGTGAGATCAACAAAGTCTATCTTATCTTAAACAAAAAGATGTGGACAAAATATGTCACTAAAAAGAATGAGCATTTATTCCCAACTCAAAATTAATTTATGCCATGGCCTAGATAGGCAAATGATGAGGTGCTACTTATCATAAAGAATCACATAACACTTTATCAACAGTATCGGTTCATTAATATTTAGCCTAAATAACTGCGTATCAAAAGTCAAAAATATACACTGAGTAATAGTAAGGCCAAAAAATGTAAATCCATTTCCAATTTACCATACATGCATTAATAGTGAGTTTAGCAAATCAGTTATGGTGTGTAATTCATATTAATGGGTGGTTTTTCTTCCCACTGTCGCTTCATGCTTGCTCAGTATGAGGGATTGCTGCAAAGCCATGTACAATGCAGACGACTCTCCCTGTAGCTCTACGCTTCTCCAGGAGTGAATGCTGCTTGTCGGGACTTTGATGCAATCAACTGGTTTCCTTATATAGGACATTTTTGACCAATCTGTATAATCTGACCCAATCTGTATAATATGATTGAACTTGATTTTGTAAAGTGCCTTGAGATGACATGTTTCATGATTTGGCGCTATATAAATAAAATTGAATTGAAATTGAATTGAATTGAATATACAAATATACAATTAATCAATCTTATTTTTTAGGTGTTCCTGTTCTCACTGCCAAGCAATGGATTCTGTGAGAGAGTGCATCTGTCGCCAGGAAATGGGCTTAGTTGTTGCTAAAATGGAAGAAGTCAGAGAGGAGATAGATGGAGAAATCCCTGGCTGTATCACAGACCATCCTGGTATGGAAGCGGTGTGTCTAAATGTTTGGACATTGCAGGTTGCTTGGTCCCAATACAAGCAACAGTATAGAGGCAAAGCATTTGAAGGACCCACCCACGCAAAGTAGAGGCATGTGGCCTATAGACAGTTTGTGAGATGCTGTTGGGACTATTTAGTCAAAGATACCAGGGTTGTGATACCCTCGTGTGCAGTCAGCTGTATAAGGGCCCACTCCCACCCCCGGGACATGAAGATGATTTTACCTTTAGAGGTCACCTATTGGCAGTTAAAAGAATATCCAAGCTGAAAGAATAAAATCTAAAACATGCATGTAATCAAAATTGTTGTGGTTATTATGTAATATAAGCAATTACTAATAACATGATTTCATGGTCTTTTTGAAAATCAACTGAATGAGAGATTGATGGCATCATCTTTTGTTGGTTTCACAAATGAACTTGTCAGTGATGGGGCTCTGATGCTGCATCAACCTGCTTAGTTTTTATTTTCTCACACATGTAGATATAGATACATGAAAATAAAAACCACTAGTATTGGTTTGCCCAACCAATACTGGTTGAACCAATATTGGTTCACGTGAAGCAACTAGTATTGCAGTAGTAATTCCTGAATTAAAGTTTAATATTTCAAAAAGAAAGTATTTATCTCTGTACATTTGTAGTAGAAATACGTGCTATATTATTAGCTTTAGAATGGGTGGAGGATACTAAGATAATTAAAATAATAATTTATAGTGATTATTTATCTGCATTGTTGAGTATTCAAAATTTTTGCACAAATAATCATCAAAATATTATGAGGTTATGACTGTTCATAATAGAATATGTGAACAAAATAAAAATGTCATATTTTGGACGCCTGCTCATGTGTAATGAAAACACGTCTTCCATTGAGGAAGCAGAGCCAGAGGACTCTGGGTCGGGTTCTCCCATCTCTGGTACTGAGGTCTGCGAGGTTGTTAAAAAGCTCCTCGGTGGCAAGGCCTTGGGGGTGGATGAGATTCGCCCTGAGTACCTTAAGGCTCTGGATGTTGTGGGGTTAACGCGGCTCTGCAGCATTGCGTGGACATCGGGGGCAGTTCCCCTGGATTGGCAGACTGGGGTGGTGGTCCCCCTATTTAAAAAGGGGGACCGGAGGGTGTGTTCCAACTACAGAGGAATCACACTCTTAAGCCTCCCTGGTAAGGTCTATTCAGGGGTTCTGGAAAGGAGGGTCCGTCGGAGAGTTGAATCTCGGATTCAGGAAGAGCAGTGTGGTTTTCGTCCTGGCCGTGGAACACTGGACCAGCTCTATACCCTCAGCAGGATCCTGGAGGGGACATGGGAGTTTGCCCAACCAGTCTACATGTGTTTTGTGAATCTGGAGAAGGCATCCGACCGTGTCCCCCGAGGGATCCTGTGGGGGGCACTCCGGGAGTATGGAGTACCGGGCCCTTTAATAAGGGCTGTCAGGTCTCTGTATAATAATAATATTTGAAACTTTATTGATCTCACAATGGAGAAATTCACTTTCTGCATTTAACCCATCCCCTTGGGGAGCAGTGGGCTGCCACTGTAGGGCGCCCGGGGAGCAATCGGGGGTTAAGGGTCTCGCTCAGGGACCCAGAGTGCCGGCACTGGGGATCGAACCGGGTAATTGCATCCTTCTCAGAGCGCAAGCGCGTTGCTCTAACCCCCTAGGCCACCACTCCCCCATGACCGGTATCAGAGTCTGGTCCGCATTGCCGGCAGTAAGTCGGACTCGTTTCCGGTGAGAGTTGAGGGGATCCGTTTTGGTGGCCTTAGGATTGCGTCTCTGCTATTCGCGGATGACTCGGTCCTATTTGCTTCATCAGGGCGTGATCTACAGCTCTCACTGGAGCGGTTCACGGCCGAGTGCGAAGCGGCCAGGATGAAAATCAGTGCCTCCAAATCCGAGACCATGGTCTTGAACCGGAAAAGGGTAGAGTGCCTTCTCCGGGTTGGGGAGGATGCGCTGCCCCTAGTGGAGGAGTTCAAGTATCTTGGGGTCTTGTTCACGAATGAGGGGAAGATGGAGCGGGAGATCGACAGGCGGATTGGTGCGGCGTCTGCTGTGAAGCGGGCGCTGTACCGATCCGTTGTGGTGAAGAGAGAGCTGAGCCAAAAGGTGAAACTCTCGATTTACCGGTAAGCTCTCGATTTACCATGGCTAAATGGTATTTAGCCACGTTAAGACAGACCAGAAACCGTTAATCGTGATCCATCAAAAACAAATAATACTAGACTGAGTCGGACCCTCTGCAACGCCACACAGAAAAGCGGCAGCTCGGCGTGATCAAAGACCAACCTTTATTCATTAAATAAGCCATCTAACAGCAACTTTAAGAGCCTCATATCAGAACATTTACTCATGTCAGTCAACTCTGCAGTCACAGCTTAGTAATCGGCAGGTTTAGCGTTCTTTTTAGTTAACAACAACGTTCATACTGTATTCCCAGCGACATTCCTGTCTCTTTCCTCTTGAAATCATATTTCTCAGCATTTTTTTTCCACTAGATCTTGGAACATTCTTCATTGTTTTTATCCCTGCTTCACATGCACAGTTTCTACTTCTAATAAAATTGTAAATAAAGCATTTCATGTTTATTTACAAAGAAAGTGAGCAAAACAAAGCATAAAAATCCAAAAATACCAGTTAATACACAAGCAGGAAATGATATTTTCTAAAAACTTTCTGTGCAACTTGTGCTAAGTAACTTGAGAATAATCTTAACTTTAATGGTGAGCTAAAATCTGTGGTCTCTGGCTACTGGTTCACATTAAAAATTATTTTTAGAATTATTTTATTTATTTTTAAATGTCTTCATGACCTTTTTAGTATGTGTCAGACTTGCTTCATATGCACGCTCCCTCTCATATGCTCAGGTCTGCAGATCAGTTTTTATCAGTCATCTGTTGTGCCATCAAGCCATGGAGGAAAAATCAGACTGAGATGTAATCAAAGAAGTTTGTTCCTTTTACACGCACCAAGGAACTGCCCCCCCCCGCCAACAGGGTGTCATTACTGTATAAAGGCTTGCTTCCCACAGGGCCGGTTCTAGCCCTTTGGTTGCCCTAGGAGAGATTGAGTTTTGCGCCGCCCCCCCCCCCCCCCCCCCTCACTTTTGCCGTGCGAAATACCAGTACTGTTTTCAGCATCTGTTTAGTGCTTCATTGAGTTGTGTTTACAGTTCCACAAAGAGTGCTGTGCGGTGAATTGTGCCTACAGCATGGACAACAAATACCAGAATAGGTTTCAGAACCTTTTCTTTATTTTAAATAATTTATTACACACTCAAAGTTAGGACTTTGCAAAAACACTCTTAACCATCTGTAAGGACACTTAGGTAAAGTATAACTAATAAACTGGCTTAACCCTCTACAAACAAAAGTGCTTTTATGGATACCATTACAAAATTAAAAGTTTGAAGTTCTTGTTCTATCTAATAAAAGATGAACAGTTGTTTCAGGTAGCAACACTGTTTTCTGTGTTACCAAATTAGACATGTTTTAATCAGATTAAGCTTCTTTTGAGCACATGAGGTGGAACAAAAATAGTTTATGGGCAGGTTGTAAAAATTTGGGAAGCTTTTCACATTTGTGGGCTTTTAGAAAGAAGTTCTAACAAAATATATTTCAAAATAGTTGTCTATGTCTGGAAGAAAACTAAAACCCTTCTAATAAAATGCCATCTCATTGAACTCATTTTACTGGTCAATTTATTTTTTAAATAAGTCGAATACTTCCTGTTTGCGGTAAGGCGTATTGTGTCACTTCCTGTTGTCACGGTGTGAATTGGTATCTGGTGCTCCAGACTCTCTTGCTTTTTTCTTTAATCTCTTTGCTGTAACATCTGTTTTTAAACACATAAGCACTTTTAAAACATTCTCTGCTGCTGCACATCGCGCTTGGGAACTCCTCGTGTCTCACACGGTTTGTTTTTTGGCGTGGTAAAAGGGCGCTAGCTTAGCTTTAGCCTAGCCTAGCCTCACAATGGCTTCTTCTCCTATTACTTCAGCCTCTCCATCTCTCTCTAAATCTTCCCCTATCTCCTGCTCTCTGTGTCAGATGTTTAGTTATTCCTCTGCCTCCTTTAGTGATAATGGTACGTGTAATAAATGTAGTGTTTTTGTAGCTTTGGAGGCGAGGGTGTCAGAACTGGAGACCCGGCTCCGTGCTGTTGAAAAACCAGCTGATAGCCGCCCCTTTGTCAGCACGGAGCCACATAGACCTAGCATTACTTCACTTAGTGGTCTTCCAGAAGCAGCACCCGCGCAGCCGGGTAACCAGGCCGGCTGGGTAACGGTTCGTAGGAAGCATAGCTCTAGATTCCAGCCCCCAGGTCATCACCAACCCGTCTGCGTTTCTAACAAATTTTCCCCACTCAGCGACACCCGCTGAGAAGCCGACCCTGATTATTTGCAGCTCCGTAGTCAGAAACGTGGTTTTAGAGACACCAGCGACCATAGTCAAATGCCTGCCAGGGGCCAGAACGGGCGACATAGAATCCTATTTGAAACTGCTGGCTAAGGATTAAGCGTAAATACAGTAAGATTGTTATTCACGCTGGCGGTAATGACACCCGGTCACGCCGATCGGAGGTCACTAAAGTTGGTGTTGCTTCGGTGTGTGAGTTTGCTAAAAAAATGTCGGACTCCATAATTTTCTCTGGTCCCCTGCCTGATCTGACCAGTGATGACATGTTTAGCCGCATGTCGTCATTCAACTGCTGGTTGTCTAGGTGGTGTCCTAAAAACGACGTGGGCTACATTGATAACTGGCAAACTTTCTGGGGAAAACCTGGTCTGATCAGGAGAGACGGTATTCATCCCACTTTGGATGGTGCAGCTCTTCTTTCTAGGAATCTGGCCGGATTTATTAGTTCTCCTAAATGCTGACAACCCAGGGTCCAGACCAGGAAGTAGTTAGTTTAACACACCTCTCTGCAGCTTCTGTACTGTTACCCACCCATTACCCTATTGAGACGGTGTCTTTCCCACGGCCAAAACTTAACAGATCAAAAACTGATCTAAAGGGAACAAATCATAAAAATCTAATAAAAATCAATACGGCTCACCTTGAACCAAAAAATAAAACTATTAAATGTGGTCTATTAAATATAAGGTCTCTCCCTCCAAAGACTTTATTAGTTAATGAATTGATTTCTGATAATCAGATTGATTTATTTTGTCTCACAGAAACCTGGCTACAAGACGACTACGTTAGTATAAATGAGTCAACTCCCTCCAATTATTTAAATTTCCACATTCCCAGATCTGTGGGAAGAGGAGGAGGAGTGGCAACCATCTTTCAGTCTAATTTATTAATTAGTCCCAGGCCAATTAATAACTACAGTTCTTTTGAACATTTAACCCTCAGTTTCCCTCATCCAAACTGCAAAGCAATAAAACCTCTTCTGTTTATTGTTTTGTATCGTCCACCAGGCCCTTACACTCAGTTTTTGGATCAGCTGTCAGACTTCTTATCCGATTTGGTGTTAAACACTGACAAGGTTATTATAGTGGGTGATTTTAACATCCATGTTGACACTGAATGTGATAACCTTAGTGTAGCCTTTAAAACTATCCTAGATTCAATTGGTTTTACCCAAAGTGTGCATAAACCGACGCACTGTTTGCTTCATACTTTAGACCTTGTGCTGACATATGGCATTGATTGTGAAGAATTAACAATATTTCCTCACAACCCGGTCCTATCTGATCATTTTTTAATAACCTTTGAGTTTAATCTAACTGAGTTCTCCACCCCCAAAAGAGGGTTCCATTATAGTAGATCTTTATCGGATAATGCTGCATCAAACTTTAAAGAGTCTGTCCCCCTTTTAATATCCTCAGAATTGCAGAAATGCCCTGTAGATGGCAGCGATGGTGTTTTCTTGCCATTCACAAATCAACAAATTTGTTAACGGTGTGACTTCCTCATTGCGTTCTATTCAATTCAATTCAATTCTGTCTTTCCAGATTAGGTAGGTTCTGCATTAGATAATGTAGCTCCTTTGAAAAAGAAGGTGATAATTCACAGGAAGCTGGCTCCCTGGTTTAATTCAGAGCTGCGTTCCTTGAAGCACAATGTTAGGAAATTGGAGAGAAAATGGCGCTCTACACACCAAGAGGAATCCTACTTAATCTGGAGGGACAGTCTATTGTTGTATAACAAGACTCTTCGCAGAGTTAGAGCAGCATATTTTTCATCATTAATTGAGGAGAATAAAAATAATCCTAGATTTCTCTTTAGTACAGTTGCTAAATTTACCCAGAGCCACAGCTCTGTTGATCCATCCATTCCCTTAGCTCTTAGTAGTAATGACTTTATGGGATTCTTCATAGATAAAATTGATGCCAGTAAAAATAAAATAATTGGCATCCTCCCAAACATGATTACTTTGTCCTCAGTAAGTGAGGCAGCGTTGGAGGAATCTTTAGAACCTGCGCTGTGTCTGAACTGTTTAGAAGGAGTAGAGCTTTCTGAGCTATCTAAAATTTTAGCTTCATCTAAACCTTCTACCTGCATGTTGGATCCAATCCCAACCAAGTTGTTTAAGGAGATATTCCCATTGATCAGTGGCCCTATTTTGGACATGATTAATCTATCCTTAGTAAATGGATATGTACCACAGGCTTTTAAAGTAGCTGTTATTAAACCTTTACTTAAGAAACCTTCTCTTGATCAAGATGAGTTTGTTGATGATGAGTAAATTACAGACCTATATCTAATCTTCTTTTCCTATCTAAGATTCTTGAGAAAATAGTTGCTAATCAACTTTGTGAACATTTACAAAGTAATGACCTACTTGAGGAGTTTCAGTCAGGTTCAGAGCTCATCATAGCACTGAAACAGCTCTGGTGAAGGTCACTAATGATATTCTCATGGCCTCAGATAATGGACTTGTGTCTGTACTTGTCCTGTTAGATCTCAGTGCTGCATTTGATCACAATATTCTCCTACATAGACTTGAGCATACTGTGGGGATTAAGGGGAAAGCATTAGGCTGGTTTAAATGTTATCTGTCAGACAGATTCCAGTTTGTTCACGTTAATAATAAATCTTCTTCAAACTCTAAGGTCACTTGTGAAGTACCACAGGGTTCAGTCCTTGGACCAATTCTCTTTACTATATATATATATATATATATATATATATATATATATATATATATATATATATATATATATATATATATATATATATGCTTCCGATTGGAAAAATTATTAGACAACATGGGATTAATTTTCACTGTTATGCTGATGACACTCAGCTATATTTATCCATAAATCCTGATGAATCCAATCAATTACTTCGACTGCAGGCATGTCTTGATGACATCAAAAGTTGGATGACTTTAAATTTTCTGCATTTAAATTCTGACAAGACAGAAGTTGTAATCTTTGGACCAGAGTCCTCAAAAAATAAACTTCTTAATCATTCACTTAATCTGGATGGCATTAACTTGGCCTCTGGTAATAAAGTAAAAAATCTTAGTGTTATTTTTTACCAAGATATGTCATTTAAATCCCATATTAAACAGGTTTCCAGAGTTTCATTTTTTCACCTCCGGAATATTGCCAAAATTAGAAACATTCTGTCCCGGGGTGATGCTGAAAAACTAGTCCATGCATTTGTTACTTCAAGGCTGGACTATTGTAATTCTTTACTATCAGGAAGTCCACAAAATGCAGTTCGAAGCCTTCAGCTGATCCAAAATGCTGCAGCAAGAGTTCTGATGAAAATCAACAAGAGGGATCATATTTCCCCAATTTTAGCTTCCCTTCATTGGCTTCCTGTTAAATCAAGACTAGAATTTAAAATTCTTCTTCTAACGTATAAAGCCCTTAATAATCAAGCTCCATCATATATCAGAGCTCTGATTACCCCGTACGTTCCTAACAGAGCACTTCGCTCTCAGACTGCAGGTCTGCTGGTGGTTCCTAGAGTCTCTAAAAGTAGAATGGGAGGCAGATCCTTTAGCTATCAGGCTCCTCTCCTGTGGAACCAACTCCCAGTTTTGGTCCGTGAAGCAGACACCCCGTCTACTTTTAAGACTAATCTTAAAACCTTCCTTTTTGACAAAGCTTATAGTCAGAGTGGCTCATGTTACCCTGAGCTACCTCTATAGTTTTGCTGCTATAGGCTTAGGCTACTGGAGGACATCAGGGCCTATTTTTCTCCCTCTACTGAGTTCTACTGTTCTCCAGTCTACTGTTCTTCAGTTTTGCATGACTGTTGTCATTTCAGCGTTAACTTTTGTTCCCTCTACTGAGTTCTACTGTTCTTCAGTTTTGCATGTTCTTCAGTTTTGCATGACTGTTGTCATTTCAGCTTTAACTTATGTTCTCTCTCTTTTTTCTTCATAGTAGGTACACCTGGTCTGACGTTCTGTCGGCTGTGGCGTCGTCCAGGGAGGACACATCACCCGCTATTGCCATCTAGTATAGAACAGATTACTGGATCAATGTGTGCTTCTGTGCTGTTTATTGTCTGTCTTGTTGCGTCTCTGCTCTGTCTTCTGTAACCCCCAGTTGGTCGAGGCAGATGACCGTTCATACTGAGCCCGGTTCTGCTGGAGGTTTTTTTCCCCGTTAATGGGTGTTTTTTCTTTCCACTGTCACTTTATGCTTGCTCAGTATGAGGGATTGCTGCAAAGCCATGGACATTGCAGACGACTCTCCCTGTGGCTATACGCTTCTCCAGGAGTGAATGCTGCTTGTCGGGACTTTGATGCAATCAACTGGTTCCCTTATATAGAACTCTTGACCAATCTGTATAATCTGATTGATTTTGACTTTGTAAAGTGCCCTGAGATGACATGTGTCATGAATTGGCACTATATAAACAAAATTGAATTGAATTGAATATGACATCATCAATGAATAATAGTTATAATGAATAATATTGATTGTTATAATAAAACTAGGAAAGAATAATGTTTAATCAAGTGTTAATGTGAAATTGTATTGGTCAATGTAGACACTCAAGAGGGGTTCAGTTCTACTGATCAACTTAAAATTATTTCATGGCTGTGTGAAAGAGAAATTTGTGATTGAGCTATATTCTATAAGAGAAATTAAGTTTATCTCAAGGTAGATTTATTACTCATGTTGGGAAGCTATTTATAAAAGTCCCCCCCCCCCGTTGATATATCATGATTGTTAAAGTGATCTTGTGTGTTAGTTGGTTGACTGATTGTATAATATGTGTACATTGTGGCATGTCTTTGTGCGTTTATACTTCTGTACTTTTAACATCAGAGAGTCTGATATTTGGGCTTGTTGTTTTTTATTTTTAGTTGGGCAGGTTTTATGCTGGAAACTAACAGTGAGATACAGCAACCTGTAGAGCTGTCTGCACTCAGGTCAAGCCTCAGCATATAAACATGAGCACTGGTGTCAGGCTGAACACTGACTGAAATAAAAATTCATACTAGAAGAGGTTTTGAAATTACAGCAGCTAGGAGAATAGGGAGCAGAACAAAGCAGAGTTCCCTTCTGCCTGCAAGTAACCCAAGTTTCTTCAGTTTGGCAGTTTTCCTGTTGGGTTCAGCTAACCCTCCTAGCTGTTTAGCTAACCCTCCTAGCATGAATGTTTACTCCAGTGTTGTCTTCAATGCTGACGTCTCAAACAGAAATGAATAGCGCTGTTTCCAGATCGCTCTCGCTTGCTTTTTTGTCTCTTCATGTAATTATTTGGTTACCAGACCGAATATCCATCCCGCTCTACCGACACCGGGTGAACACAGCCGAACCACGGCTTCTCTCTGAAGGCTGTTTATCTGACCCAGTGTCCCGCCCCTCTCCAGCTGTAATTGGCTAGCAGGTTGTCTTCAGTCGTTGATTTGATTGGTTGAATTGTATGACTGACACATCAAAGATAGTACTAATAGGACGATGGCCACTCGGAGACGAAAAAAAAATAAAGAAAGAAAGAAAGAAAAAAGACAGCTTCCAGTCCAGGGTGGGCACGGCTGGCTGACAGGGCAGGCATGGCCCCCCAATGCCCACCCATGCCGCAGGGTCTGAGGGAGGGGGAATATTTTGTCTGATTGGAAGCTAATGAATCTAGTTAGTTTTGGCCTTTAGCTGCAACACGGGACACAAACAAACTAAACAATCCTTACTGTTGATAGGAGGTGCAGTTAATGGAAAGCTGCTATCAGTCTCCTCCTTCACAAGGAGCTGCTCTCCTTCCTGACGGGCCCCGGGTTCCTCCTTTATGTGGAGGGGCTCTGACTCCTGCTGCTCCCCCTCAGGACTCTGTTCTTCAGGAGACTCTTCTTTAACATCTGCTGCCAACGCTGAAACACATTACATGCTTTATGAACAACTAGATCTTTACAATGTTACAACCATGGTCTTTAGTGTCATTCTGCTGCGGAGATTCAATGTGATTATTCTGTTAAAAGCATTTAATAACTGCTAAATTCTGCATCTGTTTTTATATCCATGTTAAAAACATTAGTAGGTTCTTTATCTTTTTTAGCCAGTTAAGTTATCAGAGACACTGTGGAAGGTCCAAAGAGCCTCTTGTTGCTCTGAAGCCACAGTTTGCAGAGCTCTGCCAGAACGGGATGGACAAGGAGAGCTTTGATGAGAGAAGCAGTCAAGGTGACAATGGCTGCTCTGGTAGAGCTGCAGAGATCAGCAGCTCAGGTGGACAATCTGACAACAGGACAGGTTTTCTGGAGCATCTCCAAAACTAGGAATTTTATGGACAAGTGGTGAGAAGAAAGCCAGAGGAAGTCCTGTTGGAGTTTGTTACAACCATGTAGGAGATTCCTCCAAAATGTCAACAGATGAGACTAAAACGGATTAAACTGCCAAAAGCTTAACGTTTGGCACAACACCAACACTGTTCATCACCCTGACCACTGCACCCCCCATTATTGTATCCGGGGCAGAAGTAGCCAGATACAAACAATTAAGGCAACACTCACACTTCAGCTCCATAGAAAGTATTCTATGTCTCAGCATAACTGTGCAGTATGGGAGCTGCAGAGTGACGGAGAAGGACTCAGCTCGGGTGGTGAGGACAGCACAGGGAGTTGTGGGATGCCGTCTGTAAGAACTGGAGTCACTTTATGCTGCACTAATCCAGAGAAGGGTCAGACGCTTAATTAGAGCCGTACCTCTGTTCTAATTGTGATTAGGCAGGCGTCGTTGTCATACAGTGCTCTTTGTAAAGCCACATCTAGAGGCACAGCAACATGGGCAAGACCCCGATCCTACTCTAGGATGTTAACATGTCCAGTAAATGTGTCTGAATACTGTAGGGTGAATGTGTTTCTGTCCAATGTGTATTTTGTGGGAAATTCCCTGACAAAAATGTATCCACTACCATTGACATCACTAATCATGTCATGCTGCTTCATCAAAGTGTACATTTTATCACCATTTATCACCATTCTATCTATCATTTGCTGACCAGGTTCTTGCGTTGTGAATGGCATTAGTCATGATAGCAGTAACACTATTGGTGGGACACTGTTTTATTTATTTGAACCAAACCGGTCATGGCTCTGGTGAAATGAACCTCTTGTAATTAGTGTGTGATCAGGAAAATTTGTCTTACCGTTTTTGGTGACAGTTTCCTCACCAGCCACTACTCTGTCACAGCTCTAATACAGAAACACAAGGGTACAATTAGAGATTGGGATAAGG
Source organism: Fundulus diaphanus (assembly GCA_037039145.1). Lineage (NCBI taxonomy): Eukaryota > Metazoa > Chordata > Actinopteri > Cyprinodontiformes > Fundulidae > Fundulus > Fundulus diaphanus. The sequence continues at coordinate 2,183,762 of CM073137.1, read as the reverse complement.
ACAATTCTAGAAGTTTAACAACGATTAACTGCTCTGCTGGTATGCTCTGTTTGAGTGAACAGAGTTAAATATGTTCTATACACAAAGTTAAAGTGTTTCACATAGTTTCATGTTTTTAGTAGCCAACCTAGAAGGGAAACACTATGTATCCATGTTATATACAGTGAGGCAACCCATGATCGAAGCTTAAAGTATTTATGGCTAAATGAAGTAAATGGATACGAATTTCACTTCAAACATAAATATAATATGCTTTACTTCATTACTTCCTTTTTCTAGAAGATCAGAAGTCTTCTCAATAATTAGCTTTTTCCAGACATGACATTCCTTCAAATTTTAACCGGCAAGAATGCCAACAATGTGTTTGGGATCTAAATTATACATTATGCATATAAACACATCAGGATTACCATTGGTTCTTGAAATGATGCAGTAGAAGCATCTCCAAAAGTTGATGTGTTGCCGCCCCCCAAGATTTCCAGCATGTCATCATCCAACCACTTTGGATTCAGCTCCACATAAAACTCCATTTCTTCTTCTTTCTTTGGTGAAGCACAGCTTTGATGTTGGCTTGAACTTGGAAAAGCCTATAGTTTGGCAGAAATGAACAATAATCATAAATCTAATGAAACAATTATAAAAATACACTTAAACGTTCAGTCAAACTAACAGTAAACTACTTTACCCTGGTTAGACCCAACAACTTTCCTTTCAGATTGATTTTAAAACAGTCACTTAAATAGAGCAACCCAGGAAAATTAAGATATTTTAAATAGCATTTTCATGTTTTAGTAGCTAATTTAGAAAGTGAAACAAAAATATGTATGCATGTCATATATATAGTGAGATAATCTATGACTTAAGCTTAAAGTATTTGTGTCTAAATGAAATAAATGGACAGGAATTTCACTTTACAAACAAAAAGTATGCTTTACTTCAATATATTCCTTGTTTTAGAAGATTAAAAGGTATTATCGATAATTTATACTTTTTTCATACATGGCATTCCTTTAAATTTTAATAGCCAATTCATTTGAAGACTGCCAACAATGTGTTTGGGATCAAAATTATACATTATGCATATTAACACATCAGGATTACCATTGGTTCTTGAAATGATGCAATAGAAGCATCTCCAAAAGTTGATGTGTTGCCGTCCCCTGAGATTTCCAGCATGTCATCATCCAACCACTTTGGATTCAGCTCCACAGAAAACTCCATTTCTTCTTCTACCTGTAAATAGTAGCAAAAAGTTTATTACACCTTATGATTTAATTGAGAAACAGTTGAATAAAAAAGGTTAAATAAAAAGGTTTTACAAATACTAACCTTTAGATGGAGAACTCTCTTTGGTGAAGCACAGTTTTGATGTTGGCTTGAAGTTGGAGAAGCCTATAGTTTGGCAGAAATCAACAATAATCATAAATCTAATAAAAAAACTATTTATAATACACTCAAATGTTCAGTCAAACTAACAGTGAACTACGTTACCTTCTTGTGGGATCCAACAACCTCCCATTCAAAGGAGTTTTGTGGGGCCACAACTGGAACATCAGGTGTCCAAAGCAACTTTGGAGGAGAGTGTGACATGGTGGGCGTCACTTTGGTCTCAGCAGTTGGCTCGGGAATCTGCTCATCTGAGGTCTCATAGATAGCTTTAGTTAGGATCTTAATCCCATCATCATCACTAAGGTGTACCTTTTAACAAAATGAATAAGTACACATTAGTTATCATCAATTCATTTTGTTAAAGTTATACTTTATGAAACTCTTTGGATTCATGCCTTACCCCATCTCTGCTCCACAGGTGCAGTTTACTCATCGGAAACAGCTCAGCAACTGATTTGTATGGCACACCTTTAAATGCAGAAAATAAACATAAACTTTAAAAACTATTTAAAACAGTAAGTTACAAATAAAAGGCATTTAATTCAGGAATACTTAAAATGTTATATTTTTACCCCTCCCTGGGCTGCCACCTTACCATGGTGGAGGGGTTTGAGTGTCCCAATGATCCTAAGAGCTATGCTGTCAGGGGCTTTACGCCTCTAGTAGGGTCACCCAAGGCAGACAGGTCCTAGGTGAGGGACCAGACAAAGAGCAGCCCAAAACCCCCTTATGATGAGTAAGATTATTGGACGTCGTGTTCCCTTGTCCAGACGCGGGTCACCGGGGCCGGGTGCGTTGTGCAATGGGTGGCACTAGAGGGCGGGGACCTTGGCGTTCCGATCCTCGGCTGCAGAAGCTGGCTCTTGGGACGTGGAATGTCACCTCTCTGGTGGGGAAGGAGCCTGAGCTCGTGCGCGAGGTTGAGAGGTTCTGACTAGAGATAGTCAGACTCACCTTGACACATGGCTCTGGCACCAGTCTCCTTGAGAGGGGCTGGACATTCTTCCACTCTGGAGTTGCCCCCTGGTGAGAGGCGCCAAGCTGGAGTGGGCATACTTGTTGCCCCTCATCTCAGGGCCTGCATGTTGGGGTTCACCCCGGTGAACGAGAGGGTGGCCTCCCTCCGCATTGTGGGGGGACGGAGGGAGGGAAAAGTGTTCTGACTGTTGTTTGTACGTATGCTCAAAACAGCAGTTCAGATTACCCACCCTTTTTGGAGTCCTTGGAGGGGGTACTGGAGAGTGCCCCTCCTGGGGACTCCCTCGTTTTGCTGGGGGACTTCAACGCTCACGTGGGCAATGACAGTGAGACCTGGAGGTGAGTGGTTTGGAGGAACGGCCCACCTGATCTGAACTCGAGTGGTTTTCTGTTGTTGTACTTCTGTGCTAGTCATGGATTGTCCATCACGAACACCATGTTCAAGCATAAGGGCATCCACATATGCTCTTGGCACCAGGACACCCTAGGCCGCAGTTCAATGATCGACTTTTTTGTTGTTTCATCTGATCTGGTCGCCGAGGCAAAAACTCGGGCGTGGGAAGAGTTCGGAGAGGCCATGGAGAAAGACTTCCGTACGGCTTCGAAGTGATTCTGGTCCACTATCCGGCGTCTCAGGAGGGGGAAGCAGTGCAGTACCAACACTGCTTACAGTGGGGGTGGTGTGCTGCTGACCTCGACTCGGGACGTCGTGCGTCGGTGGGCGGAATACTTCGAAGACCTCCTTAATCCCACCAACACGTCTTCCATTGAGGAAGCAGAGCCAGAGGACTTTGGGTCGGGTTCTCCCATCTCTGGTGCATAGGTTGCCGAGGTTGTTAAAAAGCTCCTCGGTGGCAAGGCCCTGGGGGTGGATGAGATTCACCCTGAGTACCTTAAGGCTCTGGATGTTGTGGGGCTGTGTTGGTTAACGCGGCTCTGCAGCATCGCGTGGACATCGGGGGCAGTTCCCCTGGATTGGCAGGCTGGGGTGGTGGTCCTCCTATTTAAAAAGGGGGACCGGAGGGTGTGTTCCAACTACACTCTTAAGCCTCCCTGGTAAGGTCTATTCAGGGGTTCTGGAAAGGAGGGTCCGTCGGATAGTTGAATCTCGGATTCAGGAAGAGCAGTGTGGTTTTCGTCCTGGCCGTGGAACACTGGACCAGCTCTATACCCTCAGCAGGATTCTGGAAGGGGCATGGGAGTTTGCCCAACCCGTCTACATGTGCTTTGTGGATCTGGAGAAGGCATTCGACCGTGTCCCCCGAGGGATCCTGTGGGGGGTACTCCGGGAGTATGGAGCACCGGGCTCTTTAATAAGGGCTGTCAGGTCTCTGTACGACCGGTGTCAGAGTCTGGTCCGCATTGCCGGCAGTAAGTCGGACTCGTTTCCGGTGAGAGTTGGACTCTGCCAAGGTTGCCCTTTGTCACCGATTCTGTTCATAACTTTTATGGACAGAATTTCTAGGCGCAGCCAAGGTGTTGAGGGGATCCGTTTTGGTGGCCTTAGGATTGCGTCTCTCCTATTCGCGGATGACGTGGTCCTATTGGCTTCATCAGGGCGTGATCTACAACTCTCACTGGAGCGGTTCACGGCCGAGTGCGAAGCGGCCGGGATGAAAATCAGTGCCTCCAAATCCGAAACCATGGTCTTGAACCGGAAAAGGGTAGAGTGCCTTCTCCGGGTTGGGGAGGATGTGCTGCCCCTAGTGGAGGAGTTCAAGTATCTTGGGGTCTTGTTCATGAATGAGGGGAAGATGGAGTGGGAGATCGGCAGGCGGATTGGTGCGGCGTCTGCTGTGAAGCGGGCGCTGTACCGATCCGTTGTGGTGAAGAGAGAACTGAGCCAAAAGGCCAAGCTCTCGATTTACCGGTTGATCTACGTTCCTACCCTCATCTATGGTCACGAGCTTTGGGTCGTGACCGAAAGAACGAGATCCCGGATACAAGCGGCCGAAATGAGTTTTCTCTGTAGTGTGTGTGAGCTCTCCCTTAGAGATAGGGTGAGGAGCTCAGTCATCCGGGGAGGACTCAGAGTAGAGCCGCTGCTCCTCCACGTCCAGAGGAGCCAGTTGAGGTGGCTCGGGCATCTGGTCAGGATGCCTCCTGGACGCCTCCCTGGTGAGGTGTTCCGGTCACGTCCCACCGAGAGGAGGCCCAGAGGGAGACCCAGGACACGCTGGAGGGAGTATGTCTCTCTGCTGGGAACGCCTTGGGGTTCCCCTGGAGGAGCTGGCCCAAGTGGCTGGGGAGAGGGACGTCTGGGCCTCCCTACTGAAGCTGCTACCCCCATGACCCGACCCCGGATAAGAGGAAGAAGATGGGTGGATCGATGGAAGGATTAAAATGTTATGTTTGTACAAAGCAAAAAGGCTATATGGTCAGTATTTACCCAGTTGCACTGATACTCTGTGGAATTCTTGTCGTAGAAGAGACTGAACCTGAGGATCCACGTCAAGTCTTGGAGGGAAATCCAACACAAACACCTTTAAAAAGATATAAAGTAGGAAATTACTTAGCAGTCCCTAAATAACCTTCTAAACATTTACATTTATGGAATTGTTATGAGAACCTTACAGAACACTCAATCATACCCATGCTTTTAAACACTTTTAGTAAATGCAGTGCATTGAATTTTTTATTAAAAATCTTAATTGTTTCACTTACAGGTATTTATGGTGCTACATACACTTGTATGTTTGCATTACTAATTTACAGCTTAAATTTTTTGTCATAGACCAACACAAGCGGTTACCTTCGGAAAAAGTGTGCAAACAGTTGTTATGAGCTTTTCAAACCGTTTCCCAGCTTCAGTGACAACAGTCCTTCTCCTCAAAGTGTTGCTTGGAGCTAACAAACAAACTACATCAGGGATGCGTGGGATGACCGCATTGAGGAGCTCGGTTCTCAGGTCCAACGCTGTTCCTCCAGGGACGGCCAAGAAACCAAAGTAAAGACCGTCTGCTTTAATAGGAGCAAATCCATCTACAATAGCCCTTAGATGAGAGTCTCCTACAACAAAGACAAACTAAAAAAAATACAAAATAGTATTAAAACACTGCTGATAATTATTGAGTCAATTTATGTGTAAAATAAACGTACTTTCTTGTCTTTGGATTCTGGGGGAATGACCAGTTTGCAGGTATTGTTGGCAGAAGAGATCGGCCAAGGTCTATTTCTATGACGGGTTCCTGTTCCTCGACCTTCCAGTCAGGAAACACAAGTAAATATTTTAGTTTATGCTTGTTAATCAACAATATGCAACCAAAGCACAAATGAAGAAGAGAAGAAGAAGGGGTGGGCGATATATCAAATATACACAATGTATTTTAAGTTTTCCTCGGCACGATGGTTAGAATGACTTTATCGCGACCATCGAGTGTAAATTTTCATGGCAAGATTTAGCCGCTGTATTTAATTCACTGCAAGTTCAGTTTTTCCCACACGCTGTGAATGCATCACTTGCTCCTCCTCCAAATCAGAAAGAGTTCTGGCGCACACACAACAACGAACCTATGCGCTTACTTGAGCTGACTAGACAGCGAGAGCTATGGTGACAGCGGGCGTTTCAGGTAAACAAGAAAACGAGTCTAAAGAGAAACAGCACTGGGTCAATAATCTGGCCGTGGTTTGGATTTCACAAGGAGGCCGAACAAAATGCGGTAATTTGCAAAACATGCCGTAACACCATTGCTACAAAAGGTAGCAGTAGCACAAATTAGTTCAACCTAAAAAGTCATTCAGTGCAAATGAAGAGTCTTGTAAACTCCACATGTCGACCCCCCCCCCCCCACACACCGAAGGGAACTTTAACTAAACCAGCCCTAAAACTGTTTAAACTTCTTTTGCTAAATCCAATATGACAGGAAAAAAACGTTTGTTTAAAGTTGCCAAGCACCTAAAGAACAACAGAAATATTTTTGAGATCCTCTGAATCTGTAGCTGCGACTGGTCAGTTGATTTTATAGTCACAATACAAGCTTTTGTTTTTGGGGTCGTCACATTTTTAATTATAAATTTTTTATGACTTAAGCACAAAGAGCACCTTTTATTTCAGGTTTATTTTGTGTCAGATTTTCCCTTGGTGTTCCTTTTGGCTGCTGGGATGTTCTGTTTTAAAGTCCAGTGTTGACCACAAGAGCTCTAATGTGACAATATTGTAATTTGTCAAAAGCTTCTATGTGCAGCTGTGGTTAAAAAAATGGCAATAAAACATTTAAATTAATTTTTATTTTGCAATCAATTTTCAAACTAAAAAAATTGACACGTTAATTTGAGATATACCAATGCAACTTTAGGCACTGTAGCTAAAAACATTTGTGTTTTAAGGTTATTTGAACATTTCATGATATTTATCTTGTATCGTGATACAGCCCAAAGATATCGTGATATTGAATTATATTCATATCGCCCACACCTAGTCACAAGTATCTATGAAACACACATACAAGCCACAAATGTGCTTTCTTGAACTTTGATGTCAACCTCCATTAGTTTGCGGTCATTCATCCTCTTTTTAGAGGCTTGTACACGACGAAAATTTTTAAGACGAGGCATCTAAAAAGAAAGAAAAAAAAGGTTAGCAAACCATAAACTACAACAACTTCACACATTTTAAGCTTTTCTTTACCACACACTGAACACTCTACAATACAACATCCTTTTTGTCATATTGTTGTTGTATCAAATATCTCCTGAAATTACTTTGATTACTTTAGAAAACAAAAATATACTCCCAGAAATGAGTAAAAGCTGTGAAATAGGACTATGATGTTTATAATTGACAAAAATATCACTGACACAAAGCATAGTTAAAAGAACATAAAACACTTTTTAGATGCAGACTAACAAGCAGGTCTAATTTGATGCAGGTGTTAGTTTAGGGCAGGGGTCAGCAACCCAAAATGTTTGAAGAGCCATATTGGACCAAAAAAACAAAAAACTGATTCGTCTGGAGCCGCAAAAAATTTAAAGTCTGATATAAGCCTTATAATAAAGGCAACATGTGCTGTGTCTATATTAGCTACGTTAGCCTACTATCAAATGGCTAAGTAGGCTACAAATACATAATGAGCATTCATGTTTAATTTTTATTTTCCTTGCAGCGCATCCTGGAGAGAATTAAGCACCACTTGACTATACTGCTCTATGATGAGGCTTTAAATTTAACTTCCATAACAATATTAACGTATTATATTTCATTGTGTTGATGATTAATGAAGAAATTAGTTTTTTATGTAATTTTTATGTTTGGGATTAAAAAAACAACAACAATAAAACATGTACAATAGGCCTCCTACAACTTCAGACCTCCCCATGGAAATAAAGTGCAGTTATCTTTATTGCTCACTAACACAACAACCCCCCCCCCCCCCGCACCCCTTATTTGGGCAACAGAGTGCAATAAAACAGCAGCCATTTAAAAAGGTAACGTATATAAAATAAAACAATAGAGTTTTAGCTTAATATCTGTGCATTATCCACTTCTCTTTGGTTTTGTGCAAATTAGGCCGTGGGCCAGAATCTGTAGGGTGACTTTCGTATGAACTGTCAGGGGGCAACTTTTTTCCACTTGGATCAGTTGCTACACATAGCAGTGATCTCAAAACACCAATTTTCCCACGTTTTTACTTGCATATTAATAAGTTATAGCTAATATAAAATATAAACTGTTGCGCTCCGGATCAAGAGGTCACGTGATTCGAGTTTTGCTGCTCAGCCAATCAGATCGCTGTATTGTCAGCCGTGCAAGTTCAACCAGTTCATCATGGCTGCGCCCGTAAGATGTATCTGTTTCAAGACAAAAAATAGCCCAGTTCATCCATCCATCCATCCATCCATCCATTTTTAAACACGTCTATCCCTTGTGGGGTCCTGAGGGGTGCCGGTGCCTATCTCCAGTTGTCAGTGGGCGAGAGGCGGGGTTCACCCTGGACAGGTCGCCAGCAATGTTCCCCCTAATTTTTCATGTGTCTGAGCAAACACACAAACTCCCTGAGCATTCACTTGACCTCTGTGAGCAACATCACACAAGCACACTGAGGCTACATTACACCTGTCCAAAACCTGAGGTTATATCAAGCTACATTGTTTAATAAAAGAATCAAGTTACAGCAATAATTTCTTTTAGGTTATTTAGTTTAGATAAAACTGATTTAGCCCGATTAAATGAAAAAGACAAAATTCTTGGATTTTTTAAAAGAGCTGTATGGCTTATTTTTATATCAGAGTAGGGGTCCTACTAAGGAAGAACTGAGAAATGTGCCCATCTTTCAGAGTTCCACTCTTGTTTCCATTAAATTATTTACATTTTCTGCAGTGAGATTTAGCTCAAGCATGTGGTGTTGTGAAGCCTCCAGGGCAGCTGTGGCTACTAGCATAGCTCACCACCGTCAGGGTGTGAATGTGTGAATAACCGACCAGTGTAAAGCACTTTGGGGTCCTCAGATGATTTATTTCAATATTCTCAGCCACACATCGCTTTTCTAACACAACGAGGGAACGCTCTCAGTTCTGAAAAATTTCTTTGTGCTGCTCCTTTTTTTATACACCAACAACAGCTTTTTAATAACATAAGAGACGCAGAAAATCTTTCAGAGGCAGCTGTATGCCATGCTGTCAGGAATGTTACTGCTGCACTCAGTTATAGTTTAAAGGTGTTCCATAGTCAGAGACCCACAAGATTAATAACAGATCTTTACAGAATGAAAGCAATAATTTATTCTGTGTCAAATTTTGGCATTTCCATTTCTACTTTTCTATTCATATATTTTAGTTTCCATTCACTTATTTCCCCCCCCCCCCCAACACTGTTAGGTCTGCTGCACATTTCTTCACTTAAATAACACTACCTTTACTTCAGCTGGAAATATACATATAGCCTATATCAGGGGTCACTAATTAAAATTCAGCGGGGTCCGAATAAAGAAAATCAACAACCAGTAAAGGTCCGGACACATTTTTTATTACAATCCGTTACTTTAAATAAAATGTTTATGCATCCACCTTATACATTGACTTTTTAAACAAAAAAAATAACATAAAAATAGAACGTTTTTCTATTTTAAAATCCAAAGTGCTGAAATAGAGAACCACAATCTTTCACAGTTTGGTATATAGACAATTTCTTGACTTTCACATCTTTTATAAAACAACTGAACTTTTTGTAATTTCTTTTTTATGGCTTAATGATAGAAGGGAGCTTTAGGCTGCCCTGCATGGATTTTAAACCTGGGTTTGATTGGCAACAAAGCCAACCTCAAGCACATATCAAGGTGCTCATTCGTTCTGCGCCTTTAAATCAGCTATTTTCTCCGTATGCATGAGCAAGCGGATATGTTTGGGAACGCTCCGGAGGGCTTTGCCATATTAACAAGAGAAGTTAGCACAGGGGTTGAAGCAAAAATAATGTTTGACTGAAAACATTCTCGCAAGCCCATATATTCCCGGACCGTGGACATCATGCCACATTAGTTGGCTCACTTGCTTAGTGTGCAAAGTCAACTAAATCTGATACTTTTAAAATATCCATTGAAAATTCCTGTATCTCTGCCACCTTTCAGCTTTAGAGCCTTTGTGTCATCCTGGACAGCCTCTCCATCACTTTCCACATCCACATCATCATCTGGGTTACTTTCATCTATGCAGCATCAAGTTCTTCCTTCACACTGTTGACAAACTGGTCCACAGTCCACTTTATAATCCCAGCTCCCTTTCCTCTCTGTCCTCCAGAAACCCTCAAGCAGCTTCATCATTACATCGTCTATTTCACACCTGTACATCAACTCCACTGGCTCCCTGTCACATTCAATATAAACCAATTTTATGATCATACAAGGCAAACACAGCCTTGGACAATGCAGGACACATCACCAACACTATCATGACATAATACATTTTAATTTGACACAGATTGCACATGACAATAATTCAGTCTCTGCTTTGCCTGTTATTGTTCACCAATTAATAATTACAGTTTATAAAATGGCATGATTTAACTTTTTTGAAGTTTAATAAAATGGTTATATTTTAGCCCAGTGACTGGAGACCTGTCCAGGATGAACCCTGTGTCCGCGCTCCACTTTAACTTTATAAAAAAACTCTCTGAGAATCGCCTTTCTCTGGCCTCACCCAGTTAGAACCCGTTCTCCAGTCCATGTTGTAGCTGCAGTTTATTTGTTTTATCTTTTTGATGTAGTTTTCTTAACAATCTGTAACCATCAAAATCCTTGTCATTTTATTTAGTGTCCTGGAGCGCAGCTGCTCATCAGGTGATCACTGCTGCATACCGACAGCAGATACAGCTCTGCCTTCTTTGCTTCAGAACAGCGCAGGGTTTTTTTTTTTTTACTTTTTCCGAATCGAACCCAGTCAAATGAGCCACATTGTTTCACAGTCTGACTCTTGTTCTTCAAGGGTCATGCTAAATTAGCCTGAGCTAGCGCGTTACTCTTCTTTGTGTTTAAATAAAACATAATAGCGAATCACGAGGAGATCCCTGGTTGGTCGCCGCGTTTATCAGCGAGGGAATAAACGCTGACAGACGACATGGCCACAGGTGGAAATAATTCATTAATTAACTGCCGGAGCAGATTGACGCTTACCGAGGGAAGTTGTTGTCAGCTGCTGAACTTTCTGACCTGCTGGTTCATAAATCCAAAGAAAACCTTTGACCACCGCTACTTTCATTCATACCATCTGTGGCCAGTTTAAAATGCTCTCCCAAAGGTTAAAATGATGAACACCGATAAACCTCAGACTGGCCATGTCCGCTTTGGAAAGACCCGCCCTGCTCTCTTTCTGATTGGCTGATGTCCCGGCTCTGCCAGGTTTGATTGGTTGAGAGCAGCTTCAGATTATAACCTTGAATAAAAAGTCTACACAGGACTTTTTGCGCTCAATTTCCAAATGACAGAAATCCGTTGCAGCGACGGAGAACTTTAACCCCTGAGTTAGACACTGTCGTTGGACAACATGCAGTAATATATAAATGTTTTAAATGAGGTTGGGTCCAGATTAGGTAGCAGCTGGGTCCGGATCCGGACCGTGGTCCGCTAATCCGTGACCTCTGTCCTATATGAACAATATAAAGTGAGATTGGCACAAATTAAACTGTTACAAGACAATTAATTTCAACTAATTTTTAGAAGGATGGGTGACCAATGCTTGCAAAAAGATGAACATATCAGTTAGTCAATAACTCACACCATCCCAATATTAATTGCATATGTTGAATATAGCCAATTAATGATTTAGTTGAGTATGTGTAAACTGTAAACATAACAAAACTTAGAACTTAACCATACCTGATTAAACTTCATCAAGATTGGCTGCCATGTTCAATGCTTTTTGTAATCAATGCCCACTTCCCCCTTTTCTGTTGAATTAGTGAAGTGTGATAAAACAGCTTTAATTCTCCATCAAATAACTCTCATATCAAGCCAGCTCGCTTTTTCAGCAGCAACAGCGTTATTTCTTATGGTTAAATATTCTCCATATGCCTTCATTAAAAATTTCCAATTCCACTCGCGGGAAATGCACACCATCGTTCCCATGATGAAGCACGTCATCTGCATTCCATTGATCAGGGCTTCTTTCATGCTCATGCTCGCGTTGAAGTCCCAGGCCGTTTCCCAATTCACGAGAACGCGAGTACGGACTCGCGTTCTCGTCAAGTCCGGTCTTGGCGAGAACACAGGAAGATCGGACTTGACAAGAACGCGAGCACGCAGCACGTATGGTGTATTGGAACAGAAGCGTACTTGTGACGTCATGAGACGCACAGTTCTTTAGCATTTCTTTAACATTCAAAACTATTTATATACTACACCACAATAAATCTTACTGAACATTTTTTTTAAAACAACATTTTTAATTTCTAAAAAGCCTAAAAATTATCTTGCCGCGGTGCATTGTGGGCAAGCGGTCAGTCTGAAGAACGCACAAGTCTGCTCTGATGCATGCTCGATAAAGAGGGCGGGGCGAGAACAACATGTGGCGCGTTCTCACTCTGGCGTTCTCGGCAATCGGAACAGCTCTCGGGCTGAGGCTGATGACGTGTCACGAGCACACGAGAACGCTCAAGAACGCATATTGAGAAACGGCCCTAGTTGGTTGGACGCCGTGTTTAGTTACCTGACTGATATCACCTGTTCTTTCTAATCAGCTTAGCTCGGTAATTTTTTCTTTAACGGAGTCCAGAACAAAGACGCACACCGCAACCTGCCAAACTATAAAGGCGTCTTCAAGACTGAAGAGAGTTGCAAAATAGTATAAAACAACTTAGTCTATTATTTTTTTTTTACAGTTCAGCTTGGATTTTATTTTATGCGCAGCATAGATTTGCTGTGCGCGCTGAAGCCACATGCTGTGCGCGATGACGCACTCACCAGTCCATCGCAGGGCAGAAATAGCCGTCTTTTGCCCAATTTACTATGATATCGCCAATTAAAGCAAATGATTCGGTCCAAGAACTCTGTTCTCCGCAGCTATCTCTCTCTTTTTCCCTTTGGGATCAATGGCTCATCACACACCCACCGGTTTGTTTACAACTGCGACCCGCCTGGCGCTTCATCGAGCTGCAAGAAACGTGTGCTGCAGCTTATGACGCAGATCTCCGTGTAGAATACATATTTTGAAATGTAATATGTATTCTACACATTTTTCATCATTGGAAAACATTGAGAATGTTTGTCTCGGGGATTCCCTGCTACAGAAACCACACTAAAATGGAAAATATATTTTCCCTCTCATCTTTTTTCATTTTCACACATTTTTAAAAAAGCTCCAGGGAGCCACAAGGGGGGCGCTAAAGAGCCGCGGGTTGCCGACCCCCGGTTTAGGGGATGGAAATTTACAGGGTGATTCCATAAGTGTTTCCCTCTGCTTGGTTTAAAAAAGTAACCGTCACTAACTACCACATTTATTTCTTGATTTCTTTTGGTGTTTCTTAAAGCCAGATATTTGCAAATTGAAATGACCAGTTTTGTCTCATGTTTGTGATCTGTTTTTTTTTCTACAAAATTAAACAACTGAACATCCTGTAAGGTCAGTGACTCCGCGGAGCCTGAATATCCAGCTTCACCTCGGTGAGGGGAGCATTGTTTACCAGGCCTACGCACGTTTCTGTGGCGGGGAGATTTTTGGAATGAGGCACGGACCCCAAAAAGCCCACCATACCTGCCTACGTATCAGAAAGAGAAGATCTAAGCAACAATGCATTAGTCATTTCTCTCCTTAAACAGTTCGTTTCAACCTGCGAGATTTTTACATTAAAACTGCAGCAAGAAGGCCGAACGTAGATGAAAGTCCTGCATTACGTCACAGCTGCGCAGTTTAATATTGATCATATTCACTTACCTTCACAACTGTTCCACGATCTTTGAACAACCTTGAGTAATGCTCCTTGTTCTAATCCTTAAGGTTGATAATAACTCAATGGCGAGAGCTGCTCATTGCTGACTATTGAGCACAATAACGCGGCAGGAATTCTCCGTGGCGGTTTCTTCTTCTTCTTCTGTTGTTGTTTTATGGCGGATTGGCAGGCCAACGTAAAAGGTGCATTTTCGCCACCTACTGATCTGGAGTGTGGAGTGCACAATTTTGGAAGACTACAAAATTAATCAATGAGGGAAATATCCGTGGCGGTTTAATCACTGCTTCCGGGTTTTTTCCTCGTCTTCTTCTTCTTCTTCTTCTTCTTCTTCTTTGTGATTTTTACTGGCGGGTGACATCTAACGTTAAGATGTATTATCATCATCTACTGTGCTGGAGTGTGGACCAGAATGTCTCCCTTTAATCTAAATTCCTATGTATAATCCTGTTTCCTTCAAAAATTTGATAACTGTTCTATTTATTTTATGTTTAACTAATAACTTATTACGTTTTAATGTCTCTATATCATATTTCCTAATTTCTTTCTGTTTTAGCTTCTCTATACTTGCCGTATATTTTTTTCACAATGAATTATTACATGTTCTACTGTTTCCATGTCCACACCACAGCCACAACTACCTGTTGGATGTTTACCTATCAGATTTAAAGTTTTATTTAATCCAGTATGTCCGAGCCGCAATCTTTTCATCACTACTTGTTCTTTTCCATTTTCTCCTGTAACTGCCATGAAGAGCAGTTCTTAAGTTAATTTCATGGTTTAATTAGCAATAAATGTGTTAAAAAACAATGTTGATTTAATAAAATTGACCATTGAGGGTGTTCAAGGTGTTGTTTCTGGTCGGATCGATATGTTAAATACACGTTCGTTAGATTCGTTGGGGGCAGCATGCTGGATTTTATCCCTGTCCGTGATTCTTGCAAAGAAGGTTTTTGGTTTTGCACATTAATGAAGAAGATGGTGCTACAAGATGCATTTTTACTAACCCATACAACTTAATGCGGCCAATGAGGTAAACAAAGTTTATTTTGTGTTTCTATAAAGGAATATGTTTGCTTGAGATATCTGTTAAGTTTATTTGTCACATGTCTCTAAATGTTATATAAGGGTGTCAAACTACTGATTCGGGAAAAACTCAAGATCTTACAATTGTGCTTTGTTTATTCTCCATGAGAATGCCTTATTGTATGAAAGTTGATTATTCTATGTTTTGTACAGTTCTTACGGCATCGTTGATGACAACTGTGTCTGATTAAATGCCAGTAAACATAAAGAACGCCTTGTGTCCGTTTATTCAACTTGGAGGGAGTTACGCTCCTATTATTTCCATATTCCCTACTTTCTTTTGTATTTGAAATAGATGACGACCTTTAGTTCTTTCCTCCTACATTTGTTGCCATTCAGATTTAATTTTGCTCTTTATAATTGGTTTTATTTCAAATTTATAATATGCTATTTCCATAATTCTACATTGCTTTAAAGATACCTTAGCTAGATGATCTGCCATATCATTACCTTCTAGATCTTCATGAGCAGGTATCCACATAAACCTAATCTTTGTTTCATTTTAAATAACACTTCATAAATTTCATAAACTAACTCCATACGACTTTCAGATGAGATATTTAAAGTAGACATTAATCATGATCATGAATCTGAACATATAAGAACTTTTTCAGTTTTATTTTGCTCTACCCACTGTAAGGCCATAAGTATTGCTAACATTTCCACTGTATATACAGCTAAATTGTCAGATGTTCTTTGTTTCATATATACATCTAGTTCAGGAATAGCATAAGCAAACCCTGTTTTATTTGAAACCAAATCGTTTGAACCATCTGTATGTATAATTTTAAAG
Source organism: Fundulus diaphanus (assembly GCA_037039145.1). Taxonomy (NCBI): domain Eukaryota; kingdom Metazoa; phylum Chordata; class Actinopteri; order Cyprinodontiformes; family Fundulidae; genus Fundulus; species Fundulus diaphanus. The sequence goes on along the minus strand of CM073137.1, from coordinate 2,168,148 downwards.
GATTTATACATATTTTCAATTCTGTCCTTTACTAAATTTACCCAGTTATCTTTATCTTTTTTATCTTTATTAATCTGCATTTCTTTATAAACCTCTAAATCAACATTCGCAGAAGGAAACAACCAAAAAGGTGTAATTGGATAAGGCACTGCAGCACAGTATCTCTTTCCCTGTATACCTATTTCCTACTGGATTTATCTGCTGCCCATGAAAAACAGTTTGTTTTAGCTTTTCCACTCTACCAGCAAGGTGTCAGGATTATTACTGCTGGATTATTCTCCTCCTTATGTCCCTCTTCGTCTTGTTTTTCTTCTTGTCCTTTATGGCGGTTGGCAAACAACTTTTGTTGCATTACCGCCACCAACTGAAATGGAGTTTGGATCGGGATTGAACTAATCCAATATCCTACTATTATTACAAAAACAAAAAAAAACCTAAATCCTCTTGATCAAATTTGTCTTTTTTAAAAATCTCAATAATAAAGAATAACCCTCTGATTTAGTGTCCATGTCTAAAAGGTATTTTATGTTTAAGTTTAATTTACCATCTACCATTTATCATCTAAAATTCTTGAGAAATCATTATAGATCTAAAATAAAGTGATAGTGACGTTGTGCAAAAAGAGTGCAAAAGAATGAATAAATGTCAAATACAGAGGGGGGTTTCTGAATCACTGAGGGAGGCGTATGTCTACAGACGCTTATTGCAGTAATAACTATAAGAAACAAGACCTACCTTGAGACTTTGCTACTTTCCACCACTATGGAGTGCATGTCTGAATCCTTCCTTAGTTCACAGTCTTGACTAATAATGTGGATCGTGCTTTGGATCTGCGTTCTTTTCCAGGGGAGCTTCTTGGGATGGAGGACCTTTACAGTCAGTCTGCTCGCTCGCTGACCCTCATGGAGAACCCAGAGGAAGAGGATGGGCCGGTGGAGCTGATGGACGATGAAGGCTTTGTGGAGGAGGAAGCCGAGGACCTGAGCGTGGCCGTCCTCTATGATCCAGAACACAGCAGCGTCCAGCAGGCCTTCAGCCCCTCTTCCTCTGCACCATCCACATCCAGCCAAGGATCTCTACATCAGCACCTCAGCCAGAGTCCTCTGCCCCCTCCTGTGCCGTCTCCCCTGCAGCGCTCTGTCCAGCCTCCTCTGCCTCCTCTACAGCCTCCTACTGTGCAGCGCCCTGCTGATCCTCCTCTGCCTCCTCCTCTGCAGCCACCCCTGCAGCGCCCTGTCCAGCCAAGTGGAGCCTCTGGTCCTGCAACATCAGCTGGGTCCAGCGTTGCAGACCAGGCCCCTGTGAGTAGACGACACGTTAGCTGCAGTGCTGCATTATTCCTGCTTTACAGTTTTTATTGATTGCTTTGACCTGTTTGAAGAAGCTCGCAACCTCTCAGTTTTCAGCATCATCATCTCTGCAGAGCAAAAGACACTTCTTGCAAATGAGTTAACCCATTTTCATTGGTTTGACTCATTTTCCCCACCCTTTTGCAAAACAGTTAACGCACATGTCATTCAAGCAGTCCAAACTCCATTGCTTTAGCTGTGGTAGCAAAACAGAAACCATATGTTCCAAGCTCTTAGAAACTTCTTGCTCAGAATGAAATCACTGAAGCACCTGATTGACACTTCTTTACACAATTTTTCAATTTGCAGTCAGTTTGCAGGCTTTATGGAAAAGGTGTCATGTGTGTGTTGTTCTTTGCAAGCATGAATGGTCAACGTAAGGCAGATGAGAGTCAGAGTAAGAGGTAGATGGGTCAGGGGAAGAAGATTATGAGGAAGAGGAATCCATGTGCGAAGTGGCGGTGTAGCTGGAAGGGCTGAAGTTACAGATGAAATTTGGGCAACTATGATTGATCGTGTGGTAAATCATGGCCTTTCACTTAGAGGTGCAGGACAAAGAGTCCAAACTTTTCTCAATAGAAACAAGGTTGCATCCATGGTAAGAGTTTTTCGATGGGACAGCAGGTATTGCTGCTATACAGTATTTACATCTCTATCTATTCCTAGAGGAATTCTTCAGTGCATGGAGATGGAAAGTATATGATCATTGCCCCTATGAGCAGATGCCCCTGCTCAATGCAATGACTGCTGCTGCCCATGACATAGATGCAGAGGCATGTCAAGGATGGATCAGGCATGCATGAAGATTTTCCCCCAGGTGCATCACAAGGGAAAATATTGAGTGTGATGTAGATGAGGCCATGTGGCCTATTCATCAGGACAGAATGGACTAGAAGGAACAAACAGCCCTAGTATTTTCTGTTGGAATCTTTCATTTTTTGGAATCTTTCATTTGTTTCTTTGGAAAAAAAGAATGAAGAATCAATAAAATTTGCATCACAACATACTTGCTTCTGGATCCATTTTTTGCAAAAAGGCAAATTTGATTACAAATGACACTGACATGTAAGCTGCGTACAGTCTTTGGCTACAATGACCAGCAATGCTGCACTGGTTCACATTGAGTGTGGTGTTTTGTATTTTGTTGCCCCTTGTGTAACGAATGATTGGAAGGGCTCAAACATTTGTGTGCAGGTTGTGTTGTTTGAGGGCAAAATTTGCTTTTGGTTCATATTTTAAATGTTTTGGCAGAGTCGGAGCCTTTTGCAAACAAAATGTGTAATTTTGACCATTGGTGCCACTGTTAAGGTCTCTGCGTTAACTGTTTTGAAAATGTGGGTTTTGAGTCGACCGCTGTGTCAAAGCAACCAATAAAAACTGTAACTCGCAGATTTTACTGCTGCAATGGATTCTGCATTTTAATACTTCCTTGCAGGCTGCAGTCCTCGGACCTGATGGCATCCCAGGCTGGGATAAGGTGCAGGATCTGGCCGAGTACCTGGTGTCTCTGCGTCAGGCGCTCTACCTGGACCAGCAGCAGGTCAGAGGTCATCCGCCTGTGGAGCGCTCTTCCTGATGGAGACCAGAGGATTTATTATGAGCCCAGACACCAAGCCAAGCCGGCCCACGGCCGCTTTAAGGCCCCCTAAGAACACGGGCGTCACAGCGGCTGTGGAAAGCCTGAAGAGGAGCCTGATTGGTCCTCCAGGGGGACCGGCTCAGTGGCCCAGCACCAGTCGCTTAGTTGAGGCCGTGTGCATCAAGTTGTGTTCGCTGCACAAGTCTCCAGCTGAGAGGGATGGAGTCTACTTATTGGGTCCAGCAGGGAGCTCCAGACAACAGCAGCCCTCACCAGTCTGCAGAGGAGAGCTGGAGCTCTTCATCTGATACCAGCGGTGAGGACCAGCCGCTCTTCTCTCCTGTAGATGAAGAGCATCAAGCGTACGCTTTCAAGTCCAAGTCTGAGTACAACCGTAAGCAGCTGAGGTTCTCAGTTCTGCTACAACAGAACCAATAGTCCAACAGCCAGCAGTGTTCCCCATCCTGGGAAGAACCTCAGCATCCAGGCAGAAAGGGAACTGAGGCTCACTTCACTGTAATACTCTGCTGGCTGGTCTGACAGAATCTTGATGGTTTCTGCTACATTAATGGGACTCTGATAAACAGATTTAAATTATAGAAACTGTTTCTTTATTGACACAAACGGTAATGGATCTGTTTGCATTGAGTTCTGTTTAAAGCCCGTTAGCTGGGTTTGGATGTGAGGATTGTGGTAGAGAATAAAAATCTGAAATTACTGGTATTGGTACTAAATCATTGAGCAAAGGGCCTGTTTACATGGAGCTGCTCAACTGAAACTGGTAGTTTAACCTTTTGATTTGGGCGTGTTGGGTTAGGACCGTAACTAAAGATTGGAGGGTTTGAGACCAGCTAACAGACTTTTGCTGGCCAGAGACTGTTAAAGGTTTAAAAGTCCTTTCATGGTGGATATCCTGCAGGTTTTAGGCCTCTGAACTCTGTTTAGTGGTGCAGATGTTATTTTTACCAAGTTGTAAGACATTTGCTCCTTGAGGGCTGGAGCCTGAAACCTCCTGCAGTGATGATGGTATTCTGGTAGAGACCAACCTGGATCTGGTGGCTTGTAACATTCATTGGTTCTGGTTTCAGTGCAGAGGCTCCTGTCTCTGGCTCTCTTCGAGGTCGGTCGTGTTTTCAGCTCTCTGCTGAGCTCCTTATCTGCTTGCCCCCCCCCCCCCCCCCCGTCTCTCCTGCTATTTACTTCGTTCTGTGTCTTTGTGCAATTTCTTCACAGCAACCGAAAAGCTCGGAAACAGAACTTAAGGAAATTATGGATCTGTCAGCTGGTCTCTAAATGCCATTGATCAAATTTTTTCAACTGGAAAGCAAAGGAACGGGGAGCATTCCTGTCCCGATGGAACCTTTTTTGCAGGATCGGTGGAATAGGTGGTCCACGGTGTGCCTCTCAATGATTTCCGTGGAGGACGCCGAAGACGTGTATATACTTGGATTTATGATTCTCGGATTTCTCCTTATTGGATGTGGGGGATTTCTGATGTATCAGCAACTTCAGCGACTGCTGACGGCAAATTCGGCCTTTATTAGACTGCCAGCGGGGTACGACGCGATCACAAAGGCGATGAATGAACAGAACATCAGGCTGGAGAAGCTAACTGCGGTGGTTGGAAGGGGCGAGATGGGATAACATCTGGAATTTGAAGACGCGAAAAAGAGCCCTCTAATTTGGAAAATTGGACCCTGGAGCCAGTGATGAAAAGACTTTTAAAGCTGAAGGAAAAGTGTCTCAGCTTGTTCTCAAAACAAATTGTGTATTTAAATCAGACTCCCTCTAACCTAAATTCTTCCCTGCGTTGTTATGGCGAAATCCCACAGAACTACTCCCCCCTGCTTACCCCCCCTCCCCTGCAAGACACCTGTGGGGGCGTCCAGCTGGCTGTGAAGTGATAGACTTTCCATCAAAGACACTTGCCTGCCGGAGGGACGGCCTTCATGGACAGACAGATTTCCACGCAACATGCACACACCACTGACGTACATTATCTCATGGACTTACACACGACCAATCTCAAATGTTCTCCTTCTGCTATTATGTGTCTCGTTATGCTGAAAAACTAGTCCATGCATTTGTTACTTCAAGGCTGGACTATTGTAATTCTTTACTATCAGGAAGTCCACAAAATGCAGTTCAAAGTCTTCAGCTGATCCAAAATGCTGCAGCAAGAGTTCTGATGAAAATCAACAAGAGGGATCATATTTCTCCAATTTTAGCTTCCCTTCATTGGCTTCCTGTTAAATCAAGAATAGAATTTAAAATTCTTCTTCTAACGTATAAAGCCCTTAATAACCAAGCTCCATCATATATCAGAGCTCTGATTACCCCGTATGTTCCTAACAGAGCAATTCGCTCTCAGACTGCAGGTCTGCTGGTGGTTCCTAGAGTCTCTAAAAGTACAATGGGAGGCAGATCCTTTAGCTATCAGGCTCCTCTCCTGTGGAACCAACTCCCAGTTTTGGTCCGTGAGGCAGACACCCCGTCTACTTTTAAGACTAATCTTAAAACTTTCCTTTTTGACAAAGCTTATAGTTAGAGTGGCTCATGTTACCCTGAGCTACCTTTATAGTTATGCTGCTATAGGCTTAGGCTACTGGAGGACATCAGGATCTATTTCTCTCACTCTACTGATTTCTACGGTTCTCTAGTTTTGCATTGCATTGCATTGAAATGACTGTTGTCATTTCAGCTTTTAACTTTTTGTTCTCTCTCTTTTTTCTTCATAGTAGGTACACCTGGTCTGACGTTCTGTTGACTGTGACATCATCCAGAGAACACAGATCACCGACTATTACCATCTAATGTAGAACAGATTACTGGATCAATGTGAGCTTCTGTGCTTTTTGTCTCTCTTGTTGTGTCTCTGCTCTGTCTTCTCTAACCCCCAGTCGGTCGAGGCAGATGACCGTTCATACTGAGCCTGGTTCTGGTACTGCTGGAGGTTTTTCCTTCCCGCTAATGGGTGGTTTTTCTTTCCACTGTCGCTTCATGCTTGCTCAGTATGAGGGATTGCAGCAAAGCCATGTACAATGCAGACGACTCTCCCTGTAGCTCTATGCTTCTCCAGGAGTGAATGCTGCTTGTCGGGACTTTGATGCAATCAACTGGTTCCCTTATATAGGACATTTTTGACCAATCTGTATAATATGATTGATTTTCACTTTGTAAAGTGCCTCGAGATGACATGTTTCATGAATTGGCGCTATATAAATAAAATTCAATTGAATTGAATTATATTTGTGCCTTTATGCAATGAGTTTTTTTTACATAGGATTTAACGTTTTTTACTTTATGATAAATTCTTGTCTTTTTCTCCCCCATGTTCTTAATCTTCCTTCGACAGATTTCAAGGGCAGCGCCCCGTGGGCTCCGTGTAAGGCGGGGTCTGGGGCTGTTTGGAGGAATGCGCCTAACGGCTGCACTGAGAACAGCTGCCGACTGGCTGTGTTCCTTGGCAACGCAAGGCCTCAGTCAATCGTTCCCCCAAAATGTTTGTTTGTTTAAGTGTATGTGATGGACGGTTGTACTGGAACTGATTTTTCGATTGCAATGCAAATTGTAATTGACAATAAAATTTGATTGATTGAGATGATCCACAAATTCATTTAGAATTGTAATGTTCTGGAAGAATATGGTTTAAAAGTCCTGTTCCCCTCTGAACTGTTACAGGAGTTATAAGATATTTACAGTACAATGATCAAGTCAGCTGGGATGGAAGTAACATTCTCTCTAACAATCTGTCCTCTCCATCAATGTCTTAGAGGTTTTTCTCCTTTCAAAGCTAGAGGTACGGTCCAGAACTACTTTGGTTCAGAGTGTAGCCTGTGTTTACTTCCTGGTTGCTGAGCCAATCAGATGAAAGTTCCCAAAGCAGAGCGCAGAGTTTGGTGTTTTATTTTGGTAAAAGAGCAGCAGCCTGTTAACATAGAAGCCAGTAAGGAGAGTGGAAGTAAAGATTCAGTGTAACAGACCGTCTGTGTGAAAGGCATTGTGTGTTTGTTCTGGTTTTAACCACTAGGTCTCATTTTCCCTTTAAGGACCAAAGGTCTATGCATCAGTTCTGAGCTCTACAGTTTTAATCTGAGCATCTCTAATTAATTTGTTAAAGATGATCAAATGATTTATTTACTAATTTAGTCATGTCTTCCTGCTCTCCAGTCAGACATTAAAGTTAAATAAATGATGCCATTGTTAAAAACACTTGCTGAACTTTTTGAACCATAACTAAAACCTCTTCTTGTTCTTCCTCAATGGCTTGTATGACATCTAAATAAAAATATACAAAATAAAAACCAAAAACATTTCAAGTGCATTTCAGGATAACTGGTACATGAGATAATCACTTTGAAAGAAAAAGTGCACATTACCTTTAGCAAACGTAAAAAAGCTTGTCTTTTGAATTAAAGCAAAACAAAATAATATAGCAAAATAAAACAACATTCTGGGTGCAAACTTATTTTATCTACTCATCCACTATATAAAGATTTTTGTTTAAGAAGATGAGTCTGCCAAGACTGTGTGGTGAGAGGCCAGAGCGTTTGCACTGTTTGTTACCTGAACGATGTAGCAGTTGTCCGTGGAAGGGTGAGTTTAATGTTGTTTATTCTCATAACTTGGCTGCATATAGTCCGATAACATCTGACCCTAAACTGTAAACATTGCTTTGGCAACAGAGATGCAGTCTGTTTGCACCATATTGAACAATCAATGAATAGTCTTTTGTATACATGTGAGTAATGAGGTAACTGGGCCAGTGCAGTGGTGGGCTGTCACCTAGCCTGCACACCAAGATGGAGGCGCGCACCCCCGATCACGTGACTGTGACGTCAGATGCAAGGGGTCTATTGAACTATGTGGCAAGTTGATGCCCCACTGTGGGGTGTTGGTGGTGAGAAACCCTCCTGATGGTGGTTCAGCTTCCGTTCCTGGTGTGTTGGGGATGAACGTTATAAATAAGTGTTACCAAGAGCTATTTGGACAGCATGGTAATGCTGTTTAGTACAACTCCTGTTGTGGCATCTCCCAAACCCCTGGTTAATGCTTTACAGAAATGTCATGCAGCTGAAATGCAGCAGACTCTTAAGCAGCCTAGTAAGGTTAGGGTGCGTGGTGGGAGGGCCTGCCGCATTCCAGGAGGTGTAATGAAGATTGTGCCTACCACATGCTGTGATAAATACTCAGGCACTACAGTCTTGTTTGAACCATCTGAATCTGGCTTACCAGCGGGTTTGTTAGCATCCCCTGCTTTAGTTCGGGTTATCCGGGGGACTGCTTATGTCCCAGTGGTAAATGTGGGCCACACAGATGTTTTACTTTACCCTCGCACCACTGTGGGAACTTTAAATAGTGTTGGTGTGGTGAGTCTTCCAGAAGGTGTAACTGAAGTCCCATTATTTGTAAATATGTCTTCCCAAACAGCTGCTGCCTCAGATGGGATTGAGGCAATTGATTTATCATCTTTGCCTGTGGAGGAACAGGGTCGGGTGCGAGCACTGTTGGGTAAATACACTTCCTTGTTTGCAACTAACGATCAGGATTTGGGTTGCAGCAATCTCGTTAGCCATGACATTCCCCTTCTTGATGATACTCCTGTTCGGCAACGTTACCGTCGAATTCCTCCATCAGAGTATGAAATTGTGAAGGACCACATAAATCAGCTTTTGGCAGCAAATGTCATTAGGGAAAGCTATAGCCCCTATGCATCACCAATTGTGCTTGTACGCAAAAAGGATGGCAGCATTAGGCTCTGTGTTGATTATCATCAGCTTAACAGCAAGACACTGAAGGACGCTTTTCCACTCCCTCGCATTGAAGAGTCCCTTGATGCTTTGACAGGGGCACAGTGGTTTTCCACTATGGACTTGGCCAGTAGTTACAATCAGGTTCCTGTCACGGCAAGTGATCGCCATAAAACCGCATTTTGTACACCTTTTGGCCTTTTCGAGTGGAATCGCATGCCTTTTGGCCTATGCAACGCCCCGAGCACATTCCAACGCTTGATGCAGCGCATTTTTGGTGACCAGCAATGCCAATCCCTCTTATTGTATTTAGATGACATTGTTGTGTTTTCATCCTCTATACAGCAACATCTTGAGAGGCTGGATGTGGTGTTGGGACGGCTGCAAAAGGAGGGCCTTAAAGCCAAGTTGAGTAAATGCCGTTTTCAGCAGGAGGTGCACTACCTGGGCCATGTAATTTCTGACAAGGGAGTAGCCACTGACCCGGCTAAAATCGAGGTCGTAGCAAATTGGCCTGTACCCACCACGGCCACCGAGTTGCGTTCCTTTTTGGGATTCGCTAGCTACTACCGCAGGTTTGTAGAAGGTTTTGCTAAGATGGCTGCCCCCTTGCATCGTAGAGCAGCAGAGCTAAAAAAGGTCTAAAAAGAGTGCTGCCCAGATTATTGTTGGAGCCTGGACTGAGGAGTGCCAACAGTTTTGAGGCTATAAAAACCAAGCTCACTTCTACTCCAGTCCTTGCTTATGCAGATTTTTCCCTCCCTTTCATTCTAGAGGTGGACGCAAGCCACACTGGGTTGGGAGCGGTCTTGTCACAAGAACAAGATGGGAAGATAAGACCCATTGCTTCTGCTAGCCGCGGGTTAAGACCTAACGAGCGAAATATGTCAAATTACAGCTCAATGAAATTGGAGCTGTTGGGCCTTAAATGGGCAATGACAGAAAAAATTTAGAGACTACCTTTTGGGCCACAGGTGTATTGTCTACACAGACAATAATCCTCTGAGCCATTTGGACTCAGCTAAGCTTGGAGCAGTGGAGCAGCGCTGGGCAGCCCAGCTTGCTTCCTTTAACTTCGAGTTAAGATATAGGTCGGCTAAGTCCAATCAAAATGCTGACGCTTTATCTCGCTGGCCTCGGCCGGCTCCCCCTGAAGTGACTTCTTTAGTTTCAGGTACTCTTGTACCTCAGCCATTACAGCAAGCTGTGCAGAGTGAGCAAACGCAAGCCACCCAGTCCTCTATAACTGTCTTTCCCTCTATTGCCCCCGGTGATCTCCATGTCCTTCAGCAGGCTGATCCGGTCCTTCAAGAAGTTCTTTCCTTTTGGAAACGAAAAGAGCGGCCAAATCGTACCGAGCGGCAAGGGCTTTCACAATCTGCCCTTGCATTGCTCAGCCAGTGGGATCGCCTGACTGAGTTGGAGGGTCTAATGTATCGGCGGGTGTATCGACCAGATGGCGGTGGGGTAGTATACCAACTCCTCCTGCCGCAGGCCCTAACCAAGGACATCCTGACTCAGGTCCATCAGGAGCATGGACACCAGGGAGTGGATCGGACTTTAGCTCTGCTACGGTCTTGCTGCTATTGGCCAGGTATGTCACGAGAGGTAACAGACTGGTGTAAAAGCTGTGAGCGGTGCCAGGTGGCCAAGGATAGTCAGCCACCTGCTCGTGGCTTCTTGGGGCATTTGCTTGCATCAAAACCAAATGAAATTTTGGCAATGGATTTTACTTTGTTAGAGCCAACTCCATCTGGGCTAGAAAATGTACTGGTACTGACTGACGTTTGTTCTAAATATACATTAGCTGTCCCAACTAGGGATCAGCGCGCTTCTACTGTAGCGCAGGTCCTGGTCACTGAATGGTTTTTAAAATTTGGAGTACCAGCACGCATCCATTCAGACCAGGGCCGCAACTTTGAAAGCACTTTGATCCAACAGCTTTGCAGTCTGTACGGCATTATTAAATCTCGTACCACGCCTTACCATCCAGCTGGTAATGGGCAATGTGAACGTTTTAACAGGACGCTTCACAATCTGTTGAGAACTTTGCCCACATCCCGGAAACGAGACTGGACTGCGTGTTTGCCCCAGTTGCTTTATGCATATAACACCACCCCTCATCAATCAACTGGTGAGTCACCATTTTTCTTGATATTTGGTCAATAACCACGTCTTCCAGTTGATTTCTTGCTGGGAAGAGTTCAAAACCCAGTTGCCGGAACTGTTCATGAGTGGGTCAAAGAACACCAGACCCGCCTACAAATCGCATTTGAGGGTGCTAGAGAGAAACTGAGGACTTCTGCAGGACGCAGAAAAGCTAATCACGATAAAAGCATCAAAGAAGCTCCACTTAAGGAGGGCCAGCTTGTGTTACTCCGAAATCTGGGGAGTAAAGGTCATCAGAAAACTCAGGATTTGTGGAGTTCAGTGAAACATATAGTAATCCAAGTCCCAAGTGAGGGTGGGGTAGTGTACTCAGTGGCACCTGTTCATGACCAGACCAGGGTAAGAAGGGTACATCGCTCATTGTTAAAGATTCTGATTGATGCAGAAACACCTGCTCCAGTTTCTGTTGAAGTTGCGTCTCCTGAGCATTATTCCATTTCAGAAGGAGAGCTGTCATTTGAGGGTAATTTGTTCTTGAGGCCATGGCCTCAGGAGCAGGTAACATCTGCCCCACCTGCTGCTGTGCCTTCTGGTGTTGTTCCTAGGGCTTCAGGACCTGCTGTGGCTCCTTCTGGCGTGACCACAAATCAACCTACCTCATTACTAGTTGCAGAGCCTGGTCCTAGCGAGGTGTCAGTGCGTAAATCGGTACGATCAACTGCTGGCCAGCATCATAATCTCCATCATCTTCCAAGGCCAGCACTGAGAGAAATGCCATCATCTAGTACTATATCTGCTGTATTTCGACCTTGGTGTTAAGTTAGACCATCGTCGGGACGTCGATGCAGTTTGGGGGGGTGGAATGTGGCAGTATGCCCTGCTGGCCCTGAACGCACCATACAGGTGCCTGAATCTAATTGGTTGTGGTGCTGTCTGTATATAAAGGGCCCTCCATCACCTGGCAGACATGTCTGTCTTCTGGTTCAGACCTCGGCGTTTGCTGGTGCTGCATGCCAGCTGCATACAAATGCACGCATGAAAGACTGACATTTATCTCAGAGAAATTCTTCCTGTGGTAAGAAGCTTCCCACACTCTTAATGTTTGCTTAGCTTAGCTTTAGCTCAGCTTTACCTGTGTATCCAGGTGGCCAGTACACTGTTTGATTCCCCTCCCTGCCTGAGGCACTACACAGAGCTCAGGGGTAAGTGAAAAGCTTATTTTCACTACATGTTCAGATTCCATTTTTGACATCTACTTTTGATAGACGCTGCTGTTTGTCCCTGGCTGGCTGTTTGCCAGACTGTTACTCCGAGCTGCCGCTCGCCTGCTACCTTGGGTATCCATCGTCTGCTGACTACCAGTCAACCTGGTTGGCGTAAAGCTGGCTCCTGGCCCTCGTCCACTGTGGCTGATTTGGGCTGGTTTGCGACCAGCTCTACTGATTCTTCTGGTGCTTCTCTGGGTGGCGTGAGCTGTGGTGTGGCCGTGTGCCCCAAGACGGATTCTAAACTGTAACTGCTGCTTGAGTTGTTGTGGACTAAACTGTATCATTTAATGCATGTCATTTGAGTGTCCATTGTATTTTTGCCAGGAACAGCCAGCTCGTGGTGTTGGCGGTGGACTTTCCGGGTGGTGGTACTTTTTGGTTTGCTGCATGATTTTCTTTAATTTTTGTTAGCTGTGTTTCTTTTGTACGCCACTACCCTGATTTGCACTGCCACCTAGAGTGAGCCAAACTGTCATTTTACTGTGTGATTGGTTTTAATGTATGTTTTATCAAACTGAACCCAAAGCAATTGTGCGATAAATAAAATTATTGAATTGGGTGAGATTGTCTCAAGCCTCATCTGTAGCGGGCCTGTGTGCCTTAAAGGTGACTTAAAGAAGAATGAATTGCAACTGTATAATTGTTAAATTGGTTTTCATTAATTCAAGTTGCCCATTTGTAAAACACTGGTACCGCCACATTTTGGTGTTGTTGACAGGATTGAGGCTGAGACTCTTTCACTGTTATTATTCTGTGATCTTTATGCTCAAGCAGTATTTTTTTGTGTGCCAAGGACAAACAGCAGTGGTTCATTTATTTTCTTGAGCTGGTCATTTGTAGTAATGGAGGAAGAGCTACTGGAATTGAAGACCCTGGTCGCTCAATTAAAGGCTGACAATGAGAGACTGCGTGCAGAGCGTTCACCTTCCACATCTAGCTCCAGTGCTGGGCCGTCTTCAGCTCCTGCACCACCCGCTGCCCAAGTAACGGACAGGTTAGTGTTTGTTCCCCGCGATCGTAAGTGTCCTATGTTTAGGGGACGGATGGGGATTAGTGTAAGCGAGTGGGTGGAGGAGGTACAGGCGTGTATACGGGCACGAAATTTGTCAGTAGCAGATCAGGCCTTCTTTTTGTATGACCATTTAGAAGGCGAGGCTAGGGATGAGATTAAATATCGTTCTAGTCAGGAACGAGGGGATCCAGCTACAATAATTTCTATCCTCAAGGAGCTTTATGGATGTAATGAGTCACATGTTGCATTGCAGGAGGCCTTTTTCTCCAGAAAGCAATTAGAGGGGGAAACATTGCAAGAGTTCTCCCTTGCTTTGAGCCTAATGGAGAAAGTAAAAGCACAGGCACCTAGGGACATGCCTAATGCTGAAGTTCTCTTGCGTGACCAGTTCAGGGAATATGTTCTTGATGGTGCGCTCCGTCGTGCGTTAAAACTGTATGTTCGTCTGAAACCGGCAGCAACCCCCTGCTTGATGTCAGAGGTGAGGCAATGAGGTGGGAATTAGAGGGTTTGCCAGCTAGTATGCGAGGCCGGAGTAATTCTTTGCCTTTAGCGCCCAGTTTTCAGTTTGCTGTGCATGGTGGTTCACCAGTTACTACTAGCCCCACTAACAGAGAAATTAATGAGTTAAAAGAGCTTTTAAAACAGCAACAGGAGCAGCTTACTCAAAGCATTACCCTCCTTCAAATTGCACAAGAGCGCAGTCGCTCTCCACGTCACGGTCCTATTATATGTCGACGGTGCCAACAGCCCGGACATATTGCTAGGGAGTGTGGGGGGCCACATGTTGCCTTCCGTCAGCCATCTTTGTCAGGGTCACGTCAGGGGGGCCGGCTTTCGGAAAACTAGTGCCCACCGCGTTGCAGAGCCACAGCTCGGGTGGGGCATCCATAGGCTCAACTAATGGTTTGTGTTCAGCAGATGCACCTACATTAATTGCTTCTTGCCCACATATCGAAGTGGACATGGCTGGAGTAAAGGTGCCTTGCCTGGTTGACACGGGTTCAATGGTGTCCACTATTACAGAGAGCTTCTTTATTGAATTCTTTGAGCCCTGGGGTGAAGAGCGTTTGAGAGCTTGCCACTGGCTACAGCTAAAAGCAGCAAACGGTCTCCCTATTCCTTACATTGGCTATTTGGAAGTATCTATTGAACTATGTGGCAAGTTGATGCCCCACTGTGGGGTGTTGGTGGTGAGAAACCCTCCTGATGGTGGTTCAGCTTCTGTTCCTGGTGTGTTGGGGATGAACGTTATAAATAAGTGTTACCAAGAGCTATTTGGACAGCATGGTAATGCTGTTTAGTACAACTCCTGTTGTGGCATCTCCCAAACCCCTGGTTAATGCTTTACAGAAATGTCATGCAGCTGAAATGCAGCAGACTCTTAAGCAGCCTAGTAAGGTTAGGGTGCGTGGTGGGAGGGCCTGCCGCATTCCAGGAGGTGTAATGAAGATTGTGCCTACCACATGCTGTGATAAATACTCAGGCACTACAGTCTTGTTTGAACCATCTGAATCTGGCTTACCAGCGGGTTTGTTAGCATCCCCTGCTTTAGTTCGGGTTATCCGGGGGACTGCTTATGTCCCAGTGGTAAATGTGGGCCACACAGATGTTTTACTTTACCCTCGCACCACTGTGGGAACTTTAAATAGTGTTGGTGTGGTGAGTCTTCCAGAAGGTGTAACTGAAGTCCCATTATTTGTAAATATGTCTTCCCAAACAGCTGCTGCCTCAGATGGGATTGAGGCAATTGATTTATCATCTTTGCCTGTGGAGGAACAGGGTCGGGTGCGAGCACTGTTGGGTAAATACACTTCCGTGTTTGCAACTAACGATCAGAATTTGGGTTGCAGCAATCTCGTTAGCCATGACATTCCCCTTCTTGATGATACTCCTGTTCGGCAACGTTACCGTTGAATTCCTCCATCAGAGTATGAAATTGTGAAGGACCACATAAATCAGCTTTTGGCAGCAAATGTCATTAGGGAAAGCTATAGCCCCTATGCATCACCAATTGTGCTTGTACGCAAAAAGGATGGCAGCATTAGGCTCTGTGTTGATTATCATCAGCTTAACAGCAAGACACTGAAGGACGCTTTTCCACTCCCTCGCATTGAAGAGTCCCTTGATGCTTTGACAGGGGCACGGTGGTTTTCCACTATGGACTTGGCCAGTGGTTACAATCAGGTTCCTGTCATGGCAAGTGATCGCCATAAAACCGCATTTTGTACACCTTTTGGCCTTTTCGAGTGGAATCGCATGCCTTTTGGCCTATGCAACGCCCCGAGCACATTCCAACGCTTGATGCAGCGCATTTTTGGTGACCAGCAATGCCAATCCCTCTTACTGTATTTAGATGACATTGTTGTGTTTTCATCCTCTATACAGCAACATCTTGAGAGGCTGGATGTGGTGTTGGGACGGCTGCAAAAGGAGGGCCTTAAAGCCAAGTTGAGTAAATGCCGTTTTCAGCAGGAGGTGCACTACCTGGGCCATGTAATTTCTGACAAGGGAGTAGCCACTGACCCGGCTAAAATCGAGGTCGTAGCAAATTGGCCTGTACCCACCACGGCCACCGAGTTGCGTTCCTTTTTGGGATTCGCTAGCTACTACCGCAGGTTTGTAGAAGGTTTTGCTAAGATGGCTGCCCCCTTGCATCGTAGAGCAGCAGAGCTAAAAAGGGTCTAAAAAGAGTGCTGCCCAGATTATTGTTGGAGCCTGGACTGAGGAGTGCCAACAGAGTTTTGAGGCTATAAAAACCAAGCTCACTTCTACTCCAGTCCTTGCTTATGCAGATTTTTCCCTCCCTTTCATTCTAGAGGTGGACGCAAGCCACACTGGGTTGGGAGCGGTCTTGTCACAAGAACAAGATGGGAAGATAAGACCCATTGCTTCTGCTAGCCGCGGGTTAAGACCTAACGAGCGAAATATGTCAAATTACAGCTCAATGAAATTGGAGCTGTTGGGCCTTAAATGGGCAATGACAGAAAAAATTTAGAGACTACCTTTTGGGCCACAGGTGTATTGTCTACACAGACAATAATCCTCTGAGCCATTTGGACTCAGCTAAGCTTGGAGCAGTGGAGCAGCGCTGGGCAGCCCAGCTTGCTTCCTTTAACTTCGAGTTAAGATATAGGTCGGCTAAGTCCAATCAAAATGCAGACGCTTTATCTCGCTGGCCTCGGCCGGCTCCCCCTGAAGTGACTTCTTTAGTTTCAGGTACTCTTGTACCTCAGCCATTACAGCAAGCTGTGCCGAGTGAGCAAACGCAAGCCACCCAGTCCTCTATAACTGTCTTTCCCTCTATTGCCCCCGGTGATCTCCATGTCCTTCAGCAGGCTGATCCGGTCCTTCAAGAAGTTCTTTCCTTTTGGAAACGAAAAGAGCGGCCAAATCGTACCGAGCGGCAAGGGCTTTCACGATCTGCCCTTGCATTGCTCAGCCAGTGGGATCGCCTGACTGAGTTGGAGGGTCTAATGTATCGGCGGGTGTATCGACCAGATGGCGGTGGGGTAGTATACCAACTCCTCCTGCTGCAGGCCCTAACCAAGGACATCCTGACTCAGGTCCATCAGGAGCATGGACACCAGGGAGTGGATCGGACTTTAGCTCTGCTACGGTCTTGCTGCTATTGGCCAGGTATGTCACGAGAGGTAACAGACTGGTGTAAAAGCTGTGAGCGGTGCCAGGTGGCCAAGGATAGTCAGCCAACTGCTCGAGGCTTCTTGGGGCATTTTCTTGCATCAAAACCAAATGAAATTTTGGCAATGGATTTTACTTTGTTAGAGCCAACTCCATCTGGGCTAGAAAATGTACTGGTACTGACTGACGTTTGTTCTAAATATACATTAGCTGTCCCAACTAGGGATCAGCGCGCTTCTACTGTAGCGCAGGTCCTGGTCACTGAATGGTTTGCAAAATTTGGAGTACCAGCACGCATCCATTCAGACCAGGGCCGCAACTTTGAAAGCACTTTGATCCAACAGCTTTGCAGTCTGTACGGCATTATTAAATCTCGTACCACGCCTTACCATCCAGCTGGTAATGGGCAATGTGAACGTTTTAACAGGACGCTTCACAATCTGTTGAACTTTGCCCACATCCCGGAAACGAGACTGGACTGCGTGTTTGCCCCAGTTTCTTTATGCATATAACACTACCCCTCATCAATCAACTGGTGAGTCACCATTTTTCTTGATATTTGGTCAAGAACCACGTCTTCCAGTTGATTTCTTGCTGGGAAGAGTTCAAAACCCAGTTGCCGGAACTGTTCATGAGTGGGTCAAAGAACACCAGACCCGCCTACAAATCGCATTTGAGGGTGCTAGAGAGAAACTGAGGACTTCTGCAGGACGCAGAAAAGCTAATCACGATAAAAGCATCAAAGAAGCTCCACTTAAGGAGGGCCAGCTTGTGTTACTCCGAAATCTGGGGAGTAAAGGTCATCAGAAAACTCAGGATTTGTGGAGTTCAGTGAAACATATAGTAATCCAAGTCCCAAGTGAGGGTGGGGTAGTGTATTCAGTGGCACCTGTTCATGACCAGACCAGGGTAAGAAGGGTACATCGCTCTTTGTTAAAGATTCTGATTGATGCAGAAACACCTGCTCCAGTTTCTGTTGAAGTTGCGTCTCCTGAGCATTATTCCATTTCAGAAGGAGAGCTGTCATTTGAGGGTAATTTGTTCTTGAGGCCATGGCCTCGGGAGCAGGTAACATCTGCCCCACCTGCTGCTGTGCCTTCTGGTGTTGTTCCTAGGGCTTCAGGACCTGCTGTGGCTCCTTCTGGCGTGACCACAAATCAACCTACCTCATTACTAGTTGCAGAGCCTGGTCCCAGCGAGTTGTCGGTGCGTAAATCGGTACTATCAACTGCTGGCCAGCATCATAATCTCCATCATCTTCCAAGGCCAGCACTGAGAGAAATGCCATCATTTAGTACCATATCTGCTGTATTTCGACCTTGGTGTTAAGTTAGACCATCGTCGGGACGTCGATGCAGTTTGGGGGGGTGGAATGTGGCAGTATGCCCTGCTGGCCCTGAACGCACCATACAGGTGCCTGAATCTAATTGGTTGTGGTGCTGTCTGTATATAAAGGGCCCTCCATCACCTGGCAGACATGTCTGTCTTCTGGTTCAGACCTCGGCGTTTGCTGGTGCTGCATGCCAGCTGCATACAACTGCACGCATGAAAGACTGACATTTATCTCAGAGAAATTCTTCCTGTGGTAAGAAGCTTCACACACTCTTAATGTTTGCTTAGCTTAGCTTTAGCTCAGCTTTACCTGTGTATCCAGGTGGCCAGTACACTGTTTGATTCCCCTCCCTGCCTGAGGCACTACACAGAGCTCAGGGGTAAGTGAAAAGCTTATTTTCACTACATGTTCAGATTCCATTTTTGACATCTACTTTTGATAGACGCTGCTGTTTGTCCTTGGCTGGCTGTTTGCCAGACTGTTACTCCGAGCTGCCGCTCGCCTGCTACCTTGGGTATCCATCGTCTGCTGACTACCAGTCAACCTGGTTGGCGTAAAGCTGGCTCCTGGCCCTCGTCCACTGTGGCTGATTTGGGCTGGTTTGCGACCAGCTCTACTGATTCTTCTGGTGCTTCTCTGGGTGGCGTGAGCTGTGGTGTGGCCGTGTGCCCCAAGACGGATTCTAAACTGTAACTGCTGCTTGAGTTGTTGTGGACTAAACTGTATCATTTAATGCATGTCATTTGAGTGTCCATTGTATTTTTGCCAGGAACAGCCAGCTCGTGGTGTTGGCGGTGGACTTTCCGGGTGGTGGTACTTTTTGGTTTGCTGCATGATTTTCTTTAATTTTTGTTTGCTGTGTTTCTTTTGTACGCCACTACCCTGATTTGCACTGCCACCTAGAGTGAGCCAAACTGTCATTTTACTGTGATTGGTTTTAATGTATGTTTTATCAAACTGAACCCAAAGCAATTGTGCGATAAATAAAATTATTGAATTGGGTGAGATTGTCTCAAGCCTAATCTGTAGGGGGCCTGTGTGCCTTAAAGGTGACTTAAAGAATGAATTAATTGCAACTGTATAATTGTTAAATTGGTTTTCATTAATTCAAGTTGCCCATTTGTAAAACACTGGTACCGCCACACTGGGACTAAAATGCTTACTGCCCGAGCCAAGACTGAAACCTCATCACCATCCAACTAAATCGTTTTGTCCATGCTGAGGAACAAGAAAAGGACTTAAGAAGTTTTGGGAGGAACACGCAGCTGCCTGAGAGCCCTGACCTGACCACTTGTGCACAAATAGATTCATGTCTGCCACATGCTCAGAATGGCATGACGGCTTTTTGGAACCTAAAACAGGCCTAGCTCATATAGTTGAACCCTAAATTGTAGATAAAATGCTGGGACTGTGGTCTTAAGTGATTAATCCCTAATTACGAATTATTCATGCTGATTGATGCTAAGATGTTTCCATTGAGGTTTGTCCGGCCCATTTCTTGGAACTGTTTTCGTTGTGATGAGCCTTTGGGGCACACCAACAGGGGGGGCTAACGGACAACTGGACTGTTTTTTTTATGAGCTGGTGAAACACCCTGAGCTGGGTCCACTCGGGGTGTTTCACCGCCAGCAGGGTCGGTAACCTCTAACAGCCATTTAGAGCCCAGTTAGTCTGACATCTATGGTTCTGGGTTGTGGGGGAGCCGGAGAACCCACACTTAAACGCTTTTCTTCTTCTTTAACTTTGTTTTTCCATCCATCCATCGTCTTATCTCATGCGGGGTCGGGTCGTGGGAGTAGCAGCTTCAGTAGGGAGGCCCAGACGTCCCTCTCCCCGGCCACTTGGGCCAGCTCCTCAGGAGGAATCCCAAGGCGTTCCCAGGCCAGCAGAGAGACATAGTCCCTCCAGCGTGTCCTGGGCCTCCTCCCGGTGGGACGTTTCCGGAACACCTCACCAGGGAGGCGTCCAGGAGGCAGATTGGTGCGGAGTCTGCTGTGAAGGTTACATGTCTATGAAGGTTATAGTTGTTTGTTTGCATGTTTTTTCTAGCCATTTGTTTAGCATCAGAACTCTGGAAAAAAATCTTTCAATACTTCTGAATTTCTCTGGAATGCGTCACCCAGGGCTTCAGCTTGTATTATGAGTTTTTCCTAGGTCGGGCGTTCTTTCAAGATCCTTGGAAGGATGTCTGATACACCAGACACTAGGCCACAGTTTGAATCGTTATAAATCAGCACCTCTGTGTGTTTCTTGTTACAGAAATGTTTAATCCCACTTACAGATCCATTGCATAATATCAGGGTCCATGGCCCCGTGGCATGTCTTTTCTCTGGTAGCTTAGTGTTGACATACCTCTGATTGGTGACATGATCCTCCTGGGTCACATTTTGGAGCGGAGCGAATCTGTTTAGTAACAGAATTCCAACATTTCCAGCAGGCTTACTCCTATCATTTGTTGTGAGAACAGCCCGCTGTTGTTTCACTTCTATAACAGCTATCTTCTGTAGAAGCGTGTATAAGTCCACTGTGGTGAGGGTAGGCATTTTCCAAAATCAAAAATAAATAAAAGAAAATAAATAAAATAACTAATCAGATAGAGACATAAAAATATTAAAAAATTCAAAAATGTAAAAAGGCAAGACAATGCAAAACAACAGGAAGCAGAGAAAAAAGCGTCCGAGTTTGCAGAGAGGCCGAGTGAAAGTCGTGATAATTGTTCTGGTCCGGCCAGGCTGCTGACGTGCAGCCTCATCTATTTTTTTCCACTCCTCTAGGTCTCTCTTCATGATTTTGGTCCAAATACACTCCGTATCTGAATCAGTGTCGTAAGAACTATCTGAAGAGTATTCGTCTGGAACGTTGATTCCGATCCCACCAGACTGCCTGTCCAAACTGATTCTGGAAGAACTTTTAACTTTACTCCGGTTTTTGTCTGAAAGCCTGGTTCTGGTCCGGTCAGGCTGATGATCTGCAGCGGTTCTGGAAGAACCTTTAACTTTACTCCGGTTTTCGTCTGAAAGCCTGGTTCTGGTCCGGCCAGGCTGCTGATCTGCAGCGGTTCTGGAAGAACTTTCAATGTTACTCTGGTTTTCGTCTGAAAGCCTGGTTCTGGTCCGGTCAGGCTCCTGATCTTCATCGGTTCTGGAAGAACTTTCAATGTTACTCTGGATTTCGTCTGCAAGCCAGACTTGAATCCAGTCAGGCTCCTGATCTTCATCGGTTCTGGAAGAACTTTCAATGTTACTCTGGTTTTCGTCTGAAAGCCTGGTTCTGGTCCGGCCAGGCTGCTGATCTGCAGCGGTTCTGGAAGAACTTTCAATGTTACTCAGGTTTTCATCTGAAAGCCTGGTTCTGGTCCGGTCAGGCTCCTGATCTTCATCGGTTCTGGAAGAACTTTCAATGTTACTCTGGATTTCGTCTGCAAGCCAGACTTGAATCCAGTCAGGCTCCTGATCTTCATCGGTTCTGGAAGAACTTTCAATGTTACTCTGGTTTTCGTCTGAAAGCCTGGTTCTGGTCCGGCCAGGCTGCTGATCTGCAGCGGTTCTGGAAGAACTTTCAATGTTACTCAGGTTTTCATCTGAAAGCCTGGTTCTGGTCCGGTCAGGCTCCTGATCTTCATCGGTTCTGGAAGAACTTTCAATGTTACTCTGGTTTTCGTCTGAAAGCCTGGTTCTGGTCTGGTCAGGCTGCTGATCTGCAGCGGTTCTGGAAGAACTTTCAATGTTACTCTGGTTTTGCTTGGTTTCTGTGGGGTTTCCACTAGTTTCTCTTAATCCACACCTTCTCCCAGACCCAGAAGGTTGCAGAGGTTCTGCAGCAGGCTGAGAAATGTGGACCTTCTGTCTGCTCGAAGAAGACAAGCCAACAGCTGGATGTTCTGATCGGATCGGAGGTGAAACTGGTTCCTCTCCAGGAAACTGGGACGTCTCTGAATCAGAACCAACAATATCTCTGGTAGTCTCAGTGGAGGCTTGGAGATCACTGCTAGAGGTTCTGAACGGCAGGTTCTGAGAATATAGGTCCAGTCTGTGGAGGATTGAAGGGTTTGGTTCTGGTGCTTCAATCAGATTCAGACCTGCTCTTTGGTGCAGATTTCTGAGTCCTTCAAACCTGGGTCCAGTTCTGGGAGGCTGCTGGGTCTCTACAGCAGCCGCTTGGGTTTCTGGCCCGGTTCCTCTGTTGCGTCTCATCGTTTGGAACCGGGGATTATCGTGACAGAAACAGGTCCAACCTTTTGTACACCACCAGCAATCGGCCGGATCATCAGGAAAACTAATGTCCATATCTTTGGCGGTCTCGTACAATGAGCGGTACATGGTGAGCGGCTTCTTCTAGACGGGTCTGCGAGTTGAAATGAAACGGTCGTGTGATGGAACGGAACTTATTGTGGATCACGACCTGTGATGTCACAGCTGAACAAAGCAACAGGAGAACACGGCCTGTGATGTCAAAGCTGACCAAAGCAGGCGGATGTTACCTAGCAACAGGGGAAAGGTTCCGCTCATTTACTTCTCTGGGCGACCTTATCCTGTTTCTGCATGGTTTGGCTCCGTTGATGCAGATGGTTTAAGATTTAGTCGGGTCAGAACCGGTTGTGGGCCACGTGGGCGGTTACCTAACCCTAACCATAAATTAATTTAATAATAATAATCTAATGATCCATCTCACGTTATGGAGTTACTAAAATCAATGATCTTTTCAATAATATTTGAATTTAGTGAACATGACTTTTGAGACAAACTCCGACAGCCACATTATTTACTTCCTGGTTCTGTTCAGTGAATTCAGTCCTGCAGATCATAGGAACATCTTCTCCAAGATTTTAAACATGAAAGGCAGAAATTTTTTTGGGGAAAAACATTGTAGCTCCAACTTTGTTCCTGTTTCCGTATTAAAATGATCTGGGTCTCTGATTCCTATTAACCCTGGCCAACCAGATCGGTGTAGAACTCTCCTTTCTGCACATTATCCATCTTTTTCTGCTCCCATTGAATCTGTTAGGGGACAGGAGGGAGGTTCAGCAGAACTCTCTGAGCTGATTGGGCAACACCTAATGCCCGCCTACCAAAGGCTTCTTCAGCCAATCGCAGTTATCAGATGAAATGGTTAGAAGCAGGCGCCATGAGAAACCACAGCGAGGTCAGCTAGTCAAGACACTTCTTCCTGTATTTCTAGAGATTAAATCATAGATGTGAGAGCAGCAGCTACGCATGCTTCCTGCTGTGCTGCCATGTTGGTTCAGATGTGGGCTCAACCGCTCTTGTTTTCATCACAGCTGGTATGTCCCGCCTTAAACCATAATACTGTAACGTGATTGGCTCAAACTGTTTGAATTTGGAGCGATACAAGATGGTTTCTGGTGTGTTTGGCTGTAATGGACCCTGCTGAAACTCTGGGGAAAAGAATGTTTCCTCCTAAACTAGACAAGAGAATATTCAGTCTTTGGTTCAGCTCTCAGGGCAAAAGCAGAACTAAACTGTTTTTGTTGTCTTTTGCAGGTCCGTATAGGTTTGGAGGATTAGGTTGATATTTTAGTCTTTTACAGTTCAGGTTTAAGTGTGGAGGTTTTAAAAGGAATTTATTTAAATAATTAATTTTAAAATGGCTCCCAATCCAAATATTGTTTGTTTCCCAAACCAAACATCCAGAAATGTCTAAATATCCACAAAGGGAATAAAAGTTGGTATTCTTCAGATCGTAGGTTACCAGCCTTTGAAACTGAGGACTCTTCCTTTAGTTTTAAAGGCTTGACCCCAGGTGAAGGGTCTGCTAAGTCCAGCAGTCAAGTCCTGCTGCAAAAGGCATAAAAATCAAGAAGTGTAGACAAACTTAATAATCTTTCTATTCATTACATCTATATGAGCTGTGTGTGTATGACTTATCTAATTCTCTGATTTCGTCACTAGCTTGTAGTCCAGGACCCGATCATCAGTTTAATTAGTTCTGTCTCAGTCTACATTCAATAGAATCACAAATTTCACACATTCCAACGCTGTAATTATCATTTTCATTATCCTTCTGCTTTTCTGAGGAATTCTGATTCTGAATTTTTTCTCTTGGTAACCACAGGTTTACAGTGGGAGTGAAATGAGTCTGGCTGCTGTTATCATGGAAAATACAGGTGAGCAGGAAGGTGAGGCGCAGGGAGCCAGGTTCTCAAAGAGTCAGAGAACAGGAAATAATGGAGAATTAACCTTTTCTTGTTATACATTAGCAGCTATTAGCAGCTATTTGTTCCCTTATTCAGACGATGACAATAACTTTCATACTTCTTGGTCTAGTTTGTGTTTTGTTCAGACTGGATGTGTGTGTGTTTTACAGCACATCTTTCCAGAACTGCTGAGATCATGACTGTTGTCCAGTCTCCATGTGGAATAAAATCAGTCTGTAAGTTGGAAACAACATGAACCACTTTTACAGGGGCCTAGGGACTCCTCTCCCAGCATGGACCACTGTTTAAAAGCCCTGGTCACCCTACAATCGCTCTCTTTTTCCCGCTGCTAAGTTGGAGCAGCGTTGGGGAGAACACTCATCTTCCTCTGTGGAGGATCTGACTGGAGTTCAGAGAACCACAACATGTGCAGACAGAGTCTAAGCTAAGTGCATCCTGGCCCTTTTCCAACATCTGAACTTAAGCAATGGAAACCTGCTCTTTGTAAAGTTCCTTAGCTGCTGCAGGAGAAAGGCTCATCTGAGAAATCGCTCCTTCCAGCTTCTGCAGAGACGAGGCTGAAGGGAGGGTTCCACTGGTTCCCATTGACAGTGCACCACATGGCTCTGGATGGCCTCACCATATTAATATTTATGGGGTTTTAGGTCCCTTTTAAATTCCATCTTTAATTAGTTTCTTTTTATGTCCGTTGAGAAGAAATTTTAGGCTTAATATCATTTCTTTGTTTGTTTTTTGTACTTCTTTAACTTCCTATTTTTACCATTTGTCATTGGTTGTCTGTTGTTGATTGTCTTTAAGCACATTTACGGACCCGTTCAGCACTTTGGTCTTCTTGGGTGTTCAGGAAATAAAAGTGTTGGATTGATTCATCAATTGACGGTTCTCTGATCAAACCTTTTGAAGCACCTGTTGCAGGAAACAAAGAACATCTCCAGCTCCATTCGGTTGCATGAGAGACGTCTGTGCAGCCACTTTCACATCTCTCCAGCAATGTTCAGTGGGAGCTGCTGCCTTGTTCTGCTAATTTACTCCATCCAGCCTCCTAGGTGTGTTCTGTGTTGTTCAGCCTGTTGTGGAGACAGGTGTATAACTGAACGAGCTGCTTTACCAGATTTAAAGTCAGGTTTAATCCTGGATTGTGTGAAATAAATTCCAGAAGAAATGTGACTTATAGTCAGGTACGACGTATTTATCTTATTTTCCTCTTCGTTCTTTGACTGACGTGACACATGTTCTGAAAAACATCTCCTCAGGGACCTGGCCCTCCTGCATTCACCTGTCTGCCCTCCATGGGTGGAATATCTATAAATCCTCCTATGTCATCGTAGCTTTTCTCCAAGCCTTGAATAAGCCACAGCTTCTGAAAATCTGCAGGTCCAAAGGGATTTGGAGGAGGTGAATAGGTGAGAAATCAGTTTTAAATCAGTTTCTCCTGTAGAAAACCCCTGTTATTATCTTCAGCTGTCATTTTATGCATTCTGTTAAATAATACTGTATATTCTTCAGTGATGGTAACAAGGCATTACTTGTTTGTATCTTTAATACTTTATCCGTTGGTTCTACTGTTCCTTTTAAATCTCTTTGCATGTTGAAGCAGACTGAGGATGTATCGTTCTCTCCCTTTTCTCTCCTCTTTCTCTTTCACATATTTCCTTTGTTTCAGTCTCCATGTAACATGAAATATTCCCTGTATAAATTATAATAAAGCTTCTTGCATGTATAAATCAAGCGGAGCTCTATGGTGAAAGCAGTAAGACTCCACTTGTGAAGGTAAAATATGTTGGGCTCTTTTTGGCAGCTCTCTGCTTCCTCATTCATTGTTAAACGCTGACATAAAACTGTTAGCTACACTTCAATGTGAGAAGGCCGGCTGTGGCCACAAGAAGGAACGCTCCCTGGCTTCTTTTTACACAGAAACAGCTGCACCACTGTCTTTGTACATTTCTAACCTAACTGCAGAGAAAAGTGCTGCTCCTGACCTTCATGTGACTTCCTGCTGCCTTCAGGTCTGTTTGCCTGGACAGAAATGGGTAAAAGGTTTTTGCTTATTCAGCAACTTTTACAGTGAATTGAATATGTTGTAGAATCTGTCGGTTTGGTTTATAGTGTGTATATATTGAGTATATATATTTATATATATAGACAACTGCTCTGCCCAGAATAACAAACATGCTGGAATCAGTCTGACCAGCTGTGAAGATGATAAGGCGACGTTTTTTCTACTGTTTTCTTTAGGTGGGTGTTCTTGTTTAGTGTCTGTCTTGTTCTGAATATCTGAGCCTGTTTCTCATCAAAATTCCATTACAGTTACCAAATGACAATAAAGACTCATGATATTTGATTATGATATTCATCACTGCTTAGTTATGCACTGCTGCATAATGGATATTTCAGAGTTTAGAAACATTTTAAGGTGTTAAACTGACCTTCCACCAGCTAAACACCCAGAGAAGCCGAGACGTCTCTGCCTCTGCAGTTTCACACGTCTACCAGCCTTCACCACAGACCCTCAGTGGTCAGAAAAAACAGGAGAAAACCAGAAGCTCAGCAGCTCAGCTTCAGCCTGTTTCTGCTCCATCAGCTGTGATCGTATTCACTAATATTCTTAGTCTCTCAGAGAGCTCCTGTTTTAGCCTAAACATTCCTACCCAGGAGTCTCAGCTTCAGACTGATTCAGACGCTGCTGACAGCAACTCTGAGGAAGGAGATGACAGAAATGTTTGCCTCCATCTGATTTCCCTTAATAATAGCTCCTGTTCCTTCAGTAATCGACTGAATTTGCTGAATTTGGACAACCTTTAACTCTGACGTCATTACATGATAGAAACACATGGATGATGTAAGTCAAATCTGGGCCTACAGCCTTCATTCAATCAACTACAAAGTGGCGCTCTCTTCTCTACGGACATTTTCACTGATTACCATGAGGGGCTGTGCTGATTCGTCATGTCATGCAAAGAACTCTGGGATACCTAAACGGTTGTTAGCACCAGTAGTTCACTTTAACTTTTGATTCATCTTAGATTATGATTATTTTAATATATAATCCCAGCCAGAAGTAATTTTCAGTTTGAAACTTTGCACCATAAATTTCTGATTGTTTTTTCTTAAGAAGATAAATAAAAAACACCCAGACTGATCAAACAAACTCTGAATATTTAATGAGATTTAAATTAATTTAAACAAATAAATACATTTCTAATGCATTGCTATAGTTAAACTCATCTCATTAACATCAAACACGTAAAGCTGCTATTATCTTCCTGTGGATCAAACAGGCTAGAGCTTCATGATAATCTGCATAAGTTTACATTATATAGATATAGATGTTTATTGACTTTATTTACATAAACCTCTATTATAATAAACATTTCAATTATATCTCATTTAAAAGGGGCGTTTGACACTTTGAGCTCCACTTGCCCTGCTACATATTATATATAATAAACCATGACTATTAACTCCTATGAGGGACTATATTAAGCGGTGGAGGAACAACGCAGATGAAATTAAGGTTGTCGTATCGACTCCACCTTGCATCTGATAAATAAACTATTTTAAACCTACTAACTACGATGTGCTAAAATGCCACCCAGGAATCCTCGGTTCACTACTCTGAGAAAACTCGCTCCGTTTTGTACAATCAGCGTCACTTTCCTTTGTGCTCTGGGGCCGCAGCGATTGGGCCCCATAGGAGGTGAGGCTCTGGAGAACGGAGTCTGCCAGCTGAAGATCGCAGAGGAAGAGGATGAACGGAGAGGCTTGGAGATCGTCTTGAAGCCGTGGAGAACTTCCATACGGGAGTCCAAAGTTGGACGAGACCTGGACGAAACGTCTTTAGGAGGATGGGCCGACCTGCGGTGAGGCCACTGATGGCTCCCAGATCCCCACACAGACAATGAAGAATAACATGATATCCATCTGTGTCTGTGGTTATCAAAGAGTGCGGGTAAGAAGGGAAGATGTAGAGTTGAACTAACTTTTAAACACGTTCAACGACTTTGAACAGAACTGTCATTTAAAGCAGAGCGACTGTCAGCTGGTGTTTCTGCTTCCTTCATAGATCTGGAGCAGTGAGCCTCGCTGTTATCTCTGCATTTTTACCTGATACTTCCATCAGAAATACATCCATCATCCATTCTCTAACACGCTTATCCTTCTTCAGTAGATCCCACAAGGGGCGGCCACACTTCCCACCAGCATCTAAGAGAAGCTCCATGCTTCAATGAATCCATACGCTTTATCAACTCTCTATGAAGCCAGTTGGTTTCAGCTGCTAGTGCTACTTTTTCATTGCACTTTTGGCATCTAGTAACTTAAAAGCATTAAAAATGTAATCATCTGCTTTATCAGTACCATCCTCCTTCAATGTGGACTGCCAGTTTAGTTTAAATAATTTATCTTTGAACGTATTCAGAACTGAACCTTGGACTCCTCCTCTACTTATTTTTAATTGAAGTGGGCACCATAAACTACAAAGACCGTAGATGACCTGATGTCATTAATGAATCATTTTTACACATAACATCTGTAATCTGGTATTAATGCTGCACTCTTAGATATGATCCTGCTGGGTCTAGAGGTTTGTGGCTAAAAGCTGCAGCTCTACATGCTATTAATAAACTCTTCTGCAGCTTTGTGATTGTAAAGCCCATCAATTTTAAAAGCTGCCACACGGGGCGGACTGGCTCAATAATTCAGGCTGGCATTTTCCTGCCATCCCAGGCCACGCCACCACATAAGCTTAGAAGCTGCAGGTGTGTTCTGTGCTCTTCTAAGGTTCCTGCTCTGACTCCTTATTGCTGCTGTTCTCCACCTCCATGCCAGCAGGAGCTCCTGCAGCACTGCTGCTACTCACTGAACTGATCATTTTACATCTACTAACTGACTAGTTCATGCATTGGCTAGATTCGCATAACTACAAAGATTTTCCTAAACTCAATGGCATTTTACTAAGTTAAAGTAAAAGACAAAAATATAACAATGATTTCAACATTTTTAGAATTTAGAAGCTGAGTTTATGCAGGGAACACTAAATCTGCCTTCAAGGACATTTTAGCATTAAAGTTCTTTTCCATTGGCTCTTTGTTAACCATGTTTTAAAAGGTTTCAGCAGCTTAAAACCTTTGTTTAATGAGTCAGTTTTGACCCTTGATTCCTCCCAGTGAGACTAAGCTCCTAATTAAACTATTTTATTTTTAATAGGCTGCTGGCCTTTTCACTCTTGGCCTCTAGTCTTTAGATCTTCTCTGCTCCTTTATGAAGAAAACTTCAGTTTAGTGAACTTTGCTGCATCAGAGGCCAGTGCTTGTTTCTTCTTCAGCTTCTCCCTCTCTGCTCCCCTTTCTTCTTTTACTTCCTGGCTCCATTTTACATGGTCTATCAGGGCTCCAGCTCACAACCTGCTGCATCTCTCTGCATCTGATCCATTTCTGCAAAGAGTGGAGATCCTGATTTATTTCTTCTTTTGCTCCGTCTGCAGGGTCTGAAGCTTCATAGCGAGGTTTGCAGCAGGACGAGGCAGCAGCAGCTGTCTGAGACTGACTGCAGAAGTGGAAAGGGGATCAGGGCTCCCTCACGTAACTAAACAATGAATCGTGCTTTCACGTCAAGTCGCCAGTAACAGGAAAAAGACCAGAAGTTGCTTTTTTGAAAATGGATAAAGAGAGCATCAGCTTGTTCAGAAAATGACAGGAGGGGGGGGGGGGTCTGTCTTTGACCTCTAACAACTGCAGTCTGTGGGAGTTTCAGTCTGCCAGAGACCTGAGTGAGCTTCATGAACACCAGGATTTTTTATTCACAGTGACCTGAACCTCTGCGGTGGCTGAGCGGCTAAACTCCCCATACATTATGTATATGGATGGTAGTAGTTAATGTGCAGGTATACTGTTTCCTGGTAAAAGGTGAGTTAACTCTGGTCAGTGAGTCAGCTAACATGAGATCATCTCTGGTTTCTTCGAGGCCTTCTGTGTCTGAACAGCCATCAGCCATGATATCCAGAGGTCTGGTTAAAATAAGAGGAGAAGAGGATATATTATGTGCTGCACTGAAATTTTTAAAACACAAGAAAATAATACAAACAAACTGCCTTTTAATTGATGAAGAAGCTGCTAAATTCAAAAGAGGCTGGTTGGGTAAAGTGTACCGTAGCTCATTTTCAAGCAAACAAAAGGGTTTAATGATTCTGGTTAATAAATCACAAGTTTTGTTATGCGTAAACAACATAATGATAAGGAAGGGCGCTTCATATGGGGCCGTTTATAGTTGTTGCCATTTAGGTATAGGTTGTTGCTGGTTTATATGTTTTGCGCGGTGGTGTTTGTTTAGGTTGACACGCTGACCTATATTATGCTCTATATATATATATATATATATATATATATATATATATATATATGTGTGTGTGTGTGTGTGTTATGAATATAAGGATCAATTTGTTAAATCTAAACATTGTGGTCTTCATTATTTCATAAAACCGTGTCACATGTGAACCTTTAGGAACAGACTGGGGGAGTATTAAAGAGGTAAAATTACTAATATGAGAAATTGACCTAGGTCAATAAAGCAAAAAAAACAAAACACAAAAGTGATAATGTTATGAGAAAAACGTCATATTATGAGAATTAAGAGGGAACATTTCCAGAATAATCACAGTTTGCAGAATTATTTCACTCCTGGAGTAATAGGGCCAGGTTAGATTATGTTAAATATTTTTTATTCTTTAGGAGAATAAATTCAGGAGAATGAAGCTAAAGGGATACGAAAATAAACTTGTAATATTACAAAAACAAAAATACTACGAATACAAAGTATATTCAGAGATTAAAGTCCCTCTGATGCTGTTTAAGTGACTGAGTAACTGCAGATTTGCCACATTTAAGATGGCGGACGCTCTGACGCATCGCAGCATAGGCAGAACCCGCCCAATGACGCGTCTACGTTTATAATGTCTATGCCTAAAGGCAGCAATGGACTGCACTGTATGGGGGCGTGGCTTTCAGCGACTTTGAGGATGGAGCTAAATTAGTTTTAAAATATTCCTCTAAATTAAATCAAACAGATGATCACTTTAGATTGAACCCAATTTATTTGTTTTAATTTTTTTGCAAAAGTATTTTAAGTGAAGGATGAAGAGACAGTTTAGGTCTGGTGAAAAACATTTTGCTTTGGAGACAATGACGACTTTGTTATTTTTAGTAAAACCTGAATCTGAATTCATGTTTATTCCATATGATAAAAAATGTTCTTACACTCAGAAACTGGTATAAAGTTGATTTCCTAAATGTAGTCAGATGGTAAGATCCCAATAACACATTTATTTTTTAAATTATGAGTTTTCTGAACATTTGATCAAAAGGGATTAATATATTCTGTCTTTCATGAACCTACTCAGTTTTACTGCATCTTTGCAGCTCTTCGTCCCCCTTATGAGAAAACTATTTTTAATTGGCCGTCCTAAAGTAATAACTACAGCCTTTTCCAACAGGTGGTTGTTCTCCTCAGAGCTTTAGTCTGACTGTAGCTCAGCTGAAAGTCTCTCTGCTCCTCATGATGATCCTGCTGATGCTCATTAGCATAAACCTCCTCCTCATCCTGGATGAATAAAACTGTAATTTACAATCAGCCCATTCTGAGCTATCGTTCAGGTTTTACTGCTAACGTCAGTCTGGGTTATTCTGACCTGCCTCCACCTGCTGCTGTTCTGACCATTCACAACCATTATTCTGATTATTCAGGGGCACAGATAGTCTGACCTATGCAGGTTGTTTAGGAGTCACGTTGCAGCATATGTCATAACCATTTATTGCATCTTCTTTTTCTTTGGACTCATTGTCAGGTTCTGGTGAAGCAGGGGGGGGGGGATTAAATGGAATACAATGAAACTGATATTTTAAAAGAAATTCAATCTAATTCTAAGGTTATTTTAGATTGAATTTGCTTAATAATCTTTTTCCCAAACATCTAAATATCTTATTTCATGAGTTCCGGGGCTTTTTTTAACTCATGTTGTGGGGTTTCTTCAGGCTGCAGGCAGGAAGGATGTCCTGTAGCGGTCTGTCTTACAGC
The DNA here is from genome assembly GCA_037039145.1 of Fundulus diaphanus. Classification (NCBI taxonomy): domain Eukaryota; kingdom Metazoa; phylum Chordata; class Actinopteri; order Cyprinodontiformes; family Fundulidae; genus Fundulus; species Fundulus diaphanus. The sequence goes on along the minus strand of CM073137.1, from coordinate 2,135,864 downwards.
GGATCTGGAGAAGTCTGACTGAAGACATCATTGCATGGTGAAGATGAAGCTCAGGGTTGTCCATAATATTCATTGTATGAAGAATCCCTCTTTGAAAAGTCATCTCCAGAGGTTCTGGAGGAGTCTCCAGATCAGAGCCAGCCTTATGTATTATCGCCCTGATGATGATGGTGGAGATCAGACTCTCCACAACAGAGAAGATCTGCATCATCTTGCTGCAAACCCTGGAGGACCTGAGCTTCCTCAGGAAGTCCAGTATGCTCGGTCCCTCCCTGCAGACAGCTTCACAGCTGCATCTCCTAAAATCTCTGAAACATCAGAGACATTTTAACGTCTACTAATGTAGTTTTAGTTCACATCCTCTCAGCAATGAGCTCCAAATAAACAACAGCAGTAAATAACTTCTTTATTATTATACGACACCCTAACAGGAACCTAACTACTGGAGAACCATGGAGGTAGTTTGGGTCGTTTAGGCATTTCTCAGATCACACAGATTGAAAAAATAAAGATTTTAATCATAAAACAAACCTTTAAGACACTGAAATATACATCTGTGTAAAAATATTTAACATATGATAATTAATGCCCAGTCCAGCAGGTTTTAGTCTCCTGGAGTCTCTGATCTCCTGCTGGGTTTCAGGTAGAACCCACTGAGCAGCACCAGAACCCTCAGATCCTCTGCAGAGGTTCTAGGCCACAGCAGGGATGAAATACTGCAGAGACACGTCTTCATGCAGCAGGATGAGGTGGACCACGTTCTGATGGACGATATCTGAGGACACAGCAGGACACAGACAGGCTTTAGTCCCTGAAGATGATTTATTCTGAGCTATTTGGAGAAGCTGCTGTGATTTTCTGATGTCTTCATCAAACCCAACTGGACTCTGAGACCACAGCCTCCTAAAGGTTCTGCCTCTGGAGCCTTTTTAGATGGAAAAGAGACTAAATTAAACTCCACTTTTCTTTTTACTATAAGGTTTGTGCTTTAGAGTCAGGATGGACAATGTGGAGCTGAAAGATTGTAATAAATATCCTGAGAAAAACAATAAAAGTCACGATAAAAACTGTTTTTGGGGATGGATTGTATAACAGTGACTGAACGTCATTGTAGTTAAAGCCCCAAAAACACAAATACTGCTCTTAAAAAATAAGAAATCAACAGATTACAGATTATTAAATTAATTTCAGGGCACCAGTTTATCATAAAACAACCACATTTAATCATATTTAGAAAGATATTGATGTTTTTCGCTGCTCTCATAGAACCAGCAGTGGAAAAACAATAAAATCACCAACACTGTCAGTTAGTTTTTTTTACCTTCATTATGTAGAATTTAGCCATGATGAGTAAAAAGTCACAGTGACAGTAAACGGAGTTATAATTGCTTGTCTCTAAAAGAAATCTGACTCTTGGAAAATGGAAAAACATGCTGAAAGGTCACCAGATGCTCCCATCGTATCTATAGATGGTAAAGATTTAATTTATTTATATGCTCCTCTAAAGCAGTCAACCAGACAGACACAGGGCTTTACAAATAAAATGATTTAAAATCAGCTAAAATATCCATTTAAAAATGTATCCTAATATCAAACTAGATCCATTTTTAGGACCAACGTGGTCTATAGAGATGATTAAAACACCAAAAATACAAAGAGTTAGCAACACAACGAGCCATGTGTCCATTAACCAATCAGATGAGCCCATTTCAGGTCACACCTTCATTAAGTGATCAGAAGCAGCCTCATCATCAGCTGAAGGAAGCTGACAGCCAATAGGGGGGTTGAAGTGGACCCTCCCCTGTTATGGTGCTGATTCCCATCAGGAGGAACTCAAAGCCTGAGGGATCTGAACCAAAGCTGCAGCTCTAGGTGATCCTCCAGGTCACATCTGGTCCAGAACATCAAAGCAGCTTCACTGGTGTCTGAAGCCTAGGAGGATGTGAACCTCCAGCATGAGGATCAGACCTCAGAGCTCAGTGGATCCAGGGAGACTCCAGCAGAACATTTTATCTTCATCGTTCATTTTAACGTGGTGGACTCACTGCACATGGCCTTGGTGGGGTTGACCTGCTGTCCCACGAGGAACTGCTGCAGCTTCCTGATGTCCACCGTGGCCTCAGCCAGGAGCTCCGGGTCTCCTCTCTGAGACGGACCTCCATCCTGGGAGGCGTCTTCACCTGAAGGGACAGAGGGACGCTCAGTCAGCGTCTCTGAGCTCCTGGCTCAGCTGGACAACATGTCCTCTGCTACAATACGATTTAACAGTGGAGAGAGAAGATGTGAGCCTGGAGACCAAACCCTACAGAACCAGAACTTCTGTTAAACTCTAGAAGTTCAGGAGTTCTTGTCTCCTTTCACTAAACCATCATCTGAAGCTAAAAGTAAAGGTTCCTGAGATGCTGGTTTAGATCCAACTCAGCATCACGGTGGTCCAGATCCTCCTGCAGGAAACATCTACATCTTCTGCTGATTTAACCTGAAGAGTGGGACTAAAGCAGCTGTTTTACCCCACGGAGGATTCCCCAGGTCTTTGAAGTGAGTGGAGACAGAAACCAGGTCCGTCTGGATCTTCAGGTTCATCTCTCCGTTCAGGTTGGCCTCGATTACCTGAAACACACACAGAGTCACCCTGAAAACCAAATATTGGAGCTTAATTTAACTTTAAATCCCTTTGGATGAGGAGAAGACATCCTGATTTTCTGCAATAAAACGAGTCAGAAATGCCAAAAACAATAATCAGAGGTTGAATCCTGCAGAATTAGATCGAATTAATTTATGACCATTTAAACGTGTCCAGATACATAAAATAATCCAGGTTTAAGTCTAAAAGCTTCAGGAATTAGTTCTTCATGTTGACTTTCCTGCTTTAGTTCTGCATCGTTTCCAGGTTACCTGTTCATTTATTCATTCATCCTGTTAAAGATAAATCCAGGTCCTGATTCGCTCCAGCTGAACACTGTTTACAGTTTTCTGAAGCTGCCGCGTTGTTCCAGAGAACAGCGTCTAAAACGTCCACCGATCTGACAGGAGGAGGAAAACCTCTGGATCTGATGGAGGACGACGCTTTAAGAGTACGACAGGATGATAATTCAGTAACAATATATATATCGATTATAGAAAACAAATGGTCAATAAAGAGTTCAATAGAATAAGTTTTCCTTCCTTTTACATTCTAGCCATGTAGGTTAATATTAAAGTCACTACATCCTTTCAACCAATCACAACGAGACCCAGGAACCTCTGTCACCAAGCTCCGCCCCCTCCAAAGAGATCAAAGAGCACGCGTTCTTCATCAGGACCCAGAGATGAACAACCAGAACATTACTGACTCTGGATGTCCTCATCAAGGCAGGTTCCTCCAGCGGGTCCAGACCCTGCAGGTATCGCTGTTTCACCAGAAATGTTTTAATTAGAGCCGCGGCTGATTGGATTCATCCAGAAACCAAAGGTTTACACCCAGAGAGACGATTCTCATGACTTACTGACAGGACTCAGGAGGGATTTTTTCACTGCTGGCTCTGAATGCTCCTCAGGAGACTCTGAGTGTCTCTGAAGGCATCACGGCTACTTCTGAGGCAAAACTAGAACCCGGTCCTGGTACCGTAGAACCAGCTGGTTTGGACTTTTAACAGTTAAATCTCAGATCAACAATCTGGTCAAGGCTCTGGTAAAATCATCAATATGGGGGGCCCTGGAGAACCTCCTACTCAGGAAACTATCGTGATGTTGGACACCACACATGTTCTGAGTCCATTTTATGAACATCAGGAAGACGGTACCGGGTTCTGATCTGTTAACAGAATAGATATAAAAACTCCTCTATCCCTCTGTCCATCAACCTCATCAATGATTTAACAAAGAGAGGTGAGCAGGGGAACAGGAGGCCCCTGAGGGCCCGGTGATGAATAGCAGGGTGACCAGACGTCCTCTTTGACCCAGACGGGTTCTGTTCAGAGTATCTGATTCATAGAATGATGAAAATATCCAGGATTCTTTGTTTTTACAGGAATAACAGGGATGTAGTTAAACTGACTGATGAGGCCTCTCCTGATGTCATCACCTAGATGCTGCCTGGTTCCTGGTTCTGATCCGCTCACAGACGGGCCTGCAGGCTGGTACCGCTGCTGTTTACTAGGTGTCCAGGTTAAAGTGCAGCTCTACAGAAGAACGGTGAAATAAATCTCCCTCATGCTGACCTGGTCAGAGTTCACAGAGACTAAAGCTGCTATTTGTGTTTATGATGAATATATTAATGTATTTGTTGCTCTAAATGCTGCTCATAAAAACATAAAAGTTAAAATAAGAGACTGAGAGAATGTGCAACATGAGAAAACAGTTATTAGTTGTTAAAAAGCAGAACTAGTAATCAAAGAAGTGAGCAACTCTAGTAAGGTTTGTGTCTAATGTGCAGCCTATGATAATAATAATAATAATAATAATAGTAGTAATAATAATAATAATAGACAATGTGTCTTTTATTGATCTATCAACTGACGACTTTATGCATAAAAATCCACGTTATATAATAAATTTAGATTTTTATCATGAAGCTGCTCCATGAGCAGCTCTGGTGCAGCAGCGCCACCTGGTGGTGGGTTGAGTTTCCAGCAGAGTGAAGGGCAGCAGGTTTTAACTGGACCTGGACCACAGCCCAGAGTTCCAGGTGAGGAGCTGTGAGTCCTACCAGGAAGTTAGAGAGGTTCTTCATCCTGTCCACCACGTTCTTCAACATCTTCAGGGGAGGAAGGTAGATGCTCACCTGGAAGGGAAACCAACAGGAAGTCCTTTAGTGAACAAAAGAGTCACGAGGACAGAATTATAGTTTCACTGATCAAGGAGGACGAATCCTTGGACTGAAAGGAGGATTTCCATCTGGAATGGAGACGTTTCTCACATCAAAGTCTGGCATGACGGGTTCTTTGAACTCCTGCCAGAGTCTTCTAGGAATCACCTCAACAGGAACGTCGTGAGTCACGACTCTGCTGGCGCTGGACATGGTGGGCTGGACGGGACGCATGGAGGTCAGAGGTCATCAGATAAACCACAAGAAATGGTTCATCACATTACAGAGAAAGAAAATTAACTGAAACTGGGAAATTATCAAACATCAGATCATCTCCAAATGTTCCTGTTAGAGGACGGGTTCACTAACTCCTGACCTATTAATCATCATCTCCATTCTCATACAGGGACATGATGTCTTGGTCTTCAATGACCCAAACTCTGGGAGCCAATCAGAGACAGACAGAGAGCAGAGATGCTGCAGCTGCTGCACAGGTCCATGTGGGTTTATGGTTCTGATCCCTGAAGCGCTCTAACATTTCTCTACAGCAGCCTGAACAGAACCAGAGGAGGTTGTGGGTTCCTCTCACCAGCTCAGCAGCCACGGTCAGACAGGCGCAGTGCTTCTTGGTCAGCTTTATCTTCACAGACTTGGCGCACTGGACCGTCCTGAGGGCCCGGGACAGGTTCTCTGGAGACACCTCCAGGCAGATCTGGTTGAACTCTGAGGACACGCCCTCCATCTGGTACTCATCGAAGAAGTTGTTCTGCAGGAACCACAGCGTTGTTAGCTAAACACCGAGCCTCTGGGTTCACCCACATCAGTACAGACGTCATCCATCCTGACAGAACCAGAACTCTGACCCAGTCCTCACAACTTCCCTCCAAGCAGAAACACCTGCTTTCATTTTAAAGAGCTCAGCAGTGTGCAGAGATGTTCTTTGGACCTTTTTGCTTCTAATCACTCAGTTTCAGTCCAGTTTCTGCTCAGTTAAAGGAAATATGTTTTAACAGTTTATCAGTGTTTTAACTCCTGAACCCTTCGGCTATTAAAGGATCTTATTCTCAAGAGATCACGGCGTTTTCTTCTGTTTCTAACAGAACAGACTTTCAGACGCTGATATTCTGCAGAAGTTCATTTTTAGGGATATTTTTGTTGAGCTCAAAGCTTTTAGTTAGTCTCCTTATAGCTATAAGAACGTTGCTTATTTCCATCACACTGCATCTTCTTCCAGAAACATCAGGCTTTTCACGCAGCATCAAGTGGAAAACCTCTAAATCTCTTTAGAGAAGATAAATGACCAGAAACAGCAGAGTTGTGATTTAAAACTCTGGAGATGTTCAGACAGGAAGCCACCGTGTTGGTGGAGCGTCTGACCTGCAGCAGTTCACACCACATGCCCACGCCTCCGTTGGTCACTTTTCCTGACAGGATGAAGAACAGGTTGTCTGGAGTCAGCCGCAGGACGCAGGTCTTGGTCAGCTTGGAGATGGTGGTCACCACTCCTGAGGACAGGAGACAAGGTCAGCTCATTACGTTCTGCTGATTTAGGTCATTTACAGCAGCACAGTCACACTAAAATACATCAACAACTGAGTCTTTAGCTCTAAAATTCTGCCTCCTCTCTGTTTATCCTCAGGTTGGATTTTAAGAAGAAATTTTATTCACTGTGTTTCTGTTTGTCTGGATTTATATTTGTGTATATCTTGGTAAATTCTTCTTAACCTATAAAGAGGATAAACTACGACGAATGGACTTATTTCATCATTCATTTAAACGAGAAGGCTTGGACTTAGCTTATATTTGAGGATTCTCTTTAATTATTTCACAGATAATCATATGAGGCAATTGCTGACATTAAAATTGTATATTGTATATAGCTGTATAACTGTATCTAACTGATTCTACTTACCTACTTTGACACCTTCTTCTGACTTTTGACTATTGAGCCGATGGGACAAGTGAATTTCTCCACTGTGAGATCAATAAAGCTTATCTTATCTTAAATAATGATTTTATTTATAGAGGTAAAACAACCAACAAACAGCTCAACCGACTAAGAAACGGTGCATAAAAACAACCAAATATAAGGACAACAAGCTCAATAACCCACCAAGGAATCAAACTTTATTTATAAAGGACTTCACACACAAAGTGAGCAAAGTGCTGGACAGGTCCATGAATTTAAAATAAAAAATAACAGAGAAAATTAGCTATAATACAGCGGTAACAGAAACCAGTAAAGAATAGCTTTAAATCCATTTAATTAGTGATGTGTTCCTCCGTATCGAGGTTCGTATCGATGACGCATGTGGTGACGTTTGAAGCCTCGCCAGCTGGCCGTACCACGTGACTGATTCAGGAAGTTGTTCGCGGTTTATTTCTAATATGAGGGCCAGCAGAATGCAATGGATCCCCCTTCACATTTTGTGTACTTGGGACTTGATAGCAAATTTGCTCGACATCTATTCCAGCTTCTTTTTTTTGCAATGGAACCAGCAAGGAGAAGGAGATATTGTCCAGTCTGGGAACACTTTGACTTGATCTCACCAAATAAGGTGTTTACATTGTAATAATAAATAGTGTAATATAAATAAATGCAGCAACACAACGTATGCCTTGTTCTAATGTTTTTCTTTTCTAATCCTGCTATATTAAAAGGTGAAGTGTCTGTTGTGTTCCAAAGAACTTGGATACAACAACAACAACGCCTGATCTATGCTGAGGCATTATAGAGCCCTCCATGATGCAATGATAAGACAGCACATATAAAATGACATGGTACGTTTGATTTAGACAACATTAACTGATACTGTAAATAATTCATTAATCTGAATGATGGATTTTTTGTCATCAGGAGAGAAGAAGGATGTGGATGAGGCCTTGGTCAATATGGTGATTGTGGAGGACAAAGGGTTCAGAAAGCACCCTACCTATGTTCTCCCCACCAGACAGGTGCGTATGTGAGCACGTGTAGTTTTTTCCTTTTTCCCCATATTTGCTATTCCAAGAATGTTCTCTTCTTTCCTTTAGGCTTTGAAAGCTATGGTGGAGGACAAGTATAAGGTAAGGTAGGGGTGCTCTATTTGCCTGAGGCACATACTGCTGAGAATTTGGCACAAGTAAAAGCAGCCCTTATGTCACAGTGGGGTGTTACAAATAAAGTTACTTGCCTTGTGACTGATGGTGCAGCAAACATGGGGGCTTGTGCCAAGGAGCTTCGTTTGCGTCAGACACATTGTGTGGCGCATCCTTTGAATTTACTCGTAAAAAAGGCTCTTGACCAATGCACCGTGCTGTCTGTCATCCGGGCAAACTCAAGAAAGATAGTGGGCTATTAAAGAGCAGCACCACTGCAAAGGTGAAGTTCTTTGTTTCATTGCAGTTTTGTCCTGCTGCAGTGACACTTGCATTGATCACGTTTTGATTGCTAATTTTCTAGGAGAGGCTGACAGGTGCAGGAGCAAACGGGACAGCCAGCACTGACGCTGGTTCAGGAAGTGGAACAGCACATACCACATGCTCCAAGGTGTTTAGAACCTCAGGGAACCTGTAGGAGCAGCTTTGGCAGGTCTTCACACTGATGTTGCCCCACTGTCATCAGAACAATACCGTATTATTGCCGAATCTCTAAAAGTGCTGTCTCCATTCAATGATGCCACGGTCGAGCTGTCAGAGGAGAAAAAGGGTATCTGGATCTAAAGTAATCCCCCTTCTGTCAATGCTACACCGCGCACTGGAGGAGGAAATGAGAACTCTCCAAACTCCAGGAAGCCTAATGATGGCTGAGAGTCTGAAGAGACAATTACGGGAGAAGCTGTTCACACTGCAATCGATGAGCATAATGTCACTGGTGACACTGCTAGATAGAAGATATAATAATAAAGCAGCAGAGGCCGAGAAGAGACTCACAAATATGCTGCCCGTCCTCCTCCTCCTCCTCACAACCACACACATCAGAAGCTTCTCAGCCTGTGACTCAAGGTAATAGATACTGCATATATTCTCATTGTTGTGTAATAATTATTAATTATTGTATTTAGTCTCTTACAGCCTGTCTGTCTGTCTTAGGAAGCAAACTGTGGCATCGTTTGGACACCACAGTCTTGCAGACTAGGGCTCAAAATGTCACTGCAGATGCAACCGTGGAGGTCCAGACGTACTTGGGTGAACAAAACATCGCCAGAGTGAGAACCCCCTGGAATATTAGGAAAGACAGAAAAAAGTAAATCCCAACTTATACAAACTTGCTATTACTTTTCTCTTTACTCCTGCTTCATCTGAGCCTTGTGAAAGGGTATTTTCTAAAGCAGGTGAAATAGTCTCAAAGAAAAGAAACCGCCTGAAGCTTCGACACGTGAGTGAACCAATTGGATTAAACGCTTCAATGTTTTATGAAGCTTCATCTCGCCATCACTACATTTAATTAAACTTATGTCTCTTAATGAGCCAAACGGGTTTATTAACAATAATTACAATAGTAACTTGTTATTCGTTTCTAGTTTAACCCTCCTGCTGATTAATTCAGCACAGGAAGTTTTTTTCTATTTGAATAAATCTTCTAGAAAGTAAACTTGGAGCTGAATGGAAGCTAACATCTCATCATGTAGAACAAGCTAACAGCATGCTAACGCCTTAGCATAGAAACAAGCTAACATGCTAACAAAGCTAATGGACTCACTGGTGAAGTGGTTCAAACAGGCCACGTCGATTATTTTCCCCCGAAACTTCATTTTAAGTCAGGAAACTTTTAACTGCTCAGAGATGGGAGCCTGTGTTTGGTCCGTCTCTTAATGCAGTCCGCCGGAAACAGCAGCTGCTATACGCCTGTCAATGGTTCCTACTAACGACCCGAGTGACTCGAGCTAAAGCAAAACTATTTTTTAATAACTGCTTTAGGCTGTGATTTAAATTATTAAACTTTGATTACAATCATTAAAATACATGTTTTCAAAATCTGCAAATAAAAATAAAATAAATGTTTTACACACTGGCACTATGAAAAAGGGAACCCTTATGTAATGAAGTCATTAAAAGTCTATCACAAAGAGAACGATACAATAACACAGAATCACAACAAATAGTCTATGATTGATAAAGATAAAAGACAACAGATCAGAAATGTTGTAAAAGTCAGGTTAAAAAAGCGAGTATTTTTTTATAGTTAGGGATCTATCTTCTTAAATCATAAGCATTGAACATTTAAGCAAATATCATATCACAGTAATCAGGTCAGCCTGAAACAAAAGATATCAATGGTGAATATTTCTGCACCAAATGTACTCAGAAATATTCTGAGTTTTACTGAATCTCTCATGGATGTTTAAGAGAAAGCATTATTCTTTTTATTCTTATTATTTGGGAATAAAAAGTTAAATCAGAGTCTGAGACGACACTCAGATTGGTGAGCCCAGATTTTACCGCATGTTTAACTCCCCAAGGAAAAGGTAACAGGGCTTCTCGGGCTAACTGGTAAGATTTACAATTTTTATTTAATTCAGTTAATTTATTTAGCACCAATTCACAACACATATAATCTCAGAGTTCTTTACAGAGTCAGTTCTACCAAAATAATCCAGACAGATTGGTTAAAAGTTTTCTAAGGAAATTGTAACATTGCAGCAATCCCTTATACTGAGCAGGCATGTAGCGAAAGTAGAGAGGAAAACTCCTGTTCAATAGGAATAAAAAGTTGAAATAATAACAAACAATACTAAATCAGTTATTTAATTAAAAAAAGAAAGAAATCCAAGAATGGTGCACAGATCATGTCTGTATGACAGGCTGCTGAAAACCAAGAGTTTGGTTGTTCTGTGTCATCATCGGTTCATCGTTTGGGTTTAGGAGACTTTTGCTGACAGAAGGTTTGGTCGCTCAAAGTATAAAAATCTAATTTTTCTGTGCAACAACCTTTACTTTACTATGAGTTACTGTTTCTCTCTTTGAAGTGTTGCATTTGAAGCGTTGGTCATCTTTAACCTTTCAAAATAAAACTTGTTAATCTCGGAGTTCATTTACTGTGAAACATCAGAATAGCAGCTGAACTCCTATAAGCTGCTCAGATATCTGGAGCAGAGTCCAGTTAAAGGTTCCTTACATCAGGAGGACTGAGAGGAGGTAACCTCATCTCTAGTCTCTTTCTCCACCGTCTGCAATGTTGAGCTAAAATAAACCCAGAGTTTACATCAGGACTGAGCATTAAACTGCTTCATCTTCTTATTTCATGAGTTCGTTTTGCATCTTTTAGTAGGACTTCTTGATCTCTTCAGTCTGCTTCCACAGAAAGTATCAGATTGTTGCAGAAATAACTTTCTGAGCCCAAAGAAGTCATGTGGAGCTTCTGAACGAGTCACCTGTAAATGAAGGTCTTCACTGTTTGGTATCTGGACATCTAAAGACCTGAAAGGTCTTTAAACTCCTTTAAACTTCTCCAGAACTTTCTCCCTGACCTGTCTGCCGTGTTCCTTTGTCTTTGTGATGCTGTGGCAAGAGGAGTTGATTCATAAAGCACTTTGCAGTAACCATGATTCAAAGTGCTGTACATGAACAAACAAAAGAAAACATATTACACAATAAATTACAGAGGAAAGCACATTGCAGTGAACTAGTAACAGCAAACCAAGATAAATAAGACCAGTTGGACCACAAACTTCAACATTAACATTTAAATCCTAAACAAATGTGTTTTTAATCTTGATTTAAAGGAACTCAGGCTTTCACCACTTTTACAGTTTTCTGGGAGTTTGTTCCAGATCAGTGGAGCATAGGAACTAAATGCTGCTTCTCCATGTCTGGTTCTGGTTCTGGTTCTGGTTCTGGTTCTGCAGAGCAGGCTGGAGCCAGAAGACCTGAGTGGTCTGGAGGGTTGATGCACTGATAACAAGTCTGTGATGTATTTAGGTGCTAATTCAGGGATTTATAGACTAACAGAAGGATTTTAAAGTCTATTCTCTGAGATCCAGATCTCTGAGATTTATAAAGAAGAACGGAGAAAACATTCAGTCAGATGTTAAAACCTGGTGGAGACAACCTGCAGCTGGACCTGCAGGGAAAGGCTCAATAAAAATGTTTACCACCGTTTTGGACTTTTTTTATTTGTAAAAAATAGACAGAATGTGCTTTTTCCACTTAATAATTCACCTTTACCTCCTGATAGGTTTCATACAAAATCCTGATAAAATGCATTTAGGTTTGTGGATGAAATGTGACAAAATCAAAACGTTGATGGAATATTCTGGACACATTTCTTTAACTTTGCCAGGTTCAGCTTTAATGTTGGACTTTTATATTGATTGTCTTTTTGCTTTTTCCTAAAATTCCCCCTAGAATTGGCATCAAAACATTAATTCAGACTTTCTCTGTTGTTGCAGGTAAACCCCTTCCTCCACCTTCATCCTCACGTCATCGGCTCATGACTGACCTCTATGGGCGGTCATTGGTCAGAAAAGCTTTGGGGCGGGGTTTCCGGGCTGACCAATCACCAATCAGAGGCCGCCATTGTTCTTAAAGAGTCCGTGTGTTCTGCTGTGCAGGTGAACCGACCCAGACAGGCGGTTCTGCAGCTAGAAGCAGGTTCCCGGTACCGACCCGCTCCTTCTCCGGGTTTCTGACCTACAGACCATCAGAATGGCTCCGCTGTCCATCCAGTCCGGAGTGAATTACGCCAAGACGCTGCTGCCGGAGACCCTGAAGAGGTGAGGAGCTAATTAGGAACGCTAATTAAGGTTTCTCTGTCATCCAGCTCCGAGGAAACAATCTATTAATCTTAAAGTTTGGCAGGTATCAGGGGTGAATGTGAGCAGTTTGGCTAAAACTTCTCCTCCCGGGTACTCTGTGTAGAAACTAATCTTTATTTTAGTTTTTTGGGGGGAGGGGGTAAATCCCGCAGAAGTGATCCGATTCTGGAAGAAACTTTGTAGTTCTTCAGATAAAAAAAAATATTTGAATAGCTTCAAAACTTATAATTTTACACATATTTTACATATTTGTATCATCTAATTTCACCATAATTTAGTCTTGCTTAGAAATCATGTAAACCTGGCAGATTTACATTTATCTTTTATTAAAAACTGGTATATGTAAAACTATTTCTACCTTTCTCAATAATAAAAGGAAAAATATTTAGAAGATCTCATCATCACCCTGATCTTCAGCTCCCCCACAGATTCTCTATCAGACTCAAGCCAGGACTCTGGCTGGGTTAAAATAAATATTAATATTAATATTTAAACCAGGAAGAAAAAACCTGCAGGTCGAATTAAAAGATGACTTTAAATCTGCCAGGGGTATGAATAATTCTGGACTTTCTTTTGTAAAGTTGTGATAAATTAAACAGGAATACAAGGTAGCATAAAATGGGTCAATAATTAAATATATCTTATAAAATGTTTTAAAACATCACTTTGTTGTCCTTCAGTGTTTTACATAGACTGTAATAGAAATGCATCCAAGCAACTTTTTTTTAAATTATATTTTATTTAGCTGTTCTAACTCAGAAAAGCTTCTATTTGTTCAGAAACTTCCAGAAAATCCTGTCAGGGGTCAGAAATACTTTAGCTGGATTTTATCCTCCAGGGGAAAAGTTCATCGTTGTTCAGCTCTGACCATGAGGCGGCATGTCAGGGATTATCCTCTAATAACTGCAGAGGCTCAGGTCTGCGGTTTAAATCCCTCGGCTCAGTCAGAGCAGGCCTGTTTTCATGGGGGGGGGGGGGGGGGGGGGGGATCAATATTAAACTTTATTTTTATGTCACGATCTAATATTAAAAAAAAAAACAATGTGCTTGTTCTGGAGAAAATAAGGAAAATAAGCGCCCCCCCCCCCAAAAAAGGTTGGGGGGGGGGGGGGGGGGGGGGGGGGCGCTGACTCGGCTTATTTTCAAAATAAAATGACATTTTGTCATCTTTAATGAACTCAGATTTTTTTATTTTCTCCAGCGATATAGAAATATTATTCATCTGAACATCAGACTGAAAGATTTTCTGTTGTGTAAAGTAAGTGAAGCTGCTGGGATCCCATCAGTGACTGAGTTCTGGTTCTGATTGGATCTGACTGGGTTTCAGGTTTAAATGGTCTCTGGTTGCTAAATCAGGCTGTCAGCTCCACCCTGAAGGCCGTCACTCAACAGAATCCAGAGAAGACTAAAACCTCCTTTACAGTCATAGAAAAGATGTTCTGATTCCCTCTGCTCTTCATCGGACCTCAGAGATGAGCAGCACCAGAACCAGCAGACCTCTGAACCCACTGATCCGCTTCATAAACTGGGTCTGAATCCACCTGTTACTGCAGCAGTTTATGGAAGCAGCTTTTCCAGCTTTCAGCTCGTTAAAACATCTTTGGGTTCAACCAGGAAACGATCCAGAAGAACCTCTGAAGTCTGGACCAGCCTTGGGTTTGGATCAGTAGATCCGTTGGTTCCTTTGAATGAACTGAAGCCCAGAACGTTTATCCTCCTGGTCCTGAAAGCATCTGATGCAGATCTGTGATGGATTTATTGTTGTTGAAGCATTTCAGAACCTTCAGCTCAGCCTTCAGCACCACCCACCCAGACATCCTCCACCAGAACCTCAGCCAGCTCATGATACCGGCCTCCTGGAGATTAGAGCTGGTTCTGATTCTGAAGGAGGTCCAGTTAGTCTTTCTCTGTGATGAGTGAACAATGATCCCAGTTCAGGACATTTTTAGATGAGTTTATTTAAAAACAGGCGATGCTGGTTAACAGTCAGTCTGTGGAAATCTGTCCCTGGTGAGACGTTCTCCTCAGAACAAAACTGTTGTCTTTTCTGCTATTTTCATCAAGACTACAAGTTGTTGTATCACACACGTAAAAACAATGTTCACCTGTAGAAAGTTAACACACCTGGGTTTTCTTTTCATTTTTGAGTTAAAGATATTTTTAAAACCTTTTATTGAGACTTGAGTGCCTGCTGCTCCTTTAAATTAAAGCTTTAAATTATTTCTAAATGAGTTCCTCCTTTAAAAAGGAGATTTACTTTTTTATTTTTACCGACTTTAGCTCAGACGCTTCAAACGTGAGACTCAGGATCTGCTATAAACTTCACACATCATGAGCTTTTAGGTTCACAGAAAAAAATTACTTAAAGGTTTGATGGAGGGGAATAAATAAATGTTCTAGTCACCAGGAGTTACATTTTCACGGGCTCCAAAGAGCTAAATTGTAACTATGTTGTTATTGTAGGAAATAAAACAGTAAATTAAACCAAAGGTAAAATATTAAAGCCTCTAGAAATGAAACAGAAACCAGATGATGGATTAAAGACGCTGACAGCAGAACTCATGAGTGTCTGTAGTTTAGATGGTTGAGTAAAATAACTTAAAACAGGATAAATGTTTTCTATAGTAGCTGTAGACCCGTCTGTCTAAAGCAGGCGTGTCCAGTGTGGGGCCCGGGGGCCGTTTGTGGCTCCTGGACTGATTCTGTGTGCCCCCCCCCCCTCCAACTGCAGTTAAACAAAGCCCAACAGCCCAGGTAGCTGATCCAGATGGATCATTTTATTTTGAATTAGAACAAAATAATTACAGCCAAGTTAAAATCTTTATGCAGTTAAACATGTTGGGTACAAAACAAAGTATTTATCTTTTAATTACCACATCTCTAGTATTATTTTTAACTTCATAGTGAATAGAATATCTATTCAATCACTTTTACTCAAAAGCAGCTTTGGTTCACAAAAACCTGCCTTTAACCATTTTAGTAAAATTGCTTAGGTACAGCAAGTGTTTTCAAAGATGGATTGACCCAAATCCTGTTTTAATGCTGAGAATAAACAAAAACTATGTTTTAAAAATAACTGAGATGGTCATCCAGTTAGCAAAACAACCTATAAACTGGATGAACATCATTTAATGAGGCAAACTTCCCTAAAAGTTACACATCAGCAGAAATGTATCCCTCTTTCCTTTACAAAATCTGACTAATTTATGTAATATCTTCCATAATGATACTTTGCATAGCAGGTTAAAAAGCTCTGTATAATCAGGGGTAAATACATTTTTACTTAGAATTAACTGGTCTAAAGACAACATTTGAGCCTTTAATCATTTAAACATTTCAGAGCTGAAGTCTCAGTTTTCTGCTTTATTAATAAATATTTCTGTCCATCTGCTTTAGTGTCTTCAGGAATTTATTGGCTGTTTTCTAGAATTCCTCAGTTTCAGTGAGCTGATAAACAGAACCTGAACAGTTTTCAGTTCTAGTCAGAACCGTTTGCTGCTTCCTGGATCTCCACCTTTCTGCTCCACCTAACTACGTCCTGACTCCCCCCCCCCCCCCCCAGGTCGGTGTTGACGGTGCACACCACCATCTCTCGCCACATCCTGCCGACCCCCCAGCCTCGCTGCTATAAGGTCTGCACCCACAGCCGGCGGCGGCGCAGGAGTCTGGTGGCGTCGACGCGTCCTGAGCTGCTGGAGCAGGTGAAGGTGGAGGTTCCTCTGAGGAGCTGCGCCTCTGAGGAGCTGCGCCTCTGAGGAGCTGCGCCTCTGAGGAGCTGCGCCTCTGAGGAGCTGCGCCTCTGAGCGTCACATTCACGCCCTCTTCTCTTTCACGCCCAGGCGGCGAGCGTCTTCATGCTGTCCTGCTGCAGCCTCCTGACGCTGGTCCTGGAGGAGGATGGCACCGTGGTGGACTCAGAGGACTTCTTCCAGTCGCTGCCCAGCACCACGCCCCTGATGGTCCTGGATGCAGGAGAGATGTGGAGCCACAGCAAGGTGAGGACCGTCTCTGACAGCAGCAGATGGACCAGAAACTTTCCTCTGAAACCTTCAGAGCTTCCATGATCTGTCTGCTGAAGTTCATGAACATCCTTCTCCTGCATGCTGGGGGTTCTTAAGGCCTTTCTGAGACCCAGTGGATGAAAGGTTCTGGTTCTTCCCTGGACTCTGAACCTGCACCACCTCAACTTCTCTCCTCTGCAGCAGAGGAGCTGCAACTCTCCCAGATGGCAGAACTCCTCAGATGATCCGGTCTCAGCCTGGTCACCATACACTGAACAGTCCATGTAGCTGCTTGGATCTTTTGGTTCTGATCCAGATCTCCTGACTGTAGGTGATAGTTGGAGCATAGAAGCAACATGAAGGCTTTCCTTTCTGACTCGACTCTTTCTACGTCACATCAGACCAGATCCACACCTGCAGACGGGTTTCACCCAGTCAGCCCAGCTCTTGCTCCACCCTCTGTCTGACCTCTGACCCCGAGGCAGAGACTGACCCGTCTGACCTCTGAACCCGTCGGCAGCGCTCCACCTTTCACCCCCTGATAACTGTGATTTAAATTTTGACCCCAGCTGAGAACAGTATTGTGATTATCCTAAAATCTGTGAAACCAACAGTTTGGGTTTGTTCAGCACCAGGAGGCTGCAGTACTCAGTTCCTCCAGCAGGTGGCAGCAGGTCCAAATGATGGCAGAGTTCAGGTTTATGAATAATTGTTTTTCTGAATGTTTCAGATCCTGCCGAGCTTCCGAGAGCCGAAGAAGAAAGGGGTCGCCAAGGTGACCTTTGACCTTTACAAAGTGCACCCTAAAGACTTCCTGTGCTGCCTGACGGTCAGAGCCACGCTGTACGAGGTCTACACGCTGTCCTACGACTTCAGGTGCACCAGAGTCAAGCAGGTGCTCAGGTGGGTCCAGCAGGTTCTGGTTCCTGTGGGTCAGAACCCTGGTTTAACCCAGCCTCTACTCCTCTGGAGAGAAATGGCCGGTTTGCTGTGAACGTTTCATGTTCCTTGGTTCTCCCTCAGCAGAATTGGGTCGACTATTTGTCTGGTACCGGTCCAGCTGACGTCTCTCTCGGTGTGTTCAGGTCCGTCCTGCGCTGCGTCACCTGTCTGACCAGAATCACCGGCCAGCTGCTGCTCTGCACGTCCTCCTCACTGCTGCAGTTCACCGCAGACGACAAGGACGGGTCCTAGAGTCCAGAGTGAGGAGGACGGCGCCACCCTGAGGCTGGACCGGGCCTGGTCCTGGTTCTGTTTCTGGTCCTCAGGGCCCTCAGACTGTTTTAATGCCCATTGAGGCTGTTTAACCACCTCCAGGGTCTAGATGAGGAGGATGTGAGGTAACGTGAGGAGGGTTTTAGATCTGCTCTGCATTAGATCAACATTTCTAAATATGTTCTTTCATCTTTGGCATTTTGATTAATATGAATAAAGATAAAGTTTTTTTTTAAAAGGTTTTTGTCGGTTTTGTTCTTGAGAAACTAAAGATCTTCCTCCACATCAGCCCAAACTGTAAGTAAAGGGATTTAAAGGAGCCAAAGTGAGGCTGGTTGTTCTGCAGGAGGATCTTTGTTCCCACAGACTCTCTGTGTCAGGATGGATTCCTGGTTTATTTCTCCCAGCGATCCGTAAACTGATCCTGCAGCAGCTGAATGTCCTCCATCTCCAGGAATGCTGGCCTTGCTGCAGCTTAGACTTGGAGACTTAGACAACTTTATTTGTCATTTTGTATGCACAGAGTGCGTACAGAACGAAATTTCGTTTCGCATACAGCTTGAAAAATTACAGTAAGTAGCAGTGAATTACAGTGCAGCAGTGATTTCCTAGTAAACAATTTAAAAGTAAACAATGTAACAGTGTAGGAGAAAAACGACAGTGGTAACTGAGAGTTCAGCAGCATTTGTAGTGCTAGATAAGGATGCAATGATGGGATGTGCAATATAAGAATGTTGTACAGAGTCCATTTTGTGGCTGTTCAACAGTCTGATGGCATATGTGAAAATGTGTAAATGTGCAAATATGCAAATATAAGAATGTGGTACAGTCCATTTTGTGGCTTCAGCAGTTCAACAGTCTGATGGCAACAGGGAAAAAGCTTTTGCACAACCTGGTGGACCTGCAGCGGATGCTGCGGAACCTCTTCCCAGAGGGCAGCAGGGAGAACAGTCCATGGTGGGGGAGTGAGGGGTCCCTGATGATGTTACGGGCTCGGGACACACAGCGCTGAGATGAAATGTCCTTAATGGAGGGAAGAGGAGCCCCGATTATCTCTTCTGGTTTTCTCACCACTCTCCTCACGTTCTTCCAGTCGGAGGCACTGCAGCCTCCACACCACACAGAGAGACAGCTGGTCAGAATGCTCTCTATGGTGCTTCTGTAGAAGGTCGTGAGGATGGGCGGGGGCAGGTGGGCTCTCCTCATCCTCCGCAGGAAGTACAGTCGTTTCTGTGCCCTCTTCACCAGTGACGTGGTGTTCACAGACCAGGTGAGGTTGTCCGTGATGTGCACCCCCAGGAACCTGGTGCTGTTGACCACCTCCACAGCTGAGCTGTTGATGAGCAGTGGAGCATGGTGAGGCCGGTTCTTCCTGAAGTCGACGATGATCTCCTTCGTCTTCTCCGCGTTCAGGATCAGGCTGTTGTCTCTGCACCAGCCCACCAGCTGCTCCACCTCCTCTCTGTAGTCCTGGTCGTTGTCGTCTCTGATCAGGCCCACCACCGTTGTGTCGTCTGGAAACTTCACGATGTGATTGGTGGTGAACCTGGGGACGCAGTCGTGTGTCATCAGGGTGAACAGCAGGGGGCTCAGGACGCAGCCCTGGGGGGAGCCCGTGCTGAGGGTGATGACATCAGAGGTGTTCTGTCCGACCCGGACTGACTGAGGTCTGTTGGTGAGGAAGTCCAGCAGCCAGTTGCGAAGGGGTGTGCTGAAGCCCAGATGTTCTAGTTTTCCTACCAGGTGCTGTGTGATGATGGTGTTGAACGCTGAACTGAAGTCCAGGAACAGCATCCGCACGTGTGTGTTCTTCTCCTCCAGGTGTGCCAGGCTCAGGTGAAGAGCAGAGGAAATGGCGTCCTCAGTGGAGCGGAACGGGTCGAGTGTAGATGGGAGACTGGAGACGATGTGTTCCTTTACCAGCCTTTCAAAGCACTTCATCATGATGGGAGTCAGTGCAACAGGCCGGTAGTCGTTGAAACAGGTGACTTGAGGTTTCTTTGGCACCGGAATGATGGAGGCAGACTTAAAGCATGCAAGCACTGTGGCTTGGTCCAGCGAGGTGTTAAAAATGTCTGTGAGGACACCAGCAAGCTGACCTGCACACTCCTTGAGCACCCGCCCAGGTATGTTGTCAGGGCCTGGGGCCTTCCGCGGGTTGACTCTCCTCAGAGTCTTCCACACGTCGGCGGTGTCAAGGCAGAGGACCTCCTCTTCCTGGTGGGGGACAGCTCCTGCTATCCTTCCTCTGAGGTCATCGTCATACAAGAAACCTTTTATTAAAGCATCCAAACACCTTTATGAGGCTGAATGTGTAATATGTAGCAAAAAATTCAGTCTCATTTGTTATTTAGCAAACTTTTTAACATTTAGTGCATTTTTCTGACATTTAGTGGGAAATGCTAAATATAAATGTTAAATATTTCTACATCATATATATGATTATCTTAAATCTATGTATCTTTTTCTGAATATGTCTTAAATATATATCTTGAATCTATATCTAACATTTAAATCTAGATATAAATATATATTTTGCATCTTAAATCTCTGACCCAAAGCTTCTGAAAATTATTAGCCACGCCCCTTTAATGACTGAACTGATGGCCACACCCCCAACCTGTACACAATAAATGATTAATTAGCATATTCTCTGAAGATTTGTCTTTGATAAGATATAGCTATATATAACAAATTTAACATTTATATTTATCATGTCCCACTGTGAGGGCAAATGCACTAAAAGTGAAGAAAGTGCTAAATGTGAAAGTTTAATGGCTAAATTCTTCCATCCTATAACACATCAGGGATTGATGTGACGGAGAAACACAAAGTGGAAGGAAAAGGGAGAGAAGTGAAGAGGTATAGTCAAACGTTTTGATATCACTAATATAAGAACAAGTAACTCCGTTGGTCACATTTTAATCCGTTTTCTTCGTCGATATTCAGCTGTACAGAGCGAGGCGCGCTCCCGCGACAGGGGATGCATATCTCGGCAGGGATGCACTTTTCGGCATAACACCGGGACGAGCTGGGACAGGAATCCCGTGGGCGCGCCTCGTCCCTACCGCGCGCGCGCACAGGGCGTGGCCACGTGGACGCGCGAGGAGGCGATAAAAGGCGGCGGCGGCGCGCCTGGAGCTGCAGACGCTCAGGAAGTTTTGGAGAAGAAGAGAGAAAGCTGAGGAGCAATGAGGGAAATAGTTCATATCCAGGCGGGTCAGTGCGGGAACCAGATCGGAACCAAGGTTTGGACCGCATTTAAGTTCTGTACATAATACTTTTATGACGTTTTATTAAAACTAACCACATGTTTTACAACCTTTAGCCTGATAGATGCCATGTGAGGTAAATTTATCTCATCAGTGACTTTATTGTGGCGCTGACTGAGTTCTGCTGGGTTCGGGCGTCTCTGACCCACCGGACTGAAATGGGCTGAAACCTCCTGATTTCCTCCGGAAGCAGAAACACGTGGAAACTTTAGCACAAGAAAAAGTCAAATTAATGTCCGAGCAAAATAAACTAAGCTTTAAATCACAAAATTAAAGTAAATAAGACTAATTTAACGATGCTAATATTTATTAGACTGTTTTGTTTCAGCTGAAGAAGCAAAGTGTTGAAACGCTAAATGAAGATCTGCATTCAAACTAAACTTTGAAATGATTTAGCATTTTAGTCATTTAAACACAGGCCAGCCTCTTAATGAACTACTGCTAAAATAAAAGTTTTCCTCCATATTTCTTTGTTAATCGTTTTTTAATTTAGACACTAAACTTGCGCAAATATTTCTTTTCTTAGCTGAGTTATTTGAATAAACTTAATCTCCTGGTGTTTGCTTTAACCGTTAAGATATGAACCTAACGAATCAAAATGAACATTTAAGTTTTGTTTTACAGAATTTATTTAGAGTTTTTCCAGCTCCAGCGCAGCAGAAACTGAACCACAGAGAAGATCTGAGGCAACATTCAGAGCTGAAAGCTGCTCAGTCTGAGCTAAATGTTGTTGTGGAAGCAGGAGAACAGACTGAGGGACGATGAGGGGAAAAAATGGACAGGTTCGCAGCAATCCCTCATGCCGAGCATGCATGTAGCGACAGTGGAGAGGAAAACTCTCCTTTAACAGGAATAAACCAGAACCAGATGGTGAACGGCCTTCTGCCCCGACCCACTGCGGGTTAGAGAAGACGGAGCAGAGGCACAGCAGCTCTGACCCAGGAGTACTTTCTACGTTAGAGAAACCGGCTGGTAGACGGGCCTGGAGAGGCGACACAGCTGACTACATTTCAATGCTAAACTTTACGGTGAAATAAAAATCCAATGTTTTTTTTCCAGGGAGATGGTAAATATCTGTGCGTCTGGTCCTTGAGTCAGAACCAGAGAAACTCATAGTTCTGCAGCACCGGGTTAAAGCATGATAGACCCAACACTAGAACCTTAAAGCTTCTTTCAGGTTTTCTTCAACCCTGAATCCGTCGAAGGAGGAAATCGTGAAGAAGATGCAACAGAACCGCAGCAGAGAAACATTCAGTTCTGTCTAAACATCATGAAAGATGCTTCACAGGAACCACAGAAAGTCCAAACATGGACTCTGTTCACTGGTTCAGCGTCTGGATCCATTTCAGACTCCAGAGGAGCTGCTGAGTCAGTCTGACACAGAGCAGAGCAGTCGGTGCTGCTGCTCCGGTTCTGATCCCTGCAGGAGCTCAGATCCTCTGATTCACTGGAATAACTGGCAGGTCTGCAGTCAGAAGTGTTTTTTGACTGAGGGGCTCAGTAGGCAGTGAAGAGGCGGTTCAGACGGTGGTTCTGGTTCCATTCACTACGGTTCTTGTCTCTGCTGCAGTTCTGGGAGGAGATCAGCGATGAACACGGCATCGATGCTTCTGGAAACTACGTGGGCGACTCGGCGCTGCAGCTGGACAGGATCAACGTCTACTACAACGAGGCGTCCTGTAAGTTCTGCAGAACCGGGCCTGCGGGCCTCCCCTGCAGCTCCTTTATGAAATAAACCCCCGTCTGTGTGTGCAGCGCATAAATACGTCCCCCGGGCGGTGCTGGTGGACCTGGAGCCAGGAACCATGGACAGTGTTCGCTCCGGCGCCTTCGGCCAGCTCTTCAGACCAGACAACTTCATCTTCGGTGCGTTTTGTTCTGATCCGGTCTGCAGGAGGAGCCTCAGATCAGTAAATGGAGCAGAGCTCAGAAATGCAGCGGTTTCATCTTTCACTAAAGCATCTTCTGCCTGCAGGTCAGACAGGTGCTGGCAACAACTGGGCCAAAGGCCACTACACGGAGGGGGCGGAGCTTATGGACTCGGTCCTGGACGTGGTGAGGAAGGAGTGTGAGCACTGCGACTGTCTGCAGGTGAAAACACTCAGCTTTTACTGCCAGAAGGTTTTAGGCTGATGCATCGGGTCAGAGACTCTATTTATCAAGAAAACACATTTTCTGCTCATCAGACTGAAAGGTGACTCAGTCAGAACTTGATGATATATTTAGATTTACCGTCCAAACTGTCAGACTTTCATGTCATCTGCTGGTGATCCTAATCAGATGCTCTGCAGGTTTCTCTGAGGGTTTCCTTTAGACGTTTGGCTGCTTCTCTCCACGGATGGATTCCAGTAAATGGTCATTATTGGAGGACTGGTGATAAACCAATTCCTTCTGACCCATGCAACCTTTAGCGTTAGTTGTCAGCAGCCTCTAAAATGCTAATGTTCCCATTTTATTTGAATCAATAAAGCAAATCCTGAAGCTAATAGTGTAAGTTTAGCTCCAGCATTTATAGATTCCCAAAGGGATGTTTGCTGAGAACTTGTCCATCAGTGACTGAAGGATGCTGAGGTTCTCATGTCCATTCAGGTCCTTCCTGTTTTTGTTCCTGATGAAGCTGAGACTCTGAGATGATCCCCGGCTACTAAAAGCTTCTCCTTCAGCCCTCTGCTGCATGGATCCACATCTCGTTGACACATTTTTCTGATTTAAAAACTCTGAAAGACCTTCAGGAAGTCTGGAGAACAAAGATCTAGACTGTAACAAGGTCTGACAGCTGGGAGAAGTTATAGAAATCATTATGAATAAATAAGGTTTAGCAGCATGTAAACTATAGCTGCATATTTACATCATTATTTCTCGTTTAACTGCAGCCTGGTTGCGCTTGTAGATTGCTCTCTGCTGCCATCTACAGGTTGGCATTGGGAACAAATCTTCTAAAATTAGCTCATTTGCAAAGTGTCTCCATCTATCTAATATATTTGAATATTGAAATTGACACATTTAACTTCTACTGGACATTAAAGAATACTTATTTTAAACAGTAGTTTTTAAGTTCAGGCAGTCCAGTCTTTTAAAAAAAATTTGTTTAAAACTTTCCTGTCGGTTTGAAGAAAAATCTCCCTTTTTGTATTTTTATGGTATGATTCTATCATGTTCAATTCAATTTTATTTATATAGCGCCAAATCATGAAACATGTTATCTCAAGGCACTTTACAAAATCAAGTTCAATCAGATTATACAGATTGGTCAAAATGTCCTATATGTTCATTTCTGTAAAACGTTTTTAATCAGCTTTTTATTTTGTGATGACTGATAAACAATTCTAAAAATTATATTTAAAAAATACAAAATGAAGAAAAAATATCAAAGTAGATGTTTCATATTTGACTTCAGAATATTGAATAAGTTTTCAGCACAAAAGCCAAATGTTGGAGGCTAAAACAAATGTTCATCTTGTAATAATGATGCTCTCTACCATAATGATGGGTTCTTTGGTTCAAAGTGCTCCTTTTACTGGGATCAGGACAGAAGTTCATCCTGGCAGCTGAAAGAAACTGAGAATGTCGCATCAAGAAGCGTCCATTAGTCCATTTGTGTTCATAACATCCTCAAGGACTTCTATTATCCCATGATGTAAAGAAAACCGTCATAACTTTCTTTTCTTCAGATGACCCAATTCTGTTTAGTGCCAGGATCTCTGAAAAAATTAGTTTGACCTGAAGAACAGCAGCTTAATGTTTTAATTCAGTTTAATTTCTATAGCTCAAATTCCCAACATATCATCTCAAGGCTCTTTCCAAAGTCAGACTCCATCAGATCCTCCAGGTTGGTCAGAAAGTTTCCTCTCTAAGGAAACCCAGCAGGTTGCATCAAGTCTCTCCAAGCAGCATTCACTCCTCCTGAAAGAGCGTAGAGCCACAGTGGACAGTCGTCTGCATTGTTGATGGCTTTGCAGCAATCCCTCATACTGAGCATGCATGAAGCGACAGTGGAGAGGAAAACTCCCCTTTAACAGGGAGGAGAACCTCCAGCAGAACCAGAACCAGGCTCAGTGTGAACGCCTCGCCATCTGCCTCGACCCACTGGGGCTTAGAGAAGACAGAGCAGAGACACAGAAAGCTCAGAAGCTCACATTGATCCAGGAGTACTTTCTATGTTAGATGGTAATAGAGGATGATCTGCCTCCCCTGATGATGTCACAGCTAACAGAACGCCAGACCAGGTGTACCTTCTATGGAGAGAAAGAACAACAGCAGAACTGTGGTGGTGGGTCGCTGGTGTCTGGTTCGGATGCTTTCTGGCTGACCTTACCAACCTGCAGCACTGATCTCACTCCATCTCTGCAGCCTTCTGTCTCCTTGAAGATGTCGTTTCTCCTGCAGGGCTTCCAGTTGACGCACTCGTTGGGAGGGGGAACGGGTTCTGGAATGGGCACCCTGCTGATCAGTAAGATCCGGGAGGAGTATCCCGACCGCATCATGAACACCTTCAGCGTAATGCCCTCTCCTAAGGTGCAGCACCCGGTTCTCGTAGCTGAAACGTTCCCAGACCTGTTTTTATTTCCTCTGCTCTGACGCCTCGCTCCCCTGTCGTCCCCCCCTGTTGCCCCCCTGTCGTCCCCCCCTGTCGTCGTCCCCCCCTGTCGTCCCCCCCTGTCGTCCCCCCCTGTCGTCCCCCCTGTTGTCCTGCAGGTTTCTGATACGGTGGTGGAGCCGTACAACGCCACCCTCTCCGTCCACCAGCTGGTGGAGAACACCGATGAGACCTACTGCATCGACAACGAGGCGCTGTACGACATCTGCTTCCGCACCCTGAAGCTCACCACCCCCACCTACGGCGACCTCAACCACCTGGTGTCGGCCACCATGAGCGGCGTCACCACCTCGCTGCGTTTCCCCGGCCAGCTCAACGCAGACCTGCGCAAGCTGGCCGTCAACATGGTGCCCTTCCCCAGGCTGCACTTCTTCATGCCGGGCTTCGCCCCTCTGACGGCGCGGGGCAGCCAGCAGTACCGCGCCCTCACCGTTCCCGAGCTCACCCAGCAGATGTTCGACGCCCGCAACATGATGGCGGCCTGCGACCCGCGCCACGGCCGCTACCTGACGGTGGCCGCCGTCTTCCGCGGGCCCATGTCCATGAAGGAGGTGGACGAGCAGATGCTGAACATCCAGAACAAGAACAGCAGCTACTTCGTGGAGTGGATCCCCAACAACGTGAAGGTGGCCGTGTGCGACATCGCCCCCCGCGGGCTCAAGATGGCCGCCACCTTCATCGGAAACAGCACGGCCATCCAGGAGCTCTTCAAGCGCATCTCGGAGCAGTTCTCGGCCATGTTCCGGCGGAAGGCCTTCCTGCACTGGTTCACGGGAGAAGGCATGGACGAGATGGAGTTCACGGAGGCGGAGAGCAACATGAACGACCTGGTGTCCGAGTACCAGCAGTACCAGGAGGCCACGGCCAACGACGGCGACGACAACTTTGAGGACGAAGATGAAGTCGACGAGTAGGGACACGAAAACCCAGAACTGCTGCTGGAGTGAAATGTTCATGTTAGTCTTTGATTTTAGTGAGTTAAGACCAACCCCTTTCAGAATAAAATCATTTTCACCTGTGATTTCTGGACATCTGGATGATTCTAAATGAAATAAGTTTGTTGTTCATGAAATCATGAAATCATTGAAACGAAGGTCTGAAATGATTTGGTTCTGTAATCCAGACCCAACATCTCTGTGCAACTACCAACTTTAGTCTGTTTCATGGTGAATTATTCCCACAGATGTGTTGAAATTAGGAGAACAACGACAAACGTCCATTTTTTCTGTACCTTAAATAAAAAAAAACATCTTAGAAATACAAATTACAGATAAAATCTTTAAACCAGAGAAGACTATAGTGAGTTTGAACAGCTAGTTTTGAAGTTAACGGTGCAGACAGGTGACTCATTGGTCCAACATGCAATGATAATGAAGTCATGAAACGTGTAAAGAAACTTTGAAGATGAAGACGGGTTGTTTCCTGGTGAGGACGGCGTTTCAGCACCACCTGCAGGACTGGAGGCGATGAAATTGTGCTGCAGAGTTACTTTAGTTTTTCTTCTTTAGCAAATATATTAGAATCGTGTTTTTGATTTATATACTTAAACATTTGCTTTTTGTCATTTAAGTCAAAGTATTTTTATTATTCTCCCTTGAGAGAAATTTGCCTAGGATACAAGGATCAGCTGCACTGCACTACGTATTCGACCTCTAATAAAAGAAGTCTTGGTAAAATAATAAATATAAAATGGTAACAGTTCATAAATCAAAGTTCCACTAAAACGATCATATTAAAACTATACAAATCATCCAAATCAATGTATTTGGCTTTTTCTCTGGTGCATTAAAGCACATTTCTTCAAATTGGAAACTCTATAAAAGCCTTTAACTGTTTAGGACCCAATTATTGTGTAATTTATGATTATTTTACATACATTCAGTCTAATTTTATTTTACTGCTCCAGCAGCTCAACTTCCTAAAAATGAAACACATTTTTTTCCAAATCTGCCTAAACGATGTTGCCTTGTCTAAAAAGTTCCCCCAGCAGTTAAGCTCATCAGGCAGGGAGACACTAACATGTTTTTGGTTTATAATTTCTGGACTTATTTCAACAAAACTTCAGGTTTTGGCCTTTAGAAGTTTATTATTGTCTCTTTATGTTAAAGCTTGCAGTCAGCTGAATTCTCCTCCCTGCTCAGCCAGATGGAGCCGGTTCTGCTCCATCAGCAGCAACAGACTTGATTTCCCAGCAGTTCTGTTTGTGTGGAGGATTATCGGCCGTCGCTGTGCAGGACAAAAGTGCTCGGCTCTGTGGATCTTTGTTCCTGCAGCGTTTCAGGCTGAAGGTTCTGGTTAACGCCCAGGTCCTTCTGCTGCTGCTGTTTGGTGCTGATGGAGACCCTGAATGGACGTTAGGAGTCTAAATATGTTCCTTATTATGAGAATATCCATAACTAACATCTGGATTCGGACAAAAATCCTTTAGTTTTACCAGAAGCTGGAATGTGGAGAAGCCCATAAAGATTAACCAAAAATAAATGATCAGTGGTGGCCTACTGGTTCCTGGAGAGGCCCCAAAGGTTGCTGGTTCAATACTGCTCCACTAGAGCTGGGTTAAATGCAGAGAGTAATTTCCCCCCGTGGGACTATAAGGGAAATATTTATTATAAGTGATGCTCATCTTAAAGTATCAGTTCTGAGCACAGAGCCTCATCTTCGCCTTTAAAAACTGCAGCAAACATGGCTGACAGAGAATATTTGGGGGAAACAATCACTGAAACCTGAGCTTAGTGTTTATGTGTAAAATAAAAAGAGGAAACGCGGAAACAAAGATTTAATTCAAGGAGCATAACAAAGATCGGGGACCTTCAGTGACCCCTAGCGGCCATCACTGGGAATCACAGCGTCATAAAACTGGCTGGATTAATTTTATTTACCTCTGACTGGGAAATTTACACTGCTTAGCATATACATAGACAGATTTATATATTCCTAAGAGCAATCTGCCGTAAAAGATAAGTCAGTCCTTAGTTTAACCTTTAAAGGAGTTGAGATAGAATAAAATGTGAAAACTAGCAAACTAAGAAATATTTTCTACCAACCTGGATTCTGTTTAAATAAGCAGGTTCTAAATGTTTGAAACAAGCTGAATCTGGTTTATTTAAATTATGACTAAAAAATATTAACAAAACTGAAGCAGATATTTGCTTATACAAATAGCTGGAAACCAGTTAGTATCTGATCTGTTTATTTGTTTCTGATGGGAAATCCTCTGTAGTTTAAGTGTCATTGTTCCAGTTTATTCTACAGGAGATTGTTTATATGTTTCCTACCAGACTGAACACCATGAAACGTCTAAACATGCAGGTTAAATAAAATAAATAAACATGCAGGTTAAAGACGCTCAGGCCGTTGGAACCAAAGTTAACTTCTTCAGCAGTAGATGACCGAAGCACATTTAAAAAGTTTTGAGGTCACCTTTTTGTGACTTTCCTTGAAAAACTTGTTTTCTCCTGTTTTATTTCACTCCTGCAGAAACGTGGTTCAGTTTAAAGCTGCCTGAAGGCTGCAGGTGAGTTTTAAAGAGGATGACCTGGTGGTTAAGATCTGTTTTTACTCTGAGTTTCTCTGTTAGGGAAAAATCAAAGTGAAAAACTACCTTTGAATACAGGTTGAGTTAAAGCTGGAGTTTAGAAACAGCCTTCTGCTCTGAGGGAAACTGTTAGAAGCATTTTTAAAGTTTCACACCAAACTAACAGTAATAATTACTCTAAAATGAAAGTGTAGCTCTCTCCTAGGTACTCAGGAGAAATAAGTAAAATCAGCGTGTAATGCCACGCTGCTCCACCAGGAGGCGCTGCAACACAAGACCTTTTCCTGTTGGTTCTGATTGGCGGAAAAAGTTGAAATCGTTGCTCAGGAGAACTTCAGACTCGTCACAATAACATATGATCCAAAAGTTTATCTATTTCAGTAATATCATCTTTTAATATTCTGCATAGAGTGATTATATGCAAAGTTTTTAATTTCTGTTAATTTTGGTGATTCTGGCTTGAATGAAAACCCAAAAGGTTTCCTTGAAAAAAAAACAGACCAACAACAAAAATATTTATTAATCCAGAAATGTTCTGCTAGAAGCCACTGATGAACCTCCAGTATGAAGTTAAGCCACCAAAGGTCACTGGTAGAAAGTTTAGTGGAAGGAAAAAGTCTTCTAGGAGCAGGAGAAGCCTTCAGAGGATTGTGGAGTGAAGAGTTCGACCCAAACATTTTAGAGCTTCTTCCTCCTGCTGCCGAGCTTTATGGAGATGCTGGTTGCAGGTACAGCAGGACCCGGTACCAGTTCAACACTTTACAGGACCTGGTACCAGACCTAAACACTGCAGAGAATCCATGGAGTCAAGAGGAAGATGAGAGACACCAGAACCAGGGATGAAGATGAGCTGAAGGATATAAAGGTAACCTGGGCTTCCAGAACACCTGGACAGAACCTCAGGCTGATCAAATCCACGCTGCACTGATTCATGCAGGTGGAGCCCAGACCCGGTTCTGAGGGCGGGACATGGACCTGCTGGTCTACAGAGACACATTTCTGGACTAGAATCGTCTCTGATGGTCTTCAGTCATGTTCTCAGGAGTTTCTGGTTTCTAAACTTTAAATCTCTGAGTTTAGTGTGAATCTAAACGAGCTGAAATGGTGGCGGATGCAGCTGTGTGCTGGTAGGAGCTCATGTCTGTAGATGGACCTGCTTCCTCTCTGACAGAACCAGAACAGAACCCGCCTCTGTCCTGACAGCAGCTGTCCATGAAGTCCCGGGTCAGCACCTCCTCAGAGCCTTTCAGCTGTTTAACATACCTCAGGGGTAAAAGGCTCAACTAACGAGCCGGCACGGGCAATTGTCTGCAGGGGGGGGGGGATTTAACGAGGGGGTCGGTTACAGGCTGCAGACGAGCTGCAGGATTTAATTGGCCATCACGGGTCAGAGAGGCTACGGGGGGGGGGGGGGGGTGAAGCTGTCATAGCACCAACAGAACCGTCCTGAAGGGTTTCTGTGTCACAGCCGAGCTTCTGGGTCTCTGCAGGAATCTGATTCATCTGATCTCCTCCGCTGGTGATGAGCCTAAAATAACCAGACTGCTTTGATACAAAACGCTGAAAACCTCTCAGTTAAAACCAGTTTGAGCCTCGTTTCCCTTCCAGGCAGCCTGACTGTCCTTTAATCTTCTAAACAGATGCTTATCTGTGCTTTTCCAGGCTTTCTGGAAGTCGTTTGGCTCCCATTTCCTTACTTAAACCTTTCTAAACCACAGACAGCCCAGTGTGACTGACAGCAGCATTTTATCTCCCACACAGTATCAGAGCACTTTGCACTTTCTCCCTCACAGTAAAACATGGCAGAGAACTCAGAGGCAGAGAACTCAGAACCAAACCTTAGTTTTTCTGAGAACTTTCATTTCAGAGAAGTTAAATGAACCATTTTTCTTCTCCTCTCCAGAATCACAGTTTTGTTCAGTTTCTTGCTGCCGATGCTGAAAAAAGCTAAACTGGAGTAAATATTTAATAAGAAACTGTGAGCTGATCTCATTTCCACCCTTCAGGACTCAGAGGAGCCTCTCTATCACCTGAGGAGCAGACGGATGTTGGTCTGCTCAGCAAAAGGAGAGAAGGAGGCCCAGAGAATAAGAGCCAGTCAGAGAGGAGGTGCTGGAGGAGAAACGAGAAGTTTACGGCTGCAGAGTGAAAATATAAACCCCACATCGACCCTTCAGAGAGGAGCTTTAGTTATTCACCAAATAAACTAATTATTTACTGAGAAAATAACCATCAGTTATCTCCACTGTCCATCATTAACCTTCGACTCTACACCTTCATCATGTCCCTGATTACTGCAACAACTTCCTGTGATTTCTCATCCCATCCAACATCAGCGATCACCTCAGATTATTTAAGGTTTTTATTATTATTTCTTTTATAAATAAGCTGTTTTGATATTATCCCACATTTCTGAGACCTCCACCTCTTCAACAAAGTCAGTATTTTTCTGAACATAAAAGTTGAAACATACAAACGAACATATTTTACACATCGTATATAAAAATGCAGAAACATGAGGAAAATGATGAAGAAAATGTGTAAACATGACATCTTGTTTTTTTTAAAGCAACCAAGAAAGATTTTCTTTTTTAAAAAAGTTTCTTTACATTTAGCTGGATCAGGCAGTAAAGTGTTACTAAGCTGTTCATGATGTCAGAGAACAACCATCAACGTTCATTTTCTGCTTCATTTATCCACCAGCAGCAGGAAACACAAATAAAAGTTCATGTTTGCTTTTGGCTGATCTGGTTCTGGGGTTTTATTTATTGTTTTTCCCCTGGTGGATAAAACCATTAGATTCAGCTTTAGTATCTGTGTAATTCTCACTGACTGCCTCTTCCTCTCCTCTTCCTCCCCTCTTCCTCCCCTGTTCTCTCATCAGAGCAGATTTCAGCCCCATGGACCGTCCTCTGCTGATCTTTGCAGAACTTTGTTGGTTCTTTCAGCGACAGGCTGTCCGCTCTGAGCTGCTGCTCTGTGGGACCTGCTGCCATGATGATGGGGTTATTTTAGAGGAGGCGGGGTCCCTCCTTCATGTGAAAACACCCTGAAACTTCATGCAGACGGCTGGTTTCTGCTGGTTTCTGCTGCAGCAGGGACTGAATCCCCTGAAGCTGCAGAGCGGATCAGGTTCTGGTTGCTGCAGTGAAGGGAACAAACAGAGAGGAAGAGGCAGGAATGAGGCTGCAGGAACAAGCCTGAGCGCGACACACACCTCCCTCCCTCTCCCTCTCTCTCTCCTTCCCAGCGTGGAGCGTCAGACCAGGAGGAGGAGGAGCAGGAGGAACACCACTCTCTGCCCGGAGCCTCTCGGGCTGCCTGACGGTTCTGCTGGGCTCCTCGGAGCTGGAAAAGTCTGCGTCTGTCCCCAGGAGCATCTCTCTGGCTGAGGAGACCTGCTCCTGCAGCTGCTGCCAGGGTCAGGATCCAGCCCGGCTCAGATTACGCTCCGGGTCACAAAGGGAGAGGTGACCCAGAACCATGGGAGGCATTTAGGAGGTCCAGCTGGACGGAGCAGCCCTGGTTCCTCAGAGGTAACTCCTCAGAGACAGAGCAAGCTTCCAGGATGCTGCCAGGATTCCCAGCAGTTCTTCCTGATTCACGGAGCCGGAGCTGAAGCACAGGCAGCTGTGGAATCATCAGAGGTTTAAAGAAACCAGAAGAAACCAAAAGTTCTGGCAGCATCTCCTCAACTCACTGGAATCTGAGTCTGGACTCTCGTTCTGGATCCATCAGAAAACTAAAAGCTTTCCAGTCTCTGTAAAACCAGGACTCAGCCTTCCTGGCTGTGGAGGTTTCATCGTTTTGGGAGCAGAAAAGCATCTGAGGAGCATTTGTGAGCCTGGAAACACGTCAACACCTGTTTCCACTTTGCATTTACTGAACGGTAAGCAAACAGCTCCTCCACATTATTCCCATAATTCATTCAAAGGTAAATATTTCCACACAAACGTGTCGTAGTTTGTGCTTCCTTCGGTTTATGACCTGAAACATGAGAGGCAGGCTTCAGACTTTAGCGTTCCTCGCTGCTTCAGAGGCACAAACTCTGAAAACGAGACGAGAAGCTCGACTCGTCGCTGTCAGACCAGACTGACGGAGCTGAGAGGGACGAGCTGGTGGAGCTGCAGGACTTCTGCAGGACTTCTGCAGGACTTCTGCAGGACTTCTGCAGGACTTCTGCAGGACTTCTGCAGGACTTCTGCAGGACTTCTGCAGGACAGCTGCAGGACTCCAGTCATGTTTCAGTCCTGCAGAAGCTGCAGAAAGCTGCAGCAGAAGCAAAGTTCTGACTTTCTGCCACCAGAGTCGCTCAGTCAGCCCAAAAAGAAACAAAAAAAGCAAAATGTTAAATAATCTACGGTCCATACAGGAGCTGCTCAGATCCTCCTGACCAGACGGTGCTTTTAAAGACTCACCTCTACTGCTTGGCCTTTTAATTTAACAGGGCTTGATACCTTAACTCTTTTTGTTTGCACATATTTTTATTTCCTTTATTTTAATGCATTCTTTATTCATGTTTTCTGCACATTTCTTTCTTTCTTTTTTACAACTCCAGTTATTTTGTTCCTGCTGTGCAGCATTTCGCTGCAACTAGTTTTTTGCAAAAATAAAAATAAAGTTGACACTGAAATTGACTTGATGACACCAAACAGTCTGAAACAGAAAGAGAACTGTAAGAAAGAACAGTAACTAAACTTAAACTGAACACAGAGACAGAAGGTGATTAATAACGGCTGCTAAGCAATTACTGAGGAACAGAATTTCATGCAAAAAAAGCTGAAAATTAGAGAAAAATGTAATTAAAAAGTATTAAAACAACATGAAATATTTACCATAATAGTTCAAACACAGACTCAGTAAAAACAAACATAAAACGTCCAAATATGTAGAACTATACTTTAGAGAAATCCAGCAAAGAAAAGCAGTAAAAAAACCTCAGAAGGAACCAAACTGTCCAGAACCGACGGACTAGTTTGTGTTTTTAAAGCCAAATATTAACCAAACTTATTAAAAGTTACATCAGCTTCATTAACAGGGTTACCTGGAAGTTCTGTGAACCTTTATTTATTTCAACTCAATCCAGCTTTGATCTGCTTTTCAGTTTTCTGATTTATAAACTAATTTTTTATCTTGTCGCCGGTTCTTCTCTCACTGGCGCTGCTAACAGCCGATCGGCTTCAGAACCAAGGAGACGGATCATTTTATTCCCCATGGAAACAGAATCTGTCGCTCTCAACAAGGTTCTCAAAAATATTGATTTAAATTGACAAAAAGCAGATGTTCAGCTTTAAGAAGCACAGAAACGTTTTCTTTGGTTTCAGCAGAACTTTTCCCACGAGACAGAAATCCAGGAATTAGACTCTACCGACTGTTACACCGAGGAAATAAAACAGGAAACCTTGAATAAGAGGGAATAAATTACCAAGGCCGGAATTTTATTAGTGATGTTAAAATGTAAAATTTGACGTTAAGCAAAAAATAGAAACATTTATAAGAATTAAAGGTCAGAAATAAGCAGGAACTAAACGTGTTTCAGGTTTTATGGAACAACAGTCGACTTTGTGCTTTCTGGCATAAAATGATCTCAGCTGTTTATATTAAACAGTTTAATATGATATAAACAGTATATCTGTATTTGTTCATGCTGTCGGCCTACATCAATAAACTTATAAATGACCAGAGTTTTAATTGATGGGATAGAAAGTCCAGCGCTGATGATGAAAACATTTTTCTATTAATAATAAATAAAATCCTCCTGACTAGAAGAGTTCATGATGAATGAGTGGAAACTTTTAGGACTATTTAAAGTTAATTTCTGCAGCTCAGATAAAACCTGCAGCTTATGAGCAGCAGCTACGGTCCATCTTTGTCCCTGAGGGGCCGTCATGGAGCAGCTGTCTGCCCCCCCCCCCCAGGCCCCCATCATCACAGAGACTAATGCGGGTATTTTAGGAGCCAGACGATGGCCGAAGTTCTCCTGGTTTCATTTTTCCTTCAGGATGTTCAGCTTTAGTTCAGATCAGCTGAAGTATTCCTGTG
Organism: Fundulus diaphanus; assembly: GCA_037039145.1. NCBI lineage: Eukaryota > Metazoa > Chordata > Actinopteri > Cyprinodontiformes > Fundulidae > Fundulus > Fundulus diaphanus. The sequence continues at coordinate 2,100,680 of CM073137.1, read as the reverse complement.
TGGACGGAAACGCCGTAATCTCCTGGAGGGAATCCAGTGGTTCTCTGGTGGTTCTCTGGTGGTTCTCTGGTGGTTCTCTGGTGGTTCTCTGGTGGTTCTCTGGTGGTTCTCTGATGGTTCTCTGGTGGTTCTCTGGTGGTTCTCTGGTGGTTCTCTGGTGGTTCTCTGGTGGTTCTCTGGTGGTTCTCTGGTGGTTCTCTGGTGGTTCTCTGATGGTTCTCTGGTGGTTCTCTGATGGTTCTCTGGTGGTTCTCTGATGGTTCTCTGGTGGTTCTCTGATGGTTCTCTGGTGGTCTGGCTGTTTTTTGCTCCAGTTAAAGGTTTGGCTGCTTCAGTGAAGCGACCACATCCACATCAGGAAATAATGAAGGCTGAATAAATCAAACCCCGGACCAAGAAGAAGCCTGAAAACAGAGCAGCAGCTTTCTTCAATTTTCTTTTGGATGTTTGGGAACCAGAGGAAAGAATTTAATCTCTGAAGCCTCAGAAGGAAAACAGGCTTGTTTTCTGAACCTGCCGTGAACTATCAACGCTCTAAAGTCTGTTTTTGAGCTAAAGATCCTTTTGAAAAATGAGCCTGAAAGGGAAATTTATAAAAGGCAATGTAATGAGTTCAAATGTTGTTCTTGTTGGGGTTTGATTTGTTTCTGCAGAGATAAATAATCTCAGTTTGTGTCTTTGTAGGTCAAGTTAAGAAGAAAGATTCCAGGATATTCTGCAGCGTCTACAAGCTCACACATCCTTCCTCCATAATGTCTTTTTATGTTTTTTTTAATTAATTTTTTAGTGACGGTTCTTTTTTGAATGGATGCCAACTTATCAGTAAAGAATGCAGAGCGGAGCCTCTATTTCTAGGAAATACTGACGGAACAGGAACGCCTCAAAGAGCAACTGAATAAAGAACATTTGTCGAGTGAACAGAATCAACTTTCTGATATTAAACAAAGCAAATCTGAGCATGAAAACTGACTCATTTGTGCAGAAGAGCCTTCAGATTCAAGCTGGACGATGGACAGATCAGCTACGTATGATTGCACTGGATTCTTTCCATGTTCTGGGGTTTCAAAGCAGAATTTTGTCAAAGTAGCAGTTGACAAAAACAAGGGATAATATTCAGTAAACTTAGTATTAATAAGGACCTTTATAATTTCCAGCCTACTTGGCAAAGGAACTTCATGGAGATCATCAGGAGAGGAAAAACGGGCATTAAAATAACACAATATGCAGATGATATCACTATTTACACTAAAGCTCAATAAATGATATTTAGCTTTGATCTGAGCTCCTCTTGACATAGTGGGGGATTTATAACTACCTCTGAAGTCGGCCGAGCCTTCAGCGGGATCAGAACTGATTGGGACGTCTGTGATCTCTTCTCATCATGATCCCTGGAGGATCGGGATCAGGCGGAGGACTCTGTGGAGGCGGACTGTGCATTCTGAGGTGGCTCGGACTCAGGCTCTGGTCCCGCCGGGGCACCCTGGTCTTTGCTCTGCTCTGGTTTGGCTCCTGGCTGTTCCTCAACGGTCTGGTTCTGGTCCACAGGAGGATTCTGTCCGACTACTGCACCGACGACAAAAGCAAGAGGATCCTGCAGCGACTGGTGAGTCAGAACAACCTTTGAAATGTTCAGTGATATAAAACCAGAGATTGTTTTATTGAGTATTTTCACATGCAAGGAACTTGGTGTGCTGTTGCTGTGAGGCATAACATGCAACTCATACAGGAAGTTAAAAAATATGAAGCGTATAACATGATATGAAGTTTAAATGGACATGATGCAGCTTTTATGTTCTTCAGATTATAGTTGACAGTTTGAGTATTTCTGGAAAATCTGGAGTAATACTGCAGCTTGACAAGATTATTCTGTTTTTGCTCATTGACTGAATCTTAGTGTCTTATTAATTACTTCATGTAATTAATAAGTTAGGGATCTTAAGAAAATATAACATGTGCATCTCTACTGATGATTGGCTTTCAGTTTAAGACGTTTCACATTTTAATGCATTGATTTGGAAATTGCAGCAGCTGTGCTGCAGAGCAGAAGAATCTGTCATCCTCAGTGAATTGTGGTAATGATGCATCAGCTGCACATTTCTTTAGATTTTCAGACCTTCAGAAGCAGTTTTGGGAAATGTTGTGGATTAGAAACGGAGAACCCGGACATCCTGTAAAATGAAACCTGATTCCTGCGACCAGCTGTTTTCCTTTCTAAGACCAAAATCCTTTGATTTATGAAAATACTGATGCTCCCCATGAATAGCAGCAGGAGCCATACTGAACCTTTTACATCTGAGATGTCTGAGTATGCAAATTATAGCCCCCTTCAGATTTGTATGTGAAATCTAAGAGATTGTAGGAATGTGGCAGAACGGCGTAGAACGGGGTTGGAACAGCAGGAATCGTGAAAACATGCAAAGTGTGGCGTTTTTTTTCTACCCGCTCATCTGATGAACTTGGAGCAGTTTCCTCAGTTTTCCCTCTGAAGGTCAGCCGTGGTCCTGCTGCTCGTCCCTCAGACGTAAACAGGCGGCTGGAGAGAAGCTGAGGGTCAATAGCTCCTAATATCTGCCGGAGCATCTGCTGCTGCGCTGTGGGCCGACAATGATAACAAGATGCTGCTTTCACAGCAGCTCCAGCACTTTCTGCTCTGCATTTTAATTTTCTCCTCATTTCCCCTCCATCTGTCTGAAACTCCCCCTCTATCCTGGTTTTTCCGTTCTCTTTTCCTCATTCGTCACCGGATCCAGATCGATTTTCCTCATTCCTGCTGCTTTCTAATTTTCTAAGATGCTTTTCTTGCTCATTCTTAACGTGTCTCAGAAACCTGCTCCTAATTTCCCTTCCTGACCACAAATCTTCTTGGATTTTCACCTCATCAGTTTTCTCAGATGGTTTCAGTCTGCAGCATCAGTTGCTCAGTAAAGATCTTAAACACTGTGGCGGCGAACGTTCTGCTCTGGAAATGTTGTGGGTTTGGATTTTTGTCCCATGCTGTCGGGTTTCTGGTGGTTCTGTTGGTTGTTCGGTGCTTTCTGCACCATCAGGGAGGGATTCCACTGTCATCAATTTAGCAGAACATCCCACCTCAGATTAACAACCTGACAGAGTCCAACAAGCCTTTAATTGCAGTTTTTAATCTGATTAAAATCCTGAAACATTGGAAAACTAAGGCGACCTTTAGGAGCTTTTAATCAGCGTGGATTAACTGCCATTCATCAACATGAAAAGCAGGTTTGAATAATGAATTATCACCATGCCATAAATTATAAATTATCACCATGCCAAGTCAGAAAGACGTCAGCAATGACCTCAGAGCAGCCGCTGTAGCTGCCCATCACCCTGGGAAGAGGTCAAAGGTCATCTCCAGACCATCTGAAGTCCTTCATCCTGAAGAAAGGACGCTCTGCAGGTTCGGCCCAAGAGCTCCTCTTCTCTCTACAGACCTCAGGTAGCAGGTTAAAGGTTAAAGGTCAACGCAGCATATCAGTGCAGAAACTTCCCACCAGCTGTGAAGCACGGTGGTGGAGGCCTGATGGTTTGGGCTTATTCTGCAGCCACCAGACCTGAACACCTCACAGTGAATGAGGGGACCAGGAGCTCCTCCATGACCAAAGTTCATGGAGACGAACGTGAGTCCATCTGACCAACAGCTGGAGATCGGTCCCTACTGGGTGGTCAACGAGACAACGGTCCAGTCAAAGACCTCAGAGCGCTGAGGCTGGTCCTTAGGAGCTTTGGTTGAGATGAACCCTGAAGCATCCAGGAAGGCCTCAGCGGTGAAGGTAAAGTGAAGGTAAAGGGTGACCTGTGAGGGTCTGCTGAAGAAAACCGTAAAGGTTCTCCGTTCTAGTGGAAACTGAACGGAACCAGAGCTGTGATGACAGCAGGCAGGTTGCTGATGAATCCATGTTCCACCACAGCGGAACCATCTCTGCTTCGTGGATCTCAGTAAACGATCACGCTTGATGAAACCTAAAATGACCCAGAGATCCAGAAAAAGCAAAAATGTTTCTTCCATCACTTTTGTCCAAACCCTCTGAGCTCCTGGGCTTTATAGAACGTCACGTCCTCTGAGAACGTGGTGAGGTTCCTCCAGCGGCTGAAATCTGGGTCAGTTCTGTTAGTGAAGCTCCAGGAACCACCCGGGTCGCCTCAGGGACTCACGGCGCCGCTGCTGCTGCGGTTCTACCCAGCGGATCGGTTCTGGCTTGTCTTGTTGAAGCCTGAAGACTCGTCTGTCAGTCTTCTGCCTCTGTTCCTCCTTCCTTCAGACCATCCCTCCGTTCTCAGAGCTGTCAGCTGCAGATTAACAGCCGGCCGTGTTGAAAAGCTTCGCTCGCTCACATCCTCCAGCTTTGATTCCATTCAGGCGATGACGGCTGAGAAAACTTTCCCTCTTTGTTTCCGTTTGCACAAAAGTCAAAAAGTTACTTTGGAAGAAACGCTTCAGGCCAGAAGGAACTCTGAGCAGAGGAAGGTTCCTGAAAACTCCTCGTTCCAAAGGAGAAGCTGATCAGAAAGAGAAAACTGTCTCAGATCTGCAGACGGGGAAGTTTCCACCTCCTATGTAGACCTAGAACCTGACGTCTAACCCAGACACCCAGGTCTCTGAAGGACCTGGTCTACATGAAGGTACCTTCCTGTAGCTTTGGGGACCAGCCAGGACCCAGTTTCACTCTTCTGGGGAAGGTTCCCTGTCCTCTGTGGGCTCTGAGGAGCTCAGGTCTCCTGGCGTGTTGGTAGGACGGAGCAGGAGATCAGGACTTCATCTGCAGAACCTAATGTCCATGGACTTCCCATCAGAAGACTGGTTCCAGGTTGTGGTCTATTGACTGTGTTGGTGTGTGGGGAGGTTCAGAAGATGCTCATGCTGGTTTGTGCCATCATGCCTCATGGACGTGTGGTCCACTAGTTCAGGCTCATCACATGTTTTCCTGCGAGCTCTTCCAGGCCTGGATGTTTGTTTGTCTCCTCATTCAGGAGCCTGATGTCCCATGTAGAGAAGATCTAGATGTTTCAGAAACCCTGGAGCTCCTTCAGTGCAGCCAGACTGTCCTCTGCCTCCTTCACCAGCTTCTGTCTCGTCCTTTCATCTGTTTTAGATGAATTTCTAGTTTCAGTCCTTTTTCTGCTCGTGTTGGGCTGTAAACGTGAGGCTCAGTGCTTCCCTGTCATCTTCTGCTGAAAGCGTCACACATCCAGGTCCTTTGGATCATTTCTCTCCACACTACGGCTTTAGCTGAAGAACATCAGGAGTGTTGAACTTTCTCCTTCATTAACTTGTCTCTAAGTGGCCTGAAGACGACTAGATGCTGCATCAGGAAGGCTGCAGGCCTCAGCAGGCAGCTTCTCACAGCTTTCTGGTTCTTTCTGGTTCTTCCCAACATAAACCGTCCATTCTACCAGAGATCTGCGCGCTGCTGCGTGTCCAGATCTGCTCCGCTGGGTCTTCTCTGAAGGCATTATGGAGATTGACTAAGTGGGACTAAGTGCTAAGACGAAGGAGAAACAAATCATAAAACTCTTCATGCAGCGTTTGCTTTATGTGTCTGATCAGCTGGATAAGTGGAGAGTTGGCATGAAGAACCTTTGGCTTCTCGTCATGCTGATGGAAACGTCTGCAGAGAAATGATAAACAAGCCGCCCCAAAAAGGCCAAATCTGCTGCTTCTGGCTGTCGGCGGAGCGAGGAATGACATCATCAGACAGAAATACACTCCTGGGAAACGTCTCCGACACGCTCGGTCCCCACAGAAAGGAAAACTAAGCTGTCTGTCATCGTTCTGTCAGAACCTCCCATCAGAGATACTCCTGCCTGCTTTGTGGATCAGGAACAGAAGATCAGTCCAGAGGAACATCTCCTCCTCATGGAACTCTGTGGTGAAATGAGCTGCAGGAGGCATGAAGGTTTTATCTTTTATCTGAGACGGATCAAATGTTTCCTCTGCAGCTCCTCACCTGGGCTTCATGTGAACACCAGAACCTCTGACAGGGTTCTGAAGCTGTTCTCTGCAACAGAAATTAACTTTATGAGTTAAATATAATTTAGAAAATGAGGTTCTTCAAGAAGGAACCACTGGGAGCAGAGCCTGTCTGACCCGGGACCTCCTTTAGAACCTCCAGGAGGTTCTGCAGAGGTCTGCTGGGGAAAGAGGAGTTTGGTTTCCCTCCTGGACCCGTGAAGAGAAGCTGGAGACCAAGGAGGAGGAGATCCTTCTGCTGCGGAGCGGAGAAGCTGCTGATGCTCCACAAGGAGGAGGTCGTTAGGACCGTGGTGAGGTTCCTAGGCTAAAGGAGGCGTGGGAGGAAGCTTCCAGGCTCCTTTCCTGCCTCCTTCCTCACTGACTGCTCTAGTCAGACGCTCTGATGTCCTGACTCTATACGGGGGTTCTGACTGGAGCCAGAGAGGCGTGTCTACCATCCATCTGGTTTTGGTCTACAGACAGAGCTCACGCCCAGCTAGTGGTAAATGTCAGTCATTGCTCCTTTAACAGATAGAAACGACCCAAAGCAGAGATTTAGGTCCTGATCTGGATCTCTGAACAGGTTCCTGACCTGATCTGGATCTCTGAACAGGTTCCTGACCTCCAGGATGTTTGGGTCTATATTCTAGATGCTTCCTGCCAGCTGCTCTCTGTTCTTTGGTCTCTGCAGTAAATCTCTCAGAAACAGTTTAAGATGTTTGTCCAAAGGCTAAAAAGGTTCTGGTTCCTGTCGTGTCTGATGAGCAGAACCTTCTGTGAGGATTGCTGCTCCTCTCCCTGGCAGCTGAAGCAGCTCCTGAGCCTCGCTGTAAACTGTTGTTTGAGGAGACGGAGGTTTTTCTCAGCAGCTCTTCCTCCAGATCCAGTGAATCCGCCTCCTCCTGTCTGCCTTCATGCCGTCAGCACAGATGTTTTCCACTGGGAGGCAAACCTCTGAGTTTCTGCTGATCTTCTGACTATTAACAGTGTCTGAGCTGATCTGCTGCGGCTTCCTGACGTGTCCCTGCCTGCAGCTGGCATTCCTCGGCCTATTTACGGCTTTCTTTACGAGCTGCCTCCGTTTTTAACCCAGCCTTGTTTGTTCTGTAACTGGAAAAGCTCTCCATGTATGGATCTCTGCAGGTTCTCTCAGAGGTTCTGACGGGTTCCTTCGCTGGGAGCCTGTTCAGCTTCTCTGCTGGGCCGTAAAATCTGAGCGCTGGCTGAGGAGGAGCCTTCAGACGCAGAGCGCAGTCCTCTGGTCCGACGGAGATTAGATGGAGCTCAGCCTCCATCAGCCCAGAGGAAGCTCCAGTGTTCATCACAGCCTCCTGCATCCAGCATGACCCCCGGTGGAGAACCTGGCTGCAGGGGAAGAAACGGCGTCCTCATGCTGAGACTTCAGATCTACGTGTGCAGACTGAGAACCTTTAGGATCCTAAAAATGGATAAAGTCTTATGCATCAGAGTCAAACAGAGTCTTTTTGATAATTAGCAGGTTTTTATGTGACTTATTTAGCATTTCCTGAGTGGTATGCTGTAAAAAAGGAATGGTTTCACGCCTGTCGGCTCTTTTTGGATCAGAACTTGGTTTCTGGACGTCCATTAAATGGGCTGAAGGTACCGGTGGACGTCCTCGGCCCGGAACAGGCCATGAACCTCGCCTCACACGGTCCTCGGTTCTCCCATTAGAACAGCTGCTGGAGCGTGACGTAAATGTGTCTCTTCAGCAGATTTAATCTGTGATAAAGACAAATAATAATTAGATCTGCCGTCTTGTGCCTCTTTGGTCCGACTGATAAAGTTGTGGTTGGCAGGCAGTCCCAACAACAAACACAATCTAACGGGGCTTATTAACCTCCTCCTGAAAAGCTTTTTTCTGTCCTCAGCTTTGAGGAAACATTTGATTTTCTTTCCCTCCGCCCGCTAAAAGCAAACATTATTATCTGAAATGGCCCCAGACTTCCTGAAGGACCTGTTTCTAAGCAACGGCGCAGCGTAAAGGACCCGGGCTGAATTAGATCATGGAAATTGGTGGTTTTTCTTTAATGGATGGTTCCAGCAGAACATCTGGAAATGATCTGGATAAATATGCAGCTCTTCTATGGGCACACCAGGCTCTGATCGCAGTAACCTGCACTGTTCGCCGCTCTAACAGAGAGATCACCTCCGCTGCTTCACCGCCGCGTCTCCAGTCAAAGTGTCAACGTCTCATCAGACCAGCAGACACAGGCTGAGCCTAACCAGCTCAGATCTGCTGTTAAAATGCCTGATGTCAGGAAGATGGAAGACGAGCTGAAGCTAAACATGAAATGCTCGAGCTGCATTCATTCAGACATGAACTGTGATTTTAATGTCTGACTTCCTGAAATCACAGAGCGTCGCCACAGACCGCCACAGCTTGATTCTGTCGTTTTCTGCTCCGCTGCACAGACTCTCTGCAGCTCCAGCTCAGCGTTTCAGGTCATCCTGGATCCGTAGCTCCATCCCGCTGATTTACAGCTGACAGCCGCATGTCGAGGGTTCAAATCCCCGACAAACTCATTGTGTTGAAACTCTGCAGAGAGGAACGAACCGTCTGCTTGATGACCTCGTCTGACTGGAGAAAGTTGTTCAGACAACCAGAACTTCCTTTAATGCATGTTATCTGACAGACCAACGCAGGGATTTCAACACGTTTAACAAATATAAACATCTATCAGATCTCTGCATTCAGCTCCGTTTGACTCAGAACTTTGTAGAACCACCTTTGGCTGCAGGAGTTTGTCTCCTCCAGCGTCTCTACAGACGGATCATTTCCTCCTTTCTTCTTCATAAAAAGGCTCCAGCTCACTCAGACATCTGAGAATAACTCTGCCTCAGATTCTCAGTCGGTTTCAGGTCTGGACTTTGACTAGGCCATTCTAACCATCCCATAACATCTCAGGCTGCAGGAAGGAGAACCTCCACCTCAGTCTCAGGTTCTCCTGCAGGACCATCCTGGCTTCCCCTCCATCCGTATTACATCCACTCTGACCTGCAATGAAAGGAAAAATATGATTGAATCTGACTTTGTAAAGTGCCTTGAGATGACATGTTTCATGAAACGGCGCTATATAAATAAAATTGAATATAATTGAATTGAAAGTAAAAACATTGAGATAAACCATTAATTAAGGCACAACGATACATTTATTCCTCACCTCCACCATGGATGGTCCAGTGGTCTGAGCCATCAGACGTCTAACAGCCAGAAACACTCCCAGCAGAACTGTGCAGCTGCTCAGAGATCAATTAACATCTGGATCATCCTGTTCACCTCGTTACTTCGACTGAATCTTGTGACAGAATGCCGTCTGATGCTAAGGAAATCTAAACTAGCTAAACAAGCTAAATCTTTATTGGGTTTAGGCTTTTTTGTTGATAGATTTATCCAAACTAAGCATTAAGGCCTGATTATCAAAAGGTTTCTACGTATTAAAACAGGTACAAAGTGATTAATTTGTGTAAAGCTGATCATCAAACCAGGAGGAAAGCAGTTTGTGTTTCTAAAGTGAGCAGAACAGTGAGAACAAAGTGAATTCATGAACATCAGATCACCCAGTAATGACCAAACCGTGCAGATTTATGGGCGGGGACGTGCAAACGTAAATACGTAAAATACATAAAAACATTTCCCAAAGCTGAACCTGAGAGCTGGTCTATATGTAGCACCTCTGAAAGTCAGACGCAAACTCACAAAGATTTCTGCAGACTTTGTGGCCAGGAAGGAGTTTCTGGTACGATGGCAGAGTCTCTGCATGTGAACATTTCTGGGCCTTCAGAAAAACAACAGGAGAATTATTTTAGTGTAGAAAAGGACGACTGCTAGTGACGCAGTATTAACCTTAATGCACGTAAAACAAGGAGAAAAATAGCTGATCCTGAACGTTGGGACAGGCTTTTAAATAAAAGCTGAATATTAACGCCTCCTACCAGCCTGGAGGCTGTAAAGACGTTAAATAAACTATTTTACCTGGAGTCGCAGGTCTGACTGTGTGTGGACAGACCTATTTATGTTATTATGTTCTTTTAAATAGTTATTATTATTATTACCTCCAGTGACTGGAGGCAGGATTCAGTCAACAGGGATTAATCTGTCAGCTGTAATATTTTCTTTTTAAAGTCAGACATAAAATAAAAGCTCTTCTTTTGTTTTGCAGAACGTCGGCTGACAAAACAATGTTTTTCTTTATTTTAAAGAATTATAATTATTATTGTCTGTAAGACATCGTTTAACAGCAGAAATTCTCCATTCATTGAAGCGGTTTGTGTTTCCTGGATGTCTGGAGAGATTTCCTCTTTCTCTGCCAGCAGCTCCCAAACAGTTTACTCATTTAAACGGAGTTAAAGTCTCTGTTGTGCTTCTTATATTACAGATCAGGTGCAACACATCCACGTTTTCCCCTCAGTTTTCTTTCTGCCAGCGCAGATTAACGGTCATTATTTCACCAGCTGAGGGTCGCTATGACCAGGAGGAGAGAGAGAGCAAAAAACAGCAAAAGCTAATTAAAAAAATCCAAATTACTCGATGGGAAGTTTATCTGTTCTGGTTCAGATTCTTATTTTTACTCTTTGGTGAAATCTGCACACATATTAGTCCATGTTGCCACTTACTAGTCCTTATTATTCCTGCAGGCTGAATACTTTAAAAACCTTATATATGGGAAATGGGACTGATAAGAGACACTATGGTAATAATTAATATTACTGTTAATATGATTATTAAATATATTTGGCCATTTAAACAAGGCTAATCATAAATTATTCAGCACATTGTATCCATTACTGATGAGATCCAACCTGCAGTTTCTCTATTTACCCCCCCCCCCCCCCCCCATGTAACGCCGACACTCAGATGTTCCTTTGCTTCAGCAGGAACATCTGGAACATCTGGCTGATTGTCAGGCTTCCACTAGTTGGTCTCTAGGACCAACACTGATTGTGACGTGAAAGGTTTGCCTCCATTTATCGTGTTTATAACCAGGATAACGTTCTGTTTAGATTTTCCTGACCAGAACACCTTCCTCCATGTTTCACCTTCACGCCTTATTTCAGCCTTTGAACTGGACTTCTGGATTTTTCTTCCATAAAGTTTGGGTCAGACGTCTGACTCTCCTGTCAACAGTCCCACCTGAGCTGTGGATCTCTGCAGCTCCTCCAGAGCCACCTTGGTAATCTCTAATTAACGTTTTGCTTGTCCGCCCTGTTCCCTGGTGTCCTCTAACGGACCTCTGAGGACGGATTACTCTTTAGTAAAAAGCTCTTAAGAAAAGCATGCCACACTTTTCAGATTTCATTTGTAATAACAACACATTAACAACAACATATTACCATAAAATCCTAATAAATACGTCCAAGTTTGACCGAAAGGTGAATACTTTTGCAAAGCAGCGACATCCTGCAGCAGAAATCTTTGCACAGGAAATAGTTTTTGACCAATCTGTATAATCTGATTAAATCTGACTTTGTAAAGTGTCTTAGATGACATGCTTCCTGAATTGGCGCTATATAAATAAAATTGAATTGAATTGAAAGAATCTGATGTTTTAGATTCCTGTGAATTAACCTGAAACACCCAAAGCTTCACACGTTGGTGCATTTAGAGAAAAAAACTGTTTCCTGTGGCAGTTCCACAAAAAGGTGAATCTTTTCCCACAGGATTTAATTAAATGAAGTTCTGCCTCCTGCTGCCCCCGAGGCGCTGACCCACATCAGGAGAATCCAGCCGTCTGTCAGAGATCTGCAGAACCGGCGCCTCGTTCCGCCCGCAGAACCACAGATCAATCAAAAGCTGATGAGCTGATGTGGAGAAGGAAGCAGGCCAAACACGACCGGGCGGCTAAACGCTGAAGTCCTTCAGCGAGGAACTCAGGCGGCTATTGATCTGCAGATAAATGCAGATTAAAAAAAGAAAAGTGAGCAGAAATGTAATCCATTAAAACAGAGAGATTAGATGGAAGGACTCAGCTGTTGGCAGGTGGTCTGCCTCCTGCAGCCAAAGAGATGTTTCTGTGTAATACTAACGGCTCCTCAGTCCGCTCACACAGACCTTCAGACATTAATGGTCGCTCCCAGAGCGCCTTCACCCCTGCAAACACTCCCAGCTTCATGTCAACCAGAAGAAAAACGAGGAAACTGGAAATGTGAATAATTTATTATTACAGGAGTAAAACTGTTTCAATCATCCACCGTCTGTAACGTCCCTGCAGGGTCACAGGGTCACAGGGTCACCGTCTCAGGGTCACAGGGTCACAGGGTCACCGTCTCAGGCTTTAATTGGTCCAGACAGGATATCTGTTCATAATGATCAAGGTTTGGTTGTATTTCATGAATATTTTAATGGCATTTGTTGGAAGAAAGCTTTAAATTTATTTATATTTATTTAATCCATGTTTAATATTTCTGACCAAACAGGCTAACCAAACAAACATTTTTCTCCTTCTTAGATCCGACATTGACAGCTTTATTGTCTGGTTGTCTTCAGGACCTCTGGTGATGTCATGAATGAATGAATGGATGAAAGTTTATTTCAAACAATAACTTTAAACAAAACATTTTATGTACAGAAATCAGTTAGAAAAGAAGCAGAGAGAAGTAAACACTTATTTACTCCGACCTCTTTGTCACCCTTAATTTACTGTAATAATACGTTTTCCTGTAAAAAATACCTTTAATAAAAATTGTACTTCAATATACAATCATTAAACTGCGCCAATCTATACTATATAAATATACCATACACATAATTAATTGTATTATAATAAGTATTCCATTTACTAATAATAGATTTATATAAGGTTTAGATTTTACTCAGTTTATATGAGGTTTCCAACCAATCTGGAGATCCAGCAACACGCCCCAGGTTGATTAACTCTTCCTACGTCAGCATTATCTACCGTAGCTTCAACTGCTACGTCACGTTTCCCAAATAGTTTTATTCAGGTTAAAGAGTTTATTCAGGTCAAACCAAGGTTTCAACTTGTCTGAGGAAAGACGTCCAGAAAGTCTGGAGAAATGTTGCCTGGATCCTCGTTAGAAGATCCAAGGATGGAGAACATGAAGTGGGTGAAGGTTGTTTTTCACAGTAATGGACCTCCTCGGTTATCCGTGGTTCTCTGACCAGCAGAGAGGTTCCAGCGTCTGGTTCCTCAGTAACGGCCGGATGGATCAGGAGGAGGAACCAGGGTTTCTGCTTTAGATGCAGCCTGATGATCGCCTCTTCTCTTCAGGTTCTAGGAACCGGGTTTAGCTGCACCGACGTTCAGCTTTCATCCAGATCTCCATCATGCAGAAGCGTCGGACCTCCCAGATGTCAGCAGCGTTGCTGGAGAACCTCAGATTGATCGGATCTGTGGAACGTTTCATATGTTTAATTAGAGCAGCTCCAGCCGCTGCCCTCGTTAATAACGGCTCCATCGGTCTATAACGGGACGTGTGATAATTAGAGTGGCAGCTGATGTGAGGCTCCCTGCTCGGCTGCAGCTGTCAGAGCCCAGCGTGGAGCAGAAAGTGGCTCTTTAACCTTCAGTCGCTGCTGCTGCTGGAGGAATTTCATCAGCTCTGCTCCTCAGGCTTCGTCTCCGCTGACTTCTGCTGCTGCAGCCCAATGGATCCGGCTGGAACGGGTTCTCACTGCAGCAGAACCGTCTCAGCTGAATGATTCATAGTAGAGAAACCATGTAGGTGTTTCCTTTAAGTGGGGTTGTGTGGAGTAGATCTGAAGCATCAGTATCTTCAGGCCTCCAACAGCAGAGTCCAGTGAAGCAGATTTCATCACATGTTGCTGCAGCTTGAACTTCCTGTCTCTCTTCCTCACCAGCTGACTTCCTGTCCGCCATGTTGGAGGACAAACGATGGACTGAGCATCAGATGACAGATAGAATCATCAGTTCATTTCTGTGTTACCATTAGGTTTGGTAGTGGTGAACAAAGTGATGAGAAAAGCTGTGATTGTTCTCAACTCAATACTGATGATTGCAGAGAAAAGTTTTAGATGATTAACAGGATTTAACGTTGTGCTGTTAATTTCTGCTCAAATCCTTTCACTTCACTGGAAGCTAAATGTTTTATCACCAGGATGGAATCTATCTCTGAACTTTTATGAACATGGTGCTGTGAAAAAATATTTGGTGGGTTGTAAGATGTTAGACGTCAACATGGAGGGGCATCGTTTAGCTTCTTTCTCCAAAAACATTCATTCACATCCTTAATATTTGATAGAATTGGACTCTGCATCACATTTGCATCTTTATCTGGCATTACCAACGTTGCTGAACTTTTATTATCCATTTAAATAGTACACAACTCAACGTTTACTGCATTTTTGCACATATTATTTACACTGCGACATTATTTTTGCACATAAACAATGGTTGAACATTCTCTGCACACTGTTTTTCTCCTGCACGGTTACATCTGATCACTGCTGCACTTTATATTGTAATGCTGCCTTATTCTACCTGTAATCTCAATACACTGTCGTAAGCTGTATGCAACATACAGTATGTACATACAAAATGACAATAAAGTTGTCTAAGTGTAAGTCTAAAATTGTCTATCGAGCTATTGTTCCTCCAAAACATCCTCCTTGTTGTCCTCAGGCCACTGTGGAACTAAGGTTTGGGTCACTGTCCAGAGGGACGACCCTCCTCTGGCATGCCAAATGTAACCATGGTCATTATGGCTAAACCCTCCAGCTATGGACCAGAGGACATGCCTCCAGAAATGAACTCTTTGTCCCCGAGTCCATCTGCAAACTGTTTTGCTGCTCCTGGATCAATGGCTTCTTCCTGTCTGAGCGGCCTTTCAGTCCATGTTGGTCCAGAACTCCTCTCCCGGTGGATCATGACTCTCTGACCCGCTTCTGCAGCTTCTTCACAAGGGTTCAGCTTTTGTTCTAGACCTGGTTCAGGCATTTCTCTCCAGAACCCGTCCATCTCTGCGATACAGAACCTGTCCCCTTCCGAACCTCACGTTAGCTAGACGCTGCGTCTGATTATTTATCCAGAACAATGTGGAACCTTCAAGCACCTGGAGACTGGACTCAAGGATGAAGCAGACCTGTAGAGGTCCCCGAACAACGTTTTGCTTCGTTAAGATTGTACTTTGGTTTTGTGCTTGCTGCTGTTTGTCATCCCGTTTTTTTTTTACACAACATCTGAAGTTAAGTTCCTTGTTTGTACCCACAAACAAATTTCTTTAGATTCATCGATGATGTCACACAAGGAGGGAGCACGTTTTCAGGGTGAGTTATGCTTGAAGCACGTATGCGCAGCACGGAAATGAGAGACGCGAACGTCTGCAGCATTTATTCTCCGTGTGACTTTTCGTCTGAAGTAGCACTTTTCTCCTAGACTCTAGGGGGCAGTGTTGCAGTCCTAAGTCAACCGTACCACACCACACTACACGTAAAAGTAGGAAACACAGTTGTTTCCAAAATTTTAAAGCCTCTTCCTTTCTTCCAAGAGTAACGCCAATGTCTGTCCAGGAATGGTTGACAACTTGTTGATCACTTGGATTTTTTGGGGCCGAATCATAAAGATGTCTATATTTACAAATCTCAGTCTCCACATCGTGTGAGTTTGCTCAACCGCTACGTTTTTTCCCACGTGGGACTGTTTGCGTAGTTGAATGAATTTTCTGAGGTGCACGTGGAGGAGCATGGTAGCTAAAATGACGTAACATGGCTGCACGGACCTCACGGATGCGTCATGGATAAACCAGGCTTAAAGGTGCATAGCCACGTTATTTGACTTTTTACAAGGTTTTATTAAAGATTATCACGTCCTGCTGGCGTATTAGTTATTATTTTGGTGTTTTATGCTTTATTTTTGCTCAGTTTGTTAGTAATCAACATCCTTCGTGTATATTTACAATAACAATGGAAGTACATACTGCACATGCGCAGCAGGGAATAAAACAAGGAAGCGGCTAACGGCTATTAGCATCTCCAGGCGAAACAGTGAAGAAAGGTCCAAGATCCAGTGAATAGAATATATAAAAATCTATGATTCCTGGAGGGAAAAGCCTGGAATGTCTCTGGGAATCCAGTCTGAACGTTGGTGTTCACTGAAGCTGACGCTGAACCTGCCGAGGCTCAGAGGTGACGCAGAGTTGACTGATGTGAGTAAATGTTCTGATATGAGGCTCTTAAAGTTGCTGTAGATCGGTTTATTTAATTAATAACGTTGGTCTTCAATCACGCTTTACTGTGAGGCGTTGCAGAGGGTCAGGCTTGGTTCGGCTTTATTTACAATTGATTATTAATTCAGCAAACCGACATTATGACAGTTCTGCAGTACTGCCTGTAGATGGCGCCACGGCTGTTTATATCTGCTAATCACGGCAGACGCTGGGACTATTTATCCATAAAAAGCGGTTGGTGTATATAACTTTATTTTATCATGATGAAAAGGTTTTTGTTTTTTAAGCATATAACGTGGCTTTGTACCTTTAAGATGGCTACCTTAAAATGGACCCATAGGTAAGCCTCAGTTTAGCTCAGATGTTCTGAATTATCCATGAGAAGCTTTCAACACTTTCATCCAGACTTTCCTAGTTAATAATTACTGATTAAGGTTTATTTAGACAACAATTTAACCTGATGAAGTTACAATGCTTTGTTGCAGTAAGAATAATTCTAAAGAATAATTTTTAGATTCACGTAGAAAATAAAGCAGCTAAAGATGCTATAACTTCTAGTTTTCATTATTTTCTTGCTTAAATATAACATGTTGAATTCAAGTTTACACACTGATTGTGACTCCTGAGTGTTTCTCTACCAGAATAAGTGCAGAAACAGGATGGATGCAGGAAGCTGAATAAGACAAAACATGTAAGAAATACCTGAGTTAGAAACATACAGGATCAATTCTCCCCGACAGCTTTGAGTCTTTATGACGAGAACCTCAATTAGACGGCGGCCCATAAGAACAACAGGGAAGTTTCTAAAGTATCACTCTGTTGAATCAACTTGAAACGACTTTGTTAAATGAGTTTAATGATCAGTGGACTGATGTCCGCCGTGTCGTCCTCTGTGAGAAAAGCTGAAAACGTCTCAGGAGGACTCCTCCTCCTGGTTCTGGTTCTTGATCTGTATTCAGCCACGTCTGCTGCCTGCAGAAGAAGAACAGAAGGTCAGAGAGACGGAGGAGGACAGATAAGAACAGAGACACTTAAAAAAGGCAGAGCGGCAGAGCTGGGCATGGGGGCTGCATACCAACGAGGAGGCCCGCGGGTCCAGCTAAGCCGGCAGAACCTCGTCAACAAGCTGCGCCTCTGCTATTCTCTCTGAAGCAGCTCCGACCCGAAAACAGACTAATGACGGCGGCTCTGAGCTGAAGCTGAAGCTCACCCCAGAAAACATCACGAGTTTCTAATCCGCAGCGTCTCGGGGATAAAAAACACCTTCCTGCCCTACAGAACCTGAGCTGCTTTAGGTTCTGATTCTGCTAATTGGTCCTGGAAGCAAAAGGGTCGTTATTTCAATTCAATTCAATTTTATTCATATAGCGCCAATTCATGAAACATGTCATCTCAAGGCACTTTACAAAATCAAGTTCAATCATATTATACAGATTGGTCAAAAATGTTCCTATATATGGAAACCAGTTGATTGCATCAAAGTCCCGACAAGCAGCATTCACTCCTGGAGAAGCGTAGAGCCACAGGGAGAGTCTGTTTTAATCAAGAATGTACGGATGGATGGATGGATGGATGGATGGATGGATGGACTTTGATAATTTTGAGACACATTATAGGACAGCCAGGTCCAGTTCCAAAGAATCCAAATCTCATTCAGATTCAGCCCAAACTGGGTCATCTTCAGATCCTGCAGCAATCCCGCCGCCAGCGCAAGCATCTGGGGACAGTAGAGAGGAACAACTTCTTTTAACAGGAGCTCAGTGTAACCATCTGCTGTCATGGCGGGGACTGAGAGGTGGCCGCGGGCGGATGAGAAGCAGGTGAACAGAACCGCTCTGAGGGTGAAGAACCCAGAGAGAACATGTAGATGATGGAAGCAGTGGTCTAGTCAAAGTCCCACAGCCCACTGGACCTCCTATTGGAGGAAGACGCAGCATGTTGATCCCTGTAGCCAATCAGCAAAGGGGAAATTAAACCATGTGAAGTTTACTGGTGCTGCAGTTTATGGTTCCTATGGTTTGTGAGTCCACTTGTTACAGAATCATTTATGTCTCCATTTGGACTCTAGTTGTGACTTTAAACCCTGGACATCCATGAAATTTAACCCAGTTCTGGTCTACCAAACCAAGGTCCAAATGTTCATTGTTCTGAACAGGGATGCTGAAAGTCAGGCTAGATGAGCCCAAACAACGTTAATAAGGCCAAAGTCGTTTTTTCTCTCTTTGGTTCTCCGGATCAGGATTCTGTAAAGATCCGGTCTGACTTCTGAATCTTTGGTTCTGTAGGTTCTGGTCTGCTCGCTGTCAGCCCTCCTTATATTTCAGTTCTTTCTATAGATCCTCCATCTGGACCTGAAGTTAAAATGTCCGCATAAAGTTCATTAATGTCCAGCCGTCATATAAAACTGCTTTAACCCCGTAAGCGTCAACCTTCAAACTTTTACATTTACAATAAAATAAAAATGAATCAAAAGTGCCTAAAAACGGTGATATTAACTCTAAAGACAAAACAGAAACTTTTTATCTGTCATATTTTATAAATGAATCATGCATTTAAATGTATCATCTTAGGAAGGTATCTGAAAGGAACAGGAACAACAAGTTAAAGGTTTATGTTCATTGCCTGAGGGTCCTTGAACGCATCACCTCCATTCAGAAACATGCGTATTTATTTAGGGCAATGAACAAAGACGTGAACCTGTTTAGGAGAATTAGCAGCCGACTGGGTTTAACTTAAGAAAAGGTTTAAAAAAGCAGCTCCTGCAGCTACACGCCGTCGCCCCGGTGACTGAAACAAAGAGCCGAGAGTCGGCGGCTCGTTCTCTGCAGGAACATCAAGTCTCTGCACGCTCATCTCCACTGGCAAGAAGAAGGCAAGAAACGCAGACATAAAGAGATCCATGTGAAAATGATTAATCTGCTGTTTGTGGAGATGGGAACATTTTCCACTTTTATTCACGTTTTATTGCCAAAAAGGACAAAAACTCTCCATGAGCAGAAAATAGACAATCCTGTTGTTTGTGCAGCTGGAGGACACACTGCCTCCAGGAACCTTCGTTTCCTTGTAAAATGATGGTTAAATGATGAAGCGTGACTTTTAACGAGCTGCTGAGCTGCTGAGCAGCAGGTTTGTGGCTTTTACTGGATCCACAGAGGGAGCGGGGGTCCTGCAGGGAGCGGGGGTCCTGCAGGGAGCGGGGGTCCATGCAGGGAGCGGGGGTCCTGCAGGGAGCGGGGGTCCTGCAGGGAGCGGGGGTCCTGCAGGGAGCGGGGGTCCTGCAGGCCCCTTCCTCCGGCCCCTCAGCGAGCGAGTTGGTCTGAACACGCCGGGCCGCTGCAGGCGTCTCTCTGCGGTTAACAAGTGTTGAAGGCTGTCAGGTTCTGTTGGCCTCCTCAACACGGATGACGGATGTTTGGGTCAGAGCGGGCAGGAGCTCCAGGCTGCAGCTCAGAAATCTGAAATATGTGAATCATTTCTGCTACTAAGGAGAGAAATGAAAGTGAGCAGAGCTGGAGGAGGGCAGCCCCCCCACCCTCCCACTGCCTAGATGTACAATGAGCTGAATAAAGTGAGGGAGGAGGTCGGGTCCAGAACGGTTCTCCAGGACATGAACTGTGCCTGGAGGTCATGAAGAAACAGGAAAACACCAAACATCAGAGATTCATCTGCTGCATCCTGAGTTTTCAGCTAAAAGCTCCAAAAGGTCCTGATTTAAAGGTTTAGGCCTCGTTTAGAGTCAAGATTAACTCATAAACAGATAAATATTAACAGATTTACAAGAGAAACGATCAAAAATGCCAGCTTTCCATTTTCATTAGAGCTAGCATCGAGGCGCGTCATTAAATAAAATAGAAACAACCTTTATTGTCCCTCAGTGGGGATGTTCCCCAAGAGCAAAGGCAAAGATAGATGGATAAAGATTCACAAAGAGGAATAAAATATATCAATAAACAATAATTAGAGACTTTACAAGCTAAGAAAAAACCCTGTAGTTGTTAATAACAGAGACTCAGATCTATAGACGTTTAAGGATTCTCCGTCTTCCTGCTCTACCGTCGGCTCCATAAAACATCTTCAGGTTTCATGTTTTCACGATGAAACGTCGTCGTTGGAGCTGTTGGCTTCTTTCTGGCATAATTTGAAGAAAATCAACTTTATTCGTTCAGGTTTCTGACGGGAGACATTTGCAGCTTCTGGCTGTGATTGTTTGGTTGAAATCTGACGTTTTAAAAGGCAGAAATCCACATTTTTAGCTCTTAGATTCACTTAGTTGTGAACTTGGAGTCTCTAGGAGTGCAGAAAGGTTTAATGTAGACTTCCAGGAGCTGCGTAAATATCTTTATATTCTGTCTGGGTCGTAGTTTTCAATCCGTTCAGTTTCCACTGTTTTCCATTATGTTTTTTTTAACAGTTACATCACAGTATTTGCTGCAGAGCTGCTAAAAAGGTCACGGACTTCCAGCTCACTTCACAAATCCACTATTTTTATTTCTCGGAGTGATTTTATGGTCCAAGCTGAAGCTAAGGGAGGATCAGTTGCTCTGTACAACGTCCCCCAGCAGACTCTGCGACCTGGAGGGGGGCGCGCTGTGCAGAGCCTCCTTAGATTTAAAGAGACGGCACCAAAACGAGTTGCTCTCAGATGCTGAGCAGGGTTAAAGGAGGACGTGGAGATAAATTATTGGGAAATTCAGACCAAATCATCACAGTTTCACTTTATATAAACCACAACGAATGAGTTCAACGTGAAAATGAAGAACTGAAAGCATGGTACGTCTCCTTTAAAGATCCACTAACTTAGCTCATAAAGAAACAAACATCTCTTTTCCTGGTGGTTAAAGTCTCTGGACGTTTTAATCTGATGAAACGTCTCCAGCTTCCCAGGTTGGTGAACAAAGTTCAGGTTTTTCTCCTGTTTCTGCTCCTGCTGCTCGCCTGCCGAGCGATGAGTGAATCGGCCTCTGGACCCGGCTACCTGCTGCTGAAGAGCCGGTTCTGCTGCTCCAAACCGTCTCATGGCGCTGCACCATCTGTGAGCTCGGCCCACGCCTCCAGCGCGCTGACCCGAGGTCAGCCGGTCCGCCCACGCCGCCTCGCCGTGAGTCACGTACACGCTGTGGAGAATACGAGGCTTTCAGCCCACAGCGCCGAGGTCCAGAGCTGAGAAACGGCCCGTTGTTCTGGGAGCGTCAGAACAACAGCGGTTCTGATCAAGTGTTGATTTACTCTGCAGGCATTTCTGCAGCTGACCTCTGACCTCTGACCTGCCGGCGGCGCCGATTAATCACTCTGTCACCAGCTGGCTGCTTAATTCATCTGCAGGAGAAACTTCCTGCTTCCTCCAGCCTCAGAGGTCAGAACTGGGACAGAACGTCTGGGAACCAGAACCACAGGACAGGAAGTCCTGAGCCATGGTGCCGGTTCTGCTGCGACCCGCTTTCATTTCCATGAAACAGACAACCTGCTCAGGAATGCATCAAAGCCCAAACCTCTGCAGAACAGGCCGGTTCTTCAGGAACACCTTGGTGGTACCGGGTTGGACCTCCGTCAAAGCTGTCTTAGCTTCAAGGTGTCAGAACCGTTCCTCAGAGATTTCTGTCCATCTGGACCATGTGGACCTTATGCAGCTTCAGACAGTCTGGTTCTGGTTCTGAACTGTCAGCTGATCATCCATGATGTGAACCTCTGGTTCCGCCAAATCCCAGAGATGTTCTGTTGAGATGTTCTGACTCGTGGAGCTCAGTGGACCTATGGTTCCAGTGGGATGGTTGTTGGTGAAACTCCCAGCAGTTCAGCAGGTTCTGAAATATCTGGACCGGCCCGTCTGGCCCCAAGAACCATTTATGGTTCTGATTCTGGTGCTCATTTTGACCTTCATCAGCTCGTCTTCATCACGTCTGGATGAATGGATGCTGGCGTCTGATTGGCTGATTGCTAATAAGCTGCTGTACCTAATAAAGTGGCCACTGAGGGAAAGTTGAGACATTTCAGGGTCGCTGTTTCCTTCATGCAGAACTTTGACCAGAACCAGCTCCTTTCATTTGGTAAAAATGTTCCAGGCTGTCAGAAAGCGGCACCAGAGAACCCAGAAGGTCTTGGTGGTTCTGATGAAACGGGTCAGAACCTCTGAGCTCAGTCAGCAAACACAGGAATGTGGTTAAAGCGTCTTAATGTTGGCTTCAAGGAATGTGGAGCAACAAAGGCGCCTTTCTGCCTCAGAGCCGAGATGATCCGCTTCCTCCAGACTCACAGGGAAAGTCTGCTCTGCTGGGGAAGGTGGAGGAGAAATGATGAGGGGAGAGAGGAGGAGGAGGAGGAGGAGGAGGAGGAGGAGGAGGAGGAGGGACACAAACAGCGACGTTTGTTTTAATGGGTCTAAGACCCAGAGCTGAAGAATAACAGGAAGGAGATGAAAGGAAGGAAGGAAGGAAGGAAGGAAGGAAGGAAGGAAGGAAGGAAGGAAGGAAGGAAGGAAGGAAGGAAGGAAGGAAGGAAGGAAGGAAGGAAGGAAGGAAGGAAGGAAGGAAGGAAGGACAATAAGTGTAAATGTAAAAGAGGAAAGAGGAAGTAACAAAGGGAGGAAAAAAGGACAGAAAGATAGAAAAACTGAAAAATGAGTAAAATCTAAGGAAACGTGGAACTTTGGCAGGAAGTAAATAAGTTTAAAGAGGGAAAAACAGAGAAAGGTTGAGCAGATTAAAATAAATAAAATGATTTTAATGACCTTCCAGGTCAGAGTGAAACTTCCTCTGACTGTGAATCA
Organism: Fundulus diaphanus; assembly: GCA_037039145.1. Lineage (NCBI taxonomy): Eukaryota > Metazoa > Chordata > Actinopteri > Cyprinodontiformes > Fundulidae > Fundulus > Fundulus diaphanus. Next base: position 2,077,788 of record CM073137.1, on the reverse strand, counting down.
CGATGCAGAGACTTCAGGGATGAGAAGAAAAGCTGGAATGAATGAATCAAAGCTCCTCCTGGAGGACCAAGCCAGACGTTAATGTTGCTCCTTCCTTCCACCTCCAGAGGAGAAGCTCCTGCCTCTCTGCTCTGAGGCTCACCAACAGAAACCCAGAAACTCCTCATTAAAGAACCTCGGTTCTGTTCGCCTCATCAGACCCGCTCTGAGCAGCAGACAGCAAACCCACAGCAGCAGCCGGTTCTCCATCCGGTTCTCCTGCAGCACGTACTCCCTCCAAACATCTGGAAACAGCTGCAGGCCGTCTTCAGGGCAGCGCAGGAAGCAGCTGCTCTGGCTGAACCGAGCAGGAGAAACCCGGCGGGATGGAAACAGACATCTTCCTCGTCCTCTTCTCCAGCAAGGAGCCAGAGGTGCTGGTGGAAACATCTGCAGCTGCTGGCCAGCTGGACTGAGGAGGAGTTCTACCAGCCGCAGCATTTCTAGACCAGAGACGTCAGTAGATGGACCGCTGCCATGATAGCAGCATAAAAGGTGGAATTAGACGCTACAATGAGTGTTTGAACCCCAGCTGAGTGTTTTTAGGGCGCTGATGAGTCAGCAGCAGGTAGTAATGAGGAAAAGTGACTCTAATAATGTCAGTTAACCCGTTTATTCAGAGTTAAAACGCAGAGGATGGTCCATCCTGCTCTGATAACGAGGAAAGAAGCAAGCAGAGGCAGGGAGGAAGGATGATGAGGGTTAATCACAGAGTTTGTGACACAAACAAGGAATCTGACTTCAGTCGAGGGAGGAATCAAGGAAGTAATGATGATTTAAATTCATCTCCATTTGGCTGAATTTTATATTTTTATAACGACAGAGGCGGTCCAGATTAGGAGTATAAGTGGGATCAAAATGATTAAGATTAAAAAATATGTGGGATGAGGAGTGGGCTAGTCAAAGAATGAGGATGAGGAGGATGAGTGGGGCAGCAACGCTGGATAAGGAGGATGAGAGTGTGAGTTATGGATTAATGAGGGAAAGAATGAGTCGCACCTAGTTTAAAGAACTGAGTGTTTTAGGAAGGGAACGAAAATGTTTGTAATATGGCATCAGTGGAATGAATGGATGAAAAGCAGGGATGAAGATGAGGAGGATGAGTGGGGCAGCAACGCTGGATAAGGATGATGAGAGTGTGAGTTATGGATTAATGAGGGAAAGAATGAGTGGGATTAAAAGGGCCTTAAACAGGAGGATAAATGGGATGAAAATTAGGAGGATGAGTGGGATCAAGATGATGAAGATAAAAAAATCCGCTGGATGAGGAGTGGTCTAATTGTAGCACCTAGTTTAAAGAACTGAGTGTTTTAGGAAGGGAACGAAAACGTTTGTAATATGGCATCAGTGGGACGAATGGATGAAAATCAGGGATGAAGATGAGGAGGATGAGTGGGAGAGAACGTACAATTTGGCTGAAATAGTTGCAATTGTCTTTGTTTTTTTTCTCTCTGATGAATGATGAGTTTTCTAAACCAGGACTTGATGGAGGTAAAGCTGCAGCAGAGGCTGTGATTCCCTCAGGAACGTCGGTGTGGAAGGAGGCTTTGAACCGCCGCCCCTCTGCCTGCGATGAGAGACAGCAGGGACTATCATGAGGGACCCTCAGGGGCCGCGGCAGGAGGGGGGGGGGGGTGATAATTGCAGCGTCTCCTCTGCCTCTCAGCGCTTCCCTCCCCAAACCTGTTGAGTCCATCAGCAGCAGGTCTGGTATCTCTCTGCTATCAGAGGAGAACGACTATGAAGAGCTCAGCTGCACAGAAAATCATTTTACACAAAAAAAACTGTTTTAGGGAAGATTTTCTGCCAATTAATAAAGGAATAAAGATAAGAGGCACCTTTCTATCCCACTAATTAAAAATATATGAAAAAACCACGACTTGTAGCTCAGACTTAAAGAGCTTAAATTAAAATCTAAAGCATTTCTGAAAGATAAGCACATTTTTAAATTTCTTGCAGTGTTTAATTATTAAATATAAAAGCTTTAAATTGTTTTGATGCTACATTTAATCTTTTCAAAGACAAACGTTCATGACGTTCATCACAGACGACCCTGCATGCCGGAATATGAGGGAAATAACGTGTTTTATTTTATTTATCCACTTTTATTCCATTTCTTCTTTGTCCAAACCCTGGAAAATATTACAAAGTATTCACACCTATGGAACGTTTAAAACCACAAACCTCCATGTGAGCTGCTGGGATCTGATGAGACAGAACGATCCAAAGCAGCGCTGAACAGAACCAGGAACAGAACCAGAACTTCTGAATCATCTGAGCCGAGGCGTTCGGCTCCACGGAGGTCTGTAACGAGCCGTTTGCTTCATGTCTCAGAGCAGGGATGCAGCTCTGGGGAAATGAACCCTCCTGTTTTAGACCATGAGTCGTTAACCTTTGACCTTTTGTGTTGGTCTGCCACATAAAATCCTAATAAACGCAGCAAAGTGTGGCGTGATGGAAGAGGTTGAAGGTTCAAACGCTGCAGGACAGCGAGTCAGTCTGCCTTCTTAATGATTCAGGTTCAGCCAGAATATTCTGCTGGAAACTTTTTTCTCAGAACTGATGTTCTGTCCCAGTTTATCTGAAGCAGAACCATTAAAAAAACTTTACAGCCTGATCCAGGAAACGGCAAATAAAAAAAAATGCTTTAAAAGATAAAAACGTCCGACTTTCAACTTTTCTATGTATAGTGATTGAAACGTTTTCCTCATGATTTCTGCGTTTTTATGTAGACTAAAATATATTCAATAGTTTACTGTAAATTATGTGTTCAGAGAAATACTGACTTTGTTGAAATATGTGTGTTAAAATGCCACATTTGGAGCTGTAGGGATAAAAAGGAGAGACTTGGTGTAACTTTTATTTCATGAATCCTGCGTTAAGCGGACAGGTTAACGGTTAAACAGGTTAAACAGGTTAATTCAGGTTAATTCAGGTTAATTCAGGTTAATTCAGGTTAATTCAGGTTAGACGTGAGACAGAAGTCTTTGTTAGATTCCACCAGTAAACCAGGATGTTTCTGTAACTTCCTGTTTTACTCCAGCTGGTCTGCTGCTGATGTTCAGGATCAGTTATTTTATTAAAGCTTCTTCTGTTCTCAGCGTAGATGCAGCAGCGGCTCCAGGCAGGTGGAGCTTTATCTCCTCAGGAAACAAACTTTATCTAAAGTTCCCACTTCAGCCAAGCAGCCGCTGAAGGACGAAGGAGCGCTCGTCATCATCATGTCTGGGCCTCTGAGGTGTCCTCACCTGTCTGCTGGCCTTCCTGCCTCTTTAGGGGCCACTCAGGTTTCCCTCAGGCCTTATCTGATCTGAGACCAGCTCAGAGACGCTCTCCTGCCAGCAGAGCTGCTCCGTCTGTGAGCGCCTCGCTGACGGATGTTAGTGTAGGAATGTGGGCAGAGCCGGGATCATCCCAGTAATCCCTGAGCAGAGCCGGGATCATCCGCTCTTCACGCCTGCAGGCGCTGAGCTGCTCCGCCTGATCCGCTCACAAGACGCCGGTCTTCAGGCCGGATGTCTTCTCCTTCCTAACCTCCTCCATCCTCTCCTCCGCAGTGCCTGGAGTTCAGCGGCGGCTCGGCCACCGGCGACATGTGTGAGGACCTGTGTGTCCGCGGCCTGGTGGAGTACCGGCGCTGCCTCTACTACGAGAACGGCAAGAAGGTGATGGAGGCGCGGTGGAGAGGAAGCCCCGTCATCCTCAAGTCCAAGCTGGAGAACTTCTCCTCCTACGAGCCGCTGGGGATCCTGGACTACCAGGTGATGTGGACCTTCTGTCCTGCAGACGTGTGGAGGGGGAACCTCAGACCTCCGTGCATTCCTTCAGGATTCCAGAGGAACCACCAGCACAGAGAACGGGTTCCTAGGCTTTAATCTGGAGAACCTCGGTTGTCTCCAGCAGCTTTGAACATCTACACACTGAAGATTTTTGCCATCATTCTTTGGAAATCAGCTCCAACTCCATCAGATTAGGAGGGACTGTAGGAACCCCTCCTCTGGGCTTTGACTAGGCCACTATAGGACCTGACTTAGGGGTGGGCGATATGTCGAACATACTCGATGTATGTCATGTTAAAATGACTTTATCGCGACCGAGTGTAAATTGTCATGGCAAGATTGAGCCGCTGTATTTAATTCACTGTGAGTTTAGTTTTTCCCACATGCTGTGAATGCATCACTCGCTTCAGAAAGAAACAGAAATCAGAAAGAGTTCTGGCGCGCACACAACAACGAACCCGTGCGCTTACTTGAGCTGACCAGACAGCGAGAGCTATGGTGACAGCGGGCGTTTCAGGTAAACAAGAAAACGAGTCTAAAGAGAAACAGCACTGGGTCAATAATCTGGCCGTGGTTTGGATTTCATAAGGAGGTCGAACAAAATGCGGTAATTTGCAAAACATGCCGTAACACCATTGCTACAAAAGGTAGCAGTAGCACAAATTAGTTCAACCTAAAAAGTCATTCAGTGCAACTCTTGTAAACTCCACATGTTGACCCCCACCCCCCCCCCCCCCCCCACAGAAGGGAACTTTAACTAAACCAGCCCTAAAACTGTTTAAACTTCTTTTGCTAAATCCAATATGACAGAAAAAAACGTTGTTTAAAATTTCCCAGCACCTAAAGAACAACAGAAATATTTTTGAGATGCTCTGAATCTGTAGCTGCGACTGGTCAGTTGATTTTATAGTCACAATACAAGCTTTTGTTTTTGGGATGGTCACATTTTTATTATACAGATTTTTGTGTCTTGAGCACAAAAGAGCAGCTTTTATTTCAGGTTTTTCCTTTTGGCCGCTGGGATGTTCTGTTTTTAAGGTCCAGTGTTGACCATGAAAGAGACATAATGTGACAATATTGTAATTTGTGAAAATCTTCTATGTGCAGCTGTGGTTAAAAAATTTCTAAAATATAACATTTTAAATTCATTTTTATTTTGCAATCAATTTTTCAAAAAAAAAATTGACATGTTAATTTGAGATATACCAATGCAACTTTAGACACTCTGTAGCTAAAAACATTTGTTTTTCAAGGTTATTTGAACATATCGTGATATATATCGTGTATCGTGATATAGCCCAAAGATATCATGATGTTAGATTTTCTTCATATCGCCCCCCCTAACCTGACTATGCTCGGTTCTAACTCATCTTCCTTAGATAACCTGAGTTCTTGTTGCCATAAAGGTCAGATGTATTAGCAGATTCTCCCACCTGAGCTGTGGAGCTCTGCAGCTCCTCCAGAGATAACATTTACTTTCTGGGTGACTTCTGGAGGCACTTGGTCACTAAAGTAGAGGAAACTGAATACATGTAGGCTTTTATGTGTGAAAAGGTTGAAAACATGCATAGTTTCTTCTCTTAATTTGAAATAACGCTCCATCCTGGGTTCACCTGTCCCAGACGGCTACAGCTCCAGCCTGCAGAGCTGCTCCTCCACCATCATCCCTGCTCCAACACTCCTTAGTGGAGGCAGAGTCAGCCCACATCATTAAAGCCACATTAAATCTGCTTTAATGGGACAAAATGTGTTTTTCCACACGTGGATCTTTGGGGATTTGCAGTGAATCGGGTTTCTGTGCTCAGCAGGACGCAGGAGAGGAGCTGTCGGCTCTGGACGTGGTTTTCTACGCCACCATGGAGGTGAGCGGCCTCAGCCGAGCCGCCACGGCTTTGCTCTCTGACAACCTGCTCAGTCTGCCTTCTGCTGGCTGCAGGTACGAAACTCTCTGGGTCTGTCTGAGGACGGCGAGGACGAGGAGGACAGAGGAGGAGGAGGAGGAGGAGGAGGAGGAGGAGGAACCAACGGCTCTCTGTCCAGACTGTGGGGCCAGAAGCTGAAGATCAGGGAGAGGAGCTACTCCAGAGCTGAGCTGGGCTCCCTGTGGTCGCTGCTGCAGCAGGAGGAGTACACCTTCCTCAGGTAAGCCATTCAGAGGGGGGGGGGGGGGGGGGTCTTTATGCTTCTTTATTATATTTATAAGGGGTCAAAGGTCGTCTGCTGCAGGACTTGTGGCACCATTCAGGGTCTCATCTGTTGCCTAAACCTTCACATTTAGCCCAAAAATTCACATTAAAATGTTTAATTATGTGTATAAAACATAAAATATGTAATTATGGTGGAGGTGTGATTTATGTGATTTATGTGATTAATGTGATTAATGTGATTTATGTGATTAATGCTCAGATCTGGTCACGGGTTAACCAGGAGATGGATAAATGAATGTTTGCTCTTTATCTTATTGACTGTTTTTACTCTGCTGCACCTCGTTAAACTTCTATCTGGTCTGATTTGTAACGGCTTAGAAATATTCTGCTGTTTTAAAGCAGAACCTGTGGTGTCGGCTCAGGAACCCAGTCCTCCTCTCTTTCTGGTCTCCAGGGTCCTGCAGGACCTCAGCCCCCACGTGGCCAAGGTGCTGGGCTCCTGCGGTCACTTCTACGCCGTGGAGTTCCTGTCGGCCGGACACGCCTGGGACCAGAACATCTTCTCCATGGACCAGGTGGTCGTCCCCGGGCAGAACCGGGCCGGGCCGGCGGGCCGGTGGAGCACCAGGCAGATGGTGCACCAGATCGCCCTCAGCTTCCTGGACATGGTGTGGCACTTCGACAACGACTTCACCCACAGGCTGCACCTGTGTGACATCAAGCCAGAGAACTTCGCCATCAGGAAGGACCTGACGGTGAGTTTGGGTCCGCCGCCCCGCCGGACCAGAACCAAATGGTGACGTGCTGCCGACCCGCCGACAGGAAGCTTAGAAACAGGACCGTCTGAACCAAAGCAACCAGGCCGTGGCCTTCTGGGAAATACATAAATTCACATTTACAAGAACATTTTTTAAATTCTTATAACTTTGAGATGAAAATGGAACTAAAGGTAAACTCCTGGTGATTAAACCTGGTTCTGAAAAGGCAGCTGGACCTGATTTCTGCCACCTTTTGGGACAAAACGGTGAATTCTGTCATAGTTTGGCTGAAAACAGTAAAAATGTGAGATAAAATTGATCCAAAGGTCTGTGAACGTAAACGCCTCCTATAGTCCACCTGTAGAAATGTTTTAGTCCATTTTAACACGGGTATTTATTACAGATGTCAGGATCAAACTCACAGCCTCTTTTCACACTACAACACTTTATATTTATTAAATAGTGTAAAAGTCTTTTAATATGTTTAATGTTAATCTAATAGACCTTTTTGACCAATAATAAATAAATGATGCTGCTGTCTGCAGCGTCATTTCTGTAATAAAGCTGAATTAATGAGTTCAACTCAAAGGATCCAGTATTAACAAACTGCTGTTTATGTCTATTTTAGGCTCTATAATCCACAGAAATAACAAGACTTTTCCCACAAAGTAACATTAATAACAGAATATCACCAAAAGGTGAAATTAGTAATGAAACCCTTTATTTGGTTGTGATACTTAAATGATCCCATCAAGTACCAGCGTCTAAATATGGATTATTAACATGAACTCATCTCTTAGCTTTACTGTTAAAATCAGTATATTGATCAGTTGGATGTGAAAATATGTTTAAATGTCTTTAAAATTATAGTAAAAAATAAGATTACTATAGTTCCTCCTGACTCTCCATGTGATTCCCAGCAAACAGTGGAGAACATCAGAACATCAGAACATCAGAGCGCTGAGGTTGTTCATCTGAGGCCAGGAACGGTTTTAATCATAGTTTAATCAACAAAATAACTCCTGGAACTTTTCATTCTTTGGTATCATCAACACTAAAACTTTGCTAGGTGGAAAAACTACTTTACAAAGTGCTAAAGCCTCCAGAACCAATGTTCTACAGAACAAACTGGGCTCAACGATGCAGAAACGACAACAGGAGTAAAAATGTTGCCCACTTTTTTTTCTCTGATTAAATATTAAAGCTGTAAAGAAAACATCTTATTTCTGTTTCCAGATCACAGTTTTCTCATATTTAGTCTGTTTCACTTTAAGGAGAAATTCAGGCGTGAAAGCAGCAAAAACTCAGACAGAAGTCCTCAGATCCATTCAGTAACACAGACTTTACCAGAATTAAAATAAAATAGATGAAAACTTAATAAATGAGCCACCAGCATCTACCTCAATGAAAATCTACACATATTAACAATTAAATATAATGTTTCTTTTCAGGGAGGTTATGAAATAACGTCCTGTATTTTACTCTGAAGTTTAAAGCAGCGCAAATAACAACAGGAAAATTAAATAAAGAGGGAAAGTTTTCTTCCATCAGGGCCAAAGATCTTTGTTTTAAATCAAACTTTGTAATCCAGCATGTTATTGGATTATTGGATGTAAAGTTACATCTAACTATTTGTTTTATTAAGCTGTAAATGAAAACCAGCAGGGAGAAAAATAAAAAATAAACTGAACCATCTGGGCTTCCTCTTATGTAAAAAAAGAAAAGAAAAGAAAACTCAGGTTTTTGGCTCATTTTCACTGTTATTTCTCTTTTATTAATCTTTCTTTGACCATAAATCTGTCATAAAGTCCAGTCTGGGTCCCTGCCAACAATTAGACAGATTTCAACATTTATTTCTCAACAAACTTGGAACAGGAAATTATACCAAGAGAAGCCTATGGGGCACAAAGTGCTGTTTAGTAAAAATACAAACTAAATGTGGTTTTAATAACTGTTTTAATGTGTTTACCTTCTATATTAACATTTTAGCAGCTATTTTCTAGTGTTGACATGAGATAAATTAACAGCTCACTGTTAAAACACAAGTCTGTAATAACCACGTTATTTAGCTAAAAACATTCATTCAGATTGATTTATTACTCGTTTTTATTATTTAAAGGCATCAGTAATTTCTTTATTTTTCTGAAAAACAGCAAATAAATGACTTGTAGTAAAATGTTAAAAACAGCTTAATTTGAATCAGATAAACCTCCAATCAGCACCACGGCTGCTCTAATAATCACTAAATAAGAATAATTAGGTTGTAAAATTAGTTTTTTAATATCCTGACTCAACAAAAATGTCAACCTGTTTATTTATTTATGCAGTAACTCATATATTAGAATTCAGCTAAAAACTGAGATAATTTGTGAATAATTAACATTATTTTCCTGACAGATCTTTGATTTTAGTTTCCAATTAGTTTATTAAGTATTAGTTTATTAATATTCTTTAATAATGTTTACCGTCATTTGGAAATTAGCTGTATTTTTACTGTTATTAGGTTTGAAAAAAGTTATTTATGATAATTAATTTATTTCACTTTTTTAAAGTTATGATAATATTATTTCACGCTATTTTTTAAATGCATTTAACTATAAAAATACAAACTCTAGAATTGTATTCTTATGGAATATGTGATTCTGACCATCTACACGTGATCATTATTATTTATTAGTAGTAATAAACATTAATAAATTAGTTGAAAATACATCAAAAACTAAAAGTTTAACAACTGATGAGAATTTCTAATTTCCTTATATTTTGTTAAACTCTAAACTGTGACTTCATTAAGTTGGCAGATTTAGCTCAGACTAAAAAGCTCATTTTCTGTTAAAATGTGACGGTAAAAAACTTTTTTCACCGTTTATTTTATTTGACATGTTTCCGTTTCAATTAAAACATTTTACGTTGCATGAACCAGATTAAAAACCTCAGCTAAAAGTTTTTATGTATCGAGCTACAAAAAAATTAATCGAACTGAAACATTAACGCTGAAGATGCGTCTCTAAAAGTTAATTTTATTTTCCCGATGTCTGTGTCGAATTTTTTAAAATTAGCTGCTTTTTAGAAATTAATTAATGGTTTTTACAGTTTTAGATTTTTTGCCAAAAATCTAATTTCTATATAAATAAAACCCACTTTATCATAATCTGTAAATAAAATGTAACAGTTAAATTGTTAGACTACAATTACATTTCACTTGTTCTACAGATTAAAAAACATTTTTTGTTCATTTTTCTTTAATTTATATCTAATTTGGATATTTTCCAATAAAAAGTTTTTTCCACTTTGTGATGTTTTCAGTTTTTACCTTCAAACCCTTTATCATCTTTGCGTTATTGATGAGCCTGAGGTGTGATTTTGATCATTTTTATCGTGTATTTTAGCCATGATTAGCCTCTCTTCCTCCATTCTGTTAATAACAATAACTTATTGATTATTAATAATGATTTCCTGAGCCAGCGGTGGTCTCGTGGGTCTGCAGGTGGTGGCCATCGACGTGGACATGGCCTTCTTCGAGCCCAAGATGAGGGACATCCTGGAGCAGAACTGCAGCAGCGACGACGACTGCAGCTTCTTCGACTGCTCGTCCAGGTGTGACCCGCTCAGACGCAGGTGTAGTCCCCGCCGCAGGAACACCAACCTGCAGGTGAGACGCCGTCCTCCAATCATCAGGCTGTAAACGGACAGATTTCAGAGCTGATGAATTAGGTACACCTTCACTTTGGTCTATTTCTTCCTCAGGCTGACTGTGTCAGGAAAAAGTTCATTCCTGCATTTTGAAAACTTAAAGAAGAATTTCACTTTTAAAACATGAATTAGTAATTATAAGATCAAATGGCATTTTTCAATATAAATAAGAATATTAACAAAAAAACGTTTAACACGATAATATAGGCTGAAAGGATCATTTTTCTCTCTTTTTCAAATAAACACATTACATATCCTGAATATTTAACATATTTCCTTTGCTCCATTTTTATGTTGTTTTACTGATAAAGAAAAATAATTATCATTTGCTTTTATTAATATTTGTAGGTAGTTAATTGTGCAAGCATAACTTTGCAACTCAGTTGCATATTATTGTTAATGTAAAGAATATGTGTATGTATTAATAAATATGATAATCATATTCATAATACATATTTGTGTGTAGTAATAATAGTAATATTAATAACTATTTGTTTGTATGTATATATGTATTATTAATAATGATTATTCTAATAATAATAATAATACATATTTGTATGTAATAGTAATATAATAAATGTTTATATGTTGCAATAATAATACTTTGTGTGTATTAATATTATTAATAATAATAGTAATAAATATCTGTATGAAATAATAATAATAATAATATTAAGCAGCCATTTTATGATGAGCAGTAAATGGCTCTACGCTTCTCCAGGAGTGAATGCTGCTTGTCGGGACTTTGATGCAATCAACTGGTTTCCTTATATAGGAAACTTTTTGACCAATCTGTATAATCTGATTGAACTTAACTTGTAAAGTGCCTTGAGATGACATGTTTCATGAATTGGCGCTATATAAATAAAATTGAATTGAATTAAAAGGTTCTGGCGCCGCTGGTCCAGTCGCGGCCTAAAGGTCCGCTAGAGAACGGCGGGCCTCCATCAGCCGCCGTCAGGCTGACAGCAGCAGGACAAACTCTCATCACGCTGCCGGCAGAACTATCACATGTCTCAGGATACCAGATACCTGCATTCACCAGAGGAGACGGCGCTGAAGCTGTTTTCATCCAGGTGATGACAGGAAGTGATGCACAATGATGGGAAGATGGAGAGAAAAGGAGGAGAAACCAAGACAATGAGAAAAAGGCAACGGGGGGAAAGAGTAGAAGTTCAAAAGGGTCATAGAAGCTATGGACTGAGCTAAAATGAAGAATAAAGTGAGTTAAATGGATTAAAACCAAACAAAGCTAGGAAATCTTTTTAAAGCAGCCTCTGTATCAGAGGGAGTAAGAAGGTCAAAGGTGGTGAATTTTAAAAATATATCTACAAAGCTGCATTTTTCACTAAAAGAGGAGGAGGAAAAAAAACGAGTGTTTCTGTTCTAACAAAGAACGTGCAGAACAAAGAGAGAAAGAGGAGAGGATGGAAATAAAACGCAGCTGAGTGAAGAGCGGAGCCGCTGACATGTGGGTGACAAGCCGCTCTCCTATTGGCTGGAGCGCCGCAGGTGTCTCCTGAGGCCGAGCTGTGATGACCCGCCATCTGCCCTTCATCCCTGCAGAGAAAGACGGTTTTGTCTTCCTCAAAGTTCAGCTGCGACGCACACATGAGACGTCAGATCATCCTTAACCTTTATTATTTTCATTTATATGGGTTCCTGGCATTTCTTTGACCTGATGCTAACGTTCACACCTGAATTTTATCGTTTATTTTCTCCCATATTTTTCCATTTCATCTCACTTATGATTTACAAACCAACGTGTATTTGTTTTAGATGTATCTCCTGCTCTCTTCCACACCCTCATCTGTCTTTTCTTCTTTTTCAGGTGATCTGTGAGAAGATTTTCAGGCCTTGGTTTTCTCCCACACTCCTGGGGGCCAAAGCCGGCCTCCCACTGCAGGTATTTAGTTTGAAAAGTTTAGAAACTATTCACCCATCCATCGTCTACACCTGCTTATCATTCCATACTTATTTAATAAAACAAATTAGTAAATCATTGTTTAGAGCTTATTTAATAAAATAAACTAATAAATCCTAGTTTATACACTAGGATTTATTAGTTTATTTCCGTTTGCTGTCTTGTTACCACAAACTCTGGAAAAATGAGAATCTTCTCTATGCAGGAAAAAGGGCAGAATTAAAGAAACATTTAACATAATTAAAACTGTTTTAATGCTCCAGCTAATTATTCAACTCATATTACTGAACGTGTTGAAGTTTTAATTGCTGAACATCTTGGCCGAACATTATTTAATGTAGCGGGAACCGGAGGAGAATCAGGTCCATCACCTGATTGTGCTGCACCTGAAATGATCTCTGATGCCATCAACTCATCTGTGATAATTAGGAGTCACATTTGTTAATAATTAATATACGGCAGCTTTCTCCCCCACCATCGGAGCCAGCTCACCACAAGGTAGTGGTCGGGGGAGAGCTCCGCCCCTCTCTTCACCCGAGTGCCCAAGACATGCATCTGATGCCACGTTTCTACCCAGAAACACCAGAGGACAAGCAGCAGAGGGCAGAGATGTGTCGGTGATGGAGCCGTTGCAGGGTGATTATCACCAGGCAGTAGCTGGAGCGTCCTACAGAAGTGGCGCTTGCCTTGCAGAGCCCTTAGCCAGCATTAACCCAACAGTCTGGTGGGGGCCTCACTGTGGATTTTGTTATGATAAATGTTCATATTGAGCAATTTCCTGGCATGTGGATCATCCAGACACCACAGTGGTCTGATGAAGAACCCAGATGACCGTTACAGAGACTCCTGTCCACTTCTACAGACTTCATTAGGCCAGGATCTTTATAGTGTGTCTGCCAGCTACCAGGACTCTGTAGAAGACGACCCGGTGTTGTCCAACGATGACCCTGACAGCTACCTGTCCCCAGGTAGCAGTCAGGGACATCGTTGGCTGCACCAGGAGGCATAGAAATACTGAAAGGAAATTTAAAAGTGTAATGATCAAATGTTAGTTTACTGTATAAAATCTGATTTAAATGCTCTTCCTCTGCGCCTCTGTGGGATTTTACAGCTTTTAGGATGATGACGCATCACGTTTTATCACCATCAGGGACGAGGTTTACACCCAGGTCTATGATTGAAGTGAGATCCTGGTACTTTCACTGTTCCAGTTACGGCAGAGATCATCTTCAAGCAGGAATTACTTGTGTTGAACAGGTGGAGCTGCAGCGAGCCGTGCAGGAGTGCTCAGAAACCGACGGCGGCGTGGGCAAAGCAGAGGATGATGGAGGCGGAGGCCAGAGGGTCCACCAGCGTCTCCTCGACGTCCTGAGACGCCTCCTACGGGAGGACGTGGTTTCTGATGAAAGAAAATGGACAAAGGAGGAACCGGACCACGTCCACACGGCTCTGAACTTCTGACCCGGGTGAAGGAACCAGAGCGGAGCGTTCTTCATGATGTCGAGTCCTCAACCGTCTCCTGGTGTCTTTTTATCATCAAACCCTTCGCTGCTGTGACCCTTCAGGCGGAGACTGACTCTTTTCCAACGTCTGAGGTACTTTACAGCCTTTGTGGATTAAAGGGCCTTAATTGGCAGAAAGAAGAGCAGATGTTTAGCCCAGATAGGAAAACCATTTGAGAAATGGATGAGGGCAGTTAGTCAGAAACTAATGGAGTAGAAAGCCTCCCCACAGCCCTGACAGCTCCTGATTCTGCTCCAATTGTTTGATTGAGCGTCCCTGTATGTAATTAGCTGATCTTTATTTGAAGTCGATGTGTAAATAAACGTTTCTGTAAAAATATTGAGATTTCAGTGACTCCAGGAACCTCCAGACCGGGACGGTGTTCAGACTGAAAGCCAAACACCTCAAGTGTCTTCTCACCACAGAAGTTTATGTTCCAATCTTCAGAGTTTAGTAACTCCCTCTCACCTGGGCTTCATCTCTACCAACAAGCCCCGCCTCCCCAGGAAGCTGGTAACCACGACAACTGACGAGTCAGGGTCCTGATTGGTTAATAGGTCCGGTACGGTGGTTAATGTCTGTGAACGGCTAACTTTACTGGTTACCAAGTTCTGCTTTAACCAGTCGGTCTCAGTGAGATTTATTCAAATCTTTCTCATTTAAAGAGAAACTATTAAGAAAATAAAAACATGTACTTAGGTTCTATACGCTTGGTAAATTGATTCATTAAATAAAACTTGCTTCTTAGCTAAATAAACGACTGTTTGCTTCATGAAGACGTCTGACATGCATTTTTCTGTCTGGCTATTTGCCTCGACTGCGAGAAACCAGGAAGTGTTCAACCGCTGGGAATGCTGGTAGCTTATGTAGCAATATGGTAAATTATAAAAATAAGAGAGCAAAACAAGACAGCTTTATATACTCTGGGTTATCGATGGAGTCTTTAATTTCCTGTGTGGGGTGCCGGGTTGTTAAGTCTCCAGACCTTCAGCTCACAAGCTCTTATTGGAGCTGCAGACCTTGACTACTGCTGTCATTTATATCCCAGATAGCTGAGCTCAGCTGCTTTGAGCTTTTTTCTTATGCACATTTTTAGCAGCTCCTGACCTGTACATCTGAACACGGGTAAAAGGTTTAATATGAGACCATTAAACCTGTTGTACTGATTCAGAGCAGACCTGAAGCCAGAGGCCAATAATCTGAAACCATAGAAACCTTTAGATGCTGTTGAATGTGGCTCAGGACTGTAGGCATGGTTAATATGTTCCATGTGTGAGTTTAACATAACAGGCTGAGAAATACAAGCAGACAGATTCAAAACAGAGCTCAGCTCAGGGACAAAAAGCAAAGTTTAGAAAAAACCATTAACTTGTTTTTAAGGAGGAGGTTTGGAGTCGAGCAGAGTCACCATATATGGAGGCAACAGTCCTCCACCCAGTTGTCCCGGCTTTGATTACCGACTCTGGGTCATTTACTGCATGTTTTCTGTCCTCCTCCTTCCAAAATACCAACGACTAAAACAAAGACCCAGACTCAGGCTGGCTGGTAAAGCGGTGACAAAACCGCTATATTTTCATCAGTAAAAGACCCTGCAACGCCACAAAGTTCAGCAAATATACAAACACAACACTGTTTTTTGGTTTGGCCATGCATCGTTATAATGTTTAATAGTAGTTCATAAATACCAGAGGTAATTATTAACAGAGTCATTTTAAATCAAAATAACCAAGTCAGAGCACCACCTGATTATCAGGAAATTACACCCAAACAGCATTTGGCAGTTATTGTTTTATGAATACCTGTCTGGTGACGTGTGGTTTTATAGAGCAATTAAGCAAGTACTGCTCATATATGCAGAATAAGCGTACAAAAAAATTCTCTCCAAACACAAGTATTCATTAACAAAATTCTTCAACTTCTTGATGTATTACGTTAGACCACAACCTTTTTAGCCAGGCCAGTGACCTTCAGCTGAACTACTAAGTAAAATGAAAGACAAACGAAACTAAAAAAAAAATTCACAGTTCAGTGTTATTAGAAAGCACAGTTTGCTTTGATTAATTTGGGATGAGTAAAATATTTGCTTTAAAACTAATTAAGAACAACAGTTTGAGTTCGAATAACTAGTTCACAAAGCAAAACAAAATAGAAATTAAAATATTGTTTTAATAGGATAGTAGTTTAATTAGAAATTAATCAATAAACATTTGGACAATTGATCATTGTTTGCTTTTTGAATGCAGTTACCAACAAAAGTTCATCACAAGATGGTGGATGTCAGTTAGCGACTCAGCAAAGACTATATTAGCTTTTAGCTTTAGCTGGGGTAACGGAAGCTCATCTTTAAGGACTATGTGGATGTATTTAATGTGGTTTAGTGATGGTTTAGATTGGAAAACACAGATAAAAATGGAGCAAGCTTCCATTAAAGGACCATCTGAGATTAAACACTAAAGTTTGTTTACAGTAGCCTGTTAGCTTGCTAGTAGTTAAACACTACAGAGTAAAACACAATGAAATAAACCATATTTAAACAGTTTAACCTAATTTTCTCTGCCCAGACAACCTCTTACTGTATTCTTCTTCTGATGAACCGTGGAGGTGGTCCATTAGCTAAAGTAAAGCTAAGCTAAATTTAAGGTGGCGGCCTAGCTGCTAGCTGCTAGCTGCTGAAGGACACCGTCTCTTCTGGAGGATTTCTCATTCCTTCAGAGTCTTTACTGCAGGAACTCAGGACCAGCCAGGTTCAGGTGGTTTATCTGACTTTAGGCTGGGATTCAGTCACTAGTTACTGAGACGGACTCAAGGTTTCCATGAAGATCCAGACACACATGAGCCCCCTGGTAACAACTGCTGCTCTGCTCATGCTTTTATACTTCTACGACTCCAGCCGTGAAACTCCTCCTTCCTGCACGCCGGCATGGAAACAGGTTAACACTGTGCATTCTGGGATTTAGGGTTTTTACCTAAATCACAGTAAGGGCAGCGTTGGAGGTCGGCAGAGGTGCCGGTGGAGTAATAAGAGAATAAAGGTGTGAGGAGAAAGCAAGATGCTTTAAGACTAGAAACTAAAACCGTGGAACCAAAGCGACCCAGAACCACAAAAAGAAACTCCTAAATTTAAGCCAGAAATGTCACAACCATGAAGATTTGCCCACCAAACTGTTCTTTTGCCTCATTGTGCTTCAGAACCCTGAAGTCAGCCCCAGGTTCTTCCCCCTTTAGAACCAAAGGCAGCTGGAAGAACAACAACTTGGTGTTCCCAGCGGTGTAGACTTACCTGGAGCCCGTCCAGAGCTCCGTCTGCAGTCAGTCTGGCATCTCACCTCCGTTTCTGTTCCAACAAAAACAGAGAACAGGAGAACCGAGCTGCTGGAGGTTCTGCTCCAGGTTCTCAGGATAGAAAACAGAGCAACAGACGCAGCAAAGGGATCATTTCTGTTTTGAACTAACATATTTCTGAGTATCTGGATGTGCAGTAAACAGTTCCGTCATCCTGGGTCAGAGCTGCTCTAAATTCTCTCCTCCTGCTTTCGCTGTTGTTTCCCTTTATTAGTGAGTTTTAGGAGCGCAGATAAAGCTCGTTATCACACGGTTTGCATTCATTAACATTCAGGGAGACACTTCGTTTGCAGAGAAGCCAGAAGGGATGATTAGAGCTCGCCCAGTTCTGCAACATTTAACAGAGCCGTGCTAAAAAACAGGAACCAGCAGCAGGTTTGGTTCTGCTGACTATTTACATTCACAACCACTGAAAATGCTCTGAAAAAAAATAATCACACTTTGCTGCAGTTATGATGGAGTTTGTTTGCTTTTGTTGCTCATGGCAGCAGGAAAACGTCCAACCACAGTTTGTTCAGACAGCCGCAGAAATTACTGCTGGCAAGGCGAGACGTTTGATCATCAGGCCTCAGGGGATTGTTCTGAGAAAACACCAACACGCCGGTCGGGTTCTGGTTCTGCACGGTTTACACAGGATGCTTTTTTTCCATCAGAGCTTTATTAATTAAAGGTGGAGCACAGACAGAGATACCGATCAGCAGCTGGATCCTAGATAAATAACCTCTGGCGTTAAATGGTTGTAATTATGCTGAAAATGTGCAAAACCTGGAGTTGAAAACTGAAACTGATGCACAGAGACATTACTGTCATCTTCCTCAGGCACAAACATTGTTCAACATTATTGTTTTACTGGTGAAAACACTGTTGAAGCTGATGGCCTCATTAAAACCTGCAGCCCAGGATTTAATTTCACTTCTGCAGAGGAAACTGAATCCATTTGATGCGGCGACCAGCAGGGACTGAGGATCAGGGGAGCCATCTGCATCCACTTTGCTGAGGTCTGCTGGAGGAGCCGGTCCTCGTTAAGGGAGCCCCGCCCCCCACAGGGGTCATTCAATCACCTGAGCTTCACTCAACGAGCAGGAAAGTCTGCATTTAATGAAGCTCCTCCATCAGCAGCTGCTGGGTTTTTATATTTCACATTTAAACACCTGCCTCACCTTCCTCCGCCAATTACCCGCAGAGTGAGAGCAGACAGAGTCCAGTTTGGTCCTGAAGTAGGTTTTTCTTTTATGCTCTGATTTAATTAAGGAACATGAGACAAACGGCGATAAAGCTGCAGCTAATTTCACACTGTGTGGAGCTGTAAAGCCTCTGAGGCGCATGTGGGAGTTTAAACGTGTCCTCCAGAGCGAGGACAGCCTCATTACTTAGAAAAGCTGCAGAGGATGCTGCTGTTACTGGGAAAAAGCTTTTCCTCCTCTCCTCTTTCATCCTCGGTTCAAAGAGGAAACTGGATCTTCTATAAAAGGAGCAGAACCTTCAGACCGGAGCCTGAAACATAACTTCAGACGCTGTGAACACCT
The DNA here is from genome assembly GCA_037039145.1 of Fundulus diaphanus. NCBI lineage: Eukaryota > Metazoa > Chordata > Actinopteri > Cyprinodontiformes > Fundulidae > Fundulus > Fundulus diaphanus. The sequence goes on along the minus strand of CM073137.1, from coordinate 2,059,077 downwards.
CCATCTGTGTTGTTCCCAGACACAGATGGTCCTCAGATGAAACCAAAGTGCTGGATTTTATGTGAGCTGCAGCTGCTGTTCTGACCCGGATCAGAAACCCTGGAACCTTTATCCTCCCAGAGATAATGTCCATCAGCATTTTATAGCTGAGTTCTCCTACTGCTCTCCAATCTGCATTGTTTGTTGTTATTTTAACTTCTTGTTCTCTGTCATTTTTCTCTCCATAGAAGGTACACCTGGTCTGGTGTTCTGTTAGCTGTGACATCATCAGGGGAGGCAGATCATCCTCTATTACCATCTAACATAGAAAGTACTCCTGGATCAATGTGAGCTTCTGAGCTTTCTGTGTCTCTGCTCTGTCTTCTCTAAGCCCCAGTGGGTCGAGGCAGATGAGCGTTCACACTGAGCCTGGTTCTGGTTCTGCTGGAGGTTCTCCTCCCTGTTAAAGGGGAGTTTTCCTCTCCACTGTCGCTTCATGCATGCTCAGTATGAGGGATTGCTGCAAAGCCATCAACAATGCAGACGACTGTCCACTGTGGCTCTACGCTCTTTCAGGAGGAGTGAATGCTGCTTGGAGAGACTTGATGCAACCTGCTGGGTTTCCTTAGAGAGGAAACTTTCTGACCAACCTGGAGGATCTGATGGAGTCTGACTTTGTAAAGAGCCTTGAGATGACGTGAATTGGTGCTATAGAAATAAAATTTTATTTAATTGAATAGCCTAAATATTAACTCAAACATAGAAAATGACCCATAAAATACACAATCAGATGACTTCATGGGTCAAAATGATACAGAACAGGTTCTAAGAATTAGGGGCTGATGTCTGGAATCAGAATACCTTCTGATCTATTTAAATATGACATTATTGGTTTTATAATCTTGTTGATTTTATTAGTTGTCAGATGGAGGAACTAATGTTACACCAGATGGAAATGGTAAGAAACTGAAAGGTTGTTTAATTTACTCTCTTTTTGTCAACAGAAAACCAAACAAGCATTTAAGGATTTTAATTTGACTCAGAGTTTATAGTTTCCACTTTTATTTTTGCTCATTTGGCTGCTATGATGCAAAATCTGTCCAGGTTGCACATTTTGAGTCTATCTTTGGAACTTTTAATGAAACAGTAAATTCAGTTGTTTTCCCTTCTGCATTATTATTATTGTTGTGCCATTAAACATGTTCTAAGTTATTTAATGTTTAATAAATAACCCGGTTAGGTATTATCTGGTGAATATCAGCCCAATCAGCTGATATCAGGACAACAGTTGAAAGGAATGATTCGAGCTCTGGTGATCTTTTAACAGCAAACGCTGCACACATGTAGAATGAAGGAGTGACAACTTCTCTTCAAGTTCAAGAATTTAATAACAGAAATAAATGAACATCCAGAGAACATCACTATAGAATGATGTTTATCTGAATTAACACAATATTTCAATTAACAAATCCTCTCTACGAGGCTAGTGAAACTTAACTAAACTACTAAGCAAAATGAAGATAAAAAGGAGCTAAGCTAAGGAACTATTTACACACAAAAGAAACAAACAAAAATAATATGGTTGATCATCATCAGAATGATTCAGTGAATCCTGGTTCACTTCAGATCTGAATTAAAGAACCAAAGTTCATCTTAAAGAACATGGAATGAGGTTAAATTAGTTTAACTAATTCAGAACATTTGGTCAGTGTTTCAACCCGTTCATAATGTAAAATCCCGAGTTAAACAACACATGCAGAATCAACTTTGACATTTTCAGACTCTCCAATAAATCTCCACTTTGCACTAAATCCACTTTTTGTATTTTTTCTAAAAGGCAACAGATTTTAAGGGACAAAATATTCATGAATATTTGTTGTCAGCTGAGAACTGAGGTGAATATTTGGATCCTAAAAACAGGAAAACACGATGATGCATAATGTCTCTAGTGTAAATGAACAAATAATCAATTTATCCATGAGGTTTCCCAAAATATGAAATTGATGGTAATCAGAACCACCCTGAAGATTCAGGTAGAGGAGGTAGAACCTGACTCTCTGTCTCCAGGACGGATCTGACCCATCAGACCAAACCTGATCCTCCTCAGACTCCTCGTTACCTAAAACCTTTAAAACAGCAGAACGCCACAGAAAGCCGCTCTGGGCGGCGCTCCAACACCTTCCTCTTCGTGTTTAGACAACTTGAAGCCTCCAACGTGATCCAGCAGGTCCGCCTGGTAAACACCAGCAGCTCTGCAGACGTCTCCTCCCAACCAGAGTGGCAGTAGCTGGACGCTCAGTCAGCGGACGGATGTAGACCAGGGGTCACAGCAGCATCCTCCTGTTCTGTGACGAGCTCCAAGCCGGCCAAACGGACCTGCTGTGGATCATCCTGGTGTTACAGGAACCTCTGGATCTTCAGAGGAGCACGGAGTCAGTCCATGGGGACGGAGCCGGTTGGAGGAGCTTCTCTCTCCTTTCCTGCACATTTATTCCTCCTCAGCAGTGGAGCTGAAAGCAGCAGCTGGTGTCAGTCAGCTGCAGCAGAACCGATTAGTGATGGAGGCAGAGAAGCTCCATCCTGGTCCTCAGAGCTTTAGAGAGGAACGAAGCTTCAGCTGAGGACTCAGCCTGACTCCTTCATTTCACTACAATCTGTTTTATCGTCCTAAACGTCATTTTAAACGTTGTGGGAGGCGTCTTCAGGACCTCAGAGCTGCTTTGGTGTCAGGATGCAGAGATCAGAGAAGGTCCAGTTATTGCTGCTCACATGGTGTTTCAGTTCCTGCTCAGCATCCACCGTAATGATCACCACCTAATTTAGAGTAACCAGTTAACCTGGAAGTCCTGTTTCTGCCAGGCGACCCACAGAGAACCCAGGCATGCAGACGCCAGGGCAGGCCAGGATTTGAACCCAGGACCTTCTCTGCCAACAGCTCCAGCCTTTATTTAGCAGCTCTCCAGGCTTCAGAGAGTCAGCAGCAGCTCAACGTTTCCCTTCTGCAAACACAACACTGCATATTTTATCCATATTTAGCATTTTATATCATATTTTAGATCTATTCAGCATCATTAAGGGTTAAAAACGCCAGTCAACCTGAAACAGCTGCTTCTACTGAGATGTTTTCTAAAACCGGAGCTTTTCAAATGATCTCTGGTAGAAGTTTACGGTCTGTTGGATTTAACAGGAATTAAACTGATAAAACTTCTAAATGTGAACCAAACCGGACCCGACAGGTTCTCAGGTTACAGAACCTCAAATTTCCTACTGAGAAGTTAATTTGCTGCAGGACTGCTGACCCTTAAAGGTCGGGGGGGGGGGGCTAACTGTTGGTGTGGCGTTACAGTCGCCTCGGGCCTCCAGGCGTCTCGTTTACTCTCCACAAACATCCACATTCAGCTAAAAGCAGGACGGAGAACAACGGCGCCGCTTGTTCTGCTCTCACTCTGCAGCCAGAGAACGTCTTCAGGCTTCAGGTGAACGGAGATGGAACCGCCGCACCGACCAGCAGAGTTCTGATCCAGAACCAGAGAAACAGGAGCAGCTTTCTGACGGCGGCTGAAGGTTGTTTACCTTCTCAGGCTGATTTACAGCCGTCTCACCTGGAGACAGGTGACATGGAGGAGGAACACGTCTAACCCGCTGGGTCAGAACCACCCAAACATGGAGCTGAGTGGACCGTAGAGTAGCTAAAACATGCGTTACATTCAGAGCTATAACATATTTATACTCATTAACATTAAATATATTTATATAAAACGGCTCCTCAGGTACAGAGTGGCTGATCACAACGTCTGAATAAAAAAGGAAAAAGTTATTTGTTATTCCTGGTATTTAAAGAATAAAATGAGACCCACCATAAAACCATGAATAACATCACATCACAATAACTAATTTAGGAAAAACAGATTCCTAAACCTCTCTTTTTTCAGTATAAAGCCTTTAGACTTGTCTTTACCTCTGATAACATTTATATGCTGCTTTAATCAAAGCGCTTCACACTGAGCAGGGCTTAAAGCCAAAATAATCAGTTTGACAGAAATTCTTTTCTAATCAGCCCATATATTCTCTGGCCGTTGACATCATGCCACCTTAGTTACCTTTAATCAAATCTGGTACTTTCAAAATATCCATTGATCATTCCTGTATCTCTCCACCTTTCAACTTCAGAGCCTTGGAGTCATCCTGGACAGCCTCCCATCCTCTCCTTCACTTTCCACATCATCACCTGGTTAACCTTCATCTCTGCAGCATCAAGCTCTTCCCTCACACTTCAGCCAAACTGCTCCACAGTCCACTCAGCTCCACTTTACACTTTGACTTCCCTCCCTGTCCTCCAGAAAACCTCCAGAAATTGCAGCTGACCACAACCTGGACAACACAGGACACATAACCATGATGTCATCCATTTTTATTTAACACAGATCGCTCATTACAATAATCAGTCTCTGCTTTGCCCGTTATTGCACAGCAATTAATTATCACAACCAATGAGTTTATAAAAAGGCATTAACTTTTTTTAGTTTAATACAACGGTTATATTTTAGCCCAGTGACTGGAGAACGGTGTGTGTGTTTTAACGCGCCACAAAAATAAGTGTTATAAATAACTAAGAGGTTCAGTTTTTTGTTGCGTCATCACCTGCCAGAGGGGTGAATAATTCTGTAGCCGTGTATATATTTGTTTCAGTTTAACACTATTTTGTATAATGAACAAATGATGATCATGACATGGATCCGTTAACTGGTTTTAGACTTTTTAACGTTTATCTGTGTCAACAAAACGTATCTATGGTATTATGAACCAGTGACATGATATAGCTAAACGCTCCATTGACTGGCGCCGCCTATTGGAGTTGACGTTTCAGCACGGCCACCATGTTGGATGGGTCTGTTGCCTGACCCCAGTGCCTTCACGTGTACTGAGGAAGCCGTTTAACCAACTAAAATAAATCAGAAGTCCCTGACTTTTGACACAGTTTGGTTTGTTATGAACGCCAGAGATGTGGTTATGCTACAGGATGCTGTCACACACACACAAAAAAAAAAAAAAACATGTTTTAAAAAAGCTGCAGAAAATATGGGCAAACTTGCTCCCTCTGCGTTTACTCCCGTCAGCTCCTATGCCAGCCTAGAGTAGGAGAGACCCACGCAGGATGCGCTCCAGCCTGTAATGAGGCGCCTACATATATAACGTCTATGTTATGAACATGGTAATATTGTAACATTAATATGGAAGTTTCCCAGCTACGGAAGCAGCTGATGTGTATCGGCTGGTCGCTGAGGCAAAAACTCGGCCGTGGGAAGAGTTTGGAGAGGCCATGGAGAAATATCTCAGTATGAGGGATTGCTGCAAAGCCATCAACAATGCAGACGACTGTCCACTGTGGCTCTACGCTCTTTCAGGAGGAGTGAATGCTGCTTGGAGAGACTTGATGAAATTACCTGGGTTTCCTTATATAGGACATTTTTTTGACCAATCTGTATAATCTGATTAAATTTGACTTTGTAAAGAGCCTTGAGATGACATGTTTCATGAATTGGTGCTATATAAATAAAATTTAAGATCTGTCTGCACGCGGTGGGCCCATAAGCGGATTTCTTGGCAGGACCAAAGTTTCCCCTGCATCTCACCAGGGAGATCTTAACGTTAATTCATCTTTAATTGGAACTTTAACTGGAAGATCCATCATCTTTCAGGGAACCGACAGAATCCGTTTGATTTGTTTTGACCAAACAGATCGTCCAGAGAGTCGACGTTTTCTGCCCCTCAGTGAACTCTGCTGCATCTCTCCACTCCAAAACCCGGCTGAGATCCACGGACGCTGAGCAGTGCAACACCAATCTGTTTTTGAAGCAACATCACGCAAAACTTTTTTTTTCCACCCATAAGATGGTGTTTTGTGCCTGGGTATAAAATATTAGGAATAGTTTTAATACTTAAGTACTCCAAAGGGAGTTTATTTTAACTGTGCTGAATATTTCCAATTATTCCGTTATAATTGATTTGTGCCGTTTGGTTTGGTGAGAAACGTTAGAACTCTTTTTCACACTTCATCCCCCCTCCTCCTCTCTCTCTTCCTGGTTTCCTGCGGTTTGTCGAAGTCTTTGTCTCGTCTGGTTACCGCCATCCGCTCAAAGGCCGCCTTCACGCTACGCTGGTGAGTTAGCCTGTCATCTCGGAGCCGCCATCTTGCTCATATGACGTACTGGCCAGAGGACATACGTCATCAGGGCCGCCATCTAACGTACGGCACGCAAGGCCGGAAGCCATACGGCGTCAGAGCGGCCATCTTGTGTGGGGCACCGAATAGCCCCGAGGCTCTTAACTGCAGGCTGTTGGGAAGTCACACCAACTGACTAGCTATCGTTAGCCGATCTCCACCTTGAAGCTGAATTAGAACTTAAGTGTTAAAAGCTTTCCGTGCATTAACTAACGCTGTTAGCAGCTAGTTTTGCCAGAAGCGTTCCCCATCTTAGCCTCAGGCCCGTTGGGTATACCAGCTTTACTACTGTAGCAACTATCAACCACCTTTTTAATGGCCTCTGGGTGCGGGGAATCCTGGTTCTAAGCCGCTTACAGATTGAAGTCCAGACCAGGAGATAAGTTTTGGCCGCTCCCATTTATTGAAGGCAGTTTGAACAAACAATCCAACATTATGAGTTGTGGTCTTTTATAAATGAGATGGACAGGTAGTTATGTAGAGTGTGGATCTGACAGAACTTAACCAGTGGCCAGCGGCCGTAGGCTTCTGTGTGCCAAAGAAAAGCAGTAAAAACTGTATGACCCCCCGTCACCCAAACCCTCTCCTATACAGCTTTCTCCTCCACAGCGCAACCAGTGGTAGAGAAAATATAGGCAAGTGTGTCAACCTAAACAAAACATCACCACCCAAACCAAATAAACCAGAAACAAACCAAACCTAAACACCAACAACTATAATTGGCTCCTACAACTACCTCAGAGCTATTTAGCCAGAATTCTTTCCATGCTGTTAGCAGATTGTGATAGTCAATGTTGAAACCAATAAAATTCCTAACCTACTGTGAATTGATTACAAATTACTACCTCTGTATCCATTTCAGCCGACTAATTTTCATTTGTTTTCTTGTCCGTGTTTAATTTAGTAGTGTTTCTAGTATTTTCATTAAGCAGAATAATTGCTGTGACTGGGAATTATCCGTTTGATAAATAACAGCTTGTGAAATCGTAGCTGTTTTTGGTTATTTTGAATCAGAAATTGAATGGTCACTAAAGAGATAGAGTTACCTTCTTTTGAGTTAATAATTGAATAAGCTGAGACATTTTCATTGGCTTGTTGTGAATGAGTAACGGTTAAAAACTCAAATATCAATTATAATTAAAGTTGTCAAGGTTTGCTGAAAGTCTAACTCAGTCAACAACTGGTTAGACGCCCTTTTTCTGGGCTAGGTTAATAACTTATTAGGCCAATTGTTAGTGCTAATCATTACAGCCTCATAGCCCTTGATCACAACTATTTGTAATAATTTTCATTATAGTTATCCTATGATTTTGAAACCAATTGACATTATAATTGGCAATTATAACTAGGGTGGGTCAATAGTTCAATAATATATTCCTTCCTTTTGTATTCTAACCATGTAGGTTAATATTAGTCATTACATCCTCCCAACCAATCACAAACAGACTCGGGAACTAAGCTCCGCCCCCTCTAAAGTGTTCAGAGAGCACGTGTTCTTTTTTCCTTTTTTAAAAACTTGCAGTTTTGGTAAAAAGTTGGTTGAATAAAGGGTTGAGTTTGAATTCAGTGTTTGTGTGTTTTGTACCTAAAATTTGGTTGCTAAGCAACAGCATAAAACAGCCAGGGCTGCACTTAATAAATGTTTTGAATTTGTTGATTATTATCAATATCGATCAATATTTAAATTTTATCTGTAGGCTTTTTCTATATTGTCCAGTCCTAATAACTGATTATCTTCATAGTCAAACAGGTATAATTGCATAACAGGTCTCTGAAGAAGCCTGGTAAAAGGCCTCTGGTGTGAGGGAGGGAGGAGCGGCTGCCAGAAAACTTTGATTATCTTCTGCAGGCTGAACGGGGCGGATCTAAGGAGCAGCAGGAGGCGCTGCGTAAAAAGGACAAACCTTCTCTTTGGTAAAGCCACTGTTCTCACATACCGGCTATTACACATTTTCACGGGGTGTGGTGTATGTTGTGACGTAGCTGCAAACCCTCTGGCCCCAGATATCGGTTATCGGTTTGCCTGATGTCAAAATACTCACCATCTGCCTAAAAAAGAAAAAAACTCTACGTTCTCTCATAGGTTGTCGCCATCAGAGCACACAGAAAAGGAAATCACCGTTACCGAGCCGTTCTGCTCTTTAACTCGTACAGCATCCTGAGGCAGAACCTCTGAACACACCATAGAAGAAAGCAGATTAATGTTTGACAAACATCTTCACAAGTGATTTAGTTGCTCCGTGTGGACGGGGCAGACCTCAGCAGAAGGTTTTCTGCAGGTACAGGACAGTAGATGAACACAGAGGTGTTGGTTTCACAGAGCTCCATCTGCTGCTGACAGCCTCACATCAACGTGTTTTCATCCATAAGCTGATCAGTGACATTTTACAGAAACAACACTATTTAGTTCACCAGCCTCTAAATCTGCTATCTTCAAAGGATTTAGAGAAAAGAATCTTCTGTTCTTTTTGCTCTCCACAAAGGAGTTTGAGATTAAAGCCTCTTGAGACTTTGATTTCCACATTTCTAACATTGCTACAGCAGTAGTGTGAGCAGAGTTTGGCCCCATTCCTCTTTCTACACGTTTTGTCAGGGAGGTCCTGTTCAGGTGACGTCTGGATGAGCAGCAGGTGTGGCAGTAACCAGGCCTGCTGTGGCTTCAGACAGACAACTCCGCTGTGATAAACCACAGCCAAATTATGTTTAATGGGAGACAATCGTTTTTTTCTACAGAGTGTCAGGTAGGTTTGGGTTTTTTTTCCTCCCTTTAAAAAAAAAAAAAAAAAAAAAAGGAAATCTTAAATCTGCATTTTATTCTCAGTCTATATGTTAAAAGGTTTTGGGCTGCTCTTAGTCTGATCCCTCACCTAGGACCTTTTTGCCATGGAGACCATACATGAGATATAAGCCTCTGACAACGTAGCTCCTAGGACCAAAGGGACACTCAAACCCCTCCACCACGATAAGGTGGCAGCCCATGGAGGGGAAAATTAAAATTAAGTTTTCCTATTTTTAGTTTTACTTTGTTTTTGTTGGTTTCATAAGTTACCACTATTTTTAAAGCCCTTTTTGGTTGGTGGGTTGGGGGGGGGCTTTTTTTAAAGCCCTTTTTTGGTTGGTGGGTTGGGGGGGGGGCTTTTTTAAAGCCCTTTTTTGGTTGGTCGTGGGGTGGGGGGGCTTTTTTAAAGCCCTTTTTTTGTTGGCCGTGGGGGGGGGGGGGGCTTTTTTTAAAGCCCTTTTTTGGTTGGTGGGTTGGGGGGGCTTTTTTTAAAGCCCTTTTTTGGTTGGTGGGTTGGGGGGGCTTTTTTTAAAGCCCTTTTTTGGTTGGCCGTGGGGGGGGGCTTTTTTAAAGCCCTTTTTTGGTTGGTGGATTGGGGGGGGCTTTTTTAAAGCCCTTTTTTGGTTGGTGGGTTGGGGGGGCTTTTTTAAAGCCCTTTTTTGGTTGGCCGTGGGGGGGGGGGGGGGCTTTTTTAAAGGCCTTTTTTGGTTGGTGGGTTGGGGGGGCTTTTTTAAAGCCCTTTTTTATTTGGTCGTGGGGGGGGGGGGGGGGCTTTTTTAAAGCCCTTTTTTGGTTGGTGGGTTGGGGGGGGGGGGCTTTTTTAAAGGCCTTTTTTGGTTGGTGGGGCTTTTTAAAGCCCTTTTTTGGTTGGCCGTGGGGGGGGGCTTTTTTAAAGCCCTTTTTTGGTTGGTGGGTTGGGGGGGCTTTTTTAAAAGCGCTTTTTTGGTTGGTGGGTTGGGGGGGGCTTCTTAAAGCCCTTACGTGGTTGGTCGTGGGGGGGCTTTTTTAAAGACCTTTTTTGGTTGGTCGTGGGGGGGCTTTTTTAAAGCCTTTTTTGGTTGGTGGGTTGGGAGGGGCTTTTTTTAAAGCCCTTTTTTGGTTGGTGGGTGGGGGGAGGCTTTTTTAAAGCCTTTTTTGGTTGGTGGGTGGGTTTGTTGGGGCAGTTTTACAACCATTGCTGGGTGTAGGTTGTTTTTTATGCTTTTTAGCATTTTTATTTATGGTGTTTTTGACCATTTGACTTTATACTTTTTTCATTTTCATTGTTTTTATCATTAGTGGTTTTAATTTTAGGTGTTTATATCTTATTGGTTATAGTCACGTAGAAGTAGTTTAAATCAGTAGCTGCGTTCCCATCCCATTGGGGAGAGGACAGCAAAAATGTTACCTCTATTCCAGTGAGAATTAACTTTGGAAAGGAGTGTATTCTGATAAATATCAGCCTTATTGACTAAATACCTCTATTCCAGTGAGAATTAACTTTGGAAAGGAGTGTATTCTGATAAATATCAGCCTTATTGACTAAATACCTCTATTCCAGTGAGAATTAACTTTGGAAAGGAGTGTATTCTGATAAATATCAGCCGTATTGACTAAATACCTCTATTCCAGTGAGAATTAACTTTGGAAAGGAGTGTATTCTGATAAATATCAGCCGTATTGACTAAATACCTCTATTCCAGTGAGAATTAACTTTGGAAAGGAGTGTATTCTGATAAATATCAGCCTTATTGACTAAATACCTCTATTCCAGTGAGAATTAACTTTGGAAATTAGTTTATACTAATAAATAGCCTTATTGACTAAATACCTCTATTCCAGTGAGAATTAACTTTGGAAAGGAGTGTATTCTGATAAATATCAGCATTATTGACTAAATACCTCTATTCCAGTGAGAATTAACTTTGGAAATTAGTTTATTCTAATAAATAGCCTTATTGACTAAATACCTCTATTCCAGTGAGAATTAACTTTGGAAAGGAGTGTATTCTGATAAATATCAGCATTATTGACTAAATACCTCTATTCCAGTGAGAATTAACTTTGGAAATTAGTTTATTCTAATAAATAGCCTTATTGACTAAATACCTCTATTCCAGTGAGAATTAACTTTGGAAAGGAGTGTATTCTGATAAATATCAGCATTATTGACTAAATACCTCTATTCCAGTGAGAATTAACTTTGGAAAGGAGTGTATTCTGATAAATATCAGCCTTATTGACTAAATACCTCTATTCCAGTGAGAATTAACTTTGGAAAGGAGTGTATTCTGATAAATATCAGCCTTATTGACTAAATACCTCTATTCCAGTGAGAATTAACTTTGGAAATTAGTTTATTCTAATAAATAGCCTTATTGACTAAATACCTCTATTCCAGTGAAAATTAACTTTGGAAATTAGTTTATTCTAATAAATAGCCTTATTGACTAAATACCTCTATTCCAGTGAGAATTAACTTTGGAAAGGAGTGTATTCTGATAAATATCAGCATTATTGACTAAATACCTCTATTCCAGTGAGAATTAACTTTGGAAAGGAGTGTATTCTCATAAATAGCCTTATTGACTAAATACCTCTATTCCAGTAAGAATTAACTTTGGAAAGGAGTGTATTCTGATAAATATCAGCCTTATTGACTAAATACCTCTATTCCAGTGAGAATTAACTTTGGAAAGGAGTGTATTCTGATAAATATCAGCATTATTGACTAAATACCTCTATTCCAGTGAGAATTAACTTTGGAAAGGAGTGTATTCTGATAAATATCAGCCTTATTGACTAAATACCTCTATTCCAGTGAGAATTAACTTTGGAAAGGAGTGTATTCTGATAAATATCAGCCTTATTGACTAAATACCTCTATTCCAGTGAGAATTAACTTTGGAAAGGAGTGTATTCTGATAAATATCAGCCTTATTGACTAAATACCTCTATTCCAGTGAGAATTAACTTTGGAAAGGAGTGTATTCTGATAAATATCAGCCTTATTGACTAAATACCTCTATTCCAGTGAGAATTAACTTTGGAAATTAGTTTATTCTAATAAATAGCCTTATTGACTAAATACCTCTATTCCAGTGAAAATTAACTTTGGAAATTAGTTTATTCTAATAAATAGCCTTATTGACTAATTACCTCTATTCCAGTGAGAATTAACTTTGGAAAGGAGTGTATTCTGATAAATATCAGCATTATTGACTAAATACCTCTATTCCAGTGAGAATTAACTTTGGAAAGGAGTGTATTCTCATAAATAGCCTTATTGACTAAATACCTCTATTCCAGTAAGAATTAACTTTGGAAAGGAGTGTATTCTGATAAATATCAGCCTTATTGACTAAATACCTCTATTCCAGTGAGAATTAACTTTGGAAAGGAGTGTATTCTGATAAATATCAGCCTTATTGACTAAATACCTCTATTCCAGTGAGAATTAACTTTGGAAAGGAGTGTATTCTGATAAATATCAGCCTTATTGACTAAATACCTCTATTCCAGTGAGAATTAACTTTGGAAAGGAGTGTATTCTGATAAATATCAGCATTATTGACTAAATACCTCTATTCCAGTGAGAATTAACTTTGGAAAGGAGTGTATTCTGGTAAATAGCCTTATTGACTAAATACCTCTATTCCAGTGAGAATTAACTTGGGAAATTAGTTTATTCTAATAAATAGCCTTATTGACTAAATACCTCTATTCCAGTGAGAATTAACTTGGGAAATTAGTTTATTCTAATAAATAGCCTTATTGACTAAATACCTCTATTCCAGTGAGAATTAACTTTGGAAAGGAGTGTATTCTGATAAATATCAGCCTTATTGACTAAATACCTCTATTCCAGTGAGAATTAACTTTGGAAAGGAGTGTATTCTGATAAATATCAGCCTTATTGACTAAATACCTCTATTCCAGTAAGAATTAACTTTGGAAAGGAGTGTATTCTCATAAATATCAGCCTTATTGACTAAATACCTCTATTCCAGTGAGAATTAACTTTGGAAAGGAGTGTATTCTGATAAATATCAGCCTTATTGACTAAATACCTCTATTCCAGTGAGAATTAACTTTGGAAAGGAGTGTATTCTGGTAAATAGCCTTATTGACTAAATACCTCTATTCCAGTGAGAATTAACTTGGGAAATTAGTTTATTCTAATAAATAGCCTTATTGACTAAATACCTCTATTCCAGTGAGAATTAACTTTGGAAAGGAGTGTATTCTGATAAATATCAGCCTTATTGACTAAATACCTCTATTCCAGTGAGAATTAACTTTGGAAAGGAGTGTATTCTGATAAATATCAGCCTTATTGACTAAATACCTCTATTCCAGTAAGAATTAACTTTGGAAAGGAGTGTATTCTCATAAATATCAGCCTTATTGACTAAATACCTCTATTCCAGTGAGAATTAACTTTGGAAAGGAGTGTATTCTGATAAATATCAGCATTATTGACTAAATACCTCTATTCCAGTGAGAATTAACTTTGGAAAGGAGTGTATTCTCATAAATAGCCTTATTGACTAAATACCTCTATTCCAGTGAGAATTAACTTGGGAAATTAGTTTATTCTAATAAATAGCCTTATTGACTAAATACCTCTATTCCAGTGAGAATTAACTTTGGAAAGGAGTGTATTCTGATAAATATCAGCCTTATTGACTAAATACCTCTATTCCAGTGAGAATTAACTTTGGAAAGGAGTGTATTCTGATAAATATCAGCCTTATTGACTAAATACCTCTATTCCAGTGAGAATTAACTTTGGAAAGGAGTGTATTCTGGTAAATAGCCTTATTGACTAAATACCTCTATTCCAGTGAGAATTAACTTGGGAAATTAGTTTATTCTAATAAATAGCCTTATTGACTAAATACCTCTATTCCAGTGAGAATTAACTTTGGAAAGGAGTGTATTCTGATAAATATCAGCCTTATTGACTAAATACCTCTATTCCAGTGAGAATTAACTTTGGAAAGGAGTGTATTCTGATAAATATCAGCCTTATTGACTAAATACCTCTATTCCAGTGAGAATTAACTTTGGAAAGGAGTGTATTCTGGTAAATAGCCTTATTGACTAAATACCTCTATTCCAGTGAGAATTAACTTGGGAAATTAGTTTATTCTAATAAATAGCCTTATTGACTAAATACCTCTATTCCAGTGAGAATTAACTTTGGAAAGGAGTGTATTCTGATAAATATCAGCCTTATTGACTAAATACCTCTATTCCAGTAAGAATTAACTTTGGAAAGGAGTGTATTCTCATAAATATCAGCCTTATTGACTAAATACCTCTATTCCAGTGAGAATTAACTTTGGAAATTAGTTTATTCTAATAAATAGCCTTATTGACTAAATACCTCTATTCCAGTGAGAATTAACTTTGGAAAGGAGTGTATTCTGATAAATATCACCATTATTGACAAAATACCTCTATTCCAGTGAGAATTAACTTTGGAAAGGAGTGTATTCTCATAAATATCAGCCTTATTGACTAAATACCTCTATTCCAGTGAGAATTAACTTTGGAAATTAGTTTATTCTAATAAATAGCCTTATTGACTAAATACCTCTATTCCAGTGAGAATTAACTTTGGAAAGGAGTGTATTCTGATAAATATCACCATTATTGACAAAATACCTCTATTCCAGTGAGAATTAACTTTGGAAAGGAGTGTATTCTGGTAAATAGCCTTATTGACTAAATACCTCTATTCCAGTGAGAATTAACTTGGGAAATTAGTTTATTCTAATAAATAGCCTTATTGACTAAATACCTCTATTCCAGTGAGAATTAACTTTGGAAAGGAGTGTATTCTGATAAATATCAGCCTTATTGACTAAATACCTCTATTCCAGTGAGAATTAACTTTGGAAAGGAGTGTATTCTGATAAATATCAGCCTTATTGACTAAATACCTCTATTCCAGTAAGAATTAACTTTGGAAAGGAGTGTATTCTCATAAATATCAGCCTTATTGACTAAATACCTCTATTCCAGTGAGAATTAACTTTGGAAATTAGTTTATTCTAATAAATAGCCTTATTGACTAAATACCTCTATTCCAGTGATAATTAACTTTGGAAATTAGTTTATTCTAATAAATAGCCTTATTGACTAAATACCTCTATTCCAGTGAGAATTAACTTTGGAAAGGAGCGTATTCTGATAAATATCAGCCTTATTGACTAAATACCTCTATTCCAGTAAGAATTAACTTTGGAAAGGAGTGTATTCTGATAAATAGCCTTATTGACTAAATACCTCTATTCCAGTGAGAATTAACTTTGGAAAGGAGTGTATTCTGATAAATATCAGCCTTATTGACTAAATACCTCTATTCCAGTGAGAATTAACTTTGGAAAGGAGTGTATTCTGATAAATATCAGCCTTATTGACTAAATACCTCTATTCCAGTGAGAATTAACTTTGGAAATTAGTTTATTCTAATAAATAGCCTTATTGACTAAATACCTCTATTCCAGTGAGAATTAACTTTGGAAAGGAGTGTATTCTGATAAATATCAGCCTTATTGACTAAATACCTCTATTCCAGTGAGAATTAACTTTGGAAAGGAGTGTATTCTGATAAATATCAGCCTTATTGACTAAATACCTCTATTCCAGTGAGAATTAACTTTGGAAAGGAGTGTATTCTGATAAATATCTCTATACAAATCTTTAGTGTCATATCCTGCCCCAAGCAGCTCATCCAGCTACCTGGATGAGCAGAGTGGTGGCCTAGTGGTTAGAGAACAGAGCTTCGGTTCCAGAGGTTCTGAGTTCAACTCCCACAAGCTTCCATTCTGGGTCCCTGAGCAAGACCCTTAACCCCCAATTGCTCCCCAAGCGCCGCACAGTGTCAGCCCACTGCTCCCCAAGGGGATGGGTTAAGATGCAGAAGTGAATTTCTCCATTGTGAGATCAATAAAGTTTGATTAATTATTAAAAAACTTCCTTCGTTGCATCAGCACATCCTTTAGGGAAAAGGTAACAATCCTGAAGAATTTTCCATCCGTATTTACCTGAAGGCAATGAGAAAGTTGTTGCTGTCAGGATGTGAAACATCCTGTTCATCACCAAATCTCCTCTGAAACGATTCAAATCCATCAACTGAATAAACTTCTTCCGCTGGCCATTAGTGTCCCATTCCAGATAAGTTATGCGGCTTCAGTGGATTTCTCTTTTTTGGTATAGACTCATGGTTCCATTAGTAATGTCCTTGTTTCCTTTCGTGTCCTTATATCGTCCAGTAATTAGTTGCAATCATAATTTCATGAGCTGTGATTGGATGCCCTCTCTCCATCAAAGCAAGATAACAGCACATGGTCTTTATTGGATACGGACGTCCTTGGGGCATTTATACCGGATCAGAACATTCCTTTTCCACATCTTTCAGTTTCACCGTCATGTTTCTCCATATTGTTTTTCCTCTTCATTTTTATTGTTGTCACATTCAAAGTTTAGATTTACAGAAGTAGAAGATGATGCTTTTCCTCTTGAAGCTGGTTTATGTGATGCACTTGCTCTGCTTTCCACATCTGACACATTTCTGTTTATTCATTGTATGAGGAAAAAAAGAGTTAATTACAGCAGTAGCTCCTTTGGCGGCTTCATCTATGAAAGAAAAACTGCTGACTTTAAAGGATGAAAGAAGAAGAAACTGTAAGACGCAACGCATGGTCAGCAGGTAGCTTGGTCTAGGAGAGAGGTAGGATCCAAACTGTGAAAGTCCAGTAGTTATTAGCAGCAGTAGCTCAGCTGATGCCCCCTGCAGGAAGGAAGATGTCAGTGATCCCCCTGAAATACTTTAAAATTGAATCTAAATATTTGAGAAATGTAAACTAAATATTAAGCATATTACACATGTTCTTTTGATTTAAATACCGAAGGTTGTCTTTGAAATTTAAATACCTTATTTTAACCCAAAGACATCTTTGGTCATTGATTTTTATGTCAATATAGTTACAATTATGACTAATAATAAATATTTTAATTGAGTTTTATTAGTGATATGTACTAAGCTTCTGATTGACCTTCTGGAGAGAACGTTCTTCCTGCAGCTTTTTAAGCCTTGGCAGCCATCTTTGTTCCCCAGCACTGATTTTCAGCCTCAGATTCCACCAACATGCTGGTTCCATCAAACCCTCAGCAGATCACAACGGCCACAGCAGATGCTTCACAAACAAAGACAGAAGGATTGTCACCACAGCAGAATCCTTCTCAGCTCATCGACTCTCAGCAGAGAATCACAACATCCCAGCACAATAGCAGCCAAATGCTTTGGCCTTCATCAGCAATCCCCCACAGCAGCTCCTACCTTTAGGCGTCTTGTTGTCTCACTTACCGTTGAAGATCAGTGGAACAGCTTTTAACTAGATTCACCAAACTCTTGGCAGCCATGACTTGCTTAGAAAGGTGGATCAAATCAAAAATTGCACTTCTTGAATCCATTTCTAGAGATATGGTAACTTTTGGAGTGTTACTGAAAAGCAATAGAACTCTGTTGTAACCTAATATTTTGTTTGTTTATGAATAAAGAATTTTGCCATAGAGTGCTGAGATTATCCCCAGTTTAACATTTTTTATCTTTAGTGCATTGAATCATATGAATACCTGACTGAAATATTAATGGAATTGCCCACCGATGTACATCAATCCTAACATATGAATCCCCTTGTTGCTGTTTAGCTCATCGACTCTCAGCAGAGAATCAAAACTTCCCAACACAACAGCAGCCAAACACTTTGGCCTTCATCAGCAGCAGCATTATCATCATCATCAGCAGCAGCATTATCATCATCATCAGCAGCAGCATTATCATCATCATCAGCAGCAGCATTATCATCATCATCAGCAGCAGCATTATCATCATCATCAGCAGCAGCATTATCATCATCATCAGCAGCAGCATTATCATCATCAGCAGCAGCAGCATTATCATCATCAGCAGCAGCATTATCATCATCAGCAGCAGCAGCATTATCATCATCATCAGCAGCAGCATTATCATCATCATCAGCAGCAGCATTATCATCATCATCAGCAGCAGCATTATCATCATCATCAGCAGCATTATCATCATCATCAGCAGCATTATCATCATCATCAGCAGCAGCATTATCATCATCAGCAGCAGCAGCATTATCATCATCATCAGCAGCAGCATTATTATCATCATCAGCAGCAGCAGCATTATCATCATCATCAGCAGCATTATCATCATCATCAGCAGCATTATCATCATCATCAGCAGCAGCATTATTATCATCATCAGCAGCAGCAGCATTATCATCATCATCAGCAGCAGCAGCATTATCATCATCAGCAGCAGCATTATCATCATCAGCAGCAGCATTATCATCATCAGCAGCAGCATTATCATCATCATCAGCAGCAGCATCAGCAATCCCCCACAGCAGCTCCTACCTTTAGGCGTCTTGTTGTCTCACTTACCTTTTTGATGATCAGTCGAACGGCTTTTAACTAGATTCACCAAACTCTTGGCAGTCATATTTGTTTCCCACCATTTAGCCCCTCGACTCTCGGCGGAGCATCAAAACTTCCCAGCACAGCAGCAGCCAAACGCTTTGGCCTTCATCATTATCATTATCATCATCATCATCATCATCATCACCCGCAGCAGCTCCTACCTTTAGGCGTCTTGATCCGCCGCTCCAGCAGTTGTCTCTCCTACCTTTGCAGATCAGTCAGCTTGATTGCAGAGATCCTCTCAGTGTCCATCGTCGATCTGCCGCCGCTTCCTGCCGCCATGTTTCCTCCTCAGAGGTTTCAGCCAAGCAGCCAAACCAACCGCCTCCAGAAGCCGGAGTCGGGCCGTTCTTTGTCTGCTGCGCTGTTTAAATATAAGAAATGGCTTAAATACTACATCAGGGGGAAATAAACCTAGAATAGCGTATCAGAAATAAAACTTACCGGGAAGTAAGCAGCGACCTGCGTCGTCCTGTGACTGTGGCCTGAGACTCCACCAGGTGCCTTAATTAGGCGCCAAATCACAAAGTCTCCGCCTACCAGTGATGTGACGTCCGCGGCCGATCCGACTCTTTGGAACGACTCTTTATGCTGAACTAGGACTCGACTCTCGGTGACAGCTGTTTTTGTTTGTTTTTCATGACTTTGCTCGCTTTAAATTATTTGCCAGGGGGTGTTGGTGCAGTAAGAGCGGTGAAGCACAGAAACACAGCGCACGTAGTTAAAAAAAATGCAGAATAAATAAGAACAAAACTTATAAACAGACTAATTGGCGTTTTAGACTGTATCTGGTTAGCAGATATGTTTTCTGATCCAGCGTGCAGCCATGACTGGTTCTGAATGTGAAAGAAGCTGAAGCAGCTCCGCAGAAGGCGGGTCTAGACTGAGCTCTGGATGGTCAGAGCTGTGAACGGATCATCCGCAGCCCACATGGGTTTTGTTATTTTTGTGTTATTTTTAATTTATTTGGTACAAACATTTACTCGCCATGTGGCAGCTAGCCCTCTGAAATTCACTCGCCAAACGGGAAATTTACTCGCATTTGGCGGACCCTGGATGTACTTCTAACATTACAGTCAGGCAGCCTTGTAGACAGCTCAGGGGTCCTATCAGGTAGTGACACAGTGTACCGTAATGCTTCGAATATCCAATAAGAGCAGCGGCTTTGTTGCTAACCAATGCTCAGTAAGCACAACGGTAATCATATATAAGGTGCACCGGAATATGAGGAGCACCATCAATTTTTGAGAAGATTTAAGGATTTTAAGTGCGCCTTTTAGTCCTGAAAATACGATACACCAGATCTTAAAAGGTTCACATGGTTTTATGAAATTATGAAGACCACAATGTTTAGATTTAACCAATTGATTTTCATATTCAGAACACACACACACATATATATTTCTCTCTCTCTCTGAGCAGCGACAGACACTTACCAAGGGAAGTTGTTGTCAGATGTTCAATCCGCTGAACTTTCTGACCTGCTGGTTCACATAAATCCAAAGAAAACCTTTGACCACTGCTACTGTCATTCATGCATCTGTGGTCAGTTTGAGACGCTCTAAAAGTTAAAATGATTGAACACCGATAAACCTCAGACTTGCAAATGTCCGCTTTGTAAAGACCCGCCCTGCTCTCTTTCTGATTGGCTAATGCTCTGGCTTTGCCGGGTTTCATTGGTTGAGAGCAGCTTCTGTTTAATACCTTGAATCAAAACTCTGAACAAAACGGAGAACTTTAACCCATGTCCTAGAGCTACATTCAGCCAATCACAGTAGACGGTCTAAGGTTTAGTGCCTTGCCCAGGGGCACATACGATGAGAGGAAGCTGGAATCGAACTTTAAACTCGCAGATTGCAAGGCATCCATAAAGCTGCTGTTCAAACCAGAAGTCTCTCTGTAACATAGAAACGTGTCTGAAGTGATTCAGATCAAAACTTCCTGGGTTCATCCAGTGACTGGAGGCGGTACCGGGCCAGAACCCGGACCTGTAAGAGCAGCGCCGCTTCAAAATCCGTTTTTTCAAGTAGAAATAAAACATACGCTGCAGTAAAACTCGTTTATTTGAAGTGAGTCAAATAAATGTAAGCAGTTACTGCCCCCCTCGGCTCTGCTGACCGTGAGGCCCGGTTCTGACTGCTATCAGGCTGATGGTTCCAGAACTGAAGAGGACTTTTGTGCGTGCGGTGAAATGTCAGATAAGTCCAGTTAACTTTAACTTGACGGCCTCCTGAAAACCCGACATGAGCCTCAGGAAAGAGCGTGGACCCAGTTAAAAAACTGGTTCTGAGCAAACCCAACTGATTCTATTAAAAAGAGCGGTTAAATATCTGGGCTAACGGCTACAAGAAGCAGATGGTCCGGGTGCAACTTTCTACGGAACATTTAACCGGACATTAGTGGGGTGTATGTATATATTTGAGCCTGCGTTTATAGTTCTGGTACCACGGCTCTAATGGGTCATTGACAGAGCACTTTGCTCTCTGACTGCAGGTCTGCTGGTGGTTCCTAGAGTCTCTAAAAGTAGAATGGGAGGCAGATCCTTTAGCTATCAGGCTCCTCTCCTGTGGAACCAACTCCCAGTTTTGGTCCGTGAGGCAGACACCCCGTCTACTTTTAAGACTAATCTTAAAACTTTCCTTTTTGACAAAGCTTCTAGTCAGAGTGGCTCATGTTACTCTGAGCTATCTCTATAGTTAAGCTGCTATAGGCTTAGGCTACTGGAGGACATCAGGGTCTATTTCTCTCACTCTGCTGAGTTCTCCTACTGCTCTCCAATCTGCATTGTTTGTTGTTATTTCAGCTTTTAACTTTTTGTTCTCTGTCATGTTCTCTTCATAGAAGGTACACCTGGTCTGGCGTTCTGTTAGCTGTGACATCATCAGGGGAGGCAGATCATCCTCTATTACCATCTAACATAGAAAGTACTCCTGGATCAATGTGAGCTTCTGAGCTTTCTGTGTCTCTGCTCTGTCTTCTCTAAGCCCCAGTGGGTCGAGGCAGATGAGCGTTCACACTGAGCCTGGTTCTGCTGGAGGTTCTCCTCCCTGTTAAAGGGGAGTTTTCCTCTCCACTGTCGCTTCATGCATGCTCAGTATGAGGGATTGCTGCAAAGCCATCAACAATGCAGACGACTGTCCACTGTGGCTCTACGCTCTTTCAGGAGGAGTGAATGCTGCTTGGAGAGACTTGATGCAACCTGCTGGGTTTCCTTAGAGAGGAAACTTTCTGACCAACCTGGAGGATCTGATGGAGTCTGACTTTATGAAGAGCCTTGAGATGATATGATGTTAATTGGATGTTAACCGGACATTAGTGGGGTGTATGTATATACACCCCACTAATGTCCGGTTAAACCAACTCCCAGTTTTGGTCCGTGAGGCAGACACCCTGTCTACTTTTAAGACTAATCTTAAAACTTTCCTTTGTGACAAAGCTTATAGTCAGAGTGGCTCATGTTACCCTGAGCTATCTCTATAGTTATGCTGCTATAGGCTTAGGCTGCTGGAGGACATCAGGGCCTATTCCTCTCACTGCTGAGTTCTCCTACTGCTCTCCAAGCTTCTTTGTTTGTTGTTATTTGGAAAGAGCCTTGAGATGATATGAATTGATACTATATAAATAAAACTGAATTGAAAAAGTCCAAACAGAACATCTCCTCAAAGAGAGAACGGATCCTTCTGGGACTGGTTTACTGCTCCGGGTGCAGTACCGCCGTCAGCCTGCAGGGGCGCATCACCATCCCACAGACGAGGTCAAAGGTCAGCTCGTCCTGCTTGTTATCTCCTCCAGAACCAGCGATCTGTTCCCAGATCTGTGATTTAAAGTTCCGGAGGCTGTTTCCAGCAGCTCTGAAGAACCTGGCAGACGATGAAAGGCAGAAAGTGCTCAGAGTCTTATCTGCAGACGGAGCCTCGGGCCGCCGCCTTCATCTCTTAATTAAAGTCACCTCCAGCAGCAGCGGGGCTCAGCTTACCGCCACCGATTAATTTAATGAACCTTCCCGGGAAGCATTCATCAGAGGAGGAGCGGAGAACATCTGTCAGGGAGCTGAACCCGGGTGGCCTCCATCTTTCAGTTTTAATTAGTCCCACTTCTCTGCTGGTGACGGCGGACGCATCCTCGGCTGCAGAGTCACGCAGAGGCAACAGACCTGCCAGGCTGCAGGTTTGGACTAGAAGCAGCTCGTTACGGTCCAGTGAGCCCGTCATGGAGCAAGGAGGCCCAGAGGTTACGCAATAATAATAACTGTGGCAGAGCAGAGTAAAGCAGCATGTTAGGAGCTCGTTACCCGACTGTTTTGGTGTTAATGACCCAATGCTGACAGGAGAACCTCAGCCGGTGGAGAGAAGCCTCCCTGAAGAGGTTCAGAAGGTTTAAAACGGCCAAATGACCTCAGAGGTGTGAAATAAAAACCCCTGCAGAGGCGTTCAGCCTCCTGAAACGGTACAAAGTGGATCAAAAGTACCATTAATGACTCAGAACGGACCTGCAGCTAAACACAGAGCAGCCAAATGGTACCAGAGGCAGAGAGGAGGCAGGAAAACAGAAAATACAGCAGGACACCCAAACATGAAGCTCTTTATGGACATTAGAGCCGGAAAACGATCCAGACTTTTCACAGGGAGCCGGTTGCTGCTGAACATAGAGACCACTTGGTTTCTCAGATGCTGGGAAGAGAAAAACACTTGAAATTGGTGCATTTTCCCTTGATTTGAGCAGGTAAATATGAGTATTGGCCAATGGAATGAGTATTTTTACCCATAAAATAAAATAATTAGATATCCTGAACCTGAAATAAGATGATGGAGATGAATTGTTCCTTTTTTAAGTGGAGAAATCTGATCCATTGGCATAATCTTATTTACCTGTTCAAATCAAGGAAAAGTACACTAATTTAAAGAACATTTTACCCACTTTTAGCTCCCTTTTTACAGTGAACAGACAAAGAGAGCCATAAAGGGAGCCAGAATTACCAAAAAGAACAATTAATCTTAATTTATTCAAACCAGATAAATAAAAATCTGATATTTTCAGCCTCTAAGATCTGTAATAATTTAACATTTCAACCTGAACATTGATGATTAAGCTCAGGATCTTTGGATATTTCACCTTCAGCCTGTACCAATCATTGAGCGGAACCAGAACCGGCCATGTGGACCTCAGCGCTGCCAGGTCCAGCAGGTTCTGATCATGTTCTGGTCTGCTGGATGAGAACATCTAACGGTGGACCTGGTTGATTAAATGGCGGCTGGTCCTGCCTGCTCCACATGGAGGCTGAAGCTGAATCTGGGATGCTTTGGCCTGCAGCTGAAGGTCCTGCAGAACATCTGTGGGATGAAGAACAGCGTAAAACCAATCACCTCCTCACATTGAAGAGGGTTTTCTAAATGTGACTCATTCCCACCACGTTCTCCTGTTCTACTGAACATTTTTCCTGATCAATGAAAGTCATATTTCAGCTGCAGGCCGACAGAAGAGGACAAAGGAAACGTTTCCCCTGCAGCTCAGGATGAATTATTGCTCTGCAGAAAATATTAATCACCTCAGAGATAAAACGCCCTCCTGCGATCTGAGCCGGGGGAGGAAGAAGATAAATAGCTGAATATCTGAGGAGTTTCTACTCACGTCTGAATGTTGAAGTTTGTTCCTCCAGAGTAAAAGTTGAACAGTGGTGGTGAAGCTGGAAAGCTTTAAACCGTCTGACGATGGATTCACAGCAGAGGAGAAGATGCTGAGCTACTGGTGGATCCCTCCTCAGCATCAGTCAGAGGAGGAAATCAGAACAAACCCTAACGGTGACGTCCAGGAAATGACCAGAAATGACGGGTTTTCACCTCAAACAGCCTCTTGTTCCATCGCTGCTACACAATAAAATGTGTCTAGATATAAACACCCGCTTAATGAAAAGTTTTATTCTTAACACAAAGGAAATCAAACAACAAAATCCATTACTGAAGCTTTTCAAAGGAAAAGAAACTCACAGGGTGACGCACAAACTGAAGTTCCCGTTGGTGTGAAATCAAAACGTTTCTGGATACCTGACAGGATCAGCCGTCAGGAAAACAAATGACCGAACCTGAACCCTCATCCTGTCAGTCAGTTAAACTTTACTCTGGACAGGAGGGCTGAAATAAGCAGCTCAGCGCTCTGGTTCTGCACTTTATTCCTCTGGTTCTGCTCCATCTAATCCGTTCAGGGAAAGGAGGGACATGCAGCACAACGCTCTGAGCTGATTGGACGAGGCGACACCCAGTGCCCGCCTACCAGAGGTTGGTTTTAGCCAATCACGTGTCAAATTAAAAGGCAAGGCAAGGCAAATTTATCCTTACAGCACATTTTAGCACAAAGACAATGAAAAGCTTTACATGATTAAAATATAGGAAAATAAAACAGAATAAAAGAAAGTAGGAATAAAATGTAGAAACTAAATAAAACATGGGAAAATGGAAAGGAAAAGCAAACTAGGACGTCAACAGCAGCTGCTATGAGAAACCCCGTGTAGGTCAGCTGGTCACCTTCACTTCCTGCTGTTTTTCTTAGAAGAAGAAATCCTGGATTCTGACCAATCAGACGTGAGGCAGCAGCTACGGAGCTAACATTCAGGGTGTTCGTATGGAGCCTGGTTCTCCAGGTGTGACGTCTTCAGGTAAGCTCAGGTGTTACGAGGATCCCCAGGAAACTGATGCCAGCATCTACACGGCGCCTCCTGGTGTTTTAGGAGAGGAGTGCGCTCTGTCTGCCTGGACTTCCTGTGACCAACGGCGCCCTCCTTGTCCTGCTGCTGTTCAGGATGAGGTTCTGGTCTGAGTCCACATTCTCAGAACCGTTGGACAGAAAGCCCCTGACCCAGTGGCACCGCAGCAGACCCAGTTTATGAAGCTTCAGGACATTCAGCTCATCCAGAACCGCAGCATCACAAGCCGAGCTGACGTCAACCCGGCGCTGGACGGTAATTCAGTGACGATAGATAATGATGGATAGACGTATAACGATGGTAGAAAAAAGGTCAATAAAAAGTTACATAGAATAACAGTTTTCCTTCCTTCTGCATTCTATCATGTAAGTTAATATTACAATCAGTACATCCTCCAAACCAATCACAACGCAGACCCAGGAACCAAGCTCCACCCCCTTCAGAGAGTTCAGAGAGCATGCGTTCTTTTTTCTTTTTATAAAACTCTCAGTTTAGGTAAAAAGTTGGTTGAATTAAGGGTTGAGTTTGAATTCAGTGATTCAGCATAAAATGGTCAGGGCTGCACTTAAAATATATGTTTTGAATTTGTTGATAATTCTCTAAATAGATCAATATGATTTCTATTTTATCAATGTTTTTTCTATATCGTCCTGCCCGGGTCAGCTAACTGCATTTGTTGGGTTACTTCTGAAGGAAGTCAGGAATTTAATTGCTCTGTCCGGCTGTCAGGGATCGTTGTGTCATGTCTGCAGAAACAGGAGGAACAGCCGGACCGAGGGGGGGGGGGGTTATTTCAGCTCCATGGAGGTGGAGGGAGTCCAGACTGGAGGACAAACGGCGCTGGAGGCGATAAAAGGAGTGAATTTAACGCCTGGAGGTCTTTAAATGTCAGGTGTGATGAGCAGGAGGTTCTGTTCAGCTACCAGGACCTCCTCAGTCCACCTCAGTCCAGCCTCCTATTTTATGTTAGAGGCAGAATTAGCATCTATTGGATCCTCGATGAATAAAATAAGATATTTTCCTGTCTCTCCTCATAATAAAGATGTTTTTCTCTCCCAGCATGCATCTGGGTTTGGGCCTGAAGTCTCAGATGGTTAGGAGGTGTGATGATGCGGGCTTCCAAGAAACAACGTGTTTCTGAAACCGTCACAGAAAACTTTCAGATAAAAACATCTGGAGAAAATAACGTCATATTTTTTACTCTAAGTGATAATTAACTTTTTGGACCTTCAAAGTAAACAATAGTTCTAATTACCAGCAGAATCTGGTTCTGATGAGGCTCGTTGGTGATTAAATATTCCTTTAAGTAGATATTAAACATAGTTTTCATCAAGCCCACATTTATTTGTTAAATATGTATTTATGGGGCTGATGTAATATAAAACCATCAGTCTGTGTTTAATTAATCTTTCATTTAATGAGTTCTGTTGCTCAAATTAATGTTTCAATAATATTCAGATTTATTCTGCATATAAACAGGATCCAGCATTAATTTAGCTGTTTTTTTTTATATTTTTCATGTTTCAGAAATAATTTACTGACTTATTAAATGAGTCATTTTTATCATGGAGGACATTAACGGTTGTTTTTAATAATAAATAAAATGTCAGACTTAATTCTGCTCAGAGGATCCAGATGTTCTTTAATAAAACCTCTAGTCTTTCTGATCATGTCGGGTCGTGAACTAAGAACCTTCACTCCTCTGGGTTCTGGAGGCTCGGGTCCGGCCGGGCCGCCCAGCAGCGCTCCGCTCCGTCACGTCAGAACCTCCCAGCTGCTGCAGATCCATCAGAGCTGCTGCTAGGTTCTGTCCCACAGAAACAAAGGAGGCTCTGTGTCGGTTCTGGACCGGTTCCTGCAGCCCATTTCTCACTGTAAGGCGGGTCAGGCAATAAAAAGTCAGGATTTTATTCCCCACCACAGACAGGATGAGTGTTTCTGCTTTCTGGGTCGGCACGGTGGTACCAGAGCTGCCAGGATGGGTTCTGTTTCTGTTTATGTCAGCAGAAAAGTTCTGGACTCAGCAGAACCGGCCGGTACGATACTTTAAATGATCGTTTCTGTGCAGTTTAACTTTAAACCAACAGATCAGGGTCCAGGCTTGTGATAAACTGCTTTAAAGGAAGTTGTTGACCAGAACCTCTCGGACCGGATCCTCTCCCTCGTCTCTGGAGGACGTTCCTCCAGAACCAGCCAGAGGTTCCATCCACCAATCAGCACCGGTCTCTGGCTTCTAGTGATTGATGCAGAACAATTAGGCAGCAAGCGACAGAAGTTTAAATTACTGGGGATTTTTCTTTTATTCACAGACCGGACCAATCACAGCGCAGGAGGCGGGACTTTACCCTGCAGAATTACCCAGAATGCAGCAGCGCTTTTCTTTAAGCATAGCAGCGAAGATGCGTGTGGATGTTTCTGTTGCTTGGTGCCTTGTTGCTAACAAAGCTGCTGTGAGAGCAACGTTTATCCTCTGATTTCAGACCAAAGCGTCAGAAGTCGTTCACTGGAGAGTTTCCTCCATGGCGGACATGTTTCACGGACTACAAATCCCAGAAACGCCGCGTCGCGTCGCTGGGAGTTTTTCACGTCACAGCCGCAGCTCTCTGGTGTCTGCAGGAGGAGCGGCGGTAGAAGCTTCTCAACCTGTGGCGGTCCGGTCTGTCCTGTTGGGTCTTCTTCACCTGAGCAGCTCCTCTTCCTCAGAGCACCAGCTGGCAGGTCTTCCTCGCTGGTCATGATGGAGTCTGATCCCATGAATGAAGCTCTGCAGACGTCCTGAGCCAGAGAACACGACTGGAGAGTCAGGAGCACGCTGATGTCCTTCCACCCTGGCATCGTGTCGGCAGACATGCTGGATCCTTCAGGGGTCAGAGGTCACTTGTAGCATCAGCCAGAGATGAGCTCGGCTGCTGGGAATCTGCAGGAACGTGTCGTAGCTCAGGATGTTCTGCAGGAGGATCGATCACCGTGAGGCCGCTGGGTTCATCAGACGGGGCGAGGCTCAACCTTTTTATTCATGCTGTTAGATTCCTGAGGCTCCCAGCTGGTCTGTAGGGGCTCAGACATCACATTTACTTTCTAGATTAAACCGTAACAAACCCAAAGCTGCTGTTCCTGACGTTCTCTGGCTGGAGGAAGATCAGCTTTTACCTCCACAGCTGCTTGGTTTCCTTCCTTCGGCTGATGATCTGTTACAGATCAGAAAAACTACGACTCTTCAGCTTAATGTGACCTTTGTTACGTCAGTATAACCAATCCTCAGCACCTGTTGGCTCACGGATGATGAATGGGTGAAATGTTCTCATCTGGAGGTTAAAGGTCGTCTGTGGAGGCCTGACCAAAGCTAATCACTGGTTTCCAGGTTAAATTCACTCCCTCCCTGCCATAAAGCTCATCCTCTCGGAGATGTAGACGCATGTTTTATATAAACTGTTATTGCAGAAGCTAAATCACACTGATGTTTTATATTTATTCAACCTTCGACTTGGGAACTTTAGAATATATTGACCTGAACATCCCGGTAAATTAAAGGTAAGTGAAGCTTTTTCTACATTAAACACATTGTGGTGCGTCACAAAGTCCACTTTTCACAGTAGCAGAGACCAGAGAAGCTCCCCTGAGGGACAGATGGATGTGTGACCTTCATGAGTCAGGAAGCAGCTTCTTCTGGCCTGAAGCCTCCTGGAGGAACCATAACAACGTGTTCTACCATCACAAAGGTGCTGGAGAACCTGGACCTGAGCTTTGGTCCGATGAGACTGAGACGGAGCTCCTGGTACCAGACTGGTGGGCTCAGTGATGGATCGGAGGAGGACCTGTGGTGCTGAGGTCTGCTTTAACAGCTCATGGGTCTTCTAGCAGCTCTTCTGACCCCATCAGCACCTTCTCCCACGCTCCTCAGTCCTCAGGGTCAATAATGTAGAAAAGCTGCGGAGAACATCAGAGGAACCAGGAGGAACCAGCCCAGATCCTGCCGTTGGCAGAAGAAGCTTTCACAGATGAATGAGAAACCCAGGCTGTGGTCTAAAGGCGCCGTTTTAACAAACATCCAGGATTAACAGAACCTCCCTGTTCTGCATTGTTCTGGTCAGAACCAGCGTCTCTGCCTGAAACCAGAGCTCAGACCCGTCAGCCATGGATCGCTGCTCTAATGGAGCCAAATATTCCCCCCATCACTCTTCATCCTGCCTGCGTTTGTGTTTTTAAGGAGGTTCCAGTCCGGTTCTGCGCGGTTCCCAGGACCGGACTGACCCGTCCACTGGAAACACGGGTTTAATAATAATAGTACGGTTAGAACCCTGCAGAGCCGAGCTTTAAAACGATCTGATGGAGACAAATCAGAGGAAGGAACTTTATTTTTCTAACATTGTTGCTGAAACTAAACGTCCAGAACCAGAGAGAAGCTCCGTTCTCCATGTGAACGTCTTAAATCTACAACACGCCGCCTTCTTTAGGCAACTTTAATCTGGAGAAACCATAAAAAAAAATAAGCAAGAAAGCAGAGCAGCAACTTATTCTGATAAATAAACTTAAATAAATAAATATAGCTAAACAGTCTGGAGCAGTTATAATATGCAATAAATACATTTATTACAGAACATTTCCTTCCTCAGAACCAGAACTGGGCTTTCTAGAACTTTCTAAAACTCAGAAGTTAACTTCCTGGATGTTACAGGTTACATTTTTTTACCTTTCCAGGTTTTATAAAAGACTTCCTGAAGCTTACAGGAACCTTTTAAAGGTTAATCTGGACTCGTTACTCACCCATGGGTTCTGTTAGGTTCTGTTAACCTAACAGAACCTAACATTTAGCTCCATTAATGTGTCCTCAAAGTTTTTAGAAAGTTCTGCTGAACTGACCTTCAGATTCTGCTGAAGTACTTTGGATCTAAAGCAACATGTGAAAAAAGTTTTGAGCAGCTTCCAAAGAACAAAAGTTGTTTTTTTAACAACTAAATGTATTTTTAATAGTCTGAAAATGATAAACTTGTGAGTTTTCAGGCAGAAACAACTAAACTTTCTCCTCTAGAACCTAAAACCTAAACATGTCAAACTGACCCAACAAGGACAAACCGTCTAAACCGGGTCAGACTGGGAGGAGAACGTCTCTCTGGACCCGCTGGAGGTTCTGACAGGCTGCTGCGTGAACAGGTTGGCCTCGGTGCGGCTCGGTCCAGTCGGACGGACCGGTTCTTGCTCCGTGAGCCTCAGGCCTCGGCCAGGCAGCTCATCACCTTCACCATCAGCTCCTCCTTCCGGGCCGCGGCGCCGACCGGGACTCCTCTCTGCTTGAGCCACAGCAGCATCGTCCCGCAGCTCAGCCTGGACCACTGGACAGCAGGAGAAGACACGTCAGAACGGTTCTACAGGTTCTACGGGTTAAGCCTTAAATCTCCAGCGTCGGCCCCTTAAACGCTGATTTACCAGCGGAGCTGTGAGGGAAAGTCAAAGAGAAAACCTCGCAGGTCCGAGCCGTAAAACTGATGAATGTTGTTGTTAAGCAGCGAGCCGCCGCGGCCGGCGCCGGATCGTCCATCACTCTAACGCATGTTCAGAGGGGGGCGGGGCTCCGTGTTCGCTATCCATCACGCTAACGGCCTCTCATCCATCAGCCTTATGGGGAGAGCCGCCGTACGGCGCCGGCACAGGCCCAGTTCTATCACCGGGACCTGGTGCTAGACCTGGAGGAGAACCAACAGTCTGCATCGGCAGGACTCAGCCATGCAGAGCTGCGTCTAAATGGATTTCTTGTTGCTCCCGTTTGTAGAGATTCAGAACAATAAATGCAACAAAATGTGGAAAGCAACAGTTTTTCCTGCATGCTGGGATAAATGGGCCGAACATACAACCGAACCAGGACTACAGGAACAGGAACCGTGATGGTCCGGCCTCTGCTCGGTTGGTTCTGGGTCAGAACATCATTCAGGGAGACAGTTTATTTTAAAGGTACATAGCCACGTTATTTGTTTATTTTAAAGGTGCAAAGCCACGTTATTTGTTTATTTTAAAAGGTACATAGCTACGTTATATGTTTATTTTAAAGGTACATAGCTACGTTATATGTTTATTTTAAAGGTACATAGCTACGTTATATGTTTATTTAAAGGTGCAAAGCCACGTTATTTGTTTATTTTAAAGATACAAAACCACGTTATTTGTTTATTTTAAAGGTGCAAAGCCACGTTATTTGTTTATTTTAAAGATACAAAACCACGTTATTTGTTTATTTTAAAGATACAAAGCCACGTTATTTGTTTATTTTAAAGATACAAAGCCACGTTATTTGTTTATTTTAAAGATACAAAGCCACGTTATTTGTTTATTTAAAGATACAAAGCCACGTTATTTGTTTATTTAAAGATACAAAGCCACGTTATTTGTTTATTTTAAAGGTGCAAAGCCACGTTATTTGTTTATTTTAAAGGTGCAAAGCCACGTTATTTGTTTATTTTAAAGGTGCAAAGCCACGTTATTTGTTTATTTTAAAGATACAAAGCCACGTTATATGTTTATTTTAAAGGTACATAGCTACGTTATATGTTTATTTTAAAGGTACATAGCTACGTTATATGTTTATTTTAAAGGTACATAGCTACGTTATATGTTTATTTAAAGGTGCAAAGCCACGTTATTTGTTTATTTTAAAGATACAAAACCACGTTATTTGTTTATTTTAAAGGTGCAAAGCCACGTTATTTGTTTATTTTAAAGATACAAAACCACGTTATTTGTTTATTTTAAAGATACAAAGCCACGTTATTTGTTTATTTTAAAGATACAAAGCCACGTTATTTGTTTATTTAAAGATACAAAGCCACGATATTTGTTTATTTAAAGATACAAAGCCACGTTATTTGTTTATTTTAAAGGTACAAAGCCACGTTATTTGTTTATTTTAAAGGTGCAAAGCCACGTTATTTGTTTATTTTAAAGGTGCAAAGCCACGTTATTTGTTTATTTTAAAGGTGCAAAGCCACGTTATTTGTTTATTTTAAAGGTGCAAAGCCACGTTATTTGTTTATTTTAAAGGTACAAAGCCACGTTATTTGTTTATTTTAAAGGTGCAAAGCCACGTTATTTGTTTATTTTAAAGGTGCAAAGCCACGTTATTTGTTTATTTTAAAGATACAAAGCCACGTTATTTGTTTATTTTAAAGGTACAAAGCCACGTTATTTGTTTATTTTAAAGGTGCAAAGCCACGTTATTTGTTTATTTAAAGGTACAAAGCCACGTTATTTGTTTATTTAAAGGTACATAGCCACGTTATTTGCTTATTTTAAAGGTGCAAAGCCTAGTTATTTGTTAATTTAAGATTATAATGTCCTAATGGTGTATTACTTGTTATTTTGGTGTTTTATGGTTTGTTTTTGCTAGTAAATAAAGCCTTACATGTTTATTTTTAACAGCAGAGGAAGTACGTACTGCGCATGCGCAGCAGGGGTTAAAACAAGGAAGCGGCTAACGGCTTTTAGCATCTCCAGGTGAAACAATGCAGAAAGGTCCAAGATCCAGTGAAAAAAAAGGTAAAATATATATGATTCCCAGAGGGAAAAGCCCTGAATGTCTCTGGGAATCCAGTCTGAACGTTGGTGTTCACTGAAGCAGATGCTAAACCTGCCGAGGCTCAGATGTGACGCAGAGTTGACTGACGTGAGTAAATGTTCTGATATGAGGCTCTTAAGGCTGCTGTAGATCGGTTTATTTAATTAATAGCGTTGGTCTTCATCACGCCGAGCTGCTCCTTTACTGCGAGGCGTGATGAAATCACGGACCTGGGTTCGGTTCTTTCAGACGTTATGAGCCAGAAATGAACAAAAACTAGAAACGGTGGTTTTTAGCAGAGAAAACATGAAGAGAACAGCTGAGCAGCTGATAAAACCCACTGGTTCTGGTTTCAAACGTTTCTTTTAAAGACAATTAGCAGTTTGTTGATGAAGGTTTAAACCCAGAACCAAGCTCAGATTCACCTGAGCTGGGTCTCTGGTGCTGAACGCTGCTTTCTTTTTGCTTTTGGTCCGTTTTAAAAAGGTCATTTAGCTTTTTAGTCAGAACCCCGGGTTCTGTGCAGAAGGAGCCCGGTTCTGCTCACCTGGTTGCTTCGGGCCAGTTTCTGCACGTCTTCTACTGAAGCCTTGGACTTCCTGGGCTTCTCCTCCTTCAGCTCAAAGACGACCTTCTGAACGGGACCA
Organism: Fundulus diaphanus; assembly: GCA_037039145.1. Lineage (NCBI taxonomy): Eukaryota > Metazoa > Chordata > Actinopteri > Cyprinodontiformes > Fundulidae > Fundulus > Fundulus diaphanus. Next base: position 2,025,705 of record CM073137.1, on the reverse strand, counting down.
GAAGGGAAACCAGAAGGTGTTCAGGGATTTTAAACAGAACCAGTTAGCTCTAGATTTCAGAACCAGCTGAGGTTCTAACGGCCCAACCAGAACCGGCCGGCCCAGACTGCGTGGACTCACCTTCTTCTTGCTGATGGAGGCAGAGATGCCCTCAGAGGCGATGGGAGGTGGGTCCGTTTCTGGTTCCGTGTTGCCTTCAGGGCCGCCCGTGCTGTTGGTTTTCATGATGGACTTGGGGCGGATCCGTCCAGAACCAACCGTCGTCTTCTGGGTCTCAGAGGCGGCGGCGTCTTCAGGGCCGACCCGCTCAGACGTCCTGCTGGACTTGGTTCTGGGTTTGGCTCTGGACGGGACGATGAGCGCGGGGATCCGCCTCGACACCGGGCTGAGGCTGGAGATCCGGTTGACCCTGGGCTGACCCGACGGCCGAGAGGCGGCGCCGCTCGGGTTTTTAGAACGATTTCCGAAGCGAGGGACTCTGGGAGGAGGAAGAGGGAGGGAGGAGGCGGAGAGAGACGCCAGAGACGCTGCGGTGACGGTGGATTTGGACCCGACGGGTACCGGAAGAGTGATTCTGTGCCTCTTCTGCCCGGTTCCGCTCGGCTGCTTCTGGGCTCGCAGCAGAGCGACGTTGATGAGGCGGGACGGCTCTCTGTTCCTGAAGATGGGCACCAGCCTGGGCGGAGGGCTCACCGGGACCGGACCCGGGGGTTCTGAGAGGGATGAAGCTGGCCGGAGGTTCTGACAGAAGGAGGAACTGGGTCGGGGACGATGGGTCTGGACTCGGCCCTGCTGGGAGAGGGGGACCCAGGGCGCCTGCAGCCTGGAGGAGGTGCTGGGAGGCTGGGAGAGGCTGACGGTCAGGTTGACCTGGTCCGGACTCAGCAGCTGAGGGAGGAGAGGAGCAGTGACCTCTGACCTATGACCTCAGCGCAGGAGGTCATGGAGGTCAACACATGGCTGCCTGCTTGTCTTTCCCATTTTGAAGAGCGACTAAGAGAAACCAGCCTCACGGGTAATTTCCTGGAGAATCTGATTAGAAATATTAAAATCGCTTCAGTTTTATTAATTTTACTGTTAAAAATGTAGAAACGGTGATTTTAACCTAAAGGTTGGATTTTCTGACCTTTTCAACCAGGTTCTGCTGCAGCGACTAAAGATAAGCATGTTTATTTTAGGCGTCTGCATGAGGGGGAAACTCTGTGGAGGACACATCTCCAGATACCAGAACCTCTGCAGGTCAACAGCAACAGAAAATAACAATAATCTCAATAATTAAAGCTGGTTTTAGGATTCTGACTTATTTCACGGAGACAAAGGATTTCTTCCCGTCTGCTGTTACACAGAATCAAGCTCCACCTTCAGCCTGGAAATGAGCAGAAAGTTCCACCTTTGAAGCTGGAAAATGAGATTTCTTTGAGCTCACATGGAAGGAAATGAGTTCTGTGAGCAGCATGAATATTTCAGCTTCCCTCTGTGGGAACCGAGCTCATCTCTGCACACTTTCTTCACTTCAGGCCCTTTTTTCCTGCTCTGACTCTCAGAATGAAGAATAGCTTTAATTTCAGCTGCTTTGATGCTGAACCTGCAGACTGCAGGCGGGCCTTTCAGCCTTTCAGCCTTTACAGCTGCTGGGAGTCAGAAACGCCTTTATTGTAGAAGCTTTTCACCTTGCTGGCTGCGTTTTCAGGCCAGTTCTCCTAACAAAGCTCCAGAGGACCAGCCTCTGTCCACCTTTCACACGTGGTTCTCATCTAAAGCGCCGCTGATCCTCCTCCTCACCGCCGACGTCTGCGTGAGGAGCGTTAATTCACCCCGAGTCGAGGAGCAGCCGGGCTCCTCTGCAGCGCCGCGGCTCTCAGGCTGTAAACATGTCTGAAGGTTTTACTGGGAGGAGGCGCTGGAAGCTTCACAGTTATTACCCCCAGCAGTTATAAACCCAGAGATTAGCTTTATTTATCTCCTTAATTACGTCTCTCACAAATAAAACGAGAATTTGTATTTTTATTCAGTACAGCCAAATGAACAAAGAGGAGAAAAGGGGAAAAAATACATTAAATGTTTCTTTATATATTTTCTTCTGTGTGTTTTATCCTGATTTTAATTTAGTTTTAGTTCAGAGAAATTTAGCTTTTCATTTTTGTTCTTATTTTCCTTTTTAATACGTTCTGTCAGAATAATAAAAGCCCCACAGACATACTTTCATAATATCTAAAATACGATAATAGGGATTATTTGGGGATTTTTGGGAAGTGAAAGCATTAAAGGAAGAAAGAGAGGAGCAGAGGTGATGGAAAAGGTTAACAGATAGAGAAGGAGGGTAGATAACACGCCAGGGTTCTGCTTCTGGACCTGCAGAGACAAAAGAAACCATCACAGGGATAAAAACATGTAAATATAATATATATATAACTATAACGCAGAAAAATACCCAATACTACCAACGCCAGATGCATTTAGTGGCAGCCGCTGCTACATGATAAACTCTGATTAACCAATTAACTTTTTAATATCAAATATTTCCTCTTCAACAGTCAGTATTTTTCTGAACTTACAGCTTACAACAAAACAAATGGATATATTTTACACACCCCTTATAAAAATGCAGAAAACATGAGGGAAATGTTTGGGTTTGTTTAGCTCTACTTACAATACAAAGAAAATTTGAAAGCCAGACGTTTTGTTTTTTTAAAGAGACCAAAGAGTGTCTTTTTAACAAATGTGTTAAAAAGACACTGCAGAAAGAAGTAAAAGTACAATTTTCTTGAGATTAATGTATTTTTTGCTTGATTTGAGCAGCTAAATAGGACTATTTGCCAATGGAATGAGTATTTTACCCCTAAAATAAGATAACTACATATCACACACTGGGAAAAAGATAAAGGAGATGAATTGTTTTTATTTTAAGCACAAAAATCTGATTCCATTGGCAGAAAGTCTTATTTAGCTGCTCAAATCAAGGAATAATACACTAATTTTACTTACTGTTATTTCCCTTTTTGCAGAGTAGTTACCTGTATCAGGCTTTAAAGGGTTAAAAAAGTTCCTTTAGTTTTTATGAGCAGGGATGTGATCAAAAGAAATGTTTTTATTTTATTCTTAAATAGTTTTACTCACCTTGTAATTAATCACTACAGCCTGATTTTAATTTACTGGTGTTAAAAACGCAACAAATTAAAGATTTTTCCTTTTTTCTTTATAAAAGCAATCAGGGGAAAACCCAGATAAAGAAAAAATAAATGTTCTAACAGAGAAATAAGAAAGCTGGACTTGAAACAGAACCTTTTACAGCCAACGCCTGGTTTAGCGGCGAGCACTTTAAACCCAGACATCTCCAGGTGAATCTACCTGTGGGGTCTCTACCTGTGGGGTCTTTACCTGTGGGGTCTCTACCTGTGGGGTCTCTACCTGTGGGGTCTTTACCTGTGGGGTCTCTACCTGTGGGGTCTTTACCTGTGGGGTCTACCTGTGGGGTCTCTACCTGTGGGGTCTCTACCTGTGGGGTCTCTACCTGTGGGGTCTCTACCTGTGGGGTCTTTACCTGTGGGGTCTACCTGTGGGGTCTTTACCTGTGGGGTCTACCTGTGGGGTCTCTACCTGTGGGGTCTACCTGTGGGGTCTCTACCTGTGGGGTCTCTACCTGCATGGCGGCGGCTGTGTTCAGGCGGGCCGTGGGGTAACTGGGCCGGCTGGTCATGCGGGCCGGGTAGCCGCACACGCTCTGCAGCCTGGTTCTGACGTCGGACAGGAAGCGGGCCGGCGCGGCCTGCGGGTCGACCCGGGGACAGCGCTGCGTGGGCTGCAGGCGGACACAGATCAGAGGGTAGCTGCTCAGACGGAGGGTGAAGGGTCCAAACCAGAGGAACCGCTGCTAAAAGGTTCTGGTTCTATTTTTATTTAACATTTATCCCGTCTGTATATCCATCATATATCAGAGCTCTGATTACCCCGTATGTTCCTAACAGAGCAATTCGCTCTCAGACTGCAGGTCTGCTGGTGGTTCCTAGAGTCTCTAAAAGTAGAATGGGAGGCAGATCCTTTAGCTATCAGGCTCCTCTCCTGTGGAACCAACTCCCAGTTTTGGTCCGTGAGGCAGACACCCCGTCTACTTTTAAGACTAATCTTAAAACTTTCCTTTTTGACAAAGCTTCTAGTCAGAGTGGCTCATGTTACTCTGAGCTACCTCTATAGTTATGCTGCTATAGGCTTAGGCTGCTGGAGGACATCAGGGTCTATTTCTCTCACTCTGCTGAGTTCTCCTACTGCTCTCCAATCGGCATTGCTTGTTGTTATTTCATCTTTTAACTTTTTGTTCTCTGTCATTTTTCTCTTCATAGAAGGTACACCTGGTCTGGCGTTCTGTTAGCTGTGACATCATCAGGGGAGGCAGATCATCCTCTATTACCATCTAACATAGAAAGTACTCCTGGATCAATGTGAGCTTCTGTGCTTTCTGTGTCTCTGCTCTGTCTTCTCTAAGCCCCAGTGGGTCGAGGCAGATGAGCGTTCACACTGAGCCTGGTTCTGGTTCTGCTGGAGGTTCTCCTCCCTGTTAAAGGGGAGTTTTCCTCTCCACTGTCGCTTCATGCATGCTCAGTATGAGGGATTGCTGCAAAGCCATCAACAATGCAGACGACTGTCCACTGTGGCTCTACGCTCTTTCAGGAGGAGTGAATGCTGCTTGGAGAGACTTGATGCAACCTGCTGGGTTTCCTTAGAGAGGAAACTTTCTGACCAACCTGGAGGATCTGATGGAGTCTGACTTTGGAAAGAGCCTTGAGATGATGTGATGGGAACTGGAGCTATAGAAATAAAACTGAATTGAATTGAATATCAGCTGGATGGTGGAGCGTGGTTCTGGATTATGTTGTTCTGAGCAGCTTCTCGGCCCCAGGGCCGCCGGTGGCTCACATTTAACTTTAACTGGGCCGGTCTCGGTTCTGGTCAAGAGGTTCTGGGTCAAAGGATACGTGAAGAGTCTGTCCCCCACGGGCCTGAAGTAGACGCTGCAGTACACCGCCTCCTGCCGCTCCAGGTCAGGGAGCCTGTAGCCGTACTGAGAGACACGCCGGGTCAGCACCGGTCCAGCATGGCGGAGGACCAGAACCCCGGAACGGGTCGGTGATTACCAGCCGGTTCCAGTGGCTCTGCAGGTCTCTGTAGGTCCGAAAGGGTCCGTCTGGGGGCAGCTGGCGGCTGATGGTGATGATCTGACCCTTCTTCATGCTGCAGAGAATGAAAACAGCCTAAAACCACAGCAGCAGGCGTCTGAACGCGGAGCTGCAGCTCCACCTGCTGGTGGGCAGCATCATCACACCCTGAGTGCTGTTAATCAGAGCCAGACTCACATTAGATCAGCTACTATCAGCCAACATAGATTACTATTAACTACTATCAGCTACTGTCAACTACTATTAACAGTTCTGCTCAGATATCAGTCAGATGAAACAATGCAAACATGAGAAAAACAAAGCAGACGCTGTCCTGTGTCTCAGGCCCCCGACTGGTAGAGGAGCGGTTCTTTCCTGGTCTTCATCTGTGACCCGGAACCTCTCATTATATTATATTATATTATATTATATTATATTATATTATATTATATTATATTATATTATATTATATTATATTATATCATATTATATTATATTAAATTAAAGAGGGAGGTCCTCTGTGCAGCTCTCTAAAACCATCACAGCCATTATAAACAATGTGGCCACAGAGGAGACAATATCTACCAAAACACTGATAATTTATAGATTAACTTCACACACTTAAAAATATTCATATTCTCTGACATCAGAGCCATAAACCTGCAAGAAAACACAATTTTCTGTGATAACAGGTATAAATTTCTGTTAATAGAAACTAGATATTCTCTGATGAAACAGCCAGCCGTCCTGTCAGCATGAGGAGGATTGATCAGATCTCTGACAGTGGAACATTTTTACATTATTCTCTCCAGCCTGTTTTAAAACGGTTCTGATGGGTCGTGGAGCTACGTCCGCCTTGGCGGCGAGGTCCAGCAGGTGGCGCTGTCTCACCTGGGCAGGACGTGACACCAGATGGGTCCACCGGCAGAGGAGGGGTGAAGGACGGCCTCAGGGTCGCTGCAGAACCTCCTGAGGACCAGCGCCGGCAGCTCAAAGTCCTCCAGCTGAGAACAAGACACACACAGGGAGGTTCTGGGTCACCGGGTCTCAGTCAGAACCGGTTCTACCGCCCCGCCCCTCGGGGCTTCTTACCGTGGGGGGAGGGAGCCGCACAGAGTTGGCCTCAAGGCTGAAGCAGAGCTGGCCCTCGCTGGTGCTCAGCCCCATGCCTGCAACACGAACAGAACCAGAGACCCGAACAAACAGAACCAGAAACTGGGCTTGAACCCGTGCGCCGGAGCGGGGATGAAAACTTACAGACAGCATCGAGCCTCCCTCTCTCCATCAGGAAGTCTCCTGGAAACAGAGGAAGGGAACGTCTGCAGCACCAGTACAGAGAGACAAGAGGTTCTGTTCACACTTTACCGCCCTGTGGATCTGCTGCTGTGTTCTGGATCATGGTTCTGCTGACGACCCGGTCTTCAGGTCTCACACAGATGGACTCAGATCTTGGTCCATGATTCTTTGTTTTAGCCTTTCTGCTGTAAATCTGACTAAAAACAAGCCCAAATCATGGTCCCTCCACCAGTGGCTGTGAGGGGGCTGGTGGTCCTGTCCATCATGGTTCTGTCCATCATGGTTCCTCCATCATGGTTCCTCCACAATGGTCCTGTCCATCATGGTTCCTCCATCATGGTTCTGTCCATCGTGGTTCCTCCACCATGGTCCTGTCCATCATGGTTCTGTCCATCATGGTTCCTCCATCATGGTTCTGTCCACCATGGTCCTGTCCTCCATGGTTCTGTTCATCATGGTTCTGTCCTCCATGGTTCTGTTCATCATGGTTCTGTCCATCATGGTTCCTCCACAATGGTCCTGTCTATCATGGTTCTGTCCATCATGGTTCTGTCCATCATGGTTCCTTCAACATGGTTCTGTCCATCATGGTTCTGTCCATCATGGTTCCTTCAACATGGTCCTGTCCATCATGGTTCTGTCCATCATGGTTCTGTCCATCATGGTTCCTTCAACATGGTTCTGTCCATCATGGTTCTGTCCATCATGGTTCCTTCAACATGGTCCTGTCCATCATGGTTCTGTCCATCATGGTTCCTTCAACATGGTCCTGTCCATCATGGTTCTGTCCATCATGGTTCCTCCATCATTGTTCTGTCCATCATGGTTCTGTCCACCATGCTTCTGTCCATCATGGTTCCTCCATAATTGTTCTGTCCATCATGGTTCCTTCAACATGGTCCTGTCCATCATGGTTCTGTCCATCATGGTTCCTCCATCATTGTTCTGTCCATCATGGTTCTGTCCACCATGCTTCTGTCCACCATGCTTCTGTCCATCATGGTCCATCATCTCTGGTCTCCTCAGTCCAAAAGTCTGGTCCTTCCTCCAGGTGCAGCTCTGCTAACCTCAGTCCTGCCATCTTGGTATTGGGGAGAAGAGGCTTTCTCCTTCACCCCTTCCTGGTTAGGGGTAATGACCTCTGACCTTTGACCCGCTAACTGAGGCCTGCAGAGTCTGAGGTGTAGCTCCTGGGCTTCCCGCTCTGACCTTGGGCTGAACCTGCAGGACATCCCACTCCTGCTGAGATGCTCTCCTCTCTGCAGGATGACGGACTCCAGAGGGTCTGGAGATGACCTTTGACCCCCTGCCAGGTTGCTAAGCAGCAACAGTTGAAGCTCTGAGGTCATTGCTGATGTCTTCCCGCCCAGCCGCTGTGCTCCAGACCATCAGAGTCCTGCTTTTATGGAGGTCGTGGCACTAATGACGATCGCGTGAAGAACTAAACTTCTAGTGACCGATGAAGAGGAGAAGATGGACATGTCTGCCATCGCTGTGGTTACATTCAGGTCGTATAAATACCTGGTTTCAGGTTTTCAGAGTTTTCAGGATTTCAGGGCTTTGGGTTTTCAGGGTTTCAGGGTTTTCAGGTGTTCAGGGTTTCAGGGTTTTCAGGGTTTTCAGGGTTTCAGGTTTTCAGGGTTTTAGGTCTTACGTTTTTCAGGGTTTTCAGGGCTTCGGGTTTTGAGGGTTTTCAGGGTTTCAGAGTTTTCAGGGTTTTAGGTCTTACGTTTTTCAGGGTTTTCAGGTTTTCAGGGTTTCAGAGTTTTCAGGGTTTTAGGTTTTCAGGGTTTTCAGGGTTTCAGGTTTTCAGGGCTTTAGGTCTTACGTTTTTCAGGGTTTTCAGGTTTTCAGGGCTTCGGGTTTTCAGATTTTCAGGTTTTCAGTGTTTTCAGGGGTTTCAGGTTTTCAGGGTTTTCAGGTTTTCAGGTTTTCAGGGTTTTCAGGGTTTCAGGTTTTCAGGGTTTTAGGTCTTACGTTTTTCAGGGTTTTCAGGGCTTCGGGTTTTGAGGGTTTTCAGATTTTCAGGGTTTCAGGGTTTTCAGGTTTTCAGAGCTTCAGAATTTTCAGGGTTTCAGGTCTTAGGGTTTTTCAGGGTTTCAGGTTTTCAGAGTTTTCAGGGTTTTCAGGGTTTTAAGGTTTCAGGTTTTATGTGTTTCAGGTTTTCAGGGTCTCAGGTTGTCATGGTTTCAGGGTTTCTCCCAGAATTGGTGCTGCACATAGAAGCACAGGCGCAGAGCTCCAGGGACGTTCCTCTGGCGAGCTCTAAGGTGAAGGCTGCAGCTGTTGCGACACCGACATGCAACTTTGATCAGACGCCGTCAGCAGCCTTGATCCTAATAAACTACAAACATGCTGCCTGGGTGCAGCGATTACAGGCGGGACTCTGACTCTGAATAACAATAATACTGATGTACTTAATCTAAAAAGAGCCCGTCAGGAGATCACTGTGTAGAAAAGACGCGGTTTAAAACAGATAAAGTGCAACAAGGTTACAGAGAGGAGGATTTCGTGAACAACTGAGTTCCGAGTATTTAGACGGAGGGAGGGAGGGAGGTCCATGTCTGAGGAGCAGAAGGCTGGCTGCTCTCCTTATGGTGGAGCTGAGGCAGCTGGTCAAAGGAGGACCGAGAGAGACGGGAGGGGCTGGCCATGTGCTGATTACACAGATAAGGAGGGGGGGGGGTTCTGGGTGGGTTCTGTTTACAGAACAAGGCTGAATCGCTTTCTTGATTCAACTGGAAGTGAAAACATGCAGAACAAGTGATAATAATGATGCAGGCCTGAAATGATGGGGAGCTGTAAAGGATGAAACCCAAATATGTTACGACCCCCTTTTGGTGTGGGGAAGTGGGGTCATAAACATATAGGCAGAAACCGGTAAGTTCTTATAAAATTATAATTTATTTGGTAACAAGAGGTGCAAGCAATAAACAAACAAAAGGAGGGTGGATGAGGGTGCTGTGAAAAACTTTGGGACGTTTTTCTGTGAGGACATAGCCAGCCAAGCTAACATTGCTACATCCTGTGCTGCAAACCTCCACTATAAATCGTCACAGCGGTTCCAAATAAACACGTAGCAGCGCCACAGTCGCCAGAACTGTGGAGGAGAGAGCCTGACACATAATTTAAACACTTGTTAATCACTCAACTGTTACCAAGAACCAGTTAATGCCAATCGGGATTCCTCTAGAAAGAGCCCTCCCGGACGAGCCCCCAAGTGGGCTAAACGTGGCAGGTGTGAGAAACAGGGGAGACCCGTAGATCTGGTTCCTGCCAGCAGTTTTATCTTTGAAGGAAATTAGACGTGAAGAAAGATTTTATGTCAGATAAGCAGGCGAGGAAGGAAGAAGAAGGGAGCGCCAGGTTGGGTTTGATGTGGAAGTAGAACTGTGTGTCATCTGCAGAGCAATGGAAGATGATGTTGAATTTGAATATTCCCAGGAGGAAGGAGATAAATGGAGAGGTAGTATCTTAATACTACAGTCATTACATCCTCCCAACCAATCACAACACAGACCCAGGAACCAAGCTCCGCCCCTTCAAAGAGTTCAGAGAGAACATCGTTTTTTTCATTTTTATTTTTTAAACTGGTAAAAAGTTGGTTGATAAAGAGTTGAGTTTGAATTCATTGCTTTATCTAAGAAAAGATCATTAAGCAAAAGCAAAAAATGGTCATGGCTGCACATGAAATATATGTTTTGAAGTTTTTTTGATAATTAGTGATATTAATCAAAATTATTTCTATTTTATCAATATGCTTTTTATCTATATCGTCTATATTTTTATATATATGTATATATCATATAGGCCTAATATATATATATATATATATACATACATACAGGTAAAAGCCAGTAAATTAGAATATTTTGAAAAACTTGATTTATTTCAGTAATTGCATTCAAAAGGTGTAACTTGTACATTATATTTATTCATTGCACACAGACTGATGCATTCAAATGTTTATTTCATTTAATTTTGATGATTTGAAGTGGCAACAAATGAAAATCCAAAATTCCGTGTGTCACAAAATTAGAATATTACTTAAGGCTAATACAAAAAAGGGATTTTTTAGAAATGTTGGCCAACTGAAAAGTATGAAAATGAAAAATATGAGCATGTAAAATACTCAATACTTGGTTGGAAAGGAAGCATGAAGCATGAAGTGCTCTAAAAGTTGCTGGTAGACGGCTGCGTTGACCCTGGATCTCAGGAAACAGAGTGGACCGACACCAGCAGATGACATGGCACCCCAAACCATCACTGATGGTGGAAACTTTACACTAGACTTCAGGCAACGTGGATCCTGTGCCTCTCCTGTCTTCCTCCAGACTCTGGGACCTCGATTTCCAAAGGAAATGCAAAATTTGCTTTGGTCAGAAAACATGACTTTGGACCACTCAGCAGCAGTCCAGCTCTTTTTTTCCTTAGCCCAGGTGAGACGCTTTTCGCGCTGTTTCTTGGTCAACAGTGGCTTGACACGAGGTATGCGGCAGTTGAAACCCATGTCTTTCAAGCGTCTCTTGGTGGTGGATCTTGAAGCACTGACTCCAGCAGCTGTCCACTCCTTGTGAATCTCCCCCACATTTTTGAATGGGTTTTTTTCACAATCTTGACTAGGGGGCAGTGATCCCTATCGCTTGTACACTTTTTCTGACCACAGTTTTTCCTTCCCTTTGCCTCTCTATTAATGTGTTTGGACACAGAGCTCTGAGAACAGCCAGCCTCTTCAGCAATAACCTTTTGTGTCTTTCCCTCCTTGTGCAATGTGTCGATGGTCGCCTTTTGGACAGCTGTCAAATCTGAAGTCTTCCCCATGTTTGTGTAGGCTTCAGAACTGGACTGAGAGACCATTTAAAGCCCTTTGCAGGTGTTTTGAGTTAATCAGCTGATTAGTTTATGGCACCAGGTGTCTTCAAAATTTAACCCTTCCACAATATTCTAATTTTGTGACACACAGAATTTTGGATTTTCATTTGTTGCCACTTCAAATCATCAAAATTAAATGAAATAAACATTTGAATGCATCAGTCTGTGTGCAATGAATAAATATAATGTACAAGTTACACCTTTTGAATGCAATTACTGAAATAAATCAAGTTTTTCAAAATATTCTAATTTACTGGCTTTTACCTGTATATATATATATATATATATATATATATATATATATATATATATATATATATATATAACAATCCTATTAGTTCTTCTGAGCAGACGTGTACATTTTCTGCTTCTGTTCAACTCTTCAAGCTGTAAGACAGATTTAAATGTAAATATCCAGAAATAAAGGATGAACAGCTGATGTGTGGCTGCATCTCAGTACTTTGATGGGTTTAAGTCATCCTCGCCGCTCTTTAAGTCGGACTTTCTGTTGGAGAAAACATCTAGACTGAAGCTGGAGCTTCCAGCCCGTGTGGAAACGTCCACTGTGACGTACCGGCGATGAGGTAGAGTCCTGCTTTGTTCCACCGGGGGGCCAGCCGGGCGATCAGGGAGTAGGAGACGCAGCACTGCAGATCACCTGGAAGGGCTCTCTGAGGACCGCCCAGCTACAAACACACACATAGCAGCTCAGACATGAAATCCATCAGTTACCAAAGATGGCTGCAGGTTTCATCAGAGCAGCTCACCTGCAGGCGGTGTCTGGCTGCAAAGGCCTGCAGGAAGCCGGACTGGAAAAACTGGGACTGTAGGGAAACAAAGCATCAGGAAGCAGTTTGACAGCATCCAGATTTACGTGTTTTAATGTTTCCTGGTTAAAAAGCCAGACTAGAAGCTGAAACATTCATGTCTGAGATGCAGCCAGGACGTTCTCTTTGAGGCAGATCTGCTGATTTAAAGAACAATGCATGAAACAAGTTTTACAGAACTAAACTACATCGTCCTCAGAGACATTTAACCTTCGACCAGCGCCCACAGAGAGGAGGAGCAGGTTAAGGTCAGAGATATCAGCTTTATTGTTGGACCAAACATCCACTGTTCTCCTCTTCCTCAGGGTGACCAGCGCTGCTGCAGCCTGAGCTGAATTCCTGCAGTCAGCCTTTTAGAGGCCTCTGCTCCTCTGGTCGTCACGCTTCCTTCCTTCTTTCCAGCCGACCTCTCTCTGCATTTCTCTGATAAGGAGCCCAGACTTCTTCTGCCGTCTCCTGAAGTCTCATCAAGCCTCAGACTCCCTGCTTAGATCCACTGATCTATGATTTACGCAATCATTACATGATGTCAGGGGTTATTTTGGAGAATCAAAGTAAAAGAAGAAACCTGAATGTCTGTGAAACATTAACGTTTCCAGCTGAGAAACAGTTTGTTTTTATTTACTCCGAGGTTTTTATCTTTCATGGAATGGGAGGAAGGTTTAGGGTGAACAGAAGTTTCAGCTTCGCAGAAAGAAATCAAAATAATTCACAGCTTTTTCTGTTGTATTGTAACTCTGATCTGACCCTGAATGCCACCGACATCAGCTGTAATTTTCCTCCAAGGTTTGAGACCTGAAGCTTTGCCTTGAAAGGATCTGAGCAGCCGTAAACTGTTACTGCCCTGAAGGGGAAACGTCACCCAGCAGGAATGATTGCAATCTGCTGCAGGACAGGCCTGGGGGGGGGGGGGTGTCTTCCTGTCCTGCTGCTGCTGCATGCCGCTCTGTGTGGATGCAGGTAGCGTGTGAGCAGCCAGGCCTGGCATGTGTGCGTGCGACGCTCCTCCGCCTGTCGGTCACGTCTCCTGTCAGCTTCCCAGCGTCTCCCAGCCTCCTGATGCGCTGCAGGAACAGCAGCAGCTTCCTGTTCCTGCAGCGCATCAGCGCTAACACGTTCTTTCACCGTCCTGACCTAATGTTTACATTCTGTTAGTACATAATAATACCATTTTATCATTTATCATACCCAACACTTTGTATATTTTTCTTTTTAATTTTTATTTAACTGTCTAGTACCTTTGTTTCTTTTAATAAACTTTGTTTTTGTTCCACAGATTAAAGCCTCAATAACTAATTGTGTAAAATGTTAATTAAACACCTTTTGGGAAGATTTGAGGTGTTATTTTTTTTTATCTCTATTAGTTCAGATTCTGGGCAACATTAACATGGTAATATTAGGATAACATTGATAAGATACACCTAATTTTAAAACATTTCTGAATGTGTAACTTCCTCACATTAAAATGCAGCTCAGAACTTCCTAGAACAGAAAACAGGGATCCATGTGAGCACTTATGTTAGAAAATAAGGTTATGCTAGTTGAGCTTAACATGAGACTTTATGAATGTTATTGTTCTGATTTTGAAATACTGAAGATTCTCCATCAGTTTTCTGGCATAATGTTTGGTAATTTTGCTAAACGACAGAAAATGGTTGATGTGTGCGTCGCTTACAGCCATAACAGCTGTGATATCAGTGAGGGAGTCTAGAGCAGGACAGGCCAGGATGTCAGAGTACAGCAGCACCAGCTCTCTGGGAAGAAATACAAAAATAAATCACATATGGTAACCTCAGCGGTATCCATTTAATCACATACAGAGCAGGAGTAAAATACATGAACTTATGAAGACTCTGACATAAAGGCTCAGGTGTAAACAGGCCATCCACCTGCAGGTCTTGATCTGCTTGCTCCTGGGCTCCTGGTCTTCTTCATCCTGCAGACTCAGCGTGACGCAGACCAACTGGTTCAGATCAGGAAGTCCCAGGAAGAACAACGACTTTGGGTTGACTCCACTCATCCTGCAAAAGCAGCAGAAAACCATCTTTCACCGGCAACTTTTGGACCACCAGTGACAGAACGACCATATATATATATATATATATATATATATATATATATATATATATATATATATATATATATTAGGATTTTATATATAATGTATACAATGATTTACTTTTTACATATTCTTTTTTAAGGTTTTTTTCTTCTATTTTACATAAAGTATTTTTTTATATTTCCATTTAATAATTTCGTGAACAGATAAATTATAATCTGCAGGTTGTGAAAGATGAAAATTTACAAATATTTGTCAGTATAATTAGCTAGAAACAGTGACACTAGCAAAGGTTATAGCAACAACAGTGGCTAAAGACACACAGCTCTACATCACCATGTCACCAGGTGACTATGAACCAGTTCAAGCTCTGAGGAAATAGAAGAAATCAATACGTGGATGTGCCACAATTTTCTTCAGTTGAATAAAAACAAAACAGAAGTAATAATATTTGGACCAATAGAGGAGAGATCAAAAGTTAGCACACAGCTTCAGCTGCTTCAGCTAGGAACCACTGATCAGGCCTGAAACCTGGGAGTAGTGATGGACTCAGACCTGAACCTCCAAAAGCATCTAAAGACAATTACAAGGTCGGCTTTTTATCACCTGAGGAACATTTCCAGGATTAAAGGACTGATGTCTCAGCAGGATCTGGAAAAACTAATCCATGTTTATCTTTAGTAGAACTGATCACTGCAACGGTGTTTTCACAGGTCTGCCTAAAAAGTGTATCAGACAGCTGCAGCTGATCCAGAACGCTGCTGCCCGCGTCCTCACTAAGACTAAGAACGTAGAGAACATGGACCCGGTTCTGAAGTCCTCACTAAGACTAAGAACGTAGAGAACATGGACCCGGTTCTGAAGTCCTCACTAAGACTAAGAACGTAGAGAACATGGACCCGGTTCTGAAGTCCTCACTAAGACTAAGAACGTAGAGAACATGGACCCGGTTCTGAAGTCCTTCCACTAAGACTAAGAACGTAGAGAACATGGTCCCGGTTCTGAAGTCCTTCCACTAAGACTAAGAACGTAGAGAACATGGACCCGGTTCTGAAGTCCTCACTAAGACTAAGAACGTAGAGAACATGGACCCGGTTCTGAAGTCCTCACTAAGACTAAGAACGTAGAGAACATGGACCCGGTTCTGAAGTCCTCACTAAGACTAAGAACGTAGAGAACATGGACCCGGTTCTGAAGTCCTCACTAAGACTAAGAACGTAGAGAACATGGACCCGGTTCTGAAGTCCTCACTAAGACTAAGAACGTAGAGAACATGGACCCGGTTCTGAAGTCCTCACTAAGACTAAGAACGTAGAGAACATGGACCCGGTTCTGAAGTCCTCACTAAGACTAAGAACGTAGAGAACATGGACCCGGTTCTGAAGTCCTCACTAAGACTAAGAACGTAGAGAACATGGACCCGGTTCTGAAGTCCTCACTAAGACTAAGAACGTAGAGAACATGGACCCGGTTCTGAAGTCCTCACTAAGACTAAGAACGTAGAGAACATGGACCCGGTTCTGAAGTCCTCACTAAGACTAAGAACGTAGAGAACATGGACCCGGTTCTGAAGTCCTCACTAAGACTAAGAACGTAGAGAACATGGACCCGGTTCTGAAGTCCTCACTAAGACTAAGAACGTAGAGAACATGGACCCGGTTCTGAAGTCCTTCCACTAAGACTAAGAACGTAGAGAACATGGACCCGGTTCTGAAGTCCTCACTAAGACTAAGAACGTAGAGAACATGGACCCGGTTCTGAAGTCCTTCCACTAAGACTAAGAACGTAGAGAACATGGACCCGGTTCTGAAGTCCTCACTAAGACTAAGAACGTAGAGAACATGGACCCGGTTCTGAAGTCCTCACTAAGACTAAGAACGTAGAGAACATGGACCCGGTTCTGAAGTCCTTCCACTGGCTCCCTGGATCTCAGAGAATAGACTTTAAAATCCTTCTGTTAGTCTATAAATCCCTGAATTAGCACCTAAATACATCACAGACTTGTTATCAGTGCATCAACCCTCCAGACCACTCAGGTCTTCTGGCTCCAGCCTGCTCTGCAGAACCAGAACCAGAACCAGACATGGAGAAGCAGCATTTAGTTCCTATGCTCCACTGATCTGGAACAAACTTCCAGAAAACTGTAAAAGTGCTGAAAACCTGAGTTCCTTTAAATCAAGACTAAAAACTCATTTGTTTAGAATTGCCTTCGACTGTTCTAGTTAAACTGTCGAATGCAATTTTTTATTTATTTTTTTATAATCCAACTGCTTTTTCCTACTTACTTTTTTCTGCTTTATTTCCTGTATTTTAATCATGTAAAGCACTTTGCATTGTCTGTGTACTGAATTGTGCTATACAAATAAATTTGCCTTGCCTTGCCTAAAGCAAACAATTTAGCACTTTGTTCTTTTGTATTAACAGTAAAACATTAATTACACATCTACCACAAAACAAGAAATTGGCTTTTAATGAGGTAGAAATAAAGAAAAAAGTGTAAAACACTATCGCTCACCTCGTTGTGACTCCTTTAACTCCACAGTAAAATCAAGCTAAACTAGCTTGAATCTAGATTTTAATGTGGATATTTCTGACTAAAACGTAAAAATTTACATCTGCTCTACAACATTCTTGCGTTTATTGTATGGAAAACTTCTTACAAACAAAGCGGTTGTGAGGGAAATAATGAAATTACTAAAATTATCTTAAAAATCTTTAAATCCCTTTGCTCGAACCAAAGCTGTGTAACAACGGAAGAGTTTTCATTCCGTCTTATTTCACCCAACGTGACGTATTTTGTCTTAAGCGTTGTTTCCTATAAAATGTGCTGATATATATTGAGTAAACGAGGCTGTATTCCTGAATAATCTTTAATCACATTCGTATGACTATTTTTATTGTTTTTGTGAAGTCTGACTTATTTTCCTCTCTCCAGCAGTGTAGCGCATCTTCTGAAATAGACCACCTTTGACTTGGAAGCGGCGCGTTTTTTCCCGCCGGAGACCTACCCAGTGAAAACAAAGCTTGTCTGTTAAACAGGAAGCTCTGCTCCTAACACTTTACAGGCCGCTCATGCCCAGAGGAAGTCCACATTAAAACCCTGATCTTCTGGCGCCCTCTGACACTGCGGTCAGCTGAAAACTCACTACGTGTCATGCGTGAGATTAACCAACCCTTGCGTGAGAAGGTGGACTCCTTGCGTGACAAGGCGGTTTCCTTGAAAACGGTTGAACTTTGGTGAACTTTAGCCTGTTTCGCCACACATTCCTCTCGCAGAGGCGGATGATGATTGACGTGCGAGGACAACCAATCAGCGACTCGCTTGCTTGAAGATAAGGAAGGGAAGAGCCAATCGGAGCGCTGGAATAAGTTTGAGGGCGGTACCATGGTCCGGGCGAGGATCTGTTTGGTGCCATGAAGCAGCGACGCTTAATCACGTCCTGACCAGAACAAACCTGACGATTTCACATTAAAATCCCAACATTTGACCAAAACAAAAGTGGTAAAATAAACTAAAATAAAATAACAACGATAAAACATAATCAAACCGGGATAAAACGCTTCTTCATTATATGATGAAAGGCTGGAAAGGCTCTTATGTAGACCCAGGGCTAAATTGAATTTACACATTTTTAAGATTTCATTTTTGGAAAATCAGAAGTTTATTTTGCCAATGCTCTTATTCAGCTTCCATGAAGAGAATATCATGCACTCCTGAATATAAGTTTAGGAAAATCAATTGTCAAAACATTGTAAAGAGGAAACATTTCCACCATAATAAGGTGCTTTAATTTATTCATTTACTTTTTTTATTTCGTTTGGAGTCACACAAGTGCAGTGAAGCTTGTTCTCAGCTCATTGTGTAAAACCACTAGCAGCAAACATCAGTTATATTTTCCTTGTTTACTGTGGCAGGGCCGCCGTCTTGTTTTAGAAGCATGTTTCACAGCTTGAATTTAGCTGCACTTTGAATTCAGGTCGACTCCCAGACGAAATCCTGGACATAAAAGCACTTTTTTAAAATATTTTCTTTAATTACTTTTTGTGAAACAAAAGGAGGGATGAAAAAAACGATTATTCGGATTAGGTATAATAAAATCACCCACCCTTATGAAGACAGGAGGACGGCTGAGGCTGTGGACACTAAAAAGCAAATTCAAGATCCACTTTTTCAATTTTATGTTCATCTAAAATGTTATTGAAATTATTGAAAAAAACATTTTTAGATTTGAAATCCAAGTTCCATAAGATCTTTTCCTATTTTAAGCTAAATTGTTTGTTTTAGTAATTGTATTTTTATACACCCCTTTAAATTTCTTTTAGTTAAGACTTAATGTATTTATTTATCTGTTTGTTAGAAGCAGTGATTTAATATTTTCTCCAGAGTTTTAACATTTTATTTTTATCCTTGTTTTTTGTATTATTTTTATCTGTGTTTTAGGAGTATGTTACAGATAGTAATGGAATGTATTTTTTGTAATTACCCATTTTATCATAACAGCTAAACCAGGGTGTCCAAAGTGCGGCCCCCAATGGCAATTCAAGAAAGGTTTATCCCACCAGCACAGATGTTGATGCAGATAACGGCTTTTTTAGCTTTATTTGGAGCAAATTTATTACGGTGAAGTTAAAATCTTACTATGTAAAATGGTACAGCACAAAGTAACTGTCTTTTAACAACCTCGCTATTTTACATTGTCTTTTATTTCATACTAAACGAGACCACATGTATTCAATGACCTTTACTCAAATGCAGCCTTTGATGCACCAAAATCTGCCTTAAAATCGCTTAAATTACTGTAAGCGTCCTCAAAGAAAGACTGACTCAATTTCACTTTTATTGCTGAGAACAGACTCTATTTCTATCAATTTTTTATTCAAACAAGCACCAAATAATTTGCGAACTGGACGGCTATAAATCAATAAGGCAACTATGTAAAACACTTTTAAGTTGTTAGTTTTTATCTACAAAGAAAAACTGACTACTGTGTTTAATGATATTAATATTGTAAAGGTGAGTAATTTTAGTTTTTTAATAATATTTTTTGGCCCTTTGAATACTTTTTACCACACAAAGCTTGGATACCCTGACCAAAGCAGTGATTTATTTTGAAAAGCCGGAGCGGAAGCAGTTTGTCCGGGGCTGAACTTGCTGAGCTTGACCAGCATAAGTAGAGCCGCTGGAAGTTGGTGCGGAGTTTGTGGGGTAAATGTCGGCGTCGCGGCGCGGACTCTCCCCGGGATTACACAACCTCCTCCAGGCCGAGTAGCCGCTGCTCCTCCGCTGCTCCTCCGCTGCTCCTCCGCTGCTCCTCCTAACCGGGCCAGGCAGGCAGAGATGGGGGAAGAGGAGGAGAAAAGCCCCGCAGGAGTCAAGTACTTCAGGCTGTCAGAGATCGAGGCGCAGAACTCCTTCAAGTCCACCTGGATCCTGATCCACAACAAGGTCTACGACGTCACCAAGTTCCTGGACGAGGTGAGGAGAACGTTCGGCCCTCTGCCACCGGAGTTGAACCCACAACCTCTCAGGCTTTATCTGGGTTCATTCTGCGGTTCAGGAGCCGAGAACAGAGGCGCAGCAGAGCTGTGAGGGGCCCGGGGCCCTTAGAAGGTTTCTGCTAGTTTAATGTGGCTCCTTCTCTGAACATTTATTATTATTATTATTATTATTATTATTATTATTTCATATCTTTAATGCTGTATTTAAAGGGAAAGCTTAGCTCAGGGATCCACAGAAACCTTTTCTCAGACCTGATGAACGCTGAAAATGAAGCTGCTGCAGGTTCCTCCTGATCCCAGAACTCTGGGTCTGACCTGTGGACCAGCTGCTCCTCAGCTGCTCCTCAGCTGCTCCTCTACCTGCAGTCATCTCAGGTGTTTGGGTCAAAGCTGGTCTAGACCTGCAGCTCTGATGGAGCAGGACAGTACTTCCATCTTTCATCCATCCGTCCAGGTCACAGCGTAGAGGAACCTGGCTTCACCTGCTCTATACATCACCTGAAATGGGTCTAATTGATGAACTGATCCTATTGGCTGTAGCTGATGGTCAGCTGTTGTTCCCATCAGCCAATAGGAGGCCAGGGTTCAGGACTGATCCGGTTCACTTTTACCCTGAAGCTGATTTAATGGATCCAGTGTGTTCTGCTCTCAGAAGGTTTGGACCAATCAACTGTTTAGCTTCCAGTGATGCGTTCATGGTGTCCTGGGTGTTAATGGGAGAATAAGCCGCTGACCTCTGACCTCAGAGGCCGCCTCCCTTCCATGATCATTTATTACCTGATATCTGCTCCTGCAGGAACTTTCACACAATAGCAAACCTCCGTCTGGACTCTGGTCCCTGGCCTCCAGCCAGCCTGAGATCAGTCGGCACAGAGGTGAGGCGGGGGGGCGTGTCCTCCAGCTGGGCTAGGCAGCCAATCAGGAGTCAGCAGGAGGCTCGGCCTGCGCTCTATCTATCTATCTGAGTGAGTTATGTATTTCAGGGAAAATTTTATCATAGTTTTTGTTAATTAAAATATTAATTTGGCTTTCAGACTATGGAGCAATCTGTTTCCTTTTTGCCATCTAACAGATGAAGTTAACCTGTGAACCTGTTAGACAAACGGTTTACTTACCCATTTAATCACCAGCAGCTTTAAACTGAAGCGTTCATTTAGACGCAGCCTAACTGAACCAGCTTCCTCAGGTACTGTAGACTCCAGAACTGACGTTTAGGGGGAGAAAATGTAGAAAATCTGTGATTATTTGTGTTTATATGTGACGATCACATCACAAAATGAAGATAAAACGTTTCCATGGCGGTCTGTAAAAGGCCTTTATCGGAGGCAGGAATCCAGATGTAGGACCACATGAGGAGACCCCAGAGGGTTAAAGGTTGCGTTCTGGTTGAAGGTTCCACACCCAGGATTCCAGGTTCTGTCCTGACGTCTGTAGAACAGCTTGGAAGGGAACCATAAGGAGCTGAAGGTCAGGTGGTGTGACTTGGTTCTGGACCCGCTGGTACAGTTTGTGTTCTGTTGTCCCAGCATCCAGGCGGGGAGGAGGTGCTGAGGGAGCAGGCGGGAGGAAACGCCACGGAGAGCTTCGAGGACGTGGGCCACTCCACGGACGCCAGGGAGATGGCGTCCAGCATGGTGATCGGGGAGCTGCACCCGGTGAGTCCCAGAGGACGGCGGCGGACGCTCCGCAGGCCCCGCCCAGAGATTAACCCTTTGTGTCTGTCTCTGCAGGACGACCGGCACAAGATCGCCAAGCCTGTGGTGAGTGGGCCGCTGTCAGGGGCATTATGGGAAACGTAGGAGGCAGCCGTCATTAGTGAGATGTAGTAAACCCAGAGGTGGTTAACTCAGGTACGTCTACCTGCTGACCTGCTCATCAGCTCTGTGTTTGTGTTGGACAGGAAACGCTGGTGACCACGGCCAAGGAGGAGTCCAGGTACCTGCACACCACACCTGAGTCCATGTTAAACATTAACCCGGTTAGTTCTGGGCTGGTTAGTTTAGCACAAGGCCTAACCAGTACCAGCTTCCTGCTGCGTTCATGTTGAGGTTCTGTCCTTCTTCCATCAACATTAAACCTGTTAACCAGCCGGTTACTGGAGGGTTATGAATAGTTAACCATCTAATGTGATAAAACCCTTAAAAATCATTTCTGTTCAGCATGACTAGTTAGTGAACATTGACCAGTTCGCTGGTTGGTTGATCAGTTAGTTGGTTGGTCTGTAGGTTGACCGATCAGTTAGCTGTGTGACATTACTAGTGTAGTGTATAAGCAGAGTTACTGCTGGTAACTAGTTGGTTATCAGACAACAATGCTGATACAGCTAATTAGTTAAAATTTGATTTATTTTTTGGTTGGTTTGTTTGGTCTGGGTCGCTAGTTACTTGCTCTGTGTGTCTTTCAGGGTTATAGTTGTTGCTAGTTTAGTTAACTAGGAGAGACGTCTTCTGTGTTCAGTACTGATGAAGGCTTGGTTAGGACGCCTTCAACCAGCTGGTTGGAAATATTTTTAATGCTACTGTTGACTGGTTTGTATTCTGTTGCTGGTCAGTCAGCCAGTTGGTTTGTTAGCTGGTTGGTTGATCAGTTAGTTGGTTGGTAGGTAGAGATGGGTATCGTTAAGGATTTATCGATACTACTACTCTGAACCATACTCCTTATCAATCCGTTATTTTATCGGTACCGTTATCTATACTTGGTTGGTCGATCAGTTAGCTGGTTGGTCGATCAGTTAGCTGGTTGGTCGATCAGTTAGCTGGTTGGTCTGTAGGTTGGTCGATCAGTTAGCTGGTTGGTCAATCAGTTAATTGGTTGGTCTGTAGGTTGGTCGATCAGTTAGTTGGTTGATCGATCAGTTAGTTGGTTGGTCTGTAGGCTGGTCGATCAGTTAGCTGGTTGGTCAATCAGTTAATTGGTTGGTCTGTAGGCTGGTTGATCAGTTAATTGGTTGGTCGATCAGTTAGCTGGTTGGTCAATCGGTTAGCTGGTTGGTCAATCGGTTAGTTGGTTGGTCGATCAGTTAGCTGGTTGGTAAGTCAGTTAGCTGGTTCCTCTGTAGGTTGGTCGATCAGTTAGCTGGTTGGTCTGTATGTTGGTCAATCAGTTAGCTGGTTGGTCAATCAGTTAGC
This sequence comes from Fundulus diaphanus, assembly GCA_037039145.1. Lineage (NCBI taxonomy): Eukaryota > Metazoa > Chordata > Actinopteri > Cyprinodontiformes > Fundulidae > Fundulus > Fundulus diaphanus. The sequence continues at coordinate 2,002,874 of CM073137.1, read as the reverse complement.
TGGTTGGTCAATCAGTTAGCTGGTTGGTCAATCAGTTAGTTGGTTGGTCAATCAGTTCGTTGGTTGGTCAATCAGTTCGTTGGTTGGTCAATCAGTTAGCTGGTTGGTCAGTCAGTTAGCTGGTTCCTCTGTAGGTTGGTCGATCAGTTAGTTGGTTGATCGATCAGTTAGTTGGTTGGTCTGTACGTTGGTCAATCAGTTAGCTGGTTGGTCAATCAGTTAGCTGGTTCCTCTGTAGGTTGTTCGATCAGTTGGTTGGTTGGTCGATCAGTTGGTTGGTTGGTCGATCAGTTAGCTGGTTGGTCAATCAGTTAATTGGTTGGTCTGTAGGTTGGTCGATCAGTTAGTTGGTTGGTCTGTATGTTGGTCGATCAGTTAGTTGGTTGGTCTGTATGTTGGTCGATCAGTTAGTTGGTTGGTCTGTATGTTGGTCGATCAGTTAGTTGGTTGGTCAATCAGTTAGCTGGTTCCTCTGTAGGTTGGTCGATCAGTTGGTTGGTTGGTCGATCAGTTGGTTGGTCTGTAGGTTAGTCGCTCAGTTAGCTGGTTGGTCAATCAGTTAGCTGGTTGGTCAATCAGTTAGCTAGTTGGTCAATCAGTTAGCTGGTTGGTCAATCAGTTAGCTGGTTCCTCTGTATGTTGGTCGATCAGTTAGTTGGTTGGTCTGTAGGCAGGTGTAAGTTAGCTTTTTGGTGGTTTGGTAACTTCTGCTCTCTTCTCTTGCAGCTGGTGGTCCAACATGATCATCCCCGCTCTGGTAGCCGCTATCGTGACTCTGATGTACCGCATCTACACCACAGAGAGCGAGTGATGTCATCATCGCCATCACCATCAGGCTGCGGTGACGTCGTCATCGGCGGCGCTCTGTGCTGTGGTTCCTGCGGCGGCTCTAGAGCAGACGGTGGTCTGCTGTGGACCAGTGTGATGCTAAACATTCCTCCAGCCTCTGATAGAAGCAGCAGCTCTACGCTGCTTCACCATGACAGTTCTGAATTAACCAACCAATCACATGGCATTATCGCAATGAAGTCCTTAATGTCGCCCATTTTCCAAATCTAGACGTTCAGCAGAAAACTTTGTGATCTGAAATCTTGCAGAAATGCACTGGATGTATAATTTGTTGTGTTGTTATGTCTTGATAACTGAACATGAATGAGTTCCTCCGTCTGGGTCAGCAGCTGAGGGTCGTCACGCTGCAGGAAGTCCGGTTTGTCCGCGTCAGTTCTGCAGAACTCAGCTGGTAGTGTTCGTGTGAAGGGAAATCTAGAAGCTAACCCAAACCTCCTTTATCCTGTCTAACTGCAGCTCAGAAACCAACAGCCTCATTCAGATACATCTGCACTAAATTAAAATATTAAACAAAAGTGGAGAAATTCTGGTTTGATTTCCTGGAAAAAGAATAAACTGAGTTAAATCTTCTGTAGAGGATGGAAACGGTAGACGTGTCACCGTTCCTCCGTCCGACAGACGCACGGATAAAACCCTTCAGATTAAATGGTTTTCCTAGATAAGATCGACTTTCCGACTGGAACCTGAGCTGGAAGTGCCTTGCTCAAGGACCTTCAGTCGGGTCCAGATCTGACGCAATGGTGTCAAGGTTCTCCGTCCAGACCGGAGCCAGAAAACCAGCCGGTCAGTCTGTAAGAGTGCAGCTGCTTTTTAATACAATAAAGGTGATTCACATGTTGGTGGTGTGTTTTTACTTCGGCTCTGGTCCAAAAGAACCTGGGCCGACCCGCTGGACGTTTGGGTCTGTTGTTCATCAGAGGAGCAGAAAATCAACCAACAGGGTTCTGATGTGGGTGGAGAGCAGCTCCTGGAATCATTTTTAAGACATAATCACAGTAAATAAATAAAACCAGGAGTTTAAGATGATTTTAGTAGGAAATGTTCTCAGACTGGATCAGTCAGAGCTTTTATTCTGAAATCTCACCGATTATCTCTCAGTAGCCCTGTCTGGGTCAAAGGTTCGGTTTACTTCAGATCATGTTGGAGGTGATCAGATTGATGCTCAGTGAAGGCCCAGCTCAGGGTTACAGCTCTGCAGCGCCACCCTGTGGACTGAAGGATTACTGATCCCTGGATGTGAATAAAACTCAGATCTGAGATCAGTTTAGAATCATCTGTGACGCTGCATCAGAACCTATTTATGGTTCAGGAGTTCATTTATTTTACATCTTCCCCGAATTAAAGTCAGAACTGAAATAAAAACCAATGACGTTGAGAACAGCAGCATGTCAAAAGCCAGCAGCACAGAGAGATTTACAATTTAAATTTCAAATGGAAAAAAAGCCGACTTTAGGTGCCCCTAAATCTATTTTAATTAGTTTATTAAACTTGGCTGAATGTAGACGAGCATCTTTACAGAAACTGTCCCAAATCCGGTTCTTGCTGAGTCTAGACTAAGTTTATTTTTCTCAATATTAGAGCCCAGAGTAATTAGAAAACTGGATCTGTTTAGTTGAATGCGGCAAATATGCAAAACCATTTTTGATATTTAGAGCTAAAATAATTTAAAATAAAAGTCTTGTTTCTACAAATAAAATCTGACAGCGTTATTTGTTCAGCTAAAACTTTGCATGCTTGGTTTATTTTGGAGCAGGTAAAAAAAATCACATGTTTCATTTTGGCTGCTGTGGGGAAACAATAAAGGTCCAAAGCTAAAGAGGGGAGATGCTGCCATCTGGTGGTGGGATGCTGTAATTGGTAAATCTATGAGGAACGTCTGGTCCATCATCTCCTGTCTCCCTGGGGAATATACAGTTTATAACCTGACTTTTAATTAATCATTGGTTTTAGAAATGGCTCATATGAAACCTAAAACCCTCCCAAATGATGTTCAATATCCTAAAATATGTTTGCTTCACTGAAGAAAGATTGGTCATTTAATGAAGACAGAAAGGTCTGGTTTATGCAAGACAAAAGTTTAGTCTCCTTGTCATATGATGCACCCAATCCTAGATTACAGCCTCACCTGTGTTCAATAATTGATCAATCAATTAGTGGGTGTGTATAAAAAGAAAGCCAGCATCCAGACCTTCACATCAACTGCAGCTTGACCTCTGACAACATGACTAAGATTCACCCTGAGACCAAAGTGGTTATCAAGAGGCTGAGGACCAGATCCACTGCTGAGGTGCTGACACCTTCAATGTGTCTCAGTGTCAAGTACAAAGAATGAGAAAATGTTTTTGACAAGCCCAGGTCCAGCAGACCCCTCAAGACTACAGCTCAGGAGGACCGTATGTTGGCTGGAAACTCCAAGGCCAGATCATTTTCCACTGCTGCAGAGCTCCACCAGGCCTGCTCACCTCAGGTCCCGTGTCAGCCAGGACAGCTTGTAGGATTCTGGCTAGAAATGGCCTCCATGGTCGGCTTAGTGCCCAGAAACCAGCGCTAAACAAAAGGCAATTAAAAAAGTGTGGCATCTGCCAAGACCCAGCCTGCTAAAAGGATGGATGCTGGAAAGGTGGCAGAAGGTCCATTTCTCAGAAGAATCTTTGGTTGAATTACATCACAGCTGCAGCAAATATTACAGGAGACCTACTGGAGCCGCATGGATCTGAGATTCACCCAGAAAACAGGTCAGTTTGGGGGCAGAAAAATCATGGTCTGGGGTTACATCCAGTATGGGGTGTGAGAGATTTGCAGGGAGGAAGGCAATATCAATATCCTAAAACATCAAGAAGTATTAGCTTCCTCTTACATTCCCAACCAACAAAGGGTCTGATGTTACAGCAGGATGGTGCTCCATCACATACTTCCATCTCTAGATCAAAGTTCCTCAAGGTGAAGAAGGTGGAGGTGCTCCAGGACTGGTCAGCCCAGTCAGACATGAACATCATGGAGCATGTCTGGAGTAAAATGAAAAATTCAAGCTCATGGAAGTCATACAAGACATTAAATATGGATCTCACATCATCACTACTTAATTCACTGATGTTATGCAACATATTTTTATATTTGAAGTGAATTATTTGTTCAATTTCCACATTCCTCTCTGTAGACGACAAAACTTTTGTCTTGCATAAACCAGACCTTTCTGTCTTCATTAAATGATCAATCTTTCTTCAGTGAAGCAAACTTATTTTAGGATATTGAACATCATTTGGGAGGGTTTTAGCTTTCATATGAGCCATTTCTAAAACCAATGATTAATTAAAAGTCAGGTTATAAACTGTTGTTTCTACAAAATAAATAAGTGACAAGACTTAGAAACTCCTCAAAATGGGAAATTCATTGAGGAAAGGAAGGCGGGGCATCTTTGTAATCCAGGAAATGGTCAGAAAGTAGCTCCGCCCACATTTACAGTCAGAGCAACGATTAAACTTTAAAACACTGGATCTGTGACGAAACGCAGCTGGACCAGAACCAGGCTGGTTGCCCATCACTCAGGGAGGTGAGGAAGGTCATGACCATCAATGAAGAAGCTTTGGACCAGCATCCACCTGCTGTTCAGCACGGCGGAGGGTCTGTGATGCTGAGGGCTGCTCCTCCTCCAGAGAACCCTGTTAGAGAACGTGGAACCAGGAAGCACCAGGACGTCCAGAGTGAACGTCTCAGATTCAGATTCACTTTATTAGCCATTTGCAGTTTTACCTGCATTGGAAAAAAATGTGCAAGTAGCTCAGAGTGCAGAGTCAACGTAAACACATCGTAGGACACAACATAGAAAACAGACAGACAAAGCCACATGAAGCCTCAATGTTAAAAAAATGCCCATATAAAAGTAAAAATGCTATACAATAAAATCCATCCATACATACAAGTGCCTAGTTTAAGATGCTTTGTTCAAAGCAATCACAGCTTGTGGGAAGAAGCTGTGTAAATGGCGATCAGTAGTACATTTTGCAGAACGATACCTTCTCCCTGAGGGAAGCATCTCAAAGAAAGCCCTTGCTGGATGGCCTGAGGCATCATTAGCCAGCTGTAAAGCTCGATTCAATACTCTAGCCTTATATGTGAACTCCAGGAGCGGAAGAGTGCAGCCAATGATTCTGCTGGCTGAGCGAACCACTTTATTCAAAGCCTTCTTCTCTTTTTGAGTGAGGTTACCAAACCACACAGTAATACAACTGGTTAGGACATTCTCAATTACACAATAGTAAAAATTCAATAAAATCTTAGTATTCTGAGTAAACTCTCGAAGCCTACGTAAAAAGAAAAGGCGCTGTCTCGCTTTCTTAGCAATATTAGTCGTATTAGAGCTTCAATTCAAGTCATGAGAAAGAGTCACACCCAAAAATTTACATTTCTTAATAATCTGCACATCAGAATCATGAATAGTAATAGGTGACTGAATCCTATTGTGACAAAAATCAATAACAAGTTCACATGTTTTTGAAGTGTTCAAAAGCAAGTTATTTTCCTTACTCCATTGAACAACATTCTCCACCTCCTCGCGATAATGAGATTCATCGTTTGAGCTGATAGTTGTCATCAGCGTATTTGATTATGACATTATTGTCATGAGATGCTGCGCGGTCGTGAGTATACAATGTAAACAGCAGGGGGCTCAGAATACACCCCTGCGGTGAACCAGTGCTAACATTCAGCTCATCTGAGATACGACCATTGATTTTGACTCTTTGTGGTCGACAAGTCAAAAAATTTAAAATCCATTTACAAATGGCATCATCAAGTCCAAGACGTCTGCTTTCCTCTGAGCAGAAACGGGTCGTCGCTGGTTCCTTCAGCAGAGCTGGTTCTGCCGGGTCAGAACCAGCGTAGGTCCAGCCTCCAGTCCTGGACTGGGCACCAGCAGAATCAATCAGAACAGATATTTGTATTAATGTAAATGATTATGGGACATTAATACAGATATCTATTATTAAATTATTCATTACTTATTAAATAAAGTCAGAGCTCTTATTTTTCCTCATAATAAGCCAATTAAAAATCCTTTCCAAGCATTTTCTCCCCAGTAAAGATGCAGTGAAAGCTGGTTCTGTTTCGTCTCCTCCAGGACGTCTTTTAGCTGTAAATGAAACTTTTATTCTTCATCCATCTAAACTGCTGACATCTAAAGGCATTTAGAAAACATTTCCACTCATTAAATCGCTCTGATCAGGGTTTTCTGTTGTAAACTGCAGCCATGTTGACTCTGTGGAGGTTTACCTACACCTTCTATGACCCGTTGTTACGTAACCTGGATGGATCCTCTGGCTCGTTAAAGCGCTTCACTGGAAAGTCAACAGAAAACTCTTTTTATCTGAAAATGAGCAGAAATGAAAACATTTCCTTTGCTTTCCCGTTTCTCATCACAGCGTGATGTCACCACGGCGGAGGTGTGACACCATGCTTGTGTTTGCTGTGTGCCGACTGACGCACCGCGTTATGTAACGATGAACTTCTGAGAAGATAAATAATGACGTCTTCCCCTCACTGAGCGATTAGTTCCTGCTTTATGACACGTTACAGAAGAAAGGAGCAGAAATAATGAGGTTTAACATGTTTCACAAGATGAAGCTGAGTTTACATGGAGTTATTATCATCATCATCATTATCATTATTATCAGAATCAGACATACTATTGTATGTCTGATTATTGACATACAATAAAATAAAGATGACATATTATTGTCATCTTTATTATTATTATTATTATTATTATTATAAATATTATTATTATGTTTATTATTACCATCATTATTATTATTATCATCGTTATTATTATTTATATCATCATCATCAACATTATTATTATTATTATTATTATCATCTTTATTATTATTATTATCATTATCTTTATTCTTATTCTTCTTCTTCTTATTATTATTATTGTTATTAAAATTATTATCATCGTTATTAATATTATTATTATTAATAATAGTATTATTACATATATCAGAGCTCTGATTACCCCGTATGTTCCTAACAGAGCACTTCGCTCTCAGACTGCAGGTCTGCTGGTGGTTCCTAGAGTCTCTAAAAGTAGAATGGGAGGCAGATCCTTTAGCTATCAGGCTCCTCTCCTGTGGAACCAACTCCCAGTTTTGGTCCGTGAGGCAGACACCCCGTCTACTTTTAAGACTAATCTTAAAACTTTCCTTTGTGACAAAGCTTGCTAGAAGACTTTGCCAGAATATGTATTTATAACAGTGATAATTCATTTCTGCTGATTAAGCTGAATTAGTTACACTCTGTCCCTTTAAGCTGTGACTCCATCCAGGGGGTGGAGGTCATCTCAGCTGCTGCTGTCAACATCTTCATCTTCTAGATGATCCAGCTGGTCCTTCCTCTCAGAGACTAACCCTGTATCTCTCCTAGTCGTAGCTGCTGGCTGAGCTTCTACCACCACTAACTGTCTGAGCTCTCCTTCCTCCTCTAAACCTAAAAACTGCCTCAGAGCTTTTATCTGTTTCCTCTAAAGAAGCTAGTCCTGCCGTCATCCTTTTACTTTTCTGCCGCATAGAAAGTGCTCCTGGGTCAGTGCTTCTGTGTCCATTTTGTGTCTCCAACCCCCAGTCCATCTTGGTAGATGGTCACGCTGTGATAGGGCCACCATGACTGGTGGTGAGCAGAAACCACCAGTCATGGTGGTGAGCCTCTACTGTGACGCCTCTAAATGAAATTCAGCCCAGTTAATAATAACAGCCCACCTATGTTCAGGGAGGAGGTTCTGGTCCAGTTTCCAGCAGGTCAGGTTCTACAGAACCTCCAGAGCTCTGATCATCATGTGGACCAGGAGAGAGGATGGACCTCCTGCAGACCTACCAGGACATGGACGTCCACCTGGACTGACAGGCTGGACCAGGAGAGCATTGATCAGAGAAGCAGGAGGACCATGGTGGCTCTGGAGGAGCTGCAGAGACCCACAGCTCAGGAGGCTGTCCACAGGACTCAAAGACACGCCACACTTTTCAGATTTCCCTTTACTACAAATCTTTCGTCATTTTAAGCTAAAGCTGAGCTCCTCTTGTTGATGACGGCAGCTCTATAACCCCTCCTCCCTCCGCGCTGCACGCAAACAGGTGAAGGTTGATGGGGGGGGGGGGGGGGGGGGTAAACAGCTGCGGCTGTCTGCGCTCCGCACGCCCCGCTGTCGCGCCGGAGGGGGCGGGGTGCGTATAGAAGCGGCGCCGCGGCGGAGCTCCAGCAGGACGCAGCGCACCATGTTCCGCTCACCTCCGCTGCGCGGACCGGGCCGGGCCCTGCAGGAGAACGGGCTGCAGGGCGAGGAGGAGGAGGAGGAGGAGGAGGAGGAAGGGGAGGACGGAGACCTGGAGGACGAGGAGGACGCGTCTCACCTGGAGAAGTTCATGAGGGACCGGAGGAGAGCGCGCTCCCTGCCGGCCTACCCGGCGGCGCTGCTGAACGGGGACCCCGGCAGGAAGCGGGTGAAGTTCGCGGACTCCATGGGGCTGACGCTGGCCAGCGTCAAGCTCTTCAGCTCCCAGGAGGAGCCGCAGATCCCCTCCAAGGTGCTGTCCCGCCACCGGAGCTTCCCGCCGCCGCAGCAGGACGCCCTGACCGGGCTGTGCCACAGCTTCAGGTCCGTCCTGGACGCCGGCCGCCTGGTGGCCTCCTTCCCGGAGCCGCGGGACGCAGAGCGGCGCGTCCGGGAGCTGCGGGTCTGCCTGGAGACACTCACCGTCACGCGGTTCGACGTGCGGGGGCAGGTGCGGGTCCTGCGTGGCAGCTCGGTGCGGGAGGTCGGGGTCAGGTACACCTTCAACGACTGGCTGTCCTACGTGGACGCGCAGGCGGTGCCGGCGGGGGAGCCGCGGGCCGAGGGGCTCCGGTTCGGCTTCACCATGTCCACGCCGCCCTGCGTGGACCCCAGCTCCGCGGTGCACTTCGCCGTGTTCCTGCGGAGCGACGAGGGCGAGTTCTGGGACAACAATCTGGGCCAGAACTACACGCTGCGGTACCGAGACTAGGAGGTCTGGAGGAGCTGCAGCTGCTTTCCACATGAGCTGAGGAACCCGGTTCGGCCAGAACCACCCAGGGGAAAAGTTCTGGTTCTGAGGGACATCTGAAGCTGGTCCTCCTGGACCAACCTCCAGGTCCACATGGTCTCCATCAGGCCAAGGCAGGATGCTGAGTCCGCCTGGTCACCAGAACCCCCACTCAAGACTTTTAGCCTGTCAGGATGAAATAATGAATACCAGCAAAGACTAGAAAGTTCTTCAGAACCACAGAAGGACTAATGTCCAACCTCCTGGGTTTTCTGGGCCGGTATTTTAATTCTAGCAGTTGGTTCTGGTTCTGGAAGAATAACAAGAGGCAATATTTTTTTAATCATTGGTTAATTGTTCTGTGCCGTCAGAACCAAAGTTATGTCGGGTTTTAAGAGATCGTTAGTTAATTTATCAACCAATCAGGACCGTTTACTGCTAGTTGCTCCTAAAGGCAGATCCTGTGATCCAGAACCAGAACCCACTGGATCCACTGATCGTCTCATAGTCGGAACTTTGGACCCGGTAACAATGATGGGTGATGATCTGACCACGTTAAGCTGCTTTCCTTCCTTAAAAGAGGCCCACAAAGAAGAAGGAAAACACTTAACGTGAGATAATAAACTATGTAATTTCCTTAATATTAATTATTATACATGTTGTTTTTGCCCGATATTGGAGAACTTTGGGAACGACTGATCATTGCTTCAATACGTGTAAATCAACCTAAAAACCTTAAATTAAAAGTGTTTAACCACCTCAGAAATTTGAAGTGAATCTAGAATTTAACCCAACAGGAAGCAGGAAGCAGCTTTAAATCCAACATGGCTGCCTGGCGTAGAGAAACCGGCTAGCCAAAAGTAACTACCCGCTATTTTAATCCCTTCAGTTTGTTCCTCCTGTTTGGTGCGTCGCTCAGCGTTCTCAGCGTTCTCATGCGCTGAGCAGCATGTAGCGCTAACATCAGCTAGCACAATCGACTAGCACACGCTAACAACAGTTAGCATAATTGACTAGCACACGCTAACAACAGTTAGCATAATTGACTAGCATACGCTAAAAACAGTTAGCATAATTGACTAGCACACGCTAAAAACAGTTAGCATAATCGACTAGCACACGCTAACAACAGTTAGCATAATCGACTAGCCCACGCTAACAACAGTTAGCATAATTGACTAGCACGCTAACAATCCCCGACTTCCGACTAGAGCCACGCTAAATGCCATTAAGCTGCTGCATCCTCCAGAAAGAGCTTCAGCTGCTGGTTAGAGACGAAGCTGTCAGAATAACAGGAGGGTTAAAGGTCCCGCATGTCGGATTTAGTGACACCTAGTGGCTCAAACTGTGAACTGCAGCCAAGTTGGCGCCTCCGACCATAAACTGAACCTTTGCTGTTTGCAGCTGGTCTCAGACTGCTTATGATGCACCATGTGACTATCAGCTGCTCTAGCTGGGAAGCTTTAGGTTGTTTAAAGTCAATAAAGCTGTAATTTATGTGGTTTCAAGTGATTTCTTTTGTTTGTTTTATTGTTAAACAATAAACCAAAAATATCTTTAAATGTTGGCTTTATAGAAAAAAGATACTTAATAATAAAGTATAAAAAATAATTATACATAAAAAGGGAAAGGTAATTTTATTTTAACAATGTTACATAAGTGTTTAGTAATCTGGTGCATATTTATATTACAATGTGTTTTACATGATGATTTCCTATGATTTCCTGTATGATAAATAAAAGCATTAAAAAAGCATAAAAACTGCAATTTAATAAACAACAGCAACCAAAACACAAAAAAAGTTAATAAAAACTGTTGTTGAGCTCAAAGCTGTTTGTTTCTTTTTTGGGGTTTTTAGCATTAAAGTGTTAATAAAAAGTAGATAAAAGGCATCAGAGATTATTATCATGGGGTAGAATGAGGAGATAAAATTAAAAAAATAAAAGTACAGTTCGGCCAAAATTATTCCCACCCCTGGCAGGTTTAATGAGACCAACATGTTCTGACAGGAAGGAGGATGGACGTCCCGGAGCGCTCCAGCCAGAGTCCTGGTTCTGATCCGGTCTAGAATCGGAGGAGGTAGCTGAAGATGAGGGTGATGGTAAAGAGGCCCTCCAACCTAAACATCCAGGATAGGCCATAGGCTGAAGCTCAAAATGAGGCTAGAAATAGGATTTCGCTCCACTAACCTGGGGACTACTTTTCGATAGCAGTTTTCCAATCTTAAATATGTACTCGAGCTGGGAAAAAAAGTTCTCCATGGGATTCCTGCCAGTATTTGAGAAAATGGGTGCCAAAGGTGGCAGTTTACCCAAAAAAGTGACAAATTTGGGTCTTCTACCATTTTCAAACCCTTGTAACTTTTTTATTATTAAGGCGATCGGACTCAAAATTTTGATTCCCACAGACATTCATACTTACTCAGAGCTCATAAAGCGGCAATGTTCTGCGTGCTTTAAGTAAGGAGTTATTCTAAATGAAAAAATACACTTAACAATTTCACAATCTCCCAAAATATATCTTTATTGCACATGAAAACTGCAATTCTTTGAATTTTCAATTGAAAAACTCTAATAGCAAGATATCCTTTTGTGTCTGGTTAACTAATAACTATGAAAAGTGGTGTGAATTTTATCACCTTGCAGACCAGTTACAATATTGGAAGCAAAATTTTAGGAAATATCTGAAACACAGCTAAAATTTGAACAATGAAAACTAGGCACAAAGACATTTCTGTTTTTAAACAATGACTTTTGTTGGACCCAGTAAGAGATGTTAAACTTTTTAGGATCACTTCAGGTTGTTACGACTTGAGAATTACAATAGAAAACACAAAGAAATTATCCATCCATCCATTTTCCAACCCGCTTAATCCCTCATGGGGTCGCGGGGGTTGCTGGTGCCTATCTCCAGCATCCCAAAGAAATTATGAATCATCAAAATCACTTTCATCTGATTCAGAGTCTGGCATTTCATCAATGCTCTCCGATGTCTGGAGCGACAATTCATCAGGTGTAGCATCACGGTTCTCACAGTCCACACATTCGCAGGAAAAGGAAGAAGAGACTTTTGCTTTTAAACAGGAGCATTTACCCTGAGAACATTTTCCGACTTTACAAGAACAGTGAGATGTATTAAGGACCACATCCGGGGCAGCAGTGATAGTCATCCACTTTATAGACAATGGCCAACCTTCTAAAATCCAGCCATGACTCTCAGGAGAAGGAGCGCAGATCTGTTGCTCAAGTGATCTCCGGTGAATAGCTGCTTGATAATTGGCTCGCAGGCTGTGCTGGTAGAGGGCATCTTTTGTAGGAGGCAAAAGCTTCTCTGAAGGGGAAGACACACAAAATAGGTACGGTCTCGTTGTGCTGCATATGTACCACCTTCCTGAACTGTCTCTCCACCACTCGACAAAGTCTCTTGCGATCCTGATGACTCAGTTTCAGTTGCTGAACCTTGTTGAGAAGTCCTGTAGCTTCTGTAAATACCACGTCCATGACCATGGTGTTCTCGTATCCTTTTCTGGAACAGGGAAGAGAGCTTTTTCATCCTGAAGATTTCCTGTTTTTTAATCAACTGTGCCCAAATTATTTTGTCACAAAATTCTGTGTACACAGTGGCATACTCCCAGGCTTTTGGCATCCTGTGTGAAACAATGCAAAATACAGATTAGTTAAAATGCTTACTCAATCTTAAAATTAACAATGATAGAATATCTCATTTCATACAAATTTATGGTTAAAATGTTTTATGTAAAACTGCATCAAAAATGTTTATTCTACATTATTTACTACAATATCATTTCTCTATAAACTGGGCTTCATTTGTAAGAATAATCAACTTTCATAAATGTCTAACCCCAGAATGTAACCCTACCATCAATATAAGGTTCACTCTCAAGTATTTGTATTTCACAAATATTCTACTTGAATTATCTGAAATTTACCTTTCATCAGTTGTTGTAACCACCAGAAATCTTGTATATTCTTTGTAGCACCGTTTGTGGTACCGCACTTCAATTGCAACACAATCTTTTCCACGTACATCCTTGAGGATGGATTCGTCCATTTTCAGTTCAGCTGCTTTAACCAAACTCCTTAGCAAGAGAGTTAAAAAAGTTCAATCATAAACCAGCTGCCAACAAATAATATAAAATACCTTTTCTCTGTTTTACGAGACTGAACTGGTAGTTGGGTGACAAATTTAAAATCTAACCATTATTTGACAAATGAATTAAAGGCATACTAGGCAACATTTTTCAGTTAATTAATGTGTTCCAGACCGTTTTGGATGATTAAATGAGTCATTTCAGGTTGAACAAAGGTTTTCTCGGCCGCCCTGGTGGTCTGTGGGGGAAATACCGCACTTGCAACTGCAGGAGCCCTCGGCCCGCACCCACAGACTCAGAAGTCTGGTGCATCGCGAGAGTCGGTCTTGCTTTACGGCGAGAACTGCTACACGCCCCCAGTGAAAGGCATGCTCGTTGCTAGCGCAGTGGAGATATCTGTGCAGTTATCATGGCGGAACCAGCGAGAAAACAGCGAAAGCCCATGTCGGAGCAGGCAAGAAAGAGGAAAAGGGCTGTGGACAGAAAGAGGAGTCGTACACGGGTGAACATCGGGCAAGCTTTTTCCGAATGGCGAGAGCTAAAAGAGAAAGAAGGCTGCAAGGCTGACGCGGACCTCGCGTTTCTGCTGATGCGATTGTAAGTAACATTGGAATGGTTTCTCTCTCTCTCTGTGCATGTTCAGTGTTTCCCGCAGGAATTTGCTTAGGCGAGGCGGTGAATTGGGGCGGGGCGACAAGTTTTGCGCGGACAGACTGGCGTAGCGGGGGGGGGGGGGGTATCCATGTGTTTTTGCCTGTTTTTTCCCTGCCATTCACTATATGCACGCGTGAAAGCAACAACAAAGAACCGCGTGTTAACGTCAAATAAACATGCAAGCACATCGAGTTAGTTTTTTTTTTTTTTGGAATGTTGGCGAGGCGGCCCCTGATGTTCATACTTTCACTGTTAGTCATTGGTTGTACTGCCGTTTTTTCAACTTTTCGTTGCGTTCGCCTGTCTGCTAAGCTCAAAACAACCGCGCCTGGCTTGACGGAGAAACCAGGAGAACAGCTGAGCATCTTTACGACAGTGCACTTTTACTTTCGCCCTCTGGGAGGAGCCTCGCTGGAAAATCAACCCCGGTTGCATAGTATACCTTTAATTGCCTATCATCACTTCAAGTTCATAATAATGCCTTTTATTATTTTTGAGGCCCTACACATAGCCTTCATACTTCATAATGATATGAGCAGGCTTGGGCTGGCACCAATTACACATGCATTTTTTTTACCAACAAATTTATTACTTTTGATTTTGGTTATAAGCCACAAACAAAGATGCAGTCTGTAAATTATCTACTCACCAGCATTTATAGTTTCTGCTTGGACCAATTTATCTTTCTTTGTCTTGTGTCCTTCTTTCACAAAGCGGTCAACCCTCTTGCAAATTATACAGACAGCAGGAAGTACATTGCCAGACCTCGATGATTTGGAGATGGTGGCCGGCTAGCCGTGGACGTGGTTGTGGAAGACTCGTGGTCAGAATCAGAACCATTGTTGTCACCACCACATGCTCCCCGTTTTTCTGCTAGTTTTTCAGCACTGGCAATTCATTTATTGATGAAACGTCTATAATACGTTGGATGAAAACCAAGTTTGTTTACATCCAAGAAGCCAGAAGGAGTTTGATCTGGACAAGCCAGGATGACGTGGAATCATCATCATTGTTATTTTTGGATAACTCCTCATCGTGTACACATACAGCCACTTACGGACACATCCAACCAGCTTCTTCCAACGAACAACTGTTAGTGGCTGTGTCCGTTCTTTGTCCACCGATGATATGTGTGTGATGCATATTTAATCCTCATTTTTCCCAGGAGGCCACCCAGCTCTCTGGGAGAGTCACTTGCTAATCCTCCAGTAAAGATATTTCCTTTGATTGTTGATAAAAGAATAAATATCCACCTCCTGTTTAAAAACATGTAAATAAAAGCTCATCATTTTTTTAAAAAATGAGACTTTTCCTGAGCTTTCTGATTTTTTGATAGATGTCAGAAACAAAATTCTTGGTATGAATACTTTTGGACTTGACTGGAACAGAAAATAAGCGGCTTCCTCCTGATCCCACATGTCATTTAAACATAAATTAAGATTAAATGTCATATTTTAATGCAGCCAGCTGGTCCAGCGGGTCAGAGTACGGGACGTTTCCTGATGGTTCTGACACGAATCTCTGCAGCCGACTGGGATGTTGTTGTTAAATTGTGAAATGAGGAGCTCTATGTATTCAGCTTTTTGGAAGTTTGGAGTCAAATATTTGTTTTCATATTGCACAGAGCAGGAAGCGAGCGTTCTCTGTGGTCACCTCTGCCTGGGACGGAACCAACAGAGTTCTGGACCCAGATTCAGGGACTGATGCTGAAACGTCATGACCCGGTGAAGCAACGGTTCACTGCAGATGGAATCAGCTTCACCTCCTTCACCACACAGTGATTCATGAAGCTGCTTCAGCTTTAAGCTCTCACATCTTCACCTGTGGACCTCCTCTGGTTTAGGATGAAGATGCTTCACGTGGTTTTTAAGTCGTTTCCTCCCATGCAGAGGGAATATGGGACCGCTTTCTTTATAAAGGTCGCGTCACACTGATGCTGTACCCTGTGTCTCTAAACCCAACGAGCGTCAGTCAGTCAGAACCAAAGGAAGAGCGTCCTGCAGATGGACGGACGGGTCCAGAGTGTCCAGAACGTCTCTGCAGGCTTTATCATCAAACGTCTCCATGTTGCTGCACTTTTTCCTGCCGACGCCGGAAGCTTAAACTAGTTCTGAAATAAAGTTAATTAAAAAAACTTTTTCTGTTTTTTTTAGGACAGAAATTAGAATCCTACAATAAAAACTAACAGATTTTAAATGTATTTCAAAACTTTTAACCTTTTCTTACTGTGAAAGCCTCCTTGATCCAAAGCAGACTTTTCTGCCGCCTGATTATTTAATGGAGCCGCCAACCCACAGCACCAGACTCAGTTTCCACCAGATTCAGGTCCTGGGTGGACGGCAGGAGGCTGACTTTGTGTCTGCTGAGCCATGAGCAGAAGTTCTGGATCATTATTCTGCTGGACGACCCGTTTTATGGCAGAAGACACCAGATTTTATCTAAAAGGTTCTAGTTTATGATGCAGTTCATGATTCCCGGCAACCAAAGGCCTGTGAAGGAGGAGGAGGCCCCAGCAGGACAGGTCCTCCTCCATGCTTAATCACCAGTGGTTTCCTTTTGTCCTTCCTGGAGTGTTTGCTGCTGAAACACCTGGTCTGAACCTCCCAGCTCCAGGTAAGGACCCAGCAGGGTTCTGCTCCTCATGGTGGGACAGAAACGGTTCTCATGGAGACTTAAAGGCCATAGATGCCCATCTGTGCTGCAGCTCTCCATCTCTGAGCTGTGGAGATGATTTCTACCTCCTCACTGGTTGGTGGAAGGTGGACCCAGGTCCTCGTCTTTCACAGGTCCTTCTACCTTCTACTTTTTAACCAACTTACTGGGAATGTGGCAAACTTAGCCAGGCGAGACGTTCTAGCAGCGCGTTGATGATGTTCTCCTGTCTTTCCTGTTTAGAGGAGCGGGTATGGTAAATAAACCTCTTTTCACGTCGTATTTATGTCTAAAAAACATGTTTTAAAGGAATTATTGGCATATTGTGGTAAAAGCAAATTAAAAGTTTCCTAAACCTTTAGGATGAGATGCTGCAGGAACGTCTCTGTACCCGTCTTCACCTGAACGTTACCTTTGCTGCAATGAGAGAAATAAAGAAATAAAAGGTGATGCTGTAAACATGGTGGTCTGGACCAGTGAAGCTCCTCCACGGGGATCTGAAGGAGGAACTTCATGATCTCTGCTCTGCAGGAGAAGATGGAGGCTCCGTCAGCAGGACGTCTGTCGTCTCCACCTCTGGCACAGTCAGTCCGTCCGTCCCACACCGTACAAACGTAAACATTACGTTGAGTTCTGCTCAGGCGCTACGTGTTGTCAGCGGTCCTCTGTCCACCCAGCGCTACGCTGAGGCCAAAGTCCAGGAGGTCCTGGAGACCGTCCCGTTGGTAAACCTGACCTGCTGTGTTTGGTCTGTCAACAGAGGGAGGCCCAGAGGACGCGTCTGTGAACCGTGTCCTGCTCTTTTCAGTCGCTGCTGCTCTGGTTCCTTCAGGCCTGAACGACCCACAGCCAATGAAACCAGACTAAATGTTACATTTAACTGCATGTGTGACCAGAGAATCTCAGTCTGTAAGGTTAAAAACTAGAGCGAGACATTTGGAGCCCCGCTGGGCCCCATACTGGCCCCTGGGTTACCATAGCGATGTTATTTATAAAGCACTTCAAACACCCACAGGAACAGAGTGCTACACACAATCATAAAATACAAATGATCATAAAACAATAAGCATAATGGTATATAACAATAATCAGTAATAAAATTAAACAAAGTAAAAACATGATGGGTCCCACAGCTGGGCTCTATGCTGGGTCCACATTCAGTTTTAATTAGGCTTTCAGAGTTTTTTTCTAATATTTTGGTTTATCTGCCCTAACAGACTAAAAACGGCGCCTCCTTCTGTTTAATGGACCCGCAGATCATCACAACCATTTGATGAATTAGCATCTAAAGCTACTGTGGACGGCCTGGTTCTCTGGGGATCTTAGCAGAAATGAGACATTTTAGTAAAATGACATATTTAGTGTGAAACATTGAGGTTTATGTTTATATCAGAGCTTTTCTCTGCTGCCTGCTGCAGGTTTCTGGAGGTCAGGAAGAAGAGCGTCACGTTTTTGGACAGACTTGATGTTTCTGCCACGTAGTTTTAACAGTTTTGTGTAACTGGTTTCAGTCGAGGACGATGGGTCTCACTCCTGTGGCGCTGTAGTCACAGACCCATGGAGGGATCCTGAGTAAAGCTGCTCCTCTTCCAGAAGCAGCTTTACTCAGGATCCCTCCATGGGTCTGTGACTACAGCGCTGGGGTCCAGGTGACGGCGTCATGGACCGGTACGTCTGGCTGCTACCCACCTGTAGATCTATAGTCTACCTGTAGATCTACCTGTAGATCTACAGGTAGATCTACAGGTAGATCATCCCTTGGTGTTAACAAACCAACGACAGACGCAGAGCTGCATCACAAACATTTATCGTCTGCAGACATTAAAGTATTTCTGATTCTGATTCAGACACAACTGGGCTGAACTCCCTGAGTTTGTTTTCCTGGAGCGTTTAAAGAGCTCCAGGATGTTTGAGCCTGAACAGAAGATCACAGACTTGGTGCTGATCAATAGACGGATCAACCAGGAGTGAAATTATCCAGAGTCCTCAGAACCGGGTCAGAACCGACCCTAGGCTGTCCTCTGGCTGCAGGCCTGCACTGAGCATGTGCAGAAGCCCCCCCAGCGTTCAGCTCCACGTGTTGAAGCAGTGAGAAGCTGTTGAGCAACATGATCTTTAACACCTGCTTTGTGTGTGCGCTCCATCCTGAACCAACACAGCGGGCTATGAATAGCAGCTGGTGGCGCCCAGAGGTCACTCACCTCCTTCACCTCCACCACCTCCACCACCTCCACCAAACATCCACCAGCTGCAGTGACCTCAGCCCACAACTGCCGGATTTAGAGGGAAACCACAAACTCCTCAACCAGGAGACGTGTTAGAAGCACAAGGCAGTCCTACAGTGGAAGAGGTCCAAGTTAGCTCCATCAGTCAGCTCCACCAGCTAGCTGTTGGAGCTAACTGGTGGAGCTAGCTCCACCAGCTAGCTCCAATAGTTAGCTCCATCAGCTAGCTCCACCAGCTAGCTCCAATAGTTAGCTCCATCAGCTAGCTCCACCAGCTAGCTGTTGGAGCTAACTGGTGGAGCTAGCTCCAATAGTTAGCTCCATCAGTTAGCTCCACAGGCTGGATGGGAGCCTTCGGTTTCAAACCCTGAAACCTGCAGGGTTCTGAGTTTAACGCCAACATGAGTTAGACGAGGACGATCTAAACTCCTGGTGTTACACAAACGCCACACAAGAAAAAATGCAAAAGTTAGACACAGACACCCAGAGTCTGACACGCTTACGTCTCTCGGTTTGAACGTCACAGTTCGGTACGTTTAACACGTTAAAGTCACAGAAATAAACAAATATGTTGTTTTTTTATATCGGTGAACAAAGAAAGTTAAAATACGCTGACAATGATTTAATTTTGTCAGCATGTTGGAGAATTTCAAAAAGGAGTCGGTTTAGAACCAGCTGGTGCTGTGGTTTCCAGTGGTACCTGAATGCACCACAGAGGGCCTCTGCCAGCTCTGGCTGCTCACCACCGTCAGGGTGGGAACGACTCTGGAGCTGAAGGCGCTGCACAAGCATTTAGATTCAGTTACAAACGTCTCCGTTAGGCTTTGATCTCAGGACTTTTTTTTATCTACGCTAAAAGCTGAAGTGGTGATTCCTGCTGTTTAACGGAGCCTGTAGATGACAGGATAAATCTTTGGTACCGACCCAAATTATCAGACAAAGCCACCCGCTGGACCCAGACCCCGTCAGTCAGAACCAGGTAGCCACAGGCCGGTTATGTTGGAGACGTTTCCAGGCTGATCTGAACGTTTAGCTCTCAGTTTGGTCCTCTGCAGCTTCTCAGCGTCCCAGCAGGTTCTGCTGCTGTCTGCAGGTTTCTGGACTCATTCAGGCAGAACCGCGGCCCGGCGGAGAAACGTTAAGAAATAAACGTGTGATCTGAAGGACGAGTCAGAAAAGGGAGGAAAGCAACCAAACAGCACACAGAGAAACACATTAAAGACGTTTTTATTTTATTTTATTGTCTGACAGGAGGACCGAGCTCAGGACAGGTGGAGGTGACTCTTTGGTCGCTCATGGACTTCCTACCAGGATATAAACCACGATATAGGTAATAACGACTCTTCCTAGTGAGTATCTGCGTGATCTGTTGCCATGGTGACTCTCTGGGGGGAGGGGCTTAACAGCCTGAAGCAGAGCAGAGAGGAAGGGGGCGGAGCCTGTCCACCATAACAGTCCAGCAGATTTTAGCAGTTTATCCTCTGATCAGACAAAACCGCACAAAGCAAACAGGTTTATGTTCTCAGAGGAGAATAATAAAATAAAAACATGTTAGAGGTCAAAGGGTCGACTGAAGCTGCTTTGCTCTGTGGCTCCTCGTCTCCTGCAGGATGGCCTGACTGTGCGTTAGAAAACTAAAGTTAATCAGGAATGCACCGATCAGCTCCCAGTTCAGATGCTTCTACATTTGTTCAGTTTAAGCTGCTGGAAACCGCATCTGAAGACTTCTCCTTCCTCCTCATGTCTGCTCAGGTCTCAGCTTCTGTTGGCGCTTCACAGATTTATATAAACAAAGAAAACTCACATTCACACCTGAGAAGCTGCGACAGTTCAATAATCCAAGCCTCATCACCTGATTGGTGCTCTGGATAAATCTTTCTTCAGTCTGCACGCCTTACTGAGCATGTGCAGCAGTTATTAGCCTTTTACTTCACGCTAAGCTGCTACACCAGGCCAGAGCTCTCTGCTTCTAAAATCTGAACAATTGATCTTTTCAGCTTTAAAGGAAAGTAAACGGCATGTTTTAGGTTTTCTGATTCTTCCAGAGCAAAGAAGAAGACGTCTGACTGGTCTAGACTAGATAATCGGTGCATGTCTGACTGCATCCAGGAAGTGTGCAGCTTCACTCTGTCCTACATCTCCCAGAATGCCTTTCACAGCTGGCGTTAGTCATCAGGGCAGCGGTCCGTTACTCCACCACCGTCCTCTGAGCCCCGTACATCTGGCCGATGGAGACCTGGACACAGAGACGCAGAAGAACCGCGCTTTACCACCGCTGGCTCACAATATGTGCAGAGAATGACTTTACATGGAAAACAGGTTATTTAGATACAAAATTATATACATTAAATGAAAAATTCATCAGATAAATGAAACAGAACTGAAAAAAAAAACATGAAACAATTTTAAAGGGACCAAAAATATCTGGTGAGTTTCCTCTATGGGTTTAAACTTTTTACTTTAACTAAAAATCCTCAAGTGAATAATTTCTGCAATATTACAAATTGTCAAAGAATGTATACAAAACTGATATCCAACACTGATTTAAATATAGAAATATAAAACTTAAGTTTAATTTACTATAAAAGAATGTATATTAAAAATCTACACAATAATGTTAAAATAGTTTGCTTAAAACTACATTTTAAATCATGTGTATTTATAAATGTATTCTTATGAAACCTAAATCTATAAATGTATATTGTTGCCAATATATAATTTATGAAAATTATATAAAAAAATACTTTTATATAAATCAATAATAAAAACAATTTGAAATATTTAACCATAAACCAAATTCATAGCCAAAAAATAAAAAAAATCCAGCAGAAATGAACATTTTAAACAGCATTTTCATATTTTTATATTTTTTTCTCTGCACACATCAGGACTTTTCCAGCTTTAGATGAGAAAACCTTCCCTAGAGGAAACTTTTCTGTATTCAATCTATATAATCTGATTCAATCTGACTTTTAATGAGCCTTAATATGACGTGTTTCATGAATTGGAGCGATATAAATAAAACTGAACAGAACAGCAGCTGGCCAGATGTGCAGGCTGCAGTGCCTCCTGCCTCCAGCAGGGGGCAGCAGCGGCCCAGCAGAGTCCTGTCGCTGCCTTGTGTCAACACTGCAGAACCAACTGTTGTCAAACAGGAGATTATATCCAATTATGGTGAGTGAGGACAGCTGTCCTGTCACAGCTCAGCGTTTCACATCGATCTGTTCTGGCTGCAGGCAGCAGAAATGTGACCTGGACACGGCGAGCTGGACGCGGCGAGCTGGACGCGGCGTGCTGGACACGGGCTCTGACTGAGCAGCAGCGGGAGGCTGCCCACACCCATGAGCAGCGGCGCTCCTGATGGGTCAGTGGATGCTCCAGAGAGCGAGTGGATTCACCTCAGTGGCTGAGGCGTGACCCCTGACCCAGACGATGACCCCTGACCCAGACCTCACTGCCAGCTCTGCTTCTTTAACGCCTCAGTCTGACCTCAGCCGTCCAGACAAGGAGACCAACATCCATCCATCCATCGTCTGCTTCATGCAGGGGGGGGGGGGGGGGGCACCCTGGACAGACCGCCACTCCATCACACATCAAGGCTTCCAAGTTCTTGTTGCCTGGTTCAACGCCGGTGGACGGTGACTTCAGGTCTCTGTGGCGTTTCATACAGGAAGCGTCTCAGAATCAGGCTGAAGAACAGAGGTCTTGGTACTGGAGTCTTCTTTAGAACCTCTGACCCGGTTCGTCCCGTCCATGCCTCCGTCTCTGGTGGTCTGCAGACGCTGGGACTGTGGGGACTGTCAGAGTTCAGGTCAGGAGCTGCGTCTACGACGTTAACAGGCTGGAAGCTGCACCAACTCAGTCCAGGAGAGGCTCACAGCTGCAGCTGACCAAGCTTCACTTCTTCAGGAGCACTGATGAGCATTTAGAGGCCAGTTTCTGTTCTCTGCTCTTTAGAAACCTTTGACCTACTGACACAGATTTTTATCCGGTTCTGGTTTCTGTTACGGATGGATGGCAGAAGTGGAGACGTTGCTCTCTGCGTCGCTGGTGTTCATTAATCATTTATGTTACCGGCAGCTGCTGTTAACGCCACTTTACTGCTGTATGACCTTCTGAACTGGACCTGACGTTGCTGCTTAGTGCAGAAAGGTCTGATGGACTGGGTTCTGATGACATCCTCAGTCCTCTCTGCACAGACAGGCCCATTCTCCACCAGAACCACCCTGCTGGGCCTCATTCTGCAGCGTCTTCCAGATATAAACACCTGCAGAGCTTCAGAACTGCGGAGAAGTTTCACTCTGAGGTTCAGTGAACGCATCAAACTGACCTTTCTGCTCTGTCTTCTCTAACATAGAAAGTACTCCTGGATCAATGTGAGCTTCTGAGCTTTCTGTGTCTCTGCTCTGTCTTCTCTAAGCCCCAGTGGGTCGAGGCAGATGAGCGTTCACACTGAGCCTGGTTCTGGTTCTGCTGGAGGTTCTCCTCCCTGTTAAAGGGGAGTTTTCCTCTCCACTGTCGCTTCATGCATGCTCAGTATGAGGGATTGCTGCAAAGCCATCAACAATGCAGACGACTGTCCACTGTGGCTCTACGCTCTTTCAGGAGGAGTGAATGCTGCTTGGAGAGACTTGATGCAACCTGCTGGGTTTCCTTAGAGAGGAAACTTTCTGACCAACCTGGAGGATCTGATTTTATAAAGAACTTTGAGATGAAACATGTTTCATGAACTGACAGTTGAACAGAGAAGGCCTGGCGCTGTGGTGGGTGTGTGGTTGCTGCCCTGCAGCGCCAGCAGGGGGCAGCATCTCTCCACCCTAAACTCCTCCACTGATTATTCTGCCGTCAGACCATTCACCCCCCCCCCATGAATCCTCTTTCACTTTCTGTCCTCACTGTCAGGAGCCCCCCCTGCGTGTGTGTGACCTCCTGATTGGCTGCGGCGTGGCGTAGGGGAGGAGGGGCGGGGCCAGCGGGCCGAGGCGGCCGACCAATGGGCTTCCAGGAGGCTTGGCTGTCATGTAAATTGTTGCGGCTGTGGCTCGTAACAAAGGGATGGCCTCGCTCCGTCTCATCACCCCCCCCACATTTGTTCCTCTCTCTGCATCACTTCATCTTTTTATTGGAGCTGCTGTCAGTTCCCCCTCATGAATAATCAATGGAGGAGTTGTGAGGCTCCAGCAGCCGGCCTCACGTGGAGCACTCAGGCACAGCTTCACCTTCTAATTACAGCTGCTCTGCTCACTTTTATTGGCCTTCCTCTTAATTCTGGCTCAGCGTTCTCCTTCTGCAGCTCGGTGCCGTAGAACCGCAGCAGAACAGCTGCGGTCTGGACTAATTGGTGCCGTTCTGCTCAGCCGGCTCTTCCTGAGGACCCGACCCCGGCTGGTCCTCCCGGGTCTCTCTGCAGAACCGGACTGGACCCGCCGACACAGACTGGGCCCCGTCACACCAGGCGCTGGCTCGGTTCTGGCAGACGGCTGAGGGAACCCGACGTGTTCTGCTACTGTCGTCTGCAGTTAAGCCTCAGATCCTCGGCCCGCTCCAACAAATCCAGCCGACACCAGGAAGCAGAGCCGCGGTGAAGAGGAGCAGAAACTGATGATGGCTGAGCGCTCTGGACGGGCAGAACCGACCCACAGGTCCACGTTAGAAACCGATAAGGTCCAGTTCAGATACACGGGTCAGAGAACCAGACGGGTGGAGCCCAGATGAAGGCGTTCATTAATGATTTCCTTTTCTGGGTCAGAGAAGGCAGCAGGATGGTTAAATTAATTAAAGCAGGGGCGGAGCTACAAGAGGGTGGAGCTATGAGAGGGGCGGGGCTAAGAGAAGGGAGGGCGGGGCTAATGAAATCACGTGTTTAAGAAAGAAGATAAGCAGGTGAGTCCTGATTCAGGACCAGACCAGATGTGACTGGTTTTACTGGGGCGGAGGACAATTCGTCCGTTTAAAGGTCTCTAAAACATTACCGTCAATAATCAAAGTCCTCATTTCAACTCATCTGTGAAGTAAACCGGTTCATCCCTGGAGTTTGGGAGCCTTGTGTGCAGAAAGGACTCAAAGAGCACGGTTCAGTGGCTAAAACTCTAAATGTGGTTCCGTACTGATCGGAGGAGGAGTGAAGTCCAAATAAAAGCTGAAGAACTAGCGAGCAGAACCACTTGAAGACGCTGAGCAGAGACACGAGGGCCTGATGTGGCGTTTAAAGGGCCGACGGACCGCCTCAGGCAGAGGAATTACTAATGACATTTTATGCTGTTTATAAAACGCTTTCAGGAACAATTGGACTAAATTTAGCCGATAAAACGTTCATTTCTGTCAAAGCTGAGAATATTTGTCCAGGATGTAAATAAAATCTTAAATCAGGAGCGGCTGGCAGTGAAACCTCTGGACGGCGTCTCCTCCTCACACAGACGAGCTAAATCCGGCCTCCCTCATCAGGTCCGTCTGCTCGGCGCCGCACAGAACACGCAGCAGAACCCAGGAAGTCCGGCGAGTCGTGACCGACGGACCTGCGGTCCTCCCAGCGGACCGAAGGTGTGAGATTACCTTCACACGGTGTCAGGAGACACAGGAGGTCCTCAGGAGACACAGCTCCTCTACGCCTGGCTGTCTGACGGCGCTCTGCAGCCCAGACAGGTTCTGATTTAACCCGGCAGAGAGCCGGACCGGGCCAGAACAGAACCAGGCTCAGGCGCTGGGCGAGGACAGAAACGGCACCAGACAGAAGACTTACTGAGAACGATCATCTAAGCAACGTTTCTCATGGTGAAGCAGCAGAAGATCTACAGAACATCTGCATCCTGTGCTGTCTGAGGTTCTCTTAGGGGGAGAACGTGAAGGCAGCCTCGCTGAGGCCAGGCACGGTGGAGGCAGCATCATGCTGTGGGACCAGGAAGCAGGTCAGAGCTGATCAGGACCATCCTGGGAGGACACCTGCAGGAGACCCGAGGTTCTCCTCCAGCAGGACGACCCGAACAGCCAGAGAGCTTAGGGGACGCTTTAGACCAGGTTACTGAGTCAGAGTGGCCTAGTCAAAGGCCAGACCTGAGTCTAACTGGGAATCTGAGCCAAAGCTTCAGTCGTTTCACTAAAGTTGACTCTGGAGACGTGAAGCTGGTGGATCTCTTCTGAACCAACCTCTCACTCTGACGGTGTTTCATAGGTGAAGGTTTTAAAGACCTTTGACCTTTGACCTTCAGAGCCAGGTTCCTGTTCACATTGGATCCACATTGGAAACGTTGGATCCAGTTTCTGTCCTCCAAGGAGGCACATGGACCTTTAACTCCACTAGACTCTCACTAAACGAGGTCCACCTGCAGCAGAACCAGCCTGCAGAACATTCCCTCAGTAGAAACATGGTTCTGGCAGCCAAGTGGACCTGGGAACCAAAGACGGACCAGACCAGAACTTCAAGGACAAGAAGTTACCCAATTCCTTCCTCAAGGATCTGAATGAGGACAAACTGTGGACCCTAAATGCTCGGTACCAGCAGGACCGGACCTTCTGCTACCTGAGGTCCTCAGGTCGGTAAATGCACCAGAAATGGCCCTAAAAAGTAATCACACCCTGAGGTGATTAACAAATGAGCGGTTAGCAGCAGTGGAGAACCCAGCAGTCACCTGGACTTCAACCAGAACCAGATCTCAGGTCAGCAGTAAACCTGGAACCGTGAGGACCAACGTGTCCCGACCTCCAGGCCCGCTCCTCAGATCCGTTCAGAACTTTAAGGAAGAGCGTCGCCTTCAGCAGGTTGTTACCTGCTCAGGTTCTGCTGAGGAACAGGCGGCGTGGTTCTGTGGGCCCAGGAAGCCCGGTCAGACTGCACAGCACCACCAAGTCTGAGAGACAGCAGCAGATTTTAGAAATCTGATGATTTCTGCCAGAACACCAAACATGGGTCGTCACCCGGTCCGTCAGCCGGAACCAGACCCCAAACATCGGCCTCGTCCGACAGTGACCCGGATCAGCCGACCCGGATCAGCCTTCTGCTAGAACCAACACCTGTAGGGTCTCAGCAGAGACCAGGCAGCTTCTACCAGGCAGCAACACGCGGGGGAGGGGCACTTCCTGCTAGAGAAGACTGCTGCGTCTCACCAGGAGGAGGTTCTGCTCACAGAGTAAATCTTCTGTGGAGCGACGCCCCGCAGCGGAGGAGGCGAGTCCAGAGGAGCTGAAGGAGGCGCAGCGCCTTTCATTGAGTCCAGACTCTCTGAAGGAGTGGAAACCTTCATCTGCCTTCAGTCCTCCTCTCTAGTCTTCCTGGGCGCTCTTTGACTCTTCATCACTTTCCACAGACTCAAAGCAGAGTGAAACATTTACTCCGCTCAGCCTCTCAACCTTAAAGCTTTTATCCTGCAGCGGCTCAGCAAACCCCCGGAGTCAGAGGTGGCTCCTCCTCTTCTTCAGAGGTGGTTCCTCTTCTTCTTCAGAGGTAGCGGCTCCTCTTCTTCTTCAGAGGTGGCTGCTCCTCTTCTTCAGAGGTGGCTGCTCCTCCTCTTCTTCAGAGGTGGCTGCTCCTCCTCTTCTTCAGAGGTAGCTGCTCCTCTTCTTCTTCAGAGGTAGCTGCTCCTCTTCTTCTTCAGAGGTAGCTGCTCCTCTTCTTCTTCAGAGGTAGCTGCTCCTCTTCTTCTTCAGAGGTAGCTGCTCCTCTTCTTCTTCAGAGGTAGCTGCTCCTCTTCTTCTTCAGAGGTAGCTGCTCCTCTTCTTCTTCAGAGGTAGCTGCTCCTCTTCTTCAGAGGTAGCTGCTCCTCTTCTTCAGAGGTAGCTGCTCCTCTTCTTCAGAGGTAGCTGCTCCTCTTCTTCAGAGGTAGCTGCTCCTCTTCTTCAGAGGTGGGCTCCTCTTCTTCAGAGGTGGGCTCCTCTTCTTCTTCTTCTTCTTCTTCTTCTTCACCTTTTAAAGGAACGACCAGATGAACTTTATTGTGTTTCTATACCAGATAAGAGCCAGGCGCCCAGGTTAGGCGCCCAGGTTAGGCGCCCAGGTTCCTGCTTCAGTCACATTTCATCTCAACAGGAGAGAAAACTCTTCTTTTCTGTTTCTAAGTGTATTTTGGTTTTATATGTCAGGATCCAGCTGCACCACCTGACCACATGTTCTGCATTTCTTCCTTCAATGCTTATTAACAACGTCTGTCCTGAGCTTCTGGTCCCACAGAGACAAAGTTTGCCTTTGGTCAAGGGGAGGAGCCAGAGGGACGGTCTGGGTCCGATAAGCTGCAGGGAAACCAGCTCTGGTTCAGGTCATTACAGCACAGGTATTACACACCGCAGGTAGAAAACCATCAAGTGCTTCTTTTAATCAGGGGAAATCAACAGCAGCTGCTTTCAGCCAGCTGACTGGCAGTGAGTGGCAGCAGGTGGGGGAGGGGCAACACTGATTTTCTCTGTGCTTCAAGCAGGCGGATAAAAACTCTACAACAAGACCAGAAAAAGCTAAATGGTCTGAACTGAACGGCGCCCCCTGCAGGCCGGAGGTCAACGATGGTTTAAAAAGCTTCAAACTAGGCCTTTTATTAATATAACACGGAGTCAGTTTAAGTTAGCTTGGCCCTAAAGTCAGAGCAAATCTAAAACATTCCCACTCAGCAGGTGAGAGACTTGAGCTCAGAATAACTAAAAAGTGCTGTGTGGTCAGAGCTGCAGAGATAAGTGTTAATATTTAAATAAAAAGCACCAATTTCTACTAGGAAAGGACTACAAACCAAACAGCTTATATTAAAATAACTATTTGTTTAGATATGATCCAGGCACAACATTTTTATTTAATTATTTTTAGTTTAATTCATTTTCTGCGATAGGGAAAAATCACTTTTTTTAGAAACAGACTTGAAAAAGCCACATAGTTTAAAGCAGCTCCTTCTGCAGCAGAGGGACGGTTGCAGAGAGGATTTATGCACATATTGCATTAAAAGCGCCAGGGAAAAGATGCTAAAGCCAGCCTTTTAATCACCTTTCCATTTTAAAAGTTCTTTCCTGCTGAGCCACAGGGATCTGCAGAGGAGCTGCAGCAGCTCTGGGACGCTGGTCTGGACAGGTGAGGAACGTCTCATAACCGTTCCTGTTGTCCTCATGAAAAGAGACGAGGTTAAAAACGTCCGACGGTCCGGATTCATTTGATAGAACAAACTTCTTCTCTGCAAAGATTCATGGACTCTTCAGGTATTTCCAGCTCTTTAGCTGCTCTCTCTATAAAAGCTTTAATTAAACATGGAGTTTGATGCAGAGAACCATCATTAAATAAATATGTTCCTATAAACTGATTTATTGTTGTTGTGGGTTTATTGTAATTGCCTAAACATCCGTTAAGCCTCTTTAAAGAGCAGAACGCGGCTTATTGTCCATTTATGGTAGAACCAGCAGTGAATTAACATTTCCAGAGCCAGTGAGAAAAATCTGGACGTACTGAAGACTTCTAAGACCTGAAGTTAACAGAATCATGTTTACGGAGCTTCAGACCCTGCAGAAACACAAACTTTACTGACAGGCAAACCCTGGTAGTTCTTAGAAGAACGATGGAAGAGCCAAAATCCTCCTTTTCCCCCCAATGAGAGAAAAATCCCTCATCCTGCCATCATACACAGCTGACTGACAGCTCAGCTCCAGACCTGGAGTGTAGCTCTTCATGCTAAAGGCTTCAAACACCCTAAAAAAGACGCTGAATAACCAGGTTGATGGGCTGAGGAGAGTAGTAGGAGAACTAAGCACTGGAGCTGGTTTACATCCCTGACTTTGGTCGTCTACAAGCTGCTGGTTCAACAAATGAATCCTTTCCCGTTTCTGGATCTATTTGTTCTGTGTCTAGCTTACGCTGCAGAACAATCTAGATCTATAATCTGAGGTTGTGGACGTGGGCAGAGGAGTCCTGCTCAAGGGCACTTCAGCAGACTTCTTAACAACAGCAGCCGGCTGCGTTGGTCCGGGCCGACCACTCGTCTTTAATTCCTCCCTTTAACCCCTGAAAGTACGGAAGAAGGGAACATTTGGCCCGTGGCGTCGGAGCCCAGGAAGGAACGGGCTCAGGCCACATCCATCATCGTTTACCTCTTCCATCCAGATCCAGACATTTACGAAGCAAAACCCAAAACAATCGGATCTGCCGCGAGGTTCTGCTCCGCATCAGCACCCAAGGGAAATATTTCACCGTGGAGGAGCTAAATTATCCCAAACTTTCCCTAAACTGACAGAATTCCCTGTCCTGCTGCCGAACAGCCGGTGTGGTCGTTTGTTCTGGGTGCAGTCAACAGAACCCGACTGTCAGCAGAACCCGATCGTCCGCAGAGACCCAACACATCTTCATCCTGGGTCCAGGAAACCAGAAAGTCTAAACTAAGAATCTAAAAACCTCCTTCCTGCTGGTCAGAGTTGAGCTGGAAAAGGGGAGATCCTGCCTAGGAGTTGGGAGCGTCCTGGTGTCTGGATGTATCCTCTGCGGGGGTCTGGGGGTTCTGGATTGGGGGGGGGGGTCTGGGCAGAACTTCTGCTCAGGTGAGACATTTCCCTGGGAGGAGGCCTCTGGCCAGGGAACCCCTGCTTGAATGAAAACGCTGAACAGAACCAGCTGGAAGAGCAACTGGTCCCCCAGAGGAGCTCCACCAGGTTCCCGGGTCTCTTCTAGGCTCGGTTCCTACTTGCTCCGCTTTTTTCACCGGAGAACCCAAAGCCGCTACGCCAGACTGTTTTTACTTCTCTGCTCTTCAGGTCGGAACTGAAACGGCAGAGAAAGCCTTCAGGTTTTATGCCTCTGTGCCGGGAAGACCCTCCAATCTGGGCTGGACCCATCAGAACCGGACTCTCAGAAAGCCTGTCACTCCCATCGGGGGCCTGTGATTTTAGTCCCGCTGTAACTTAGATCATTACTGCAGCAGGAGTCACATCAACTGGAGGAGAAACAGTCCAGCACCGAGCTCCAGAGCAGAGGTGTCGGGCCATAACACCAGCACCTCCACCTACCAACCAGCACGGTGGTGGAGGGATGATGGTCCTGAGCCGGCCATGAACTCCTCTGAACACCCAGTTATACTGGAGACAACTGGAGCTCCATCTGAACCGGGTCATCAACAGAACCACGAGTCCAGACACAGAATGACTGAAAGGACAGAACCAAGGTGACCTGAACAGAAACCTCTAAGAAGTCCACAGGCTGCGGCTCAACCATGAAAGCTCCTCTCACTGAAGCCCCGCCCACAAGCTCACCTGCCCGGCTCGTCATCCAGAAGCCCCGCCCACCACCTTCACCAGCTGTCGCTCTTTTCAGGTTAATTGGAGCCAACAGGATGAAGGAGCACCTCCATGACACCTGAGGAACAGGTGGTGACCGGGCTCCTCTGATCGGGTTCAGTCCGCTGAACCCAGAACCCAGAGAGGAGGGTCAGCCAGGGTCGTTAAGCCTCCCACGTTTCATCCCTCTCCTTCACTTCCTTTAATTTAGGACTTTACTCTCTACTCTGTTCCTGAAATCCCTGAAAAAAGTGTTTCCATCAAATGTGAGCCGTCTCTCCTAATCCAGAACCTCAGACTGGGATTGGAGCGGGTCAACTAAGGCAGCGGGTTTAGCGACGAGACCAAGGAACATTATCGGACTACAAGCAAGAGAATACTGAGTCACTGTAGTAATCTCTGGTAATCCAGTAATCTGTAGTAATCCAGTAATCTGTAGTAATCTGTAGTAATCTCTGTAGTAATCTCTGGTACTTCAGGAACCCAGGCTCCTTCCAACCTCAGCAGAACCAGCGGTTCCTTCATCGTTCTCCTCTCACCAGAGGAACAGGGTCAACACCACCAGGAGGGGAACTGGACCTCCTCGTCCCCAGTGGTGCCGTCCAGCTCCTGCAGGAAGATCTCCAGGTGTTTCCAGACCCGATGCAATGCATCTCCAGGGAGTTCTGGGTGATCCACTGGGTCCATTCCCAGTGTTGACGTGTCCAGAACCCGTCAAGGAGACCAGAACCATCTGCCACCTGCACTCCGAGTTCCCCTGGATGACAGAACTCCTCGCATCGTGTCCCGGGCCGAGCTAAAGCCGTCCTCTGGAGACGCTGCACAGGTTTCTGATTCTGAAACTCTTGTGTGGCTGGTGTCATGGGGCGGTCCACTTTGGACCCGTTGATACTTCTTGTTCCTGAAACGGGTCAGCGCTCCAGGATCAGGATCCAGAACTCAGTCCAGCAGAACATCTCTGGGATGCGATGGTACCGGAGGTTCTCCTCCTGTAGATCTGCAGGAAGTCTCTGAGGATCTGGATCATCGGTACACCATGACGGGTCTGGTGCGTTCCTCCCATCTGGACCGTCGCTGCGGTACCGGGTCCGTTTCCACGTTTTAAAGCAAACCATCCTGATGTGAGAATTATCGGACCCATCCTGAGACGGTTCAGTTTGAGCTAAGAAGCCGCACTAATGATCTGCTCACAGCTTAGAGTTCAGGGGAGAACACGGAGAGACAGAACCTTCAGAACCATCAGATCAGCAGAAACAAGCCTCTGAACACTTAAAGCGGTGTTCATAGCAGCAGCAGAACAGCTGAACTAATAGAACCCGTTCAGGGTTCTCCTGGTTTCACCATCAGTTCCGTTAACGACGTCGTTAACGTTTCAGGAACAGAAGAGGCAGGAAACCTCGGCTGCCCTCAGTCACCTGAGGGTGACCAGGAGCAGGCGGCGGAGCTCAAGGATCGATGGAGTCGTGCTGAAGAGCAGGGGGGGGGGGGGGGGGGGGGGGGGGGCTAGGGGAGAGTCATTCACCCTGATGGAGGAGCTGCCGGCATCGATCCACTCAGGTAAGCGACCTGGACCCAGAACATGACAGCACAGGGCCCGGTTCTGCTGAGAGCGGCTTCAGAACCAGAGCCGTCCACAGCCTCCCAGCAGCAGCAGGTGACCCCCGCCTCCCTCCATGGTGGGTCCCACTGATCAGCCTCCATCTGACCCCAGCACCGTTTCCTCTGAGATCATCACTGAGAGGAAGAGATGCTGCAGGTTCCCTGATGGAGGAAGTTCTGATCAGAGCAGGAAATGAAGGAATCACAAACATCAGTGACTAAAACACAGCCAGACGATTATGGATCAGAAACGTCTTTGTTCTGATGGAGAATGAACAGGAAGAATAAGAGGAGATGTTTTTGTTTTTAACCTGTTAATGAAGGTAACATTTCCCAGTTCAGGTCTTTTCTCCACTGACGGAGCAGATCTAGGACCAGGACAGGAACCCAGACCCCCCCCCCCCCACCCCCGGTGGCTGAAGCTGAGGAGCAACCCTCCAGCAGGAGGTCCTGGTTCAGACCAGCTTCAGCTGCAGAGGACACCAGGACCAGGCATCTGCTCCATCTACAGCCTCCACAGAGGACCTGAGGGCGGAGCCAGCGGCGGGTCATGACCTCGTTTAGCCGTCTGGACCTTCAGGTGTTCTGAGAGCAGAAAATGATGCTTTTATTCTGAAAAACCCAGACGTGGATCAAAGATTCGTCTGCATGTCAAACTGTGGCTTTTTTAACCCAGACTATTAATCCATTCAGACGATGCTGATGAACGTAAGGATTCAGTTAAAAGTTAGATATAGACGACACCAGGACGGTTCTGCAGGGTTCTGGTGCGTTCTGGGCTCAGCACCAGGTGGTGTGGGTCTCTGAGCACGCTCCAAGCAGCTATCATTGAAGGAGGGCCCGGTTGTTGAGAAACAGAACCATAAAGTGGACCTCCTGCCAGGACTAGAACTCCCAGCCTGCTGGTACCGGTCCAGGACCTCCAGACTGGACCCACCTTCTTCAGACAACGCTGAGGACTCCATTCCCAGCGCTGAATTAACCTCCAGGTCCGGTTCTCCTGCTGCCAGCACACCTACTTCCTCTTCCTGGTTCTACGGGCGGTTCTGTTGCACGCTGCAGTCGGTGCGTTTCATCATGCATGTGGTGGAGGAGGAGGAGGAGGAGGAGGTTACATCAGCCCCAGGTTTCTAAGAATAGACGCTGATGATGAGATCCTCCCTGATGGAGGAGCCTCAGCTCAGGAGGCTATGGCTGCTTCCTGCTCAGCAACCGGCCACTAGAACCAGAACCAGAACCGTGCCTCCCCTCTGACATCAGACTTCTGAATGTGGCGTCTCAAAGCTGCTCTGGGCGGCGCTGCCTGAAAATAAAACCTCGGTACCGGCTGATCCGGTTGATGACTGGGCCCAGAACATCTGGTGCTGCTCGGTTCTCAGCTTTGGACCAGAAATCCTCTCATGTTACTGTAGTTAGGACACCCTGTGGTCTTAGAAGCAGCAGAATTTAGTCCCTCTATGATTACCGGTACCGGGCTACTGGACCTGCAGCTCACAGCGCGTCCTGGTACCAGTAAACGGCGCCATGCTGCAGCACACGGCGCCGCCTGCATGCACCTTTAATCTGAACCAGGTGCAGCGACGTTCAGGGAGGTCCAGCAGCAGCTCTCTGGTTCTGACACCGGCTGCTTTAGGTTCTGCCTCCTGGTTCTGAGAGGAGAGGTTCCTAACGGCTCGTATGATCAGTAATTAGCCGTCTGGTCCATCGTCTGAAGGATCGGGGGGTTCCTCCTGGGTTTTGGGTTTTCAGCTGATTATCAGGAGCTTTACTGGACCGACTGACGTAGTAGCAGAACCCGGCCGGTCCGACTGGTCCGTTTCAGCAGCGGAGACGCAGGAAACGGACCTGAAAGGCGACTGCAGGGTAGCAGCCTGAACGTCGTTTCCCAAAATGACACCGACCAGACCTGCAGCCGCCCGGTGCAGATCGGTACCGGCTCCACCGGTACCGGCTCCACCGGGCCCGTTTAAGTCGGCAGGAGCTCCGTTTAACGGGGGTTCCCATCGGCGCTGATCCAGGGGGGCTAAGGTGAGGGATGAGTGTCTGCAGCCATGATGGAGCTGTGGAGCTGCTCTCCACCCGTTCCTCCGCCTCCACAGAGGAAGCTGCCGGCCTTCATCCCCTGATCTCCTCTTCCTCCCCCTAATAGAGGGGGTTCTGTTAAAGCTACCAGAACCCGCGGGGCAGCCGAGCGTACAGGTGCCAATAAAGGTGCTGGGTTCCTGAGGGGGGGGGGGGGGGGGGCTGACAGAGGAGAGCAGGGAATCGCTGCTGAGGAAGAGGAGGAGGAGGTGACGCACGCGCTCCTGCCGGGCGCTGCCCTACTTTCCTCCTCAGCTCTGTTTGGCTTTCCCAGAACCTGCGGTTCCCCCCGACGGATCCCAGAACCTGCGGTTCCCCCCGACGGAGCAGGAGCTGCGTCAGAGACGAGGGGAGGTGCTGAGCGCCTCCTGCTGCTCAGAGGCAGCGTCTGCAGCTCAGGACCGTCCACAAAACGCCTCCAGGCATCTACTGAGGTCGGGGAAAAGAAAGCCCACCCTGACCCATCAGAAAAGAAAGCACCACCATTACCCTGATGCAGACAAACCTCACCGACGCCTCGTTCAGCCAGCAGACATGGAGGGAAACCTGGTTAGAAAACTAAGTGCACCCTTTGTCGGCAGCGCTAACCCGGCTACAGAGAGGCTACAGGAGATGCTAGCTGAGACGTGGCTAACCGCGCTAACTCCAGACAACAACATCTACATCTTCTCATCTACTCCAGACCAACAGAACCAGGGAAACCTTCCCTTCACTATGGTTTTGTTTCTTTTTACCTGTGACTGGGTCCTGATCCGTGAACAGAACCTGTGGACGGCTCATTTCAGGCTAAAACACAAAGAGGCTTTTCTGTCTACCAGGGCGGCACGCTGCTCTCTCAGCCGGTTCTTCATCCATTAATCTGGACAGAACCTCGTTCCTGAAGCGGTTTTCTGCTCTGGAACGCACCTGTGAAGACTCTGACAGTAGGAACTTATTGGTCCTCAGGTAGCAGAACCAGCTTCAACCCTGGAGATGACGAGGATGATGTCATCTCTAAAACTATTAAAAAAGGCCTGAAGTCTGAACAGTTATTCTAGATAACTGATAAATAACTTTGCTTTACCAGAAAAGGTTGAGCGTTTAAAATCTTTGCCATTATGTTGAATATGAACATTTTTTCCTCTCATCTTGGAGGCAGAACCACCGGTGAAATGTTTGAGTGTCGCTTAGATCAGAAAAACGACACAAAGTTTGATGCGCGTCACGAAAAGCTGGAGGAGCAGAAATCTGGATCA
Source organism: Fundulus diaphanus (assembly GCA_037039145.1). Classification (NCBI taxonomy): domain Eukaryota; kingdom Metazoa; phylum Chordata; class Actinopteri; order Cyprinodontiformes; family Fundulidae; genus Fundulus; species Fundulus diaphanus. The sequence goes on along the minus strand of CM073137.1, from coordinate 1,967,194 downwards.
TCCAGTAAACGCTTCCTGGTTGCTCGTTAGCAGCTCGTTAAGGTGGGATGACAGCAAACAGACTGGATTTCTGCAACAACTGCATGTTTAAATGGTGAAATGCAGTTTTTAATTAAACAGTAAGGCCGTCTCCTTTGAACGTCAGACTTTGGTCCATTTGGGTCATCCTCTCTGAACTCTCTCCTCTCACCTCCACGCCTCCTCTTCAGCGCTCAGTTTTGCATTTCTGTGCGCTTCATTTGCGCTCCCAGTCTCCCTTCTAAGGCGTCCTTCCTGAACTCGCTCATTAAACGGAGCAAACTGCTTTAGCTTCCGCTCCACAAACAGAGGCGGCTCTGCAGCTGCAATCCATCATCTTTACTCCCTAACTAACTTACCAAGGCGCACAGACTCACACGGAGCCGAGCAGGGACCCACAGACACAATTAGGAGCAAACTCCACTTTTTAAAGCACACGAGGAGTCGGCCATGCGGAGAAACAAGCACGCCCACGTGTGGCGGACCAATTCACAGTCAACGCCCACACAGCAGCAGAAAGGCTCACATTTCCACAGCCGGGGATGGAGGGACGGCAGCTGGGCTGAAAGAGGAGCGAGGGCTCATCCTGACCTCGGAAACAGAAACTGAAGAGGAACGGTGGAGAGGAACGCCTCCTGAGGCCCGACGAACAGCAACCTGAAGGTCGCTGCTGGACCTGCTGGCCTGGAGCATCAGAGACTCCTGATTGGCCCCTGAAGCTCCCAGGGTCCAAACAGCAGGTCCGTCAGCGAGGAAATTAAAACCTGCAGCGCATCTGCAGCTGGTGGCGAGACGAGGAGCAGAATAGAGTAAGCAGAGGTCGGGCTGTGGAGGTACCGGGTCCAAGAGGGAGACGCAGACCTCGTTCTCCTGCTCCTCCAGGTCAATCTCCAAAGCTCCAGGAGGTCCCAGGGTGTCTCCAAGGTGTCCTGGTCAGGTTCTGGAACCCTGTCAGCAGAACCCTTAGGGAACGTGTCAAACTCAAGGTCCGCGGGCCGAATCCATCCTGTCAAGGCAATTTATCCGGCCCACCAGAGCCATAAAAGGCACATCGTGTCATAAAGTAGAAGAATTTATCCTTTTAAAGTGTATAAAGTGGCTAAAGCTGAGCCTCCTGTAGTGAATGTTGATTTTTTTAATTGTGTAGTAACAGCTTCCTGCCACTAGGTGTCAGCTTTTCCCACAATTCATTAAAACAACCCAGAAATGTCCAAGAAGAGAAGAAGTGATGCAGAATGATGAGTTTAAAGTGGAACTCAGCCCAATATCAACAACAATGTGAACTGGAATTAAATTATGAAATCAAAAGCATCGTCTATATACGTCCAACCGGCCCGTTAATGACTTCATGCAGCCAAAGTGGCCCCGTATAGAAACGAGTCTGACAGCCTTCCTCAGGGTGCAGAGCAGCAGCTGGACTCACCATGAGAAGATCGTTAAAGCTGCTACCGTATTGTTTGGACTACAAGTCGCTCCGGAATACAAGTGGCATCAGTCATAAAATGTGTCATAAAGAGGAAACAAAACATATAAAAGTCGCACCGGACTACACGCATCAGTGAAGGTGTGACCCACCCAGACAACAGAGCTGTAGCTAGCGCTAGCTGCTGTTAGCGTAACAGACGGCCCAGTTACAGGTTCTGTTACGGTCCTTAGAACCGCTCCACGCATCGCTCTGCTGTGTGACTGCAGACAGAGAAACTACATAAACATGTTCAGTTCTTGTTGTCTACAAGTTAATGTTTCAATGAATCTTTAAGTAAAGGTGACCAGGTTTCTCTGAACACAATCAGAGACGTCCCCGGTCCCCCGAGTCTCTGTCTGGGGGTTGGTTTGTTTTGTTGAGCTGAACACGCCGACGGGGCGGGAGGTGCGTTCAGCTCAGCTCCTCTACTACGTCAGGACAGCAGCAGAACCGGGTAAATACCTCGCTAAGCTTTTCCCTCCATGATACAATGGATATAAATACTATAGACGGTAATGTTTACTCCTTGGTTCATGCAGGTCAGGATGAATTACCATTTAAAACTGATACAGAAGTCTCTCTACAGGCTGGATCAGCGCCAGCATTGGTGCAGCAGAAACCCGACCCGCCTGTCCACCTCCTGCTCCGCCCCACCATCACCGCCCCGACACTGAAAAGCAGAGAGCGACCCAGAGAGAGCGGTCCACCTCTCATACCGGCAGATAAAGTTCTGATCCAGTAATTTAATCACCCACTTCTGCTCTGAATCAGAACATGTTTCATTATTCTGTGTTAATCGGGGGACGCTCTCAATCTATAAGGTCATATTTTCACTGCCGGTTAAAGGTTAAGTCAACGCTGAGGAGCCTGCAGCTGATTGGTCAACGTGTAAACGCTTCTTCAGATAAGCATTCATTAATAAAGTCTGCAGCCTTCAAAGACTCCACCTGAACAACTGGCCTGGAGCAGCCAATCAGCAGCTACTTCTTATTTTGCATGTTTAGATCAATCCCAAAGGCTGAACCCTGACTGATCATACTACCTGCTGCCACAAGGGGGCGCACAGCGGCGTTGACCTTTAAAATTACTTATACAAGCTAATAATATTCTAAAATTATCCTTAAAAACCCAAAATAAATATATTTGTAGCTGTTTAATTGAAAGGCTGACGCCCCTGTGCGCCCCCTGGTGGCAGCGGGCAGCATGATCAATCAGGCTGTTTTTATACTATAAACATTTCACTCCTGATGTTCTGCTGGCTCAGAACAGCGGAGTGTCTGTGGTTCTGCCTCTTACAACACGCCGTGTGGTCCCGCTCTCCCAGGAGAGGAAACCTGAAGCCAAGCCTGGATTCTCCAGCAGGCTGTAGTTTCCTGACGAGGCTGCAGCGGGCAGCGCTTCCTCCCGTTAACGTCTGAATCAGCAAACCCACCAAGGTCCGGGGTCCAGATCGGCCCGCTTCCCCGGCAGCTGACCCGTTAACGTCGGACCACAGAGTCTGAAGAGGATCCAGATGTTGACTCCAGAACCTTCATTTGGGTTTTGGACCGGCGGTTTGGATCATGGTCAGAATTATACGACTGGTACTAGTCTACCAAAATGTTTTCACTGCTTCATCATCATCATCATCATCATCATGTCAACCTCTGGTTAAAAACATTTTTATTTTTATAAAGTTTTTTTTTGTTTAAAATCGTAAAAAGTTTGCGGCGCTCTGACTGATTAAACATTTTCTACAGAACTGTTTCAGAAGTGTGTTAGAGTCGTCGTGTTCCCAGGAAACACTGCACAGCCCGGGCCATACTGCCCACTGGTGGCGCGGCAGAGAAACTACAGCTTTTAGCTTATGTTAGTGTCGGCATGAAGAGTTAAAGTGTTCATGTAGACGTGTTCACAGAAACGGAAACACTTTAGTCCAGATGTGAAACCATCAGAAACTAGTAACGACAGGTTCTGGTGGAACCGCAGTGAAGCTGACAACTAGAGCAGAAACCAGCAGGATAGACCAGATTTCTCTAAACGAGGGCAGAAACGTCCCTGATTGGTTGGGCCCCAATTAGGAAAGTTAAAGTTGCTATTATTGTGATTAATCGGATATTTTGTTTGTCACGGTATCAAAAATGGTAGTGATCATTTTTCTCAACATCAGTATCAAGTTTTAAATTTCAGCACCGTGTCGACCCAAAGCCCGGTTATTCATTTTTTATTCTAAAACTTTCTGCAGCTGCCGTCTACGAAGCTCAGAGCCAGGTGAGACGGCTGAAATCTGATTGGACGACGGGTTGCCAGGTAACTGAACTGGATCACCAGTTTGGAACCGATCTGGGCCAGCAGAACTCCAGATGATCACTGATGACACAGAGAAGGTCCAGTGAGGGTTCGGTCCGGCTGTGAGGCAGAACGGGTCGAAGCAGCAGAACCTCTGGATGTTTTCACTCAAACAGAAGAAACGGACCCGGTTTCTACCTTTAACATAAGCAGAACGTCTTCAGAACCGGACCTGATTGGACCCAGGGATGATTTCACAGCCTCCCTGTCCAGAACCGTCTGAACACATCCTCTACGTTCTTGTTTGTTTCTCGCTTCAGGTCCGGTTTCCTGTTGTCCCCCCCCCCCCTTACAGCGGTACCGTCACCATCACGACCCGGTCCGGCTGGAAATGTCAGTATGTAAATCTGATCGTTAAACTCAAACTGAGCCGACGTCTGACGGCAAACAGAACCTTAAATGTCAAAGCAGTCTCTAAATGTTCCTGGACTCATTTCTACCAACCAACACGACAGACGAGGAAACATCAGCAGCAGGACCCAGAAACGCTCACCGACCCGGTAGGGGGAACCAGAACTCACCTGCAGTTCTGTAAAAACGATGGTTCAGAGGAATCTGACAGGTGTAAGGAAGCTGGACTCAAAGCAGCATCTCTCCTCGTCCTCAGGATGGTTTAAATGGACCAGAACCGGGTTCTGCAGAAACCCAGACGGTCAGATTCTGGATGTGGAGAGCAGCTACGGGTCAAACCTGACCACATCTGGACTTATCCGCCCAAACATCAGTTTATTTTTCACTCGTTTGCTACTTTATGAGAGGAAAGACGCAGCAGCAGCAAAAACTGCCTGATGTATCGGTATAAACGTTATCAGCCGATATTTCAGCACATCGGCCAAATAAAGCAACCAGACCGCTGACACAGCTTCTCTGCTACAGTTAACCCCCCCCCCCCCAATCAGAAACACGACCAGCACTTAAGGTGGAAATGAACACCAGTGGTTAAAATCGGCCCGGTTATCGGACCGATACCCGACCGTTAAGGAATGACTAACTTGTCTTTTAAAGGGACAGTTACGATGTTTTTAGTGGGCTTTGTTTGAGAGCTTATGAGCAGCAAATATCTTCCCTGCAGCATCTCACTCTACTGCATGCAGGGAAGAGAAAAAGCATCTATTAACGCCCCCCCCACACACACACATTTAAATATCAATGATTCCTAAAAGCATCTAATGAACCTTTAAACAGCCACCATGTTTACAGCAAATGGTCCACCAATGGTTCTCTAAAGAGTATTTTCCTGTATTTCCAGCTGGAACTCGGCGCCGTGTCGGTTCTGGTCTCGGTCTAAACCGCAGCCTGACTTTAAGCGAATTCACCAGGCCGGACCGAGCCGCCGTCCTCTGGGATTGGCCGAGAGGCCGGCGGTCGTTATGGGAGCAAAGTGAGCGATTAGCCGGCGGTAACGAGGGCCTGTGAGCGCGGGACAGGTGGTCAGTCAGCGCACAGGTGTTCATCTGCATGCATGTCAGCCCTCTGTGAGCACAGCTCGGCTCTGAGGCGGACCCGGTTTGGATCACAGAACCGGACCGGGTCAGCGAGGTCACCTGAAGGTGTGTGGACGTGTGTCTCACCTGTCTCTGAATCAGCGCCAGCATCTGCTCCCCCTCCTCCACCAGCTTCTCCACCGCTTTGGGGTCCTCCACCTTCCCGTTGGCCCTGAAGGCGTCGCGGACACGCCGCAGTGCGTACGTCCTGCAACACACACGCAGGTTTCACTCAGAGCGTTTAGAATCAGGAAACTCAGCGAGAAACAAAACAAGAGCTGCTGAGCCCTCTGAGGAGTTTAGGAGAGCAAACAGCCGATCAGAGGTGGAAACGACTGCAGACAAAACCAACAGCAAGAGAAATTAGTGCAGATGAGAGCGAAACAAACCTCAGGGCAGCACAATAAAAACCAACAACAACTGGTTTTTATTTGTTTTTCTGCTCCTCACACATAAAGCGACCTGCAGCATGAAGAGAAGCATCAGGATGCTGAGTGAGCGCTCAGCGGGAGGCTCGCTCTCTGCTTCATGACCAAAGTAAACCGGGAGCTGAAGACTCAGGGATGGATGCTCAGCTAATAACACCTTTGGTTCAGACGCCGACAAGCAGAGAGGCACCAAGCCGCCCGCCGGCCATCCAATCACACAATGTTTCTGGACCAAACACAGAAAAATCTGGATTTTCTCCCTTTTAATTGAGCATAAAATTAAGAGGTAGTCTACTACTAGTCCCTTCAGCCCATAAACACATTAACACCAGTAACTATGAACAGATGCATTTTTATTGAGAATAATAAAACTCAGACAAAGGTGAGGGAAGTTAGAGACATAAACTGGGATCATCTGGTAATTCCTTCATTTTCTACTGCATTATTAAAGGAGCATAGCGCGGGTTCCAGGATCTTTACAGAAGTCTGCCCCCTCTGGTGACAAGTTGAAAAGACACCAGTGTTTTAAATTAGAATGGGAGAAGACTAAAGACATCTGCTGCTGTGACTGCACAGGTCTGTTGTTTAGAGGCGGGATGTCTTCTGAGGTAAGAAAGCTATAAATATCGACGTTAGCCTGCGTTCCCTCGCTAATCCATTGATTACGACGGAGACTCAAAGTAGCAGGTGAACGAGAACGTGCAGCAACTGATTAATCCTGTGGTGAATAGAAGAAATCTCATTTTACACGTTGGCCGTTTGTAAAGGAACATATGAGAAATATTATTCAGTACTGGTGGTTCCTAGAGTCTCTAAAAGTAGAATGGGAGGCAGATCCTTTAGCTATCAGGCTCCTCTCCTGTGGAACCAACTCCCAGTTTTGGTCCATGAGGCAGACACCCCGTCTACTTTTAAGACTAATCTTAAAACTTTCCTTTTTGAAAAAGCTTATAGTCAGAGTGGCTCATGTTACCCTGAGCTACCTCTATAGTTATGCTGCTATAGGCTTAGGCTGCTGGAGGACATCAGGGTCTATTTCTCTCACTCTGCTGAGTTCTCCTACTGCTCTCCAATCTGCATTGTTTGTTATTATTTCAGCATTTAACTTTTTGTTCTCTGTCATTTTTCTCTTCATAGAAGGTACACCTGGTCTGGCGTTCTGTTAGCTGTGAAGACAGATCATCCTCTATTAACGACCTGTTAAGCTGAAATGCGCTGGATAAAATGTTGCTGGATGGAGTTGCTAATTTACCCCATTCATGCTCCCAGGTATGTTCCATGTTATTCAGCCGGTTATGGATGCAGCTGTGCAATTTAATAAATCACCAGATAAAATGTCAGTTTTTAGTCTTGGATTGTGTGAAATTGTGTCTAAAATGTCTAAATAAATGCTTATAGTGTGATTTGTTTTACTTTATATGACAGATTTTTTTGGCTGATGCTATTTATATTTCAGAGCGACTTATAGCCCAAAAATGAGGTAGTTAAAAAAAATAAATCTGAGTCTGCAGGTCAGACCTCAAAGGAAACAGGAAATCGTTTCTTAGCGAGGAAAGGCCTGATGGCACCATGGCTGGTATCAGATTTATAAAATGCATCAACAGATTCTAATGGGAAAATTTCTTCAGTAGACCCTCAGGTCATTTGTTTAAAATATATTTTTTGCTTTTAAGGCGATCTCACTCTGAACAGCGCATGTATACTGGGACCAATGGTGTGAAGTTCAGGGTTCTGCTGGTAACAACCTCTTTGCTACGCGTTTTAAACATAATGTGAAACTGAACAGAATATTAGGGTCCAGCCCATCTGTAGAAGCTCATTCTCCATCCAAACTGCTCAGGCATCTTCAGTTTGTCATCAACTTCTGCACCAGGCTGCTAAATCAGCCGTGGAAAGTTAGCAAGTCAGCCCTGTTCACGTCGCACACTAATTAAAAATGAGAAAAACTGACAAAACAAACGACACATCTAAAAATAAAACGTTTAAAGCTTTTTTTTTAGAGCTTTGGGAACCACCTTATTGACTCAAACATCCCATTTCTGTCTGTCAAACTGTTATATTTGGGATCTTTCAAAGACAAAGGACTGATTTTTTAAAGCGGTATGAATTTAAAGTTAAGGTTAATATCCACATGAAATACTCAGCTGCTAGTCTGAAAAATATAAAAATGAAAAGTTAAAATAAAGACTGGAGACTATTTGTCAAAATGCTTAGAGTAAAATATAAATAAGGGATAATTTCCCATGATTGGTGTTATTTAAGGCAGAAACCTGTGAAGAGGCTCTAAACACAAACGTGGAGTTTTCCAGGAAAAACAAACTCCTTAAAGAAAGTCTTCTGAAATCACTGAACTCTTAGTTTAGCAGCTTGCAGAGGATCGTTTGATCGTTTTAGACAGAATCTGCTGTTAATAGGAACGTAAATAATAAATCAAGACTAAAAGCTTCCTGTCCCCAGCTATGGGTATAATAGTGGATGTAGAGTCTTCTGAAGCTGGGTGGAGATGATGATGAAAGGTGGCTGAGGTCCCTCAGAGCTGCTCATAGGGAACAGTTCCCTGGACACGTGAACGGTTCCCAGAACGGTTCCCAGAACGGTTCAGTGAACATGTTTCCAACACGAAGAGAACCGACAGGGTCCGACTGTTCAGAGTCCACAGGACCGTGTCACCAGCAGGTGACGTCAGGCTGAGCTCTGCTGGTCTGACAGAAGGACGATGGACGGGTTGGAGGATGGAGGTGTGGCGTGTCGCCCCGCTGAGCTCCTCGGACCAGCTCTGATGTCACTTCCTGCAGCTCCACGGCTCCGACAAAACCTCTGCAGAGCGAGATCGGATCGATAAACGTCTCTGAGGAGGAGCCAGAGAGGAAGACTGAACACCGTCCAGCTGCAGAGCGTCTGGAGGAACCGTCTAAGGACGAGGTTCTATGGTGACCTGCTAGCTGGAGCTGCTCAGCTGGTTCTCCGTTAAAAACGTTAGCAGAACGTCTTCCCTTCATCTCAGGACGCTCACATCCTCTAACGAGGTCACCAATTATCTCTCTACCTCCAGCAGCTTCAGCAAACCTACAAACTCCAAGAGCTGAATTCAGAGAACAATAGAGAACTGCAGCTTTGCCTCTATCACAATAAAATAAACTAAAAAATAAAAACCTGCTTTGTTTAACCACTGCCTGGACCCTCAGGAGGACCTGAGCAGAGAGATGCTGGACGGACAGATGGAGGTATGGACAGACGCCTGGAGGACAGACTGACCAGTGGACGAACTAATGGACAAAAAGACAGAAACTGCTTTGAGGAACAGTCTGATGAGGTCTGGGCTGGAGGACGCACAGACAGATGGACAGAAGGGCGGGTGTCTGGACGGACGGAGGGATGGAGAGACTGACCAATGACCAGAGGTTCAGGTCAGGAACGCCTGACTTTCCCAGAAAAAACACGTTTTATTTGTATGTTTGCTAGTTTTAGCGTCCCAGGATCTCCACACTAGAAACCAGGAAGTAGATCAGGAGAACCGCCCAGAACCCTGAGGCTGTTGTGAGAAAACTGAAGCCAGAGGAGAAACATCTGGAACCTCTGTGAGGGTTTAGTAGGAGGGAGAATCCTGGGTTCTGCTGGTCAGACCGTCTGTTTTAGATCGACTCAGAACAAAGAAAAAAAGATTCTCTGCTGTCATCAGTCTTCTGGTTCCTGAGTCACGAGTCCAGAGAGACTCTGGAGGTCCAGAGGGACCACGGTGAAGTCGGCGTGGAGGAGAACGGAGCCGGTGACGGATGAGGAGTTCCTGACAGCAGCAGGATGTTTATTAACGAGCAGCGGCGTCTCCCTCACCTGTCGGCTCGGCTCGGAGAACCTGGCGGATGATTGGACGGAGCGTCTGTGAGCGAGTCGGGTTCAGAGGGAACCTTCTGATCTACAGAGGAGACGTGGAGGGGGAGAAGGAGGCGAGGAGACACCTTCACTGATTCATCAGAAGCCTTTGTCATGAGGCGGAGACGTTGACAGCTTGTGATGCGCCCACGCTGCACCGCTTCAGAGCAGGAGGTGAAGACGTAAGGAGGCCAGAGAGGAGGCGCACTGATGGCACCACAGGAGGAGACGGGTCTGACCCCAGACACCTGATCCGTCCTGTGGTTCAGGTCTAGAAAACAAACGCCTCATTCATTTAGTCCTCAGCTCCTCCTGCAGCAGAGGCTTGGTGCCCTGCAGCAATCTCCCTCCCTGATAAAGACTTCCTGCAGCAGCATCACGACAAACGCAGACGCCAACGTTCCCCCTGCATGACGGCTGGTGCTGACAGATAATCTGGGTGCACTGCATGTGGAAAAATACATAAAGTCTAGAATTTACATTAAGCTAGGGTCTAATGGTGGAACCCAGCAAGATTAGTCTTAAAAGTAGACGGGGTGTCTGCCTCACGGACCAAAACTGGGAGTTGGTTCCACAGGAGAGGAGCCTGATAGCTAAAGGATCTGCCTCCCATTCTACTTTTAGAGACTCTAGGAACCACCAGCAGACCTGCAGTCTGAGAGCGAAGTGCTCTGTTAGGAACATACGGGGTAATCAGAGCTCTGATATATGATGGAGCTTGATTATTAAGGGCTTTATACGTTAGAAGAAGAATTTTAAATTCTATTCTTGATTTAACAGGAAGCCAATGAAGGGAAGCTACAATTGGAGAAATATGATCTCTATAATCGATATGATCCATGTTGCATTATAATTATATTTTATGTATTCCAGTAGGTTATTTTTCAGCTGTTTCTCATTCATCTACAGCTGTTTGTTGAAAATGCACCTATGAGACATTTTGGATAAAGCTTTATAATTACTGTATGTAAAGCAGTGGTCCCCAATCCTGGTCCTCGAGGGCCGGTGTCCCTGCAGCTTTTACACGTGTCCCTGATCCAACACACCTGACTTACTTCCCCAGTGTGCTGTCAAGTTCTCCAGAGTCCTCCTGATGACCTCATTATTTGACTCAGGTGTGTTGAAGCAGAGTAACAAATAAAAGTAGCAGGACACCGGCCCTTGAGGACCAGGGTTGGGGACCACTGGTTTAAAGGAAAATAGATAAATATCTTATATTGACATTCAGCCTAAAAATAGAGATTATTTTTGGTTTATATCGCCAAGCCTTAAATCAATTTCTATTGGAGACAAAGATGTTTGTAGCCAGCAGTGGATTGCTGTAACTTTGTTAAATAAACACTTTTTACAGTCATAGCTCCCTGGCGTTACATTTTCCATTACGCTGACCCACTTTACTCCAGACTTTTTGAATTGAGAAAGCTTCCTGGATAGGAAGCAAAACGTCTTCAAACTTCAGAAAACAAGTCCAGTTGTTTGGTTTTTTACTTTTTTTTTTTTGGAATCACCAAATTTAATCCAACATAAAGACGGCCAACAGGTCCCTAAACACAACTCTGGGTGATCAGTTACACAAACATCAGAAACCTTATAAAGACGCTTTGAAGGGATTTACAGGCAGAATCCTTTGGATAGAGGTCCTGTTATGTCAACTAAGCTTTCATTTAAAGATTCACCTGATTTATTTACACAATTTAAGGTGTAAAAGACTCCAAAATAAAAGGTTTTCGCCTGTAAAACCAGGTTTGAAGCTTTATTTTCAGACAGTATTAAAGTTAAGAATAAGTTTTAGGAACCATGACTTTAGCCCACTGCTAACCATGAAACCTGTCGTCTTGTGTACATATTCCTGGATATAAAACGTGTCTGTGTGACTGTCGCCGTATGATGCTGCATCGCCACGCAGCTCCTAACGGTTCTGGATCTGCCTCCCGTCCTCCTCGGTGTTCGACTTTCCGCTGGAACATCATGAATGTTTCATCCTCTTCTGCTCCTCTCTGGCTGACGAAGCCGTCCAAACTCTGGCAGTTTAATCCCAGGAAGAGCAGCGAGTTCCTGCATCAGCTGCTGCTGCAGCGTCAACAAAGCACCGCCGGCAGCAACGTCTGGCAGATTCAGGTCACTCCACAACAACCTGGAAGCTGCCAGGTAGCAGCAGGATGAAGGCGCTCCACACGTCTACCTCCTGGTCTAACCGCGCCTTAAAGCCTTTTTCTCTCACCAGGTGTTGTTCCTGAAATCGTCTGTTAGTCACGTCATCGCTAACACCTTTACTCTGATTACCTTGTGAACATGAAGCCATTGGAAACAACAGGTTTCATCAAAGCTGCCTTAAACCGCCATCTGCTGCTGATGGTCGCTACCACTAGGGGGCGGTGATGCACCAAGGTGCCAAAGCTGCAGCCGACCCAACGTCTCCACCGAGGGTCAAAAGAAGACGACTCTTCACCTCACCTGTGATGCAGGTAAAACATTAACGACATGGAGAACCAACACCTGAACCCGAGTCTCTAAACTTCTTATTCCAGCACGGAGAAGACGTCAACAAGTCTCGTCAGCTTGTCCTGGGAAGGCTGCAAGTTCCCGGTTCAAATCCCACAGACTGCCACTGGGTCCATGAGCAAGACCCTCAGCCCCAGAATGCTCTCTGGCGCCACCCGGTGGCGGCCCATTGCGCCCCGTGTTGAACGACGAATTTCATTATGTCGCAATAACACGATTATCATGATCATCTAATGATGTCTAGAAGTGGCTCTGATGCAAAAGAGGATGTTTCTTATTCATAATAGAAGTAAAAAAAAACATTTATATATTTTTTTAATGTGACCAAACAACAGAAGGTGAAAAGTTATCTTGTGCAGAAAAGTTCCAAATGTTTGTACCATTATTAAATGTATAAATGTGGCTGAAACACATGATATAAAGGCTCTTTTATAGAGCGCCTTGCAAAAGTATTCACTCCCCCTGGCCTTTACACTTTGGTTCCAATCCAACCTGTAAATTAAATGGGTTTGAATTGAATTTTATGGGATAGATTTGAACAAGATATTCAAAGCTGGTAAAGTGAAATGGGACAAACTGTCTAAAACTGAATAATCTAAATATAGGCATAAATGTACACATGTTTTCACCCCCTAAAACATTCTGCTGCAACCAGTAGCCTTCAAAATCCAGTAGTTGGTGAAATAAAGTGCAGCAGCAGCTGTTTAATAGTTAGCAGGTTCTGGTTTAAGGTTCATCTTGTTTTATGCCTCCACATATTTTCTAAAGTCATTTTGAATTTTATTTTCTTTATTGGCGTTATCTACATGTAGCTTTTCTCTGTGCAGCACGTTTGGCCCTGTTAGTTCAGAACTCCTTTATAAATACAGTTAGATTGGATTAATAAACTGTCTTTGTAATGTTTTCGTGTAAATCTAAATGAACTTTATGAAGCGGAGCTTCACATCAGACGGATGTAGAAGCAGCAGCTTCTTCTCTACCTGCTGTGGAGCTGATATAATAATGTTCACATGAATCTACACCTCAGACCAGGAGGAGCTGCAGGAACAAGTTAAAACTCACTAAGTGGAGAATTCAGCAGAGAAATCCTTCAAAGGAAGCACAGCGAGGTGTGACGCTGAAACTGACCCAGAATCAGCTGCAGGAGCTGCGGCTGGACCTAAAGCTGCAGGAAAACTTTCCTCACACTAATTCACTTCTCTGGCTCCTCTGGGGGTTCTGTTCAGGCCCAGCGGCGCCGAGGTGGAGCCAGAAGAACCTGAAGCACATTTTAAGCTGATGACGCCACCAGCGACGCGTCCTGAGGAGATCCAGGAGTTCCTCCTCCGAGAAGCTGGAGCATCTCCATCACGGCAGACCAGAACCTGGTATTTGGACCTGTGGTCGGTACCAGAACCTCCCTGAGGACCTGGTCTCAGTGAAGGTTTGCTGGTTTCTACAGCGAGCTGACCCAAACCCTCCCTGCTGTGGAGCACGTGGTTCCTGAGACTAACCAAGGTCCAGAACCACCCCCAGAACCGCGTCGGGTCAGCAGGACAGCCGCAGATTAAATGTCCAGGAACAGAACCGCATTAAATAAACATGAACTCTAACTTCCTCTGCCAGGACGGAGGGGACCCAGACGAGGCGCTGGACGGCGCCGGCGGCCCGGTTCAGTCTCATCTGGACCGTCGATAAGTCAACACGTGGCGGTCCACAGGAAGGCGGCGGGGAGCGGCGCCGCCCTGCAGTCCACACGCAGCGCCTGACGACTGGCCCAGAACCAGAGGAGCAGCAACACGAGGCCCAGATACAGAACCTTTCTGCAGAACTTCTTCAGAACCATGAGCGATCCGTTTCAGATCAACCAGAACAACCAATAAAAACGTCCTAAACTCTCCAGTTCTTCCTCCTGCTGCTGATAGAAAATGTTCATGATGGTTCTAAAGTTATTTAGAACTTTTAGAGTCATGTCGGTACCGACGGATCTACAGATCCGCTAAACGTAGTTTTTAGGCAAACATGTTTACAGCCCAGATTATCTCTGTCCTCCTGCTGGTTACAGATTAACCGTCTGCTGTCATCTGATTAATTGGGCCGGTCGGTTCTGATGCCACCAGTGACGGCCTGGGTGGCTCCAAATATCTCCAGACAGAAAAACACCTTTAGTTTAATTATTTTAAAGTGAAACAGGGTTAGCAGCAATAGGTGGGGGAGGGGGAGCGCCGCGTTAAGCATCAGCAGCACGTTACCGTGACGACCGCATCAGGTAAGCCCCCCACCATCATTCACTGGTCTGGGTTTCTGCGTTCTGAGGGGAGAAACATGTACAGCTAATTTATTCCACAATACTACTATTATACTACTAATTTTAGCATTTACTATTATTATATAATACTATTATAGTACTACATACACAGCTAATTTATTCCACAATACTACTATTATACTACTAATTTTAGCATTTACTATTATTATATAATACTATTATAGTACTACATACACAGCTAATTTATTCCATAATACTACTATTATACTACTAATTTTAGCATTTACTATTATTATATAATACTATTATAGTACTACATACACAGCTAATTTATTCCATAATAATACTATTATACTACTAATTTTAGCATTTACTATTATTATATAATACTATTATAGTACTACATACACAGCTAATTTATTCCATAATAATACTATTATACTACTAATTTTAGCATTTACTATTATTATATAATACTATTATAGTACTACATACACAGCTAATTTATTCCATAATACTACTATAAGCCTGGACTGAATAATGTCATCAGTCATCCAGGCTGTAACAGTGATAATAATCTTGTATTAAATATTGATGATGATGAATGTGGAGCGTTGCAGCATCACACATATAATAATATTATTATATTTCTAGATATTAATATATTTCTATATTCCTGAAGCCGTATGCCAGCTGCAGCTCCTCTACCTGAGAACCAGGTGTGTCATCCTGGTCTGCAGCTCCTTGCTTTGGTTTCACCTCCTGCATTTCTACCCATTTAAAGGTTTTTATCTGTGACGCCGCTGCACTAAATAGTCTGAGCTGGTGACGTGAAAACAGAGAAACAAGAATGAAAATCAACACGGCGAAGCAGCAGGTGCAGATGCCTCCACCTCCTTTACCATGAAGCCCTGAAAGGTTCTAGCTGGAGGCACCAGAACCTTTCAGAATATCCAGAACTAGTCACATGACCCGTCAGCAAACACACCAGAGGCCGCAGCACCAGAAAAAGACATCATTAAAATAAGAAGGCAGGGTTGGGTTTGCCAAAAGGCACGTGGGCAGCTCCCCAGGTATCTGGTCAGAGGAGACTTAAGGCCCATTCATACCCTACGTTTGGCCTACACGTCCGTATTTCTGTCCGTACGTTCTATCCGTTGACTCCTTCATACCTCCATCCGTTGAGGTGCGCAATAACCAATATGTCCTCTAGGTGGCAGTGCTGGGCGCCAATGATTCGTCACTGATCAAACATGGCGACGGTCCAAGACGTGATTTTGTTGTATTTGCTCCTTAAGTAAACTTTTTGTTTGTCCCTGTGCCCCGGACACGACACATCATATGTGTGGGTAGTTGCGGACAAGCTCCGCAAGTTGTTCCTCGAATCCCGTCATTGTTTAAAGCCTAGAATTATAACCTTCTTCGTGGTTTTGTTGACATTTTGTACTACAAACTCAATAGCGCCCCCACTGTTTCCGGTAGTATTGCTCCGTATTGATCCGTTTCGTCCGTAAGCGTAAGCTCCCAATTTTCGTGTCAAAGTACGGACGAAATCGACGGTTAGAACGTATGAAACACTCCACACGTATCCGTATCCGTCTTTTACGTGAGGTATGAATGGGCCTTAAGGAGGACGCTCTCTGGCCCAAACCCCACACCCCCTTTGACTGGTTTGAGGGGAAACATTTAAACGGGTTGGAACGGCCTAGTCAAAGTCCAGACCTCCATGCAGCTGAGAATGGCTGGTGCTGATCTCCAGGACCAGTTGGCGGTCCATCACAGAGACAGAACCAGCACCATGTCCACATGTTCTAGCTCAGGCCCTTTAGAGACCATTTAACCTGACAGTGGTTCTGTGGGAGGAAGCTGGAGAACCTGGAGAGATATGAGTCCATGAGGAGAACCTACACACCCGCTGCTGCAGAACCAGGCAGGATTCTAACCCACACCTTCTCCCTGCAAGGCCACGCCTCTACCAACAAATCTAAATGTCTTAAAATCAGTGCATTTATGCTGGATCTGAGGAGAAAGGTTAAATTATCTGACAGTGGAAGAAGATTTATGCACTTAAAACAGCAACAACTCCTCTCCATCATCTTAGTTTTAGAGCAATATGTCTAATTACCTTATTTTAGGGTCAAATACTCATTCCACTGGGACATAATCTCATTCTCCTGCTCAAATTAAGGACGAATAAATAAATTTAAAGAACATTTTACTCACTTTTAGTTCGTTTTATGGTCCCAACCGTATGATCACTGCACAGCGTTTATGAAACTAAGACATAACCCCAGATTAAATTGGTAAAATTCCTGCCTTAATCTTTTTATTTTCATTAAATTAAATAATTAAGGAGTGGAAGACTTTGGTGTGGATGACAGCTTTAACAGAAACGAGCTGCAGAGAAGAAAAGCTGCACGAAGAGGCTGTAGCTGGAATAAATTCAGAGATAAATGTCCAGAGCTCAGATTATCTCAGATTACCTCCATTAAATGTTTTAACGGCTTCACTGTAACGATTCTGCAGGTTAAACGGAGAAGCCGCGTATAAACAGTGAGAACCTTCAGTTCTCCTCCAGGACCCACGGCCACAGTTTCATAAGCCGCACATGTCCCCGCTGTCTGTAAACAGCGGCGCTCCGCCGCGGCTCTGGCCGCTGACGGAGGCCCTGAGGCGGCCAGCAGGAGCGCGTCACGCCGCCGGCAGCGCGGGTCTCACCTGTAGTTGTAGGAGGGGAACCTGCTGCTCGCCTTCACCATCGCCTTGTACAGAGAAATCACCTGAGAGCGACTGGAGGCGGCCATCATGCTCCACCCTGCGCTGCAGCTCGCTGCCTGCTTCCGCTTCAGCCCCAGGACCCCAGTTTATATGCGACCGCACAGCGCCTGAACAAAAACCGCAGTTTTATCTCTCACTTTGTTGAACTTTTAGATTTTATTATTTCATTTACAGCGATCTCTTCTAAAAGACGTAAATACAGGAAACATACCGGATTGATTTTAGTGGCTAAGTAATGGATTTATTATTATTAACCCACACAGGCGCCGCTCCGCTAGCCAAACAGCAGCCTGACACAGGAGAGAGACAGAAGGTGAGTTAGCTGCTCATTTAACCTCTAAAATGTGCCGTCTAACGGCCAAACATCCGGGTTTGATGAATGGAGGACACCATGAGGGGTCAATGTTCCGGTACACCTTCTAACTGGCGTTGGTTCGGGTCTCACGGAGCCTTATTCTACCCAGAAGCTCTTTGTTTTGGGTCAACATGTGAGCTGCTCTGCTGCAGACACCTGCCTGAGCTGCAGCTGCCTCTCAGTGACCTAAGGTAGCTTAAAGCTGCTGGTTTACAGCTCCCAGAAGCTCCAGGCAGAGCTGTGAGAGCAGGTTCTGGTGGGACGTTTCTGCCTAACTGGACCACCAGAACCAGAACTGTCAGATAAGGTTGTAATTCCCTTAAACTGATCACAATGTGTTGCAGACAGGAAGTCATAGCAGAGCGCCGCAGCAGCAATACCTCTCAGGTTCACTGAGGTTCTGCTCGGCTCTCTGCGGGTCTCACCTCAGGTGGCAGGCTGGACTTTGACTAGGCCACTGCAGCTCCTGCATTCTGTGTTCCTTTTGCTGCCGTCTCTGGGGTCATGGTTCAGTCGTAGCCATTCAGGGTTTGTCTGATTGTTCTGTCATGACCTTTGACCTGCTGACTGAGGCCTGGGGAGTCTAACATGGAGTTCTCAGGGGTTTCTGTAGTTTGTCAGGGCCTTACATGTTCTGACCTTTATGGTAATAAATGTAAAATAGTTAAGAACGGCGCTGTAAACCGTCCCAGGTGATCAGGCAGCAAAGGTTGTAACTCTTCATGTTTTTACTGCTGAATATGACGATGAAAATATGAGATTTGACCAACAATGTTCCTCACCACCAGCTTCAGGATCTCTGCCTCTCAGATCCTCACAGTTGAGCTCATCAAGGCCAACGATCAGCTGGCCACATGTTCTGTAGTGCTGCAGAACCAGAACACATCTGCTCCCTCCAGATGTTGCATCCAGGCTCCTTTTGTAATTGTGACATATTACACATATTGATGTTACAGAACCGGTTAGTGTCCACAACACTGGAGCTCTGTTGCTGCGTCGGGTTCTGATGTCCAAATGTTGTTCTAAAGGCGTGTGTGTGTGTGTGTGTGTGTGTGTGTGTGTGTGTGTGTGTGTGTGTGTGTGTGTGTGTGTGTGTGTGTGTGTGTGTGTGTGTGTGTGTGTGTGTGTGTGTGTGTGTGTGTGTGTGTGTGTGTGTGTGTGTGTGTGTGTGTGTGTGTGTGTGTGACAGTGTGCTCTGTAGCTCTGGCTGTGGAAAAGGTCAGACACACACCCTGACTCCTGATATGGTCTGTCTTGGAGAGTAAAGGTCATGATTCCGGCTCTGTGGGTCCGGCTGTGTCGGTGCTGGTCCGGTCCGGTACCGTTTCAGGTTGGCTCTTCCTGCTCTGTTTAAACCCAGCTAGCACACATGGCTGTGTCTCACAAACATGTTGATCTAGAAGACTTTGGTCCAGATTCACAGGAAGTTTTCTCTTTTTCTGGGGCTCACCGCTGCTGCTGCTGCTGCTGCTGCTGCTGGATTTATGGTGATTTTCATCAATACAACATTATTTAATCTTTTTGATTAAAATGTTATCTTCAATTATTTTATGTTTACATTCTGGAGTCACAAACCTGGAACATTAGGGAGTAAAGTTGAGCTCTTATTACACATTGTAAGGCTCTGTAGGCTGTATTAATGAAAGGTTTAAGTTAAGGGAGGAGAACCAAACGGACCTCTCCACTTTTTAACGTTCTGAGCCGAGCATCTGATTCAGAAATTAACAGAAATCTCAGTTTATCATCGTTTTTCACTGGACTGATATGTGCTTAAGTTACCTGGAGCGATGCAGAGAATGAGACGTCGTCCCAGAGCCGCTCACACACGGCCCCTCGGGTCAGCGCCGGTACCGCTGCTGGTACCGCTGCTGTTTCCAGGATGTCAAAGCTGTATGAAGCCTTACAGACCAACGGAGAATAAAACGTCCCCCCCACCGTCCTGGACCTCCACAAAGAAGGCGTCTGCATTGTGTGTTTATTATTATGTTGATAGTTTGCTTAAAAAGGTTTGCTGGTTTAAATGAACGTGGATGTTTGTGATGGTGCTGTTTTATTTTGGCTGTAAGCCGCTAAAGTTATTTAGTTTTATGACTGGGGAGGACAAAATAAGACTTTAGCTCCTATCAGGGGAAATGGGTGACAGAAAGTGTTTCTGTGATCTTTGCCCTGCAGCAATAAATAAGTCAGAATGTGAAAAGCTGAGGTAGCATAGAAAAGATAACAAGGCTGGGTTACAGCAGGGAAACGGGTCGGCTCACCAGAACTGGACCCAATGATGAGGCCTTCCTGCCCACAGTGCAGATGTTCAGCTGCTTTCTGTGGAGTCAGTGGAGAGGATCCTGCTTGGAAAACTGTTAAAAAGACCCTTAATGCTCAGAAATTCATGGTTTAGCAACCAGAACCAGCTTTTATTGTCACTTAGGGGACAAACTCAGGTGTTCCTGAGAGTCAAGTGGAAGCATGTAACCCTGACCCAAATGTTAAGACTAAAAATAAGGAGACTGCGTAGTAAGAAATACTAAACAGTTATTAGTTAGAAATATAACCATAAAACCAAAGACGTGTGTGACTGAGCAGGATGACCTCAATGCAAAAGGTGTAAATCTATTATTTTATTAAAAACACCAAGACTAGAACAATCTGCTCTGCAGTAAATATGGATGGAGGTAAAAATGAGGAGGAGGAAGAAAACTAAAGACTTTCTTTGTTTGATAAATTATTACCTTAGTGAGACTTTTACTCCTAATAATACATGGAAAAGAAAATACTTGTTTTTTTTCCCAGAATATTATTTTAAAGGAGTCCATGATGGATAAAGTTAGGGCTGGATGATATAATAAAAAAACATATCCATAAAATAGAAATCACATTGATCGATATCGATAATTAATATCAAATTCAAAACATACATTTTAAGTGCAGCCCTGAACATTTTATGCTGTTGCTTAGCAACCTATTTTTAGATTAATAGCACACAAACTCTGAATTTAAACTCAACCCTTTATTCAACCAACTTTCTACCAAAACTACATGTTTTTAAAAAATAAAGAAGATCATGTGCTCTCTGAACTATTTGAAGGGGGCGGAGCTTGGTTCCTGGGTCTGCGTTGTGATTGGTTGGGGAGATGTAATGACTGTAGTATTAACCTACATGATAGAATGCATAAGGAATTTCTATTGAACTTTTATTGACCCTTTTTTCTATGGATGGATATATATTGTTGAATTATGGTCCAGCCGTAGATTAATGGAGGAACGAAGCTGAACCAACCAGGAAGTCCAGACACGCTGAGACTCTGGCGGCCATTTTGATCCACAGAAAAGGCGGGAAGCGCCTCGTTTTCCCTCCAAAACGCAGACGGCGAGTTGGGTCTGAACAGAAACCGTCCTCGTGTGAAACTACAAGCTTATTGGAGCGATTCTTGAAGCGTTTGGGTCAGAACCTGCTGGAGGCCACGCAACACGCAGCTGTGGAGCGTAACTTAGCAGCGTCTGGTGTAAATTTATGGTTTTAAAAAGGCGCCGCTTACGTTACGCACCCGGTGTGTTTCCTCCTTAAACAGAACCTCCACGTCCAAGTTCTACAGAACCATCCAGAGGTGAAATCCATTGGGAGTGGATTAGAGTGTGGGCGTGTCTCTCTGCACGCTGGGCTCTGATTGGACAGAAAGCAGGAAGTCCTCCAGCAGTGGGAGCTGCTGTCTGGAAGGAGACAGAAACACCTCCGGTTGATGGAGCCGCTGTCTGAACCCAGAAGGTTGTGGTTACTTCAGCGGGTCAGAACCGTCCTGAGACTCTACGCTGAACATTCAGGGGAAACTCTGGTTCTGTAAAAACAGTAAAACGGATCCATGAATTCAGCCAGAAGTCCGGCTTAGTGGGGTTCTTCCTTTGAATGGCGGTTCTGCTTTGTGTGGGTGTGCTGAGTTTTCTCTCTTGTTACCTAAACAGGTGGAACGTTTGGAGCTTCTAGCACATTCATGTAAAGTTAAGACAGAACTCTGAGGAGGGTTTTATCTGGGAGGGAGGCACAGCCTGCAGTTTGCATGGACACCTTTGATTTAATTATAAAAAAAGAGCCTGTTATAACGCTACACCTGAGCCTTTTCTGCATCCCAGGTGAGTCCAGGTGATGCGTCCTGCTGCAGTTAATCAGCAGGTCATCTTCCCTGGGCTCCTCCTCAGGCGGACGGTGCGTGCCGAGCCGTGTGACGGACAGCGCTGATCAATAACGAAGGATTTCCTCCAGTCCCAAACGAGCGGACCGGCTCTCTCGTCTCATCTGAGCTGTCGGTGTGAATCCTGAGATCAGCCGTAGCTTCTGTCGGCGCCGCTCCACAGCCCGTCCCCGGAGTGCTTGTCATCCTGCGTCACGTCCCGGCTGCCAGTCTCAGGTCAGCTCTGATCACATCCTGCCGCCGTTCAGCCTGATAACACACAGTCAGTCCTGATCAGGGTCAGTCGTATCTGTACTCACCTCTGACAGTCAATCACTGAATCCATCGTTCACCTTCTGACTGCAGCCGCTGAGTTCAAACTGTTCAGGGCCCAAAGCCAGACTTACAGAACATTAAAGCTGCGATTTACAATAGATTTAAATAGTTTTAGCCACAGCAGAAAGACACAGGGAACACGCTGCATCAGAGGGACGGAGGTCTGGGAAGAGGAGCGCTGCAGCAGGGCTGCTACATAACAGGAGAGTCCGTGAAGACGCCACGCTGACTTTAGGCAAATTCAGTTTATTTAGAACCTTTACAATAAGAAGAGTCAGTATATGACCCTAAAGTCAGTTACATCCAGTCCTATTGTCCCTGTTATTAAACGCTGCCGTCCAGTTCAGGTTATTATCCAGGTTGGTCAGAAAGTTTCCTCTCTAAGGAAACCCAGCAGGTTGCATCAAGTCTCTCCAAGCAGCATTCACTCCTCCTGAAAGAGCGTAGAGCCACAGTGGACAGTCGTCTGCATTGTTGATGGCTTTGCAGCAATCCCTCATACTGAGCATGCATGAAGCGACAGTGGAGAGGAAAACTCCCCTTTAACAGGGAGGAGAACCTCCAGCAGAACCAGAACCAGAACCAGGCTCAGTGTGAACGCTCATCTGCCTCGACCCACTGGGGCTTAGAGAAGACAGAGCAGAGACACAGAAAGCTCAGAAGCTCACATTGATCCAGGAGTACTTTCTATGTTAGATGGTAATAGAGGATGATCTGCCTCCCCTGATGATGTCACAGCTAACAGAACGCCAGACCAGGTGTACCTTCTATGAAGAGAACAATGACAGAGAACAAAAAGATAAAAGCTGAAATAACAACAAACAATGAAGATTGGAGAGCAGTAGGAGAACTCAGCAGAGTGAGAGAAATAGGCCCAAAGTTCAGCCAGCAGCTGCAGTCAGACTGAGACAGAACCGCCTGGATCATCTACAAGATGTTGATTAAGCAAAGTAAACGTTTCCCCAGAATTCTTCCTCATGTACATTCATTGTGTCTTTTTAGTTTGGTAACTAGGTTTTAAATAATAAAAATGCATTTTATTCCTCATCAGTCGACCCGACATCCCTCGTCCAGGACTGTTGCCGTCTCTGATGTGAACACTAGATGGCAGTAGTGACCACTCAGTGTGACCTTTAAAGGCAAATCTGCTGAGTGCTTCAGGGAATTAGTAAATTTATTTTTATAAAGATAAGTTCTTTCACCAGTTTACAACATAAACACATCTTTATGTTAGACAGATTAATAAAATGCCGTATTTATGAGGACCTGTAGATAAACATTTTCAAACATCTTGACGCTGTTATTTACTCGCTGTGTCGCTCCAGAAGAATCAGAATCAGCTTTATTGGTGAAGTTTGTCAACTTCTACTTTTGCTCTCATCATGCAGACATCTGGACTTTAAATACATGAAGAAGAAGAATTGGTGGCAAATGGCAGTATGTGCTGCTTTTTCTCCCAGCATGCATTGCTCCATCTTAATTTGCCACTAACTCAGATTACTGATTGATGGTTCATTTCATCACCTGCGCGCTCCTGCAGGTCTGAAACTCGTCTCCCAGCATTACGCCGTTTTCTGCTTCCTCGCACGTCTCCAAACGGCGTCTGACTGGATGTGATGAGGTCTGAGGGGTGGAGGAGCTGCACCCTCGGCCCTGATGAGCTCCTTTGAGGCGCCGCCTGCTCCTTCCTCGCTCTGTGAGCTGCAGATTGACTTTTCCGTCTCCATCTCCTTTCCACCTGGCAGATCAAGGACCCCGGCGTCCTCGCCATCGATCGCTTCCGTCTGTGTTCAGCCCTGCGGAAGAAGCCGTCTGGGCCGCGTCAGCGCCGTGACCCGAGCCCGACGGCGGCCGGGCGTCCGTCCTGCAGCGCCGGGCCTCCTCCGGCGCTCTGCGGCTGTTTGTGAGGTAAAGAGCCGCAGCAGGAGCGGGCGGAGCAGGTAAACACGGCGTGACATTTACCGAGGCGTGGAGTAAAGCCCAGCGCTCCACGGCCCGGCGCCGCTGAACCAGGCTTCCTGAATGCCATCCACGCGGCCTTTCCCCTTCCTCCTGGATGAATATTTCATGGCGCTGACCTCCGTGTCGCTGCGCGCCGCCACCGCACATTTACGCCGAGTTTGCTGTGTTTAATGTCACGCCGGCGCCGAGGAAACGAGGAAACAGACGCTGCGGCTCTGACAGGCAGGAGAGGAGGAGGAGCGTTGGTGGCCGGAGGCGGTCCGGGTGAAGGCGCCGTGTCCAGCAGCAGGTTCTGAAAGGTTCAGCATCTGACGAATAACCAGAGCAGCAGCCGGCGGATCCAGCAGCTTCCAGAGGCTCTGGGACAGATCAGGTTCTCTGGTCTTTCCCATTTTGAACATCACTCTCTAACAGACTCACATCCATGATGCACAGATCACCAGGAAGCTGTTTCCTCTTCTCCTCCATGTTCAGAGGATAAGAATATGAGATAAATACGAGAATCCTGATGAAAACGGGTCTGTAGTTCCAGTCCTGGCTGTCAGCTGACTGACGCTGAGACCTGCTGAATGTTCTCCAACACCTCAGAGCCTCTGAGATGAGCAGCAGACAGGAGGAGCAGACTGCACGGTCAGCACTAACGGCACCATGGTACCAGCCCGGTTCTGAAGGCTTCAGGAAGGTCCAAACGTTGAGCCTCTGTCGGCGGCCCTGATCCGAACCTTTCATCAGACACGGTTTATGTTGTTGAGTGAAAAACCAGAACCACGCTGCGTTCAGACCCGTCAGAAAGGCGTCCGGCGCCTCAGCCTCTGAGCAACGTGTGGACAGACTGGGCTGATGGGCGTGTGGGGAGGAGCAGATCCAGGGAATATTAATAAATAATAAACTTACCTGAGGTCATCATCCTCCTCTCTGATCCTTCACTGTCTCTGTGTGACCGCTGACCAATCAGATACCAGGACCACCTGCTGCTCATCGTCCACTTCCTGGTTCTTCACGGTCCCTCCAACGCCTCATAGCTCCGTCTCTCTGATTGGTTGACGCTCCGCTGCTGAAGTTCAGGTCTTCCAGTGGTTCTGACACTCAGAACGGTCCACAGGACCTCTGGACGACACTGGAGACGCGTCCACCGGAGACTTTGGCTGCAAAGCAGACGCCCTGCTGCTCTAACCGCGCTCGGCCTGAGCATCAGACCTTTCTGGTCACGTCTAAACGCAGAACCTAATCCCTGAAACCATCTGGGGGTGTAACAAGGATCTGGATCCATAAATGGTTCCGTTTCTGTAGTGAACGTTGTGACCCAAACTAACATGGTGGGTTTCTAGGCTCAGATGAACGTCTCTGGACACTGGTGCTGGAGCTCGGTCACCTGGGCCAGGTGTGCTGGAGCAGGGATGCGGCTAAACGCTGGTGGTGGCAGTTCTGCAGGACTGGACCCGGGTGGCGCCGGTTCAGGGAGAGCAGGATGAAGGGGACGGAGATGGAGCTCTCCTCACCAGAGACGTCAGGGAGGCTGTTCTGCTGTCAGACCTCCCAGGTCCACGGGTCCTTTGGTTCTGGTACCGTCTCTGAGCCTCTGGACTGAAGCAGGGCTGAGTGAGGAGCAGCAGGGATGGGGGGGGGGGGGGGGAGTCCGATCTGTGGACCAGGGGTGCTGCTTCAGCCCGACCCGGGGAAGGTACCATCCCTCACCTAGACGGTTCTGGACAGTCTGAGCCGGCGCTCCCAGGAGACCCGTCTGGTTCTGCAGAACCTGGTCCGGTTGGAGAGGAGGTCGAGTTAGTGGCGTTGATGACGGAGCGTCTGCTAACCGGGTCGCTGGGGACAGAACCGGTATTAATCTGGACGAGTCGGACCTGATCTGCTGCTGCTTTTCACTTCCTGTTTCTCTTCTTCTCTGGTTTTTCTGCTTCCTGGTTCCTGGTCTTCTCTCTTTGGCTTCGTTTAATTTCATCCGATCCAGTTTTCTTTCCCATTTTCACGGCAGATCCGGAACAACTCATCTCCGTCGTCTTATTTCACCTGCAGTTTATCTAATTATCCTATTTTAGGGGTCAAAGTACTAACTCTGTTGGCAGATCATCTTATTTACCAACTCAAATCAATCATTTCAATAAGATTTTACTTTTAGCTCAGTTTGCAGTGAGAATGTTCAGACACTATCCAGACAGCAGCATAAAGGCCAGATGAAGGTTTACAGGAGAACCCAGCGGGGGGTTCCCTGTATTTGCTGCTCTCAGACGTTCTGCTGCCAGGATCTGCAGCTGATAACCGTTCAGGCGGGTCAAGCAGGTTCTGGAGGACCTGTCAGCCTCAGTCAGAGCCTTTCATCCTCTGAAGGCCTCCGGCGCCGCTCGCTTTCATCTGCAGCCGCCTCTGAAGGAGGTCCTCCGTCAGCTGCTGCTGGCGTGGTCACAGCAGAACCCCAGGAGCCCGGCGGTCCGGGAAGGTCCAGTCAGTTCCTCAGGGTACAAGGTTCTACATCCAGAACATTAGAAAACCATTAAAGCTTCAGCACTTCTGTCCCTCAGAAACCCAATTATTTACAGATTCGTTACTCAGAGGGAATGTTTGGTTCTGGTTCTGGCTGAGGATGAAAACCCAACATTCAGTATCAGAACATCTGAATGTTGCATCAGACCCAAGAATTAAATGATGTTTTAAACAGAAATGTCAGGATTCTGGTAGGTTCTGTTCATTTCTCTGCTCTCAGTACCGGGTCTGGGCTCCTTCTGCATGAATCCCTGCATCAACGCTGCATGGAGGAGACCCGCCTGCGGTTCTGCTGAGGGGTTCTGGAAGCCCAGATGGATGTTAAAGCAGCCTTCAGGTCATCCGTTGGTTCTGGTGTCTGGACAATGCTCCATAGATTCTCTACGGGGTTCTGGTCAGGCCCGTTTACTGGGCAGTCAAGCACAGAACCACCATGGTGACAGGACCAGCTGTTGGTACCATTGGCTGTCTGGGTAGACCGCTGCATTGACTGTGGACTCCAGAAAACCCAGTGGACCAGAACCAGCAGATGACATGGAACCCTAAACCATCTCTGGCTGTAGAACCCTCACTCTGGACCTAAAGCAGTGGATTCTGGACCTCTGGGTAGCGATCACGGTCCAGCTGGGACTAATCTTTGGACCGACCAACACTCAGACCAATGGAGAAGTTCTGGGAGAGACGTCTCTGTTCTGGGTTCAGGAAGAAGGTCCGACTCGGCCCGGTCAACTGAAAGGGTGTTGAGGACGGTACCAGAACCACCCAGGATCACTGAAGCTGGTGTTCCATCGTGATGGACGGAGACGGCGGCACCAGAACTCTGCTGAGGACACGGACCAGCCAGGCGGGTTCTGGAGGGACGTTTGGTGGGGGGATGAAGCAGAAGTCCAGCATCAGGCACGGTGGTGGTGGCGTCATGCTGCTTCCCTGCAGCCAAATCAACAGAACCATGAAAACACGGATCCAGACGGCTTCAGAAACGGATGAAGCTTCTGGAGCGGTTCTGGCCTCATATCTGTAGCGTCGTCAGGAAACCAGAACATTTAAATAAACTCTACCCAGAACTTCTGGAGAGGAGTAGGAGAACCCCTTTTTCTGCCTAGCAACACAGCTGCGTGAATTCTGATTGGAGGAAAATCCGTTAAGCTGCAGATTCAGTCCAGCTTACGTTCCGAGTTTCTTTCTGTAGAGATAAAGATGGAAGTTGGTGAAATGATTAATAATCAGCTGTTCCTTCACTGATGATTAATTACCTAATTACCCGTTTTCAGTCCGTCAGAAACTAAAACCTTCACTGTCAGCGGGGGAAGGCGGACTGCCCCTCTGGGTCGGAGCTGTCTCAGGGTCCTGAGGAGGGGTGGAGCGGCGGGTCGGGGCTTCATCTGCAGCAACGCAGGCGCTGATCCGGTACGTTGTGCTGAAGGAGGTTAGAGGCTTCAGGCGGACCAGAACACGGACTGGAACGTGGAGCGTTGGAGAGGAACCAACTTTAAAAAAGACGAGACAGAGCTGAATGTATTTGACAGCCAGCAGGGGAACCTTTATTAGGAGGGTCTCCAGGGGTGAAATGCCCAGTTTAGATCCACCAAGTTCAGCAGAAGTCCAGTTGTCCTCGTTCTGCCTCTACACTCTAGAACTTTATAAGCTCCCATATTTAATAGAAAATCAAACCCCAAAGAGCCTAAAAGCAAAGCTGTTGAGTAATCTCTTCGTCTCTGGAGGTTTCCCAGACTGTCCCACTGGGAGGAGACCCAGAACTCCCTGAGGGACTACATGTCCCCTCCTGGACCTGCTGCCCTGGGACTGGATCTGGGTTAAGAGGAAGACGCTGTTGCTTCATTGAACCTCCGGGAGCCGTTGCTGCTCTGCAGTCTGCGCGGTTCTGCTGCTCATCGTGTTCAGCATCTCAGAGGCGACGGTACGCGTCAGCGTCGACCCAGTCCTACTCCATCATCAGCAGAGGATTCCCTGACTGCAGGATCACCAGGAGGACACGCTTGGAGAGGCTGTAGCTCAGCGGGGAGACGGAGACGTCTGTGTCTCAGATCCCCAAACGCTGAGAAGCTGAGCAGCAGATCTGCAGACTCAGCCAACAACGTGGTGCAGGTCTGTGTGAGCCGCAGATTTAACTTTAGTCAACATCTCCTGAGATGCAGCCAGGATGCAGGCCTGCGTCTGCATGGGGGCGGAGCTTAACAGGTGCACAGGTGGATTCCTCACCTGCTGCAGTTTCTCCAGCAGGAGCAGCAGCTCAGCAGCGCCGCTGCAAAAAAGTCAGAACGCATCAGCACCGACCTGCAGAGGGCAACCTTCCTACTGCCTACAGGTAACAACAGGTAAGCTCAGGTAACCTCAGGTAACAACAGGTAAGCTCAGGTAACCACAGGTAAGCTCAGGTAAGCTCAGGTAGGAAGAAGATGCTAACTGTAATGAGGGTCACCCTGGCCATCCTGATGTGGTTTAACAGCCCTAATGAGGTCCTGGTCTCCATCCTGGACCACATCAGCCTCACCACCAGGTCTTCAGAGCGTCTCTCCTTCTGTTTCAGGTGTTTCTACCTGGTGGAGGCTGCAAACTCATCTGCAGCAGTAAATCTGCCTGTTGCTGCAGCCTGAGAGCCGTTTCTGCTGACCGCCTGAAAAGCTGCAGCGTCATCAGTCTGGGCTTCGGTTGTGGGGGGTTGGGGGGGGGGGGGGGATCATATTTAAGGCGGCCTCAGCAGCTGATTGATGGCCGCCAGCGACCCTCAGCTTCCTGCTCTGAATATTTATGTAATAAACGGACCTGATGTTTAAACATGAGCCGCTTCCTAAACCGTAACAACCTGCGTTCACAGGGAAGCCCCCCCCCCCCCCCCCCCCCTCTCCGTCTGCATTGATCTGTTTTCACGTCGCCGTTGTTCTGGACAACACGGTCTGGGTTGTGATGAGGTCAGCGCCGGCCCGCCGCTCGCCGTGGCAGATCAGCGCAGTGAAAAAGCAGCTGTGAGACGTGATTGATTCAGATCGGCGCTGCGCGTCCCCCCCCCCCCCCCCCCCCAGGGACGGCGGCCCAGGGCCATCGATCGGCCCGCCGGCGGCCGGACTCACAGCAGCTGTGGCTCTACATCATGGCACAGAAACTCCTGACGCCTCTGAAGTGACAGAGATGATAACAGTCCACCAGGAAATGTCCGTTAAGACTGGAGGAAGACATCAGGCCTGTGTCCATCCACAGGAACCACAGGAACCAGCCTGAAAACTGGGCCGGGTCGACCCAACTGGTTCTGTTTAGTTTCTACCTGAGGCTCTGAGACGCGTCTCAGTTAATCTGCTGAAGATGAATCCTGGTTCTGCTGTACGGAGGAAAAGATGTTCTAGTGGAGACGGAGGGTCTTTGGTTCCCTGAAGGAACTCAAAATGAAACAACGAGTCGCTTCCTGTTCAGATAATGACTCTGAGAAGAAGGTCCAGCCGGCATCAGAGGTCTGAGACGGCTAATGAGCTCCAGAAATGCACCACGAGCTACCGGACCTCTGAACGAGTCCCGGTTCTGGAGGAGGTGACCTGGTCCCTGTAAAGGAGACGCTCTGTGGTCCCAGGAGGACCAGGCTGGGACATAACGAGCCGTCGGAGCAAACGTCCCGGTAATGCAGGGAACCTGCTGTGTTCTGTGTGGAAACGGGTCCTAGGAGCCGGAGGTTCTGCCCTGGTCCCTCAGAACCTGCTGCTCCAGAGGAAGGAGTTCAGGCTGCAGGGTGGCAGAGATCTGCAACCTCAGCACTTTTCACCACCGACCATAAAACCTGCCTCTTCTCCATCATGTCAGACCCTCCTCCTCCTCCTCCTCCTTATATCCGTAAAAATCTCTTCCTTTATGATGTTTCTGCAGGCTGCCGCTGCAGGTTTGATCTAACGCTGCTTGTCAAAGAGCCGCCTGCTTCTCCGAGCAGAACATCCACAGATATGACTTCATTACGGAGCGAGGAGGAGGAGGAGGAGGAGGAGAGTAAGCTGGGAGGGTATGAAGAGGATAAGTGATGGGAGGAATAACCGATGTCCAGTCTGGAAATGCAGGAAGACTCCTGCTGGGTTCCACCTGCTGGGTTCTACCTGCTGGGTTCTACCTGCTGGGTTCTACCTGCGGGGTTCTACCTGCGGGGGGACGGAGACCTCGGCTCATCTTCTGGCTTTGGAGCCGAGACGTTGAGCTAGGATGAAGATTTAGGCTCTGAGGAGGAAAGGAGGAAAGGAGGAAGGAGGCCAGGGCTGCTGGCGTTCAGGGTTGGAGGCAGTAGATGAAGTAATGTTTTAGTTTCACAGCGTTATGCACCTTTCCTCACATTTCACCCTCTAATGTTTAATGTTGACACCAAGTTCATCACTTTGAAGGAGAAACAAAAGCATTTCCACCATTTTTACAAATAAAAACCTGAGAAGTGGGGCGTGAATCCATACTGAGTCAGAACTGTGCTGGCCTGAACTTTGACTAGGCCGTTCTAACCCCTGAATCCGCTCTGATCTAAACATCTCTGAACATCAGGGAGGTCCTCCTGATGGAAGGTGAACCTCCAGCCCAGCCTCTGGTCTCCTCTGGTCTCCTCTACCTGGATTCAGCTCCAACCATCTTCTCTGACCAGCTTCCCTAACCCGCTGAAGAAAGTCCTCCCCTCAGCATCATGCTGCCACCACCATGTTTCTCTGTGTTTTACACCCAGGAGCAGTGGACCTCCTTCTTCCACATGATTGTGTTTGAAACCACAACTGCTGGTTGTCCTGTGGACAGATTCTCCCTCCTGAGCTGTGGATCTCTGCAGCTCCTCCAGAGCCACCATGGTCCTCCTGCTTCTCTGATCAATGCTCTCCTGGTCCAGCCTGTCAGTCCAGGTGGACGTCCATGTCCTGGTAGGTCTGCAGGTGCTCCATCCTCTCTCCAGGTCCACATGATGATGATCAGAGCTCTGGGAGGTTCTGTAGAACCTGACCTGCTGTAGAACCGGACCAGAACCTCCAGAGGGAGATGTTCAGTGCTGCTTCTATGGAAGGACAGAGGTTTGGAGGAAAGGACGACGCTGAGACGTCCTGCTTTAACTAAGCTGCTCTATCTCTGCCCATCAGTTTAACTTCAGCTCCCATAAATCCAGCTGCTGCTCCGCCGACCAATCACAGCGCACGCTTGGCCTCACGCTAATACGCCGCAGCCGTCCGGTTTTATGGCCGCGCACACGATGCTACGCCGATAGATAACGGTCCTGCTTTAAGACGGCCCGTCAGGACGGGAAGAGGCTTCAGTCCGTCACGTTTTGATGGTCCGGGATGGACGTGGTTGCCAGGCAACCTGAATTATGGGATGTGAAGCCCAGGGAGGACCACAGCAGCTTCTGATGGGTGTTCAGTGGCTGTCGCTGGGGGTGCATGTGTCTGTTTGAGTCTCTGTGTTTACTTTGGGTTCTGGTGGATTACAGATATTAAACACTGGGGGATGTTATGGAAATCTTGGCCTCTGTGGGCGAGTTCATCAGAATACAAGGAGAATGTGACTCTTACCTTTTTTGGTTTCTTTAGTAGTTTTTGATGTGCAGAGCATGAATCTTTGAAAAGCATTGAGGTAAAGCCTTTTACCGTCTCAGTCTACTAGCTGTGTGAAAGTTTGCTTCTAAAACGGGTGAGTAACGTGTGAAAGAGCCGAGCTGCTCTCTATTTTTACACCGCCACCATCCTGCTTCGTCACGAACGCCGCGCAGAGACCGGCAGGTGTCGGATGTTGTGTAACCGTCCACGTTGGCGAGCCAGCAGCGTGTCGTGAACAGGAAGAGAGCCACAGGAAGTGGTCATCGTGCCAGAGGGGGACTCCCTCCGATGGGAGGGGGCGAGCCACACTGTCAGAGCGAGCGGTGGAGCGTCTGTTCATGGTTCCACACAGAGAGGCTGTCCCTGGGATTATTTCTGACATTTTATGACCAACATGGATTAACGCTTCATTCATAACCATAAGAACCAGCTAGAATTCAATGGTTTCCCTAATCTCAGCCCTGGTCTTAAACCCTTTTCAAGTTCTCTACCCAACAACTGAAACGTCCTCTGACCATGGTCAGGAACAAGAACTGGACTAAAACGGGGGGAATTCCTAAAGTCTGGCTGCTCGGACCAGGACCTTCAGAAGGACTCTCCGGGTCTTAGCATGTTGATGTCAAAGTTCATGACAACTGGTTTGAAACGGAACAAGTTAAGTATTCAGAACTGCATCTGAATGAAGTAAGAGTCCTGGAACAGCATCCTCTGTCCAGATGGGGTCAGAGATCTTGGTCCATAAGGCAGAGCTCCATGCTTGGATTTCACTAGAGATGTCCCGACCAGAATGACTTCTCTCTAAAACCTTCATGATAGTTTTTTTTTTTTTAGCTTTCATGCATAGAGCTGCCATTTTCCTAATAACAGCAGGGGTGACGTCACACTGTGTGTGGGAGAGAAAGGAGTCGCTTCAAAATATTATTTAAAATGAAGACAGAATTGTTTGGAGTTGACTCTTTAAATTGTGTTTTGCATCTTAACTGAATTACCCGCTAACACCGTTAGCATGGCTAGCATTAGCAGCAGTCTGTGCTGGTGTCTCCAGGAGAATTTCCACCAACAGGCTGTCCACCTTCCCAGATCTGATGTGAGACAGAGGTTAAAATCTCTCAAGGATTCAACAGATGAGCTCAGCTGTCCTCTGTTCAGCCTTCCTGTTAGCTGCTGAAGGTCTTGCTCTCTCTCTCTCTCAGCCACAATGAACCAAAGACATGGCTCAACTCGAGTTTTCTTTTAAACATCTTATTTCTCTGTTCTTCTGAGTATTTGGCCTGAGCCTGAAATCTCTGAAGTGTTGAGTCTTCTTCCATCTGTAGCGGCTTCCACACCAAAGAGGGTTGTTGTTAACTCAGGTTTTGCTCTGGTTGGTGGTGAATAAGTCAGAAAACCTTCATGTATCTATCTGCTGACTGTGTGGACAATGAAAGCAGATCTGTGCATGGTCTCGTTGTTTCTCTGCTGCTCTCTGTGTCTTCAGGCCTCCTCTGCAGGCTGTAATTTATCACTTCTCTCCGTCAGCACGTCACTTTTTAGAGCCTGAATGAATCCCCTCGGCCCCGGACCCGCTGCCGGTATCAGCGTGTGTCCTTTATGCCTCTGGAATGCATTTCATCACGTGCAGCGACGTGTGACGGCGCTCTAACCTTGGCGACGGCCGCGTTTCCAGCCGCGTCCATCCAGACGGCGCCGCTGCGGCCCGGAGCTTTGAGGCGCTCTCAGACGCTGATTTCTGCAGGACTTTCTGATGTTCGGTGGGAGTCCGCTCGCATTCTGGACCGAGTTCTGCGGCTCGTCCTTGGCGCCGTCTCTGCTTCCACCTTTAAAAGTCACATCACAGCCTCACCGTTGGCTGCCTCCACGCCGGTTAGTCAGAACAACTTCTTGGCAGCCAAACAAGGGATTTTCTCAACAACCTTCACAAACCATGAATCATGTTTCTATCCTGGAGAGCTGCGTGCATTTCATCAGCTCTCTGTCAGAGCCGGCTCGCTTCCTGCTTCCACCGCTGTAACCGGCAGACGGACCATCAGCTGGGAATTAAAAACCAGCAGAACGTAATAAAAGTGAACTGCAGAAATTGCTGCAAGAAGATTCAGTTTAAGAAGTTCAGCTCTGTGTTCATCTCCTCTCTTTCTGTTTCTTTCACTTTTCAGCTACTTGTTCCGACCTTTTCTGCAACGCTGGGAGGTTTACCGTCAACAATCAGATAAATGCGAAGCAGCAGAGTCTTAAACGAGTCTAGAAAACGCCCTCAGGGACAAAGACCCGATTTCTACAGACGTTTCCTGTGGCCTGAAGGTGAAGAAACGTGTCCAAGCAGGTTGGAGGAGGAGGAGAGTGTCAGGTGTGATAACAGAGTCTGGGTGAGAATGAAAGGAGAGGTGTAGAGACGGTGGTGAGACCAGAGAAGATGACTAGAGACACTGAGGAGGAGCTGGAGGCAGCAGAGAGGATCAGGAAGGAGTCCATCAGAGGGACAGATCCTGGTAGATGTTCTGGAGATGAAGCCAGAGAGGCCAGGCTGAGATGGACATGTCCAGAGGAGGGACGGTGAGGACATGGGTAGAAGGATGCTGAGGCTGGAGCTGCCAGGCAGGAGGAGGACCAGAGAGGAGATTTATGGATGGAGGTAAAGAGGACATGAAGGCAGCTGGTGGGAGAGAAGAAGATGCAGAAGATAGTTAGATGGAGACAGAAGACTCGCTGTGGAGAAGCCCCAAAGAAGAGGAGGAGGAAGTCCTGTAGTCTAAAGACCATGAGAACATCCCTGCTGCAGAGCACGGAGGTGGCAGCATCATTTTCAGCAAATATCATTTTAAAACTAATGTTCTGTAGTAAAATATGTAGAATGTTCTAAAAAGCCCTGGAAACATCTCAGAGGCTTCAGGTAAATGTTTAAAAGCAGAAAGTTCATAAAGATGTCTCCATTAAAGGCAGCTTAACCGTTTCTCTGACCTTTGACCTGGTTGTTCTCTGGGGTCACCATCAGGTCTGTGTGACCTCTGACCTCTGTAGCGCTGCTGGCTTTGGGCTAGCGGGTGTTACATAAGCTCGTAGTGGTGGTAGCTGCATCATGAAGGAGAGAAGCTGAGGTAAAACTAAACCTTATGATCTGAACAGGGAAGCAAGCAGTGAAAACCTCGTCTTGTTGCGGTGGAACTGCAGCTTTAACGTCCCTCCTCCTCTCTCTGCGTGTTTCTGCGGTTCAACATGCAGCGGCTCCCCGTGTGCCGGTGCTCCACATGCGTGTGCGTGTGCGTGGGCGGCCATACGTGTGGTGTTGTTTGGCGCCTGAGGAAGGGACATATGGAGCCGAGCCGCTCGTGCTAGCAGCAGAATTAGCCTTAAAGGGAAGAGAGCTTGTGATGGGTTCAGTGGGGACCATGGGAAATCCTCACAGATTCACACATATTGCATGTTTTTACAGCCGAGCTGCAAATAAAACATGTTTTCTAAAGCATGTCAGCAGATATTAGTGGGAAATGACGCCTCAGCAACTGAATGCATCGCTCTGAAGAGATCTGAGTGTTAGAAGATGAAGTAAACCGGAGAATCAGAGCCACTTTTACACCAGCAGTGAATGGAAGGTAATCATGGTTTACACCGTCCGTAGCACATAAAACTCCAGAAAGTGGGACTTTCTGTTCCCTCCGGGTCAGAACTTTGTAGAACCACGGTTCTCTGCAGGACGGGCTGCAGCTCTGGGTTCTCCTCCAGCTCTGAACATCTACAGCCTGAAGAAGCCCAGTCAGGGAGGATGGACAACGTCTGTGAACATCAGTTCTCAAAAAGACTTTAGATCTGGACTTTGACTAGGCCGTTCTAAAGCATGAATATGTGTTGAGCTGAACCAGGGAGCCCAACTCCAGCAGAACCTTTAGCCCTCCCAGTCTCAGGTCTCCTGCAGCCTCTAACAGGTGTTCCTCCAGGATTCAGCTCCATCCATCTTCCCACCAACTGTGACCAGCTTCCTGGTCCCACAGCATGACGCTGCCACCACCGTGTGCTGGTGCAGAGTAGAATATCCAGTGTGGTTCTCCTCTGACTGGAGCACCTTGTTATCCTGACATGGTTAGAAATGAGCTGCAGACTGGACCTCCAGACCAAAACGGTCTCCATGATGCAGTTTTTAACCTGAGCTTCAGACCCAGCAAAGCAAAACAGACGACAGAGAAATGTTTCCTCCACAATCACCCTGGCAGTGTTTTTAGTGGACGTGAAGCTGTTGTGTTTCCTAATCAAAGTTTAATTTATGAGCAACGTGAAAAAGCTCGTTACCACAGCGGTGCCATCATTCCCTGCGACCTGAAGTTTCCTCTGCTTCCTCCCCTCCAGCTGCATGATTCACATCGTAAAGCATCTTCATTCTCTCCTCGCTGAAGGGGAAGCTGTAAACAGGTTTCTGCTCTGCAGAGGGGATGTTTTTGCCTAACCTTTGCTTTAGCACCCCGTCTTCAGACAAATTATCAACACCTGCACAACACAAATATGGCTGTGACCTTTGTGGAACATATTAAAGTTCCTCAGAGGAAGAATTTGTTTATTTCCCAGCCTTCCTGCAATAGTTTAGTTTCCTCCGCTGCCTCCAGGCGATAAACTTTGAGTCGCAGTGATCCTCCCTGCCTCCACTACGCTGCCCAACTTCTCCTGACATTGACTCGTACCCTCTGCGCCGACCCGGCTCTGGCTTTTGCCTCTGTTTTTGTGCCGCCTCAGTGCTGGCTCGTCCGTTTTGGTAGAATATGACACCGGCAGTCGAGCTGAGGTAGAGGCTTCGTGGATTTGGGAGCAATAATCCATTTTGCTGCAATGCCACTGCAATGCAACACCCTTTGTCTTGTTCAGGGATGCTCCCCGAGCGTACGAGTGTGTCTGCGTGTGAAAACGGACAAATATGTGAGGATTAAAGGCCAGTTGTGTCGTCTCTTGTTAAAGGATAAATGATGGAAGCTGGCAGTAACCTTTGCTGTTTCAGATCTTAATCCATTAGTGTAATTATAAACGGAGCTTTCACCTGCAGCTCCCGTCTCGGCTGACCTCCACTGAGAATCTGCCAATTTATTTTTACACCTTCCCTCCCTGCTGTTGACTGCAAATGATAAATTTGTTGACCGAAGCCGCTTTGATTGATCAGCAAACACCTCCTGCGGGCGGCCGACAGCGATCGGACACAGACGTGACAGAGAGGAGCCTTTAACAGACCAGAAGTTTGGTGTTTATCCCTGGAGGTAGCAAAAGCCTTCTATCCCTAAAGCTGGAATCAACACTAGCAAATGTAGAAAAATGATTTGATGTAGACCTAAAGCTGATTTCTGTCTGCTGCTAAGTTTAAAAACTGATCTGTAGTGTTTTAGTTTACCCTAAAGTTTAAAGCTAAAGTAGATAAATGCCTTTCCATTTATCTAACTCTTTACTTTATAGTTTTTTATGTTTATTTTTTGTTGGTTCTGTGTTTTCATCTTTTTATCTGTTTTGTGTTCTTTGAATGAGTAACACAAGAATTTCCCCTGGGGATCAGTAAAGTGTTCAGATTCTTATAAAATAATGCAAAACCATCTTAGATCAACCTGGGAAGAATGCAGCATGTTTTAGGACTTTTTAAAGTTAGTTTTAAGAACTACCCCGCCTCGCTCCCAGTGACTGCTGGAGAAAGGCACCAGGCCTGCATGAGTGGATGGATGGATGGACGGATGGACGGATGGATGATGGATGGATGGATGTATGGATGTATGATGGATGGATGTATGGATGTATGTTGTGGAGAGCAAACAGCAGTCAGGTGTGAAATTAGCTGAGTCAGGTTTCTCGATATGCTGATGACATGTTGATGTCCCTTTCATTCAGTCTATAGAAAGTAAGGAAGTGTTGCTTAAAGGAACAATAACTGACAATAATTGTGTTTCAAATCAGAACAACAGCCTGCCACGGACACAGACGTTTCCTCAACGGTTCGTTGCTGCTGTGAAACATCTGTGAATTTTTATTATCACAGGACAGGTCTATGATGTTGTATTCTGTTCTATTTCTGGTCCGCTTCTCTTCCTGGCTTCCATGTCTGCAGGCTGCGCTCTGCTTTGGGAACTCTCATCCGATTGGCTCAGGAACCAGGAAGTAAACACGGGCTACACTCTGAACTGAAGTAGTTCCAGACGGTACCTCTAGGTTTGAAAGGAGAAAAACGTGACTAAGACGTTGTTGATGGAGAGGACTGATTATAGGAAATGGTATTTTCATCCTGGGTGAGAAATGAGAATGATTTAGGTTGATTTTACAGTAAATATCTTACTTATTGTTCTTCTAAATAATTTAAATTAAGTAAACATTGAGTAAACATTTCTCCACCATCTGCATCTCAACCAGAAGCTTCTGGATTTAAATCTTCATGTTGATGCCATAGAAACTGAGGAACAAGGTAACTTGTGGTTAGAGTTGGGAAGATTAGCTCGGAGGCTCTAAGAAGACATGTTTAAGACTAAACATGATTAAACTTTAATACTAGCAGTTCTTTACTCGTTTTAAACTGGTGTGAAGGACTAGTTTGCACAACGCAGCATTTAAAAGTTTAAAGCAGGACATGGATGAGATGAACAGGTGTTCTGGTCCAGTCTCCTTCCATCATCCATCACAGGTGAGTCTTTATTAATGACTTTGTGTGATTACTCTCTTTTTCCAGCTCCATGGACCAGTCGTCATGAGATCCGCCTCAGCGTTCCTACCCTGCGGTCCGCTCTGGACCCGTCCTCTGCTTCATCGCCTGCTGTCAGAGTTCTGGGCCAATGGCTGCTCAGCATCATCCAGGTGCCTCAGCACCAATGGCCCCACCCTGCACCCTGTTATTGGAGAAAACTCAGTAGAGCTGCTGGGCCACTCCTACCCTCGTGATGACTTCACCAACGTCACGCCAAAGATCTTGTCCAAGGTGGGCTACCACCTTCACAACCAGCCTTATCATCCTCTGTGGCTCATCAAGGAGCGGATTAAAGCGCACTTCTACAGGTGAGACCTCAGAACGTCCATAATCTGTGATCTAGAACCATGGAAAACGTTCACTTTGTACCACCGAATTGGTCTTCTGAGAATATTTCTACAACTTTAGAAAATCTTCTGGTTGTCCTCCACAACGGCGAGTCAAACACCCTGAAGCTGCACATTTGTTGGCTAAATCATACACATAATCTAAGGATTGGTGCAATTATGGGAGATTAGAAGGTTCCAGTGTTAGTAGAGGTAAAATGAGGACAACTGGACTTTTGCTGCACTTGGTTGATCTAAACTTGGCATTTCACCAACCCTGGAGACCCTCTAATGATATCAAGGGTGATTGTTTGGCTGTTTCCTGTTTTTCACAGTAGAACAGTTATATAAGTATTTCATATGTATGTTTTCCAGATGTTTTAGGAAACATCTGGTGTGAAATGTGACTAGAACACCCCACATACACATCTATGTGAATGAAGCCCTGTAAAAGGAGACGGTGAAGTAGTGATGATGGGATTCTTGCTGAATGAAGATCAGATAAAGGAGGAGCACCTTTGTCTCGTCTCTACCCTTTTTTCCGGTTCTTGCTAAGTTATCTTTCTCCCACACAGTTTGGACTTTAGAATAAGCTGAGCTTCTTGTCCAACATCAGTGTCTGACCTCACTAATGCACTTCTGGCAGAATGGTGAGAAAATCTCTCTCCTAAACCCTGTGGACAGCTTCCCCAGAAGAGTTGAAGCTGTTGCAGCTCTGCCAGCCTCCCATGGCAGCCTGTGGTTAAAGAAAACAGGTCACCAAGTTCATATGTGTGTGACCGCAGACCAGCGGCTGCTTCTGGCAATCAGGTTTGCCGTTTTATACCGCCTTTAATTGCTTTAGTTTGTAAATGTGCACAAAGTTCCTCAGTGTTAACAAGTGAAAATGCATTTAAAGTAGAAGCTGCTGCATTGGCAGGTCTGCAGGAAGCTTCAGTAGCTGCGTTCCTTCAGACGACGCAGCTCCGTTCATCCCGGTGTTTATGCGCTGGGACCTAATATCTCATCCCCCGCCTCCACAGAGCAGCCTCTCCTTCACATGTTTGCCTGTCTGTGGCAAACCTGCTGACTGATGATCTGCAGGGACGACAGAGAGCAGAACTTTGCTGCTCCGCGCAGCAGGAGGAGGATATCTTCAGGCCGAGCTCGGCGCTCCGCTAATGCTGCATTAATGAATCATAAAGCCGTCGCTGGAGGTGGTTTATGGTCCTGCCATTTCACGGGTCATGAACTTCCCTCTGATCGCAGCAGAGAGGGAATCTTCACCAGGTGCAAACTTTCCTGCTGCCTTCTATCAGCTGCTGGTGCTTTCACGTCTCCTCAGGGGCTCGTGATTGGTCAGCTGTGGATGTTTCAGTCAATGAGTGATAATCAGGGAGGAGTCTCCAAGGTTTCCTGCTTCTGTGA
Organism: Fundulus diaphanus; assembly: GCA_037039145.1. Classification (NCBI taxonomy): domain Eukaryota; kingdom Metazoa; phylum Chordata; class Actinopteri; order Cyprinodontiformes; family Fundulidae; genus Fundulus; species Fundulus diaphanus. The sequence continues at coordinate 1,926,797 of CM073137.1, read as the reverse complement.
GAAGTCCCTCCATCAGGTCCTGCTGGAGAAAGTCATGTGGACCACCGTGGAGAGCTCTTAATTATACCTCTATCATCCAGAGTGGTAGACCAGGTTTTATCCAGGTTTCTCTAAAGGTTCCTCTGGTTTTAAAGTTGCTTTCCTCCACAGCTCCTACATCGGCCGCTGGGGCAACCCGCTGTTCTCCGTCCACGATAACCTGAGTCCTGTGGTGACCGTGGAGCAGAACTTTGACAGGTCAGAAGCTTCCTGGTGCTCCAGGCTGTTATCTGGAGGAGATGAAAGATGGTGGAAGGTGTTCAGAGGCTGATGGCTGTGGTCCATCAGATAAAGACCAGAAGGTCTGCAGGAGGGTCTGGGTCATAGTTGGGAAAATAAAAAAAATGATGGATGGATGGTTGGATGATGGATGATGGATGGTTGGATGAATAGATGGATGATGGATGGATGAATGATGGATGGTTGGATGATGGATGACTAGATGGATGAATGAATAGATGGATGATGGATGGATGAATGATGGATGGATGGATGGTTGAACAGATGGATGGATGATTGGATGGATGGATGGATGAATGGATGGATGGATGGTTGGATGAATAGATGGATGGATGAATGATGGATGACTAGATGGATGGATGAATGATGGATGGTTGGATGATCGGATGGATGGATGGATGAATGATGGATGGTTGGATGATGGATGAATAATGGATGGTTGGATGAATAGATGGATGGATGGATGAATGATGGATGGTTGGATGATGGATGGTTGGATGAATAGATGGATGGGTGGATGGATGGATGGATGATGGATGACTAGATGGATGAATGAATAGATGGATGATGGATGGATGATGGATGGATGAATGATGGATGAATGAATAGATGGATGATGGATGGATGAATGATGGATGGTTGGATGAATAGATGGATGGATGGATGGATGGTTGAACAGATGGATGGATGATTGAATGGATGGATGGATGGTTGGATGAATAGATGGATGGATGGATGGATGGTTGAACAGATGGATGGATGATTGAATGGATGGATAGATGGATGAATGATGGATGACTAGATGGATGGATGAATGATGGATGGTTGGATGATCGGATGGATGATGGATGGATGGATGAATGCTGGATGGTTGGATGAATAGATGGATGGATGGATGGTTGGATGAATGATGGATGAATAGATGGATGAATAGATGGATGGATGAATGAATAGATGGTTGGATGAATAGATGGATGAATGATGGATGGATGGATGAATAGATGGTTGGATGAATAGATGGATGAATAGATTGATGAATGATGGATGACTAGACGGATGGATGGATGAATAGATGGTTGGATGAATAGATGGATGAATGATGGATGACTAGATGGATGGATGGATGAATAGATGGTTGGATGAATAGATGGATGAATAGATAGATGGATGAATGATGGATGACTAGATGGATGGATGGATGAATGATGGATGACTAGATGGATGGATGGATGAATAGATGGATGAATGATGGATGACTAGATGGATGGATGAATGATGAATGAATAGATGGATGGATGAATAGATGGATGAATGATGGATGACTAGATGGATGGATGGATGGATGGATGGATGAATAGATGGTTGGATGAATAGATGGATGAATAGATTGATGAATGATGAATGAATAGATGGATGGATGAATGATGGATGACTAGATGGATGGATGGATGAATAGATGGATGAATGATGGATGACTAGATGGATGGATGAATGATGAATGAATAGATGGATGGATGAATGATGGATGACTAGATGGATGGATGGATGAATGATGGATGACTAGATGGATGGATGAATGATGAATGAATAGATGGATGGATGAATAGATGGATGAATGATGGATGACTAGATGGATGGATGGATGGATGAATAGATGGTTGGATGAATAGATGGATGAATAGATTGATGAATGATGAATGAATAGATGGATGGATGAATGATGGATGACTAGATGGATGGATGGATGAATAGATGGATGAATGATGGATGACTAGATGGATGGATGAATGATGAATGAATAGATGGATGGATGAATGATGGATGACTAGATGGATGGATGAATGATGAATGAATAGATGGATGGATGAATGATGGATGACTAGATGGATGGATGAATGAATAGATGGATGAATGATGGATGGATGAATGAATAGATGGATGAATGAATAGATGGATGGATGGATGAATAGATGGATGAATGATGGATGACTAGATGGATGGATGGATGAATAGATGGATGAATGATGGATGACTAGATGGATGGATGGATGGATGAATAGATGGATGAATGATGGATGAATAGATGGATGGATGGATGAATAGATGGATGACTGGATGGATGAATAGATGGATGGATGATGGATGAATAGATGGATGGATAGATGGATGGATGAATAGATGGATGGATGAATAGATGGATGGATGGATGGATGGATGGATGGATGATGGATGCTTCATATCTGAGGAACCATCTCATCAGAACCAGCAGAACCAGAACCCCTGCGGACCTGCTCCTGGTTCTTGGTGGGCTCTGGTAGAACCTGTTCTGAGTTCCTTCCTGATTGACGTGTCCACCAGACAGAAGTGACTCTGTGTTCACCCCACAGCCTGTTGATCCCACCTGAGCACCCCAGCAGGAAGCGAGGAGACAACTACTACCTGAACAGGTGAGCGTCCTGCTGTAGAGACGACTCCGCCCACTTTGGCTCTGGTTCTGGTCCGGTTCTGTTTCAGCCTCACGTCTCGTTCCCGCTGGTTTCCAGGACCACCATGCTGCGTGCTCACACCTCGGCCCACCAGACGGAGCTGGTCCGGTCCGGTCTGGATGCCTTCCTGTTGGCCGGAGACGTTTACAGGCGGGACGAGATCGACGCCAGCCACTACCCCGTCTTCCATCAGATGGAGGGGGTCCGCCTCTTCTCCAACCACGAGGTTGGCACACACTGGACCCTCAGTACATGCGTGACTAGGACTCTGGGATCGGGACTCGTTCTGGACTGGTTCAGAGATGGAGGAGCGGTAGAAAGACTTTTCTAGACTTTTTTAGAGAAAGAGGAACGATATAACGGCTTTTCTACACTTGTTCAGAGATGGAGGAAGGATAGAAAGACATTTCTAGACTTGTTCAGAGATGGAGGAAGGATAGAAAGACATTTCTAGACTTGTTCAGAGATGGAGGAAGGATAGAAAGACATTTCTAGACTTTTTTAGGGTCGTGAAAATTATTTGATCCATGAAACCTTTGCTGCTGCCACCTGGTGGCCGCTGCGTGCTACAGCACATAAAAGCTGCCGTTCCCACAATGACCACCTGAACCCCAACCCTAATCCAGCCGTAGATTATAATCTGTGATTACTTTCTGGCTCGGTGAAGTGATTCAGTCCCTCCATCCTAGTAGCAGGTGTTTATCCCCTGTTGGCCGCCTGATGGACCTTCTTCTCTCTGCAGACGTGAAGGTAACCTCAGCAGGACTTCTGAACGTGATCTTTGTGCTTTTCAGCTCTTCTCCAAGGTCCAGAGCGGGGAGGACCTCTCCCTGTTTGAGCGAGGAGGCCGCCGGACTGCCCAGAAGCAGGAGTCCCACACCCTGGAGGCGGTGAAGCTGGTGGAGTTTGACCTGAAGCTGACCCTCACCCGACTCGTCACTCACCTGTTTGGCTCAGGTGAGGCAGGCGGGTGGTCCGCTACACTCCAGCTCTGGGACCTCCGCCTCGGCTAACCCTCATCTTCCTCCTCTTCAGGCGTGGAGGTGCGGTGGGTCGACTGCTACTTCCCGTTCACCCACCCCTCCTTTGAGATGGAGGTGCTCTTCCAGGGTGACTGGATGGAGGTGCTGGGCTGTGGGGTGATGGAGCAGGAACTGCTGAACTCAGGTCAGGACCTAAACTTCATCATCGCTGGCTGTTGGTGGTGAAGCAGGACGTGTCTGTTGTTTTTTCTGAAATACATTTACTGCATAATCAGACTCTGCAGACCAAAGTAAAGAAGTTTTACTAGAGTCTGATCTTCAGCGCGGGAGTAGCAACCAGATCATGGCTGTTATAGAAGCAGTGAAGATGGTAACCCAGAGGAGGTCACTGAGAAGAAAGGAGGCTATGACAAAAACAACCCAGCACTGACTGCTTCATGGCAAAGAAAGCCTGATTTTTTCATACGCCTTTAACGCTGCTGCCAGACTAGAGGGACACGGTCCAGACCAGAGGGACACGGTCCAGACCAGAGGGACACGGTCCAGACCAGAGGGAAACGGTCCAGACCAGAGGGACACGGTCCAGACTAGAGGGACACGGTCCAGACCAGAGGGACACGGTCTAGACCAGAGGGACACGGTCCAGACCAGAGGGACACGGTCCAGACCAGAGGGACACGGTCCAGACCAGAGGGACACGGTCCAGACCAGAGGGACACGGTCCAGACCAGAGGGACACGGTCCAGACTAGAGGGACACGGTCCAGACTAGAGGGACACGGTCCAGACCAGAGGGTCTGCAGATCACTGAACACTGGGAACTGCTGGAGGAATGTTGGCTTGTCTCTTCAGCAGGAGGAAGCAGGACTTCTCCTCTGGCTCTGGAGAACGTTTCTGCTCTGAAAGGCATCTACAGTTGTGAATATGGCTGGAGGTAGCAGGGTTCAGGACAATCACACTAATAGGGCCATTAAGGTCCTATAATGGGGACAGGGAGGTCTCTGGCTCTACTCTTTACATTCATGTCTGCGCCGTTGTTCTTGACCATCTGAACCAGGTCACTACTGAGACTGGTCCTAGGTGTCTAAGGTGTGAATCTGTGTGAAGGGGCAGATGAATCAGGTCTGCAGGTGTTAGAAAGATGGACTCTGAGGCGCCTCCTCCATTTCACGTTGGCTGCTCATGTTTAACAAAGATGGCTTCTTCAGGTTTGGGTGTTTAGTCCTTTTGGGGCGGAGTGTCTCTGTCTGAGAACGCTGTTGGGTTGATTCACCAGAATATTATGCTTTGGCCACACGAGGAGGACGGGTTCTGCTCGCATGAATACGACCCGGCCGGGCAGCAGTGATGCCTCTCTCTTCCTGATTTCATGAAAGGTGGCGCTGGAGCTAAATGGGAAGCATGACCTGACGTTGACAGTATTCCTCAATTATTTGACTTCCCTTTGGGAATTAATAAAGTATTTTTGAACTGTGTTGAATAAAATAAAACATTAAAATAATGAGATATTATAAATAAAAATGGACAAATTCACCAGAATCTGATAAATTCAGTCATTCTCCCGTAGATCTGCTGCTTGTTTCGTGTGAAAGGATCAGAATAAACCAAGAACCACGTTCAGTGTCAGCAACAGATAATCCTGAGATCTAAAAAGAAAACGGCTAAAACACGGCGGTGACATGAAATCACTAATAAAGTCCTCCTAGACACACGTGTTCCAGTCTGTAGCAGCAGCTGGTGGCCTGAAAATGGCATCCCACCGGGGCTACGCCTCCCAGAGACGCTCAGCGGTAATAACTGATCCTGAGCTTTCATCTATAAAATCTGTCTGCGTGGAAGAGCAGCTTCAGCTGGACTAAAGAGAGCTGAATGGTTACAGTGTCATCAGCATAAAAATGCTAATTTACAATGATTCATTGATCTAAACTAATAATTAAGAGAGGACCTGAAACAGAGCCCTGTGGCGCCCCGTGCTGGACGGTCAGAAACTAATACACACATCACAGAACTGAACTTTATGGCCTTTTCACATCATTATGTTGCACTGCCAACGTTGCTAAACTTCTATAATCCATTTAAAAGTACAAAACTAAACATTTACTGCATTTTTACATCATTATTATTTTGCACAGCCAACATTGACCTTTTCAAATTAAGGCCTTTTTGCACTATAAACATGGTGGAACATGCTGCTGTTTTTCTCCTGCTCTGTTATATTCTTATCACTGCTGCACTCTATATTGTTATGTTATTTTATTTCAATTGCAATCTCATTACACCGTCGTAAGCTTTAGGCAACGAAATGTCGTTTTGTATGCACTCTGTACGTACAAAATGACAATAAAGTTTGTCTAAGTCTCTAAGTCTGAGTAACACCAGAGAGCCTCGTCTGTAATGGCCTGAGTCCTTTGAGATGGTTTCTCAGCTTCAGGCTCTGTTTGCTCAGGTTGATTCAAACTCTGCTCATACATTCATTAAAATAATTAAAATGAATTTGTACCAAATGCAACAGACGTGTCGTTTAGCTGTAATGGTCCTCAGGTTCGGCTTTGAGCTTAGTTAAATATAAAAAGTCCTTAACTTGAGCGTCCTCCATAGCTTCTAGGGTATAAAATGTGATGTTTGTGTATAATTTAGGATCACTGGATGGTTTCTTATTAACAGAGGAAGGATAAATCCTCTCTGTGGCATCACTTGTCACTTCTTCCTCCTCCCGGTATCAGAACCAGCTGCCCAGCCTCAGCGGACCGGCCCGGCGCCTCTCCCTCCAGCTTTAACCCTTTCCGCCTGTTTCTCCGCCTGTTTCTCTGCCTCTCCTCTGCTGTCAGGCGGCTAAGTGCTGAACTTGCTGCTTTGCCCTTGAACAAAGCTGTGGCGGCGCGCTCCACTTCTCCGCTGCTTGTTCTGATCAATAATACATGCTTTAAAACCCAAAGAGCGCCGGATCAAACCGCCGCTCTGTCTCGCCGTGTTTCCACTGACACGTTTGGACGTGTCGGGGAGGTTTGTCGGCCTGTTAACGGACGTGGTGCGGCTACGAGCGTGTTCTGGATGTAAATGAGCTGCTCGGCTCCTGCACATGTAGAGGAAACGCTCGTTTGATCATCCGCTTTAATACGAACGGATCACACGCGGTCCAAAACAAACCCAGAACTGCTGCTAAAACCGGAAAGAAGCAGAAAGACAAAATGGGACAGACCATGAATGTAAAACACGGGTTCAAAGGGAGGAAGAAACTTTACTACAAAGGCAACAACAGAACCAGACTGAACTGAACCGGACAAAACTGAACTGAACCAGACTGAACTGAACCGAACAAGACTGATCTGAACCAGAATGAACTGAACCGAACTGATCTGAACCAGAATGAACTGAACCGAACTGATCTGAACCAGAATGAACTGAATTATCAGACTGAACTGAACCAGAATTATGTGAACCGGACTGAACTCAATCAGACTGAACTGAACCGGAATGAACTGAACCGAAATGAACTGAATTATCAGACTGAACTGAATCAAACTGATCTGAACCTTCTGGTAAAGCGCCCTGAGATGAATCCTGTTTTAAGCAGGTACCTGTTACAGTTACTGCTGTAATAAAACCGGGAAAGGAATAAAAGGCCTTAAAATAAATTCGGCTTCTATTGCAGCAGCATAATCTATTTGCTTATTTATTAAACGGGGGAAAAGATCTTCAATTAAAAACCTAAAGTAAATCCCATGAACCAACTTAGTGGTACTGCTGGTCATAATTCGTAGCACCACTTTTAGACACTTTTTAACGACGTGTTGATGCAGGAATTTTTGTGTCGACAACTTTTCATTATCATTGCATCTGACTGCAACCCAAACATGCAGCAGTGATGATGTTGGTGACGCTTCACTCACTTCAGCATGCTGGATGCTTGAAGCTGACAGGAAACGGATGGCGTCTCTGTCTGATTTATCCTGCTCGTTCTCTCCTCAGCAGAGAGCAGATTCAAAGGTATAAGGCTGCACAATATATAATATATCATTAAAAAACCTTTATCAGTGTGTGTCCTGTTCATGTCACAAAGGATTGTTGGTGCAATAACTATTGGCTTATATGTTCAAAGTGTTATGAACCCTCGTGTTTAGAGGCAAAGGTCACAGCTGATGTCGTCACTGGAACATTTTTCTAGCATCCTACTGCCTGCGTCAGACTCAGGTGACAGACAGTCGCGGTCCGACCTCAGTTCCTGTAGAGTCTGGGTAGTTTTGCATGTCGGCCACAGAGGGATGATTTTCTGTCATAAATCCCTAAAGTGGCTCGTCGTGTGGGTGCTGTCTGGTGGTTTATATGCAGACCCCAATGCGGCGTCCTTATCTGCTCTCTGACCGTTGGTCACACTTCCTGCTGTTTTAGGCCTTTTCATCATTTTTCTGACTGCAGTTAGAGGCGAGTGTAACCCAGTGAACCGTGTTCGTATGCCGGCTAATTCCTGACTAACAATTACCAACCCATGAGTGGCTCAGAGAGGTGGAGCTGTGTCACATGGCATTTATACCCCGCGGAAACAGGAAGTGGTAGATTCCTAATTAAAATAAACCTGAAATTTAAAGTATAAACTAAGAAATGCTGTCGTTGGGTTAATTTTAAAGGAAAGTGTTGCATTAAAACAGGTTTATTTCCCCCGTTTAATAAAAGGATCCTAATTAGTGACGTTTTACTACTTCCTGATGGTTAAACTATGTTTGGATGCGGTTTAGGGCCCTGTTGGGCCGTTCATCAGGTGTGCTGGAGCAGAGACCGATCCATGCAGGACAGCGGGCCCTCAGGAGCCCTCCGGTTCTGGTTTCTCCCACCACCAGGCTCTGCCGGGTCGTCTGAAGCTTGTTTGTCCACCCATGAGTTAGAAGCCTCCCCCCAGTGAGACCTGGGCTGCAGGTTGCCACCCGGCCACAGGAGGGCGCTGCAGATCAGAGGGCTCTGGAGGCAGCCCTGCAGACATGCCGGCCCTCTCAGGCCCTCGCCTCCCCCCCAGCCTCCCAGCATCCTCCTCTGGCTGGGCTCTGAGGCTGCAGCGCCGTGGCTTGGTGCACACCTTGGAGTCAGTTCCCACCTGCGCACCCAGACAGAAATAGAGCGTTTCGGGGGGGCGGGGGAGCGCCTGAGGCAGCTCCACAGTGGGGCAGAGCCTCGGCGTGTGTCCTGAGGCGCTGGGCGGGTAAACTGACGCTGAGGTCCAGACAGCGGAGCAGGAAGTGGCAGCTCTGCCTCCTCCTGATGGGGCTGCTACCCGGCGGAGGCAGCGTAGCGCTCAGCGTAGCGCTCAGCGTAGCGCTCAGCGTCCTGTGACGAGTCGCTCTGTGGACGCTCTGACGGGTCGTAGCTGACTGGTCCACGGGCTCCGGGTCGCGCTCAGAACTCAGGCCCCACAGCAGGAGTCTGGATAATGATAGGAGGACATCCAGCCTGTCTGCAGCCGTCACTGAGAGCATCCTCCAGCTCCTGCTCCCTGAGTGCAGACTGGCAGGCAGTCCGCTCCCCCTCACATATTTAGTTTCTGTCTTCACCACCAGAGACAGGACGCGGCTTTAGAGCCAAGATGGAGGTAATCCATTTCTGAAGCTACGCTATCATGAGAGGATTTCCTCTGATTTATGCGTCTGAATCACCAATAACCGGCTCCACTGCTGGACCTCTGGTAGATGGACAGAACCTGGTCCACCTCAGATAAAAGCCTGAGGAGGAGATGATCCATCTATCAGAGGAGCACCGGTGAACCTCTCCCAGAGCTCTGCTCAGTCCATCATCTGGACCAGGACCAGGTTCTGGACCCTCTGCAGACCCTCTGCAGGACGTAACTGTGTAAAACTCTCCACACCGCTACGTCCAGCCCAACACGGCGACCCCACAGTGAGACACGGTGGTGGCAGCGTCAGGCTGTGGGGAGGGTCTCCTTCAGCTGCTTGGTGGGACGATGGACAGAACCGGGTCCATTTAGTGAGGACCAGATCAGCGGTTCCCCACGTGTGGATGGGAAACATCAGCAGGTGGGGGGTGGTGCTACAATCATAGCTAATCGTTAGCAGCCCGTCTCACTCGCCTTTTATTTACCCAGCAGTTTATGCAGAGTCTCCGGCTCTTATTAAGCAGTTTTTCCTGGTGTTTCATCACAGCAGAGCTTCAGTTTTCTATGTGAGCCGTTCTCCTGCCTCCTGCTCTCAGGCTGAGGAGACGCTGACCTCCTGCTCGCTGCTGCGGTCAGAATGAAAACACTCCAGCAGCTCATCTGGCTGCTCATTCACAACTATCTGTGTGGAGAAAACCCCTAAATCCACTTAGAGTCACTCTGCTGACAGCAGCAATAACACAATGACACACACACACACACACAATAACACACACACACACACACACACACACACACACACACACACACACACACACACACACACAATAACACACACACACACACACACACACACAATAACACACACACACACACACAATAACACACACACACACACACACACACACACACAATAACACACACACACACACACAATAACACACACACACACACACACACACTCCCTCCTCTGTTCTCATTTTCACTCTTTCAACACTCCTCACCCTCTCCACCTCCCCTCCGTTTCCACTGCGGCAATGTGGCTCGTTGCCTTGGAAACCACTCATTCACCCCCCCCCCCCTCCATCTCCCCCCCACACCACACCAACCAGCACCACCCCTCCTCCATCCACCCGACACACACTTTTTTCTAGAGCACGGAGGAGACAATGAGGAAGGAGCAGCGAAGATGAGGGAGCAGGAAGTTAATGTGATGGAGGCGGGGGGGGAGTATTAATGTAGGGGGGGGGGATTAAAGGAGCGGCAGGACCTGAGCTCCACAAGGAGGCGGCATAAGGGGACACCAGTTGGTGCTGGCCGGTGTGTGTGTGTTATTTAACGGTGTGGCAGCGTGACCGCCATATGTGTAGCCGGAGGGCCGAGGGAGAGAGTTAATGAGAGGGGGGGGGGGGCAGGAGGAGGAGGAGGGGGAGCTCCATGAAGGAGGGGAAGTTTGGGAGAGGCAGAGGGGGGACACGTCAATGGAGATGTCCATAAACACACTCCACGGTGAGCTGATGAGGAAGCTTGTCTTCAGAAAAAGCTCCAATCAGCATCCTGACTTCATTTAATTACCATTTAAATCTGTTCATCTGCTGTCGATTAAGTCGCCTTTAAATAGTTATTTCTAGTGTCTCATGAGCTCCTCGGTACCGACTCCTTCACCCTGGGTTAGAACCACAGAGACAGGAAGAACCCGCCAGAACATGGATGCTCTCTGCAGGGTTCTGGTGGCGCCTTCTACAGCTCAGCTGCTCCTCATCGTGTCCTGGAGGTTTTATCAGCTGCTCTGAGTAAAGATCACACTTCTGTACGGATGTTCTGGGAGTTTGCCACCATGACGGGATTTATTTCTATAGCTCCAGTTAACAACACTTCATCTCAAGTCTCTTTCCAAAGTCAGACTCCATCAGATCCTCCAGGTTGGTCAGAAAGTTTCCTCTCTAAGGAAACCCAGCAGGTTGCATCAAGTCTCTCCAAGCAGCATTCACTCCTCCTGAAAGAGCGTAGAGCCACAGTGGACAGTCGTCTGCATTGTTGATGGCTTTGCAGCAATCCCTCATACTGAGCATGCATGAAGCGACAGTGGAGAGGAAAACTCCCCTTTAACAGGGAGGAGAACCTCCAGCAGAACCAGAACCAGAACCAGGCTCAGTGTGAACGCTCATCTGCCTCGACCCACTGGGGGTATATCAGGGTCCTGGGTGAAGCATGGTGGCTGCAGGGGCAGCAGAGCTCCAACAGGCCCCTTACACACTGACCAGGCTCTGCTGGGGGATGGTTCAGAGGACAGGCGCACACACCTCCAGACTGCACACAGGATTAGCTTTGCTGGGACACCTAGGAGGCTGAAGGAGGCTGCAGCTTAAATGCTGAACATTCCTGCCAGGATTTCATAGAAGAGCCCAACATCAGTATTTACCTGGAGGAGAAGGAGCAAAGCTCCAGCGGGGCTCCTATGGTTGGACGGTGAGTCAGAGCCTCGCTGAGATGACGGATAAACACAGTTAGATGTTTGTGGATGTCTCCCTCTGACCTCACGCTCCAAGGTATCTCCACAAAGAGCTGCTTAGAGTTTAAAATCATCCCCACATCTGCAGGTTATGTTGCACAGAGAAGCCCTTCATCAGAGCAGAAGGACAATAATGGAGGTCCCCCGTCTTCTCATCGAGGCTGGAGGTGATGGAGAAACCTCAGCAGATTGTCAGAAGGACCAGGTAACAGCTGGTGGTTCTGGTGTGGAACCCTGGACGGGTCAGGAAAGGTCTTCACACTGAGGAGGACTTCTCCAGGTCCTCCAGCTGCTTCCAGCAGGTCGTGGGTCTAAAGATCTGCTGCGTGTCCAGGAATCAGACCAGAGTGAGCAGAAACCCTGCTGGATCTCAGGTTCCTCCGTGAAATGACGGTGAGCCCACGGGTTCTGTCCCGGTTCTGTTAGGTGGGTTATCGGACCTGGAGGAGAGCTGAAGGCTGCTGTTTCTCCTGCTAATGAAGAGGGAATTTCCTGCCCAGTCAATCACAATCTAAGGCCTAATAAACCGACCTCCGCCTGCCTCTCATTGATCCAGCCTCTTATTCCGCCTCTAAATGTTCTGTCCATGAACGACTCGCTTCGTGATTCTAACGGAAATCAATCGGACCGCTCCGGTTTGCTGCAGAACTACAAACTCTGACCTGGTTTCTCCAGCTTTCCCTCAGCAGCAGCGAGAGAGACGACGGCGTCTAACCGGGCCTGCAGCTCCGATTAAAACCAGATTAAAGGCAATAAATCCACATTTTTAACGTTGAAAACAGGAGCTGGACCCAGCGGAGCTTTTACTCTTAGTCCCACAATCACGTTTTTCTTCTGTAGGAAAATATTTCCAGCCGTAAAACATCAGGAATGTCAAATATTTACACAACCAACGTTCTATTTTTAGATTCTGACGGTGCTGTTTGATAGAGAGCTGCTTACTGGTTGCATTATTATTGCATTTATTCACTGAATAATTCAAGGTTTGGTGTTTCTGGACACATTAAAGGTGGAGAGCAGCTTAGAGGAGGGAGGGACTGTGCAAAAGTTTTAGACCAACCCTGACTTTCTTCCTGTGTTCCTCCTCAGCAGCCAGACTCTTCTAATACTGAAGATGCTTCTGTGCATCACCTCTCAAATCGTTTTTAAATCACGTTAAGATCTCATTTAGATCTGGTTTAGATCATCAGGGGAACACCAGGGACCTTTTCAGGTGCAGAGGTGAACGTCAGCTTGTTTGGTGTTTCCTCAGAAACCTCATTCCTGCTGTCTGTGGCATGAAGCACCTTCAGGGTTCTGCTGCTGTGACGTTCTCCAGGTTCTCTGAGAACATTGATGCTCCGCAGCGTTTCTCCTCTTGGAGGTGTTCTCTGTGTAGCTGCCTGTCACAGTGTGAGTTACTCTGTCTTCTGCATGGGGGGGGGTCTGTCTGCGGGTTCTCCCTCCGGTGCCGTCGGGCAGCATATGGGACTACTGGCACTAATGACTGAACCCCCCCCCCCCCCCCCCATGGGGACGGGGTCTCAGATGAGGCTGGGAGCTGAAATCTGATTAAAGTCGTGTTGGAGACAATTAACGGCCTCTCAAACCTGCCGCCTCTGTTCCCGCGGGAACTCTGGGATTGTGAGGTTCAGGTGGTCGCCCCCGGTCCTAATCCCCCCCCACCCCCACCCTGAATAAATCATGTGACCCCTCAATCCCTCCATTCTCCCATTAAACCCGGTCTGTCACCTCGGCCTGGCTTTCACAGCTTTTTTCCTCTTCCTCGTTTTCTGATGAATCTGCAGTTTAGCCCCGCCTCCTCCTGCTCCTTCTCCTCCTCCTGCTCCTCTTCCTCCTCCTCCTCCTCTCGGTCCAGGACGGAGGAGAAATGAGGAGCAGGCCGGCGATAGAGAGTGTGGTGACCCTTCCTCTCTGTGATGTTTCCAGCTTGTAAAAACACGCCTGCTTTGTCTGACCTTTGACCCCGCCATGCAGATTGCCACATCCATCCATAAATCACTGCTTCCTCACCACCAGAGCAGTGATGGGTTAATGGCAGATCCACGTTTTCTGGAAATAGTATTAAAAAGAAGAAACCAGAGCAGAACCAAATGCAGCAGAACCGACCGCAGCAGAACCGAACGCAGCAGAACCGAACGCAGCAGAACCGACCACAGCAGAACCGAACCGGAGCGTCAGACAGTGAAACAGCGGCTCTGTGCTGCCTTCCTCACAGCTCGCACACTTCAGGGCAGCTGGGGAAGGCGTGTGTGTGAGTCTCTGGCGTTTGTGGAGGGCAGAACAAACATTTGTTTGTGCAGCGATCCATCTCAGCCCGGTCCGCTTCCTCCATAACAAGCAGCGGATGAGAGGAGGAGGAGGAGGAGAACCGGAGTGACTGATGGGGGAGAGGAGACGCAGCCGTTGAATCACGATGCCTGTGAAAGCTGAGGGAAGGGAAGGGTTAGCTGGGGATCCACCCAAAGCTGAGCAGATCAGGAAATACGGTGAAATACAGAAGGAACATCCCTGTACAGCAGTGGCTCTGCAGTGGTTTCCTCTTCATCCGTCGCTGCTGAAGATGCCTCAGCCCGTCATTCCTGGAACGACTTGGGCTGCATGTCTGAACTGTTGCTCCTCTAAGAAGGACCGGGACACGCTCAGGTGTTCAGAAAGTTTTAAGAAACTGATCAGCAGTGGAGACATTTCCACCTAAAACCCCAGGAAACTCTTCCTCCGTCTCTCTCCATCAAAACGACTCCAAACACCTTTAACCTGTAAACGCTGAATCTAATTATATCTAGTTAGGAACTAGTTAAAGTTCGCTGTTCTGCAGAATAAACTTGATAGATTAGTCCATCCATCCATTTTCTATACCTACTAATCCATGCTGGGTCACAGGGTCATGGGGGGGGGGGGGGGTTGTCAGTCCATCACAGGGTTGGTTAGTCTCTACTTTCTATTATTACAAAAGCAGTTGATAATAGTTGATAAAATGCAGGCAGGAAGTTATAATAAAACAGAAAACGTACGGGTTCTGATCAGGGTAAACGGGTCATGGAGCCCAGCCAGAGTACTGGTCCGGTAACGGAAGAATCCAGCAAGGAGCAAAGAACCAGCAGCTTAAATACCGAGGCTGGGGTGGAAAAGGAACCAGATGAGCTAATCAGAGGATCCGTGGAGCAGCCGAGGCAGGATGAAAGCAAAGAGGCTGAGGGAGGGAGACTAATTAAATAAACTTAGTAAGTAAACGTTATTTATACAGCAGCTTTCACAGGATAAAAACAACAAAGTGCTTCACAATAAAACAACCATAAAACAACACAAAATGAGTGTTTCCGTCTTATCAGAGTTCACCTGCGAGTAGTTGTCACAGAGCCACTGTTTAATACCATTAACGTAGTTTATCAAGCAGGACCACTTAAAATATTCAGTAGGCTTAAAAGAACAACAGAGAATGTCATCAGCATAGAAATGATGAGACACAGCAGGGAACTGCCTGATTATCTGGCCAGGAGGGAAAATGTATAAAAACAAGAGAATAGGTCCCAAGATAGAGCCCTGTGGTACCCCAGCTCCTCTGAGTCGGACATGAACTGGTTTCCAAAAACACTAAAAGTTACAGGAACACACAAAGAAACTACTAACCAGGGGAAAGATTAACACTGATCTAAGAGAAATAAATCCACACCGAGCAGAACACTAGACCTGTTGGAAATAAACAGGATATCATGAAAACACAAAGAAAGGTCCAGCAGCAGGTGATGGATCTCCACAGGCAGCTGCAAACATTTAAAACTTCTTTAATACATGAAACCCTTTTTAGTAAAAACCTTCATCTGCGTCTGCCTCCTGTGGCGTTTTCAGGTTGAGCGGTTCTGGTTCTGACTCTTAAATATTAAAGCGTTGTAAGCGAGCTCTGCAGAGAGGCAGACCCGCTGCTGCTGTTAAAAATACCGCCTCAGATAAAAATAGATCCCATTTCATGTCGGGATCTAAATCCGTTCTGAGGCAAACGTGACCGGCTCCGCAACGCATCAAACCCCAGCCGTCACGTTCAGCCGCTGCTAACCAGGAGGGAATATGAGAGAAGCCCGGTTCTAAGCCGAACAGAACCCCGGGTCACATGTTCTCCTGTCTGAGCAGAACCCTGGAAGCTCCAACACGTTGTTTCCTCCCGAAGGTCTGAATCTACAGCCATGAGCGGCTGAATCGTGACATCTCTCATCAAATAGAGCGAAGGAAAAGTAATAAAGATCAGATCAAAGGGATTCATTTAACTTTCATCTCTGGCTTTATTAGTGCGACACATAAAAAATAAAACCAAGGCTCCTCGTTCTCTTCAATAATTGAACCTAATATATTCTGTAAATCCATATTTCAGACGCTGAGTCGAGTTTTATTGCTTCCAGGCGCCGTGGCGTGCTCCTGCAGAGCAAACCTTCATCCTGCGGCTTCTGAGCTCAGAGCCAGCAGATCTGATCAGACCGACGCGCCGCCGGTCGGCCCGGGACAGATCTCTGCCGCTGGAGACGCCCCCACTCCGGGATGTTTAGTGGCCTGACCGGCAGCGAGCAGCGTGGGACTCCGCTGCCATCAGGAAGTCATCCGGCGGGCGCTGCAGCCACTTCTGGACGCTCTGGAGACCGCCAGGAAAGACGGGAGAAAAAGATAGAGAGACGCGCTGCTGGGCTTTCTCCTGGGAAGAAGCTTCCTCTGCAGGATGAAGGACTTTAGGTCTGTAGGTGACCTTTGACCCCTCCCAGGTTGATGGGCAGCAGCAGCGGTCATTGCTGAGGTCTTTCCACCCTGGCGTCGGGTTGGTACACACCTGGAAACCTGCTCCCTGCCTTTAACCCACTTCCTGTGACGCTGCGTAGTAAACGGGGA
This sequence comes from Fundulus diaphanus, assembly GCA_037039145.1. NCBI lineage: Eukaryota > Metazoa > Chordata > Actinopteri > Cyprinodontiformes > Fundulidae > Fundulus > Fundulus diaphanus. The sequence continues at coordinate 1,910,067 of CM073137.1, read as the reverse complement.
GTTTGTCTCGTTTTAAAGGTTTTTCAGAGGATAATCCAAACCTCTCATCATCCGATGAGCTGTAACCGGAAACCTGCTGAAACGCCAGCGTTGGTAGCAGGTCCCTGTTGCCGCTCCGGTCCGTGTCCGATGAATCAGACGCTCCATTTTTATCTGTTGACTCAAAGCTTGGCCGGCTGTCCGGTGCGTGACGGAGAGGCTGCAGCGGGGCTCAGGCAGGCGCTGAGCAGGCCTCTGGTGGTTACTCATGGCCGAGCGGTCGGCGTGAACCAATCTCTCTGCATCTGCTGCTATGATGTCGCTGCGCGCCACCTCCGTCCTGCCCAGTCAGCGCCCCGGCCTTGGTACGTTAAACACCACGCCGTAGGATGTAGGGCTGTTGCTTCCTGCGTCTCCTCGTCTCCATCTGTGCCGCTCTGCCTCCGTCAGCAGCCACTTCCTGCATGTGCTAAACAGCTGCTGTGCGTCCAGCTGTCGGCCATGTTGGCTGTCATCAGATGAGAGGACAGCAGCCTGTAGACGCTCCTCTGAAGGACGGCACGTCACTCCAACCCTCAGGCTCCATCCTTTGTCTTCCTCACCGATAAACAGATGCATCTATGAAATCGTCCCTCATTTCTGAAAGGGAAACTCATGTATAGATTTATTACACACAGTAGGAAATATTTCTTATTTTTTATGTTTGTGTCTGACAGAGGACAGAACCCAAAATCAGAAAATGAGAATATTAAGTCAAATGAATAAAAATGACATGTTTTGGAGTGGCCTAGTCAAAGTCTGTGCTCACATCTGCCTGGGGTTTTCTGCCATGGTGTTAAACTTGTTTTAAACTGAATTAAAACAGTGAATACTTTTCCAGACAGGGTTGATTTTCCTGAGTTATGGAAATGATCATTAGGAAACTGTTTGTAATATTTGTTCAGGTTGTCGTTATACATTATTTAAATTAGTTTGATTATCAGAAATATTTAACTGGGATAAACAGTATAAATATGTAAGGATGCAAATACTTTTGTCTGCGCCTTGGATCAGTGTTGTAGCAACGGGCCTCAGACTCTGGGTCTCATTACATTGCTCCGTTCCTCGCAACCCCCCCCCCCCCCAGACACAGTGGTGGCAGCATCATGCTCTGGGCTGCAGATTGGAAGAAATTATGAATATTTTTTATACCTTAGTTTATAGTTTCGGCCCCAAACCTTCAGGGTTCTGCTGCAGTTGAGGAGATGTTTGATGTTTTCAGGACCATAGCTGGATCATTATTGGATCATATTAAAGCAGAACCCGGTTTCAGAGTCCAGATGTGAACCGGACAGAAGACCAGTGGGTCACCTGAACCGGTTCCTCACAGAACTTTGGTTCAGACTGGTTGTGTCTGGACCATGAAGGTTATTTTTGTTACATTTAGCAAAGTTAGAGTTAGTTTATTATCCAAAGATGGATGCCATCATGGGGATGGTTTCCGTTCAGTTCAGTTTATTCCCAGCTTGTCATCCTTTACCGGACCAGCCGATCGGATCCGGATCACGTGGTACCTTAACGTACGACTCTCCTACCTAACAGGTTTTCTGAGATACGATTCATCACTCAGCTGGTTTTTCTTTAAGTTGAGCGCTAAATATCTGCATAGTGGCCATCTTCAGACATCCCTCCACTAGAGGGCGCCACACCGCGCGGAGCAACAGAGGAGCTGCAGCTGCTGCGGCTCACCGAGGGTTTACACGATGATGAGGAGGACGTTACCTTTACGACGGAGAAACGGGAAACTTTGGGAATGTGGGAGAAACTTTTCACATTATATCCAGAAAACGTTAAAACTGAGCGACGGAGCTCGTTAACGACAATTAGCCAACTTGTTTTAGAGACTTTCTGAGAAGGCGGATGAAACCGATAAAAGGCAAAAAACCACAAAAAGGTTTAGTTTTTCTCCCCCGATCTCCAAGATAAATGCAGTAAATTATACTTAATAACTGATCATTTGCAGCGGCGGCTTATTTTCACGCATTATTTCAAAGTCGTTTCTTATTTAAAACCATCTAACCAACAAGCGGCAGCATTTCTGTGGGACCAGAACAGATTCATGGGTTTTCAGTTCATTTCAGTGGAGAAAGCTGGTTTGACATCATGTGAACGATGCAGTTTGGAGCAAATTAAACTCGTAAATCAGGGCAGAACCACTTCAGAACCCTTCATTTCTGGTCCAGTGGACCTCAGCCTCCACGGCCTCCTCCACCCCACAGGATGACCTGAAGCCGGCCTCCAGGCTTTAGACCCAGAGGAGCTTCCTGGGTTTCTCTCCGGGTCTCCACGGCGACCAGGATGCTCCTCGGTCAAAGAGCCGGAGGATAACGAGACATTCCCGACCCTCGGATACCGCCGAGCAGAATTAGCGGGCCGGGCCGGGTGCCTGGTACCTGCCAGAACCGTTACTGGGAGTCTGGCTGAGCAGCAGCGACGAAGATGGTTAATGAAGCCCAAAGCGCAGAAATGGCAGAAAAACAAAAGACCTCATCTAGAGAGAAAAAACATCATTAAACTGCCAATAAAGACATTCTGGTCATCAGAGCATCAGTTTCTTTTCACGTAGTTCAGGTTTTAACGGACACAGGAAATAAAATAAATACTAATAAAGAAATTTAATGAAAATAAAATGTAGTGTTAGAAAATCAAGTAACTGCAACAATTAAAATGTTAAGATACAAGAGAAAAAATGAACGTGACAAAATGAATACAGTAAAACAAATATTTGAATAAAATACAATAAAAAATATGAAAACAATGGAATTAGTATTAGGAGGATATGAAGGTCTGTTTTCTTAAAAACTAGCAAAGAGTTTAATTAGGAAAAACTCACCAAAAACGACTTTTTCTGAACTCGTTACTTTAAATAAAACGAATGACATCGTTAATGGATTTAATGATATACTTGTTAACGTGGGACCAAGATTAGAAAAACACATAAATAATACAAACTATTGGGAAAATATACACAACTGGAATATTTACCCTGAAAAATGAAGTTTACAAAACGCAAAATAACATTTATAAAGATTAAAATGAGAAAATGACTACAGCTTTAAATAAATAAACCATAAAATGATAAATTGAATGCACAGTGATTCATTATTATTATTATGTAATAGTTTACACACTTCTAAGCATAAAAAGACACAGGTGTGTTAGACGTGTCAGAAAATGATAAATAATTGGAATAAAGTAGTTTTTTTGTTAAATTTAGGTTATTTTATTACCAGCGATCTTGTTTCTATCGAGGAAAACAGGACAGAGGTTTAGTTTAGTTAAAGTTTTAGTGAAACTAGGCTAAACTAATGAAAAACCAGCTGGTCCAGAGAAAACTAAACTCAGTGACTGTGTGGAGGCGGCGGAGCAGAGAATCTCTGCCTGTGTAATAAAGCCGTTAACTGGCGTACCTGAGTGATAAACTACCTGCCTGCTGCTAAACTGCAGCAAACGACGGCGTCTCCATCAGCAGAAATCCGTTTTTATCCGTTTTTATGAGACTAAAGCCAAACTTTTCCATTAAAGCAGCTTTTTATTGCTCCGGCTCCTCTGGCTGCTCACACTCTCAACAAGCTGCTGTTTCCGGCTCAGTCAGGACTCAGATGGCTGAGCCGGGTCGTTTGCACCGTGTCACCTGGACAGGTGGCGTGTAGCCGTCCCAGACGAGGCGGCGGTAAATGTCTCGTTTGCTTCCTGTCTCTGAGACAAAGGAGCGGGCGGAGGAGGTGAAGGTCAGTGATGTTCTTCTTCTGTGGTGCAGCAGGAAGAGGAGACCTGGCTACATGGAGGCCTCGCCGTAATGAGCCGCCTGCACGGTGTGACTCCATGTCTCTGGTTCTGCTCACTGGGAGCCTCCTGAGCTGCAGGTCAAACACGCAGATCTATTTCTGCTCCTCAAGACGTTTAAACGGAGCTCTGTCTGAGTTCTTCTTTGGACCTTGGCTTATTTTTAAATATACCTGGAACTGTGGAAACCTCCACAGGTTGATTGTAGCTCTTGCTGCGTCTCTGGAGCAGAACTCTGACCCAGAGGTCCGTTTCTTTGAGCGCCGCCGGCCTGGAGGAGGTTTTTAGACGGAGTCAAAGCAAAGTGGGGATTGTTGTCTAACTATCTGGCTGCTGTGGTGGTGATGCTGCTGTGATGAAACATTTCACTTTAAGGCCTTTTATTCGTCCTCGTTAAACAGCGACGATCAGTTTCTGTCCCCAGCGTCACGTTTTCATGCTGACAGGAGATCCAGACGCAGCAAAAAGAATCAGGCAGGTCGTGTTTCAGGTGTATGAGACGCTGGGAGCTGAGCTCCTCAGCGAGTTCAGGTCTAACCGGCCTTAATCCAGCCCTAATCAGACGGACTGCAGTGCATTAAACTGGGATTAGAGGGAACCCCCCCCCCCCGTATTTCACTGCAGGACAGTTTTATCGCTCCCTGAGCCTCCGGCTCCCTGCCATGGAAGGAAGCGTCTCGTCTCTTTGACCCAGCAGCTCTCCGCTGAAACATTGCCGTCTGAAGCTGTGACGAACGTCTCGGCTGCCGGCGGAGGCTTCCAGCCGTTTGTCTGCCGCCGTAACGAGGCAGCGAGGCCCAGGAAGAGCTGAAACAGAGCCCAGACCTGCTTCTAATCAGCTAACACGCTCAATAATAGAGATGATCAGAGGCAGGACCAAGACGAGTCGGCGAGGCGTGAACGGATGAGAGGAAACGGAGCTGCAGTCGGTGGACACCTCCAGTCCAAGCGGAGTAATTAGATTGGAGGAAGTCTGTGGAAGCTGCGGCGCTCCGACTCTCCGCTGTGATCTTCCAGCCGGCAGCGGCGGACTTCCTGCAGCTCCACATGAAGGCGGTCAGAGCAGAAGCAGCCTGGACCCGATGTAGTGAGAGCTCACAGGAGATGAAGGCCGGGCGGCGCTGAGGACAAATGATTCCAGCAGAGAGCTTCTGGTTCCCTTTAAATGAGAGGCTCAGGGTGGGAGGTCACCTGGAAGATTACCTGCAGACAGGAAGACCAGAAGATGCTGCAGCGCTCCTCAGTCTGAGATCACGGTTCTGCCCCGGAAAGCTGGACTGGACTGCTTTACTCACTGAAATGACTGTATTAGCCTTTGGTTTGAGCAGGAAAATAAGATTATCTGCACTTTAAACAGGAACAACTCATCTCCATCATCTTATTATAAGTGCAGTTTATCTGATTATCTTCTTTTAGGGTCAGAAAACTCCATTGGCAGATTTTCCTATTTAGCTGCTCAAATCAAAGACAAATACAGAAAAGTTTACTTTTAGTTTCTGCAGCATGAGGGTCAGAGTCTAGTGTCTCCATCAGTGACGTCAGTCACTTGGTCTGCGGTGATGCTGCCGCTGATCCGGTCTGTGGAGAAGGAAGAACTGAGCCACAAAGCAAAGGTCTCGCCTTACTGGTCCGTCCACCATCAGACCCTCAGCTGTGGTCATGAGGTCCAGACCGGGACCGAAAGAAAAGGGTCCTGGATGTGGTGTCATTTTAAGATGTAGAGCAGCAACGTCAGCCTGTAAGAGGGTTCAAAGGTCATCTCCAAAGCGTCTGAAGCCCGTCCTTCTGAGGAGAACCACGGGGGGGTCCACAGCTGAGGAACATCTCAGCCAATTGCTAATCTTCCCAGCAGCTTCAGCCCAAGCTCAGAGTAGGAAGCTCCTCCTCAGACTCTACAGGCCTCAGTCAGCAGGTTAGAGGTCAAAGGTCATGACCCTGAGCCAGTGCCAGGACAACAGGAGCAGTTGTCTTCATCCAAACCAGCTCCTGCTGCTCAGAACCAGGCTGATGAGTCCAGGGTGATGTCCATGTGGACCACAGGAGGTGGTGGGCTGGTCACTGAGAGGCGGCCTGCAGGCTTAAGTCAGGGTGAATAATCTCTGAGTCAGACTCTGGTGATGCGTTACCGTGACGATAATCTGACCTCATCATGCCTGTAGGCAACCAGGAGCCAGAAGGGCCGCCGTGTTGAGAGCAGAAATAAGTCCCAGCTGTTCATGAGTCACAACGTTTCACACATTTAAACAGATTCTGCTTCTTTGTTCTAATGAGAAAACTGATTTATTCCTTAGAAGCGCTGCTGTATTTAGTTTGATTGAAGGCTGTGAAGGTCCGTCATTTCATGTGTATTTGAGCCGAGACGCCTGACCTGAACTGTTGCTCTACCTTTTACCTCTTAGTAGAGCTGGACCATATAGGAAAAAACTATATCGATAAAACAGAAATCATATTGATAGATATTGATAATTATCAAACAAATTCAAAACATATATTTTAAGTGCAGCCCTGGCCATTTTATGTTGTTGCCTAGCAACCTATTTTTAGATACAGAACAAATAAACACTGAATTCAAACCCAATCTTTATTCAACCAACTTTTTACCAAAACTGCAAGTTTTTAAAAAATAAAAAAGAACGTGTGATCTCTGACCTCTTTGAAGGGGGCGGGGCTTGGTGATGGAGCGTTGTGATTGGCTGGGAGGATGTAATTACGTAATATTAACCTACAAGTTAGAATGCATAAGGAAGGAAAACTGTTATTCTATTAAACTTTTTACTGACCTTTTTCTTTTCCATCATCGATATTCGTCTATATGGATGATAAATTATCGTCCAGCCCTACCTCTTCACATTTCCCAGAGTTACTTTTTTATTCAATATTATTCTTCTGAATTGAATGTTTTACAAACTAAACAGATTATTTCATCCTAAAAAGGATCAAATCATCAGATCAGATGAAAATCATTAAGTTTCTTCATTAACACCTTTTTGTGCAGAGCTCTTAAACAACACCTGTCTGCTGTTTCTAATTATTTAGTTGTAAATCAGCAGCGCAGATGTTTAAGAGGAGGATTAACAGATAACAGCCAAATTAAAGTTCACTAACATTTCCCTGAAATCCCTGTTCCCACTGATCATTTCTGAGGGAATCAGGACAGCAACAAGCTTTATCTCTTTATCTGAATCTTCTGAGCAGGAGTTTACAGAAACAGCATCGCCACATGTCGATGTGCTGCTGAGCAAGGCACTTAACCCCATGTTGCCTCATGGTCTGCATCGGTGCATGAATCTGTGAGTGTTTGTGAGCGATTGGTTGAATGTGGCTGCAGCAGAAAGTGCTTTCAGTTCTCAGCAGGCCTAGAAAACTGCTAAATAAAGTTCAGTCCATGAACCGTTTACCGTACAGATGAACGATTAAATAAGGATATTAACATTAAAATACTACCAGTGTTATCTAGTCTACTGTTTTACAAAACAGGGAAGGGAAGGTTAGATGGTTTTTAATTTAAACGGACTGAATTGTTACGTTTACTTTTTGGTTTTGCCCCCATTAGGAAACTAAAACATTTTTATAATTAATACTTTTTGCTCTTAACGAGAAGAAGCCCTGTGGCTTCACAAAACATAACACCGTCACCTGAAGCTCAGGGCATGCTATATGACACCTTACAAGGAAGGTTGTGGGTTTGATTCCAGCTCTGTTGCTTAACTCCAGATGCCACTTCCCTGTTCAGGCCCAGTTTAGAGCTGCCAGCTCTTTACAAGTCCCATCCTGTCACATCTAGATGTGCAGCAAATCTGATGATTTCTCCTGGAAACCTCCTCTAAATTCCTTATATGGGACATCATTTGACCAATCTGTATAATCTGATTGAATCTGACTTTGTAAAGTAACTTGAGATGACATGTTTCATGAATTGGCGCTATATAAATAAAATTGAATTGAATTGAATTAAACTGTTGCAATACTCCAACAAATAGGGGGGATTTGAACCCCAGTCAGAGTGGATGGAGGAAGCTTATTCTGCTGAAATAGAGTTAAACTAAAGCAGGAGCAGTAGCTCTTCCTGCCTTTCTGCCTGGCGTCGATCTTCCTGGAATAACCTAACATCCTCCTTTAATAGACTCGTCTCTCATCTATTTATACCCATGCACTCGCTGATTTCATTCTGCAGCAGCGCGTTCCTCTGGGACTCACCTGCGTGAGGTGTGTGTTTGATGCGGCTAATGCTCGGTGAATCATTAACATGACTCTCGGTCCAGATGAGGCCTGACTCCTAACTCATCAGTGGGAGGAAGCTTTGGTCACATAAACTCCTGTAATCTTCTCAGACGCTGCGGAGAGGAAAACCTCCTACAGCCGGCGGGTTGCGGTCCTCAGAGACGCTCACAGGCCGTCACACCTTTCTGTCTTCTCTGTCAGTCTAATTAACAGGTCACATGGCTCTATTAACAGACTGTAGTTTCCTCGTTACACAGCCCCCAGGTTGAGCAAAGCCTTGGATGCAATTAATCAGAGTTGATGCAGGTAAAATTGTCTTAACCTGACAACGTGGAGCTGAGTAGCAAGAAAGGTCTGAGACAATTTATCGCTGCAGGGAGACGGAAATTGAACCTTTCATGCTGAAAATGACGCCAGGCTGGATTTAATTCACATTGTTTTATGGATTCAGTGGGAAGAAGTCGTGTTTAAATGGTAGTAAACGTTCATATATGATGTCTTAATTAAACAGGACTGTGGTATTTGGGCTGCTCCGTTTGTTAGACGTATGATTAGCCTTGTTGGTGAGACAGAAATCATCAGTTAAAGACAATGATCTAGAAAATTAACACCAGTTTTATCACTTTTTATCAACAGGCAACTGTGATTGACTGAAGCTACTATCTAAAGCGCTCCACACCAAACCAATGCCAGGATGGCTACTGAGACCGAAGCCTGGAGTTCTACCTTTTTGGGCTTAATTAGTAGTTCATCATATAATAGTCAGATTAGCAGTTATTTTATATCAGCCGTAACCTTTGCTAAACATGCCATTAGGCACCTAATAATGAGCAATAGAGTTTGGATGCTGTGACACCAGCTGAGTTATTGTTCAGTATTTAGTAGCTGGTTTATGTTGATGTTGGTTATGTTGATTTAGTCCGTGGGAGGAGAAGTAGTGAAATTAGGGCCAAATGTAGTGAAAGAAGCAGACAGGTAACCCGTCAGTCACTGCTGCCTTTTAGAAGAGGACGTACAAGGTTATTATCGCCTAAAATTACGTTTTTGGTCTTTTGAACATTTACAAGTCCAGGAAATTCTGGACTAGTCCAAGACAAATTAAAACTTTTGAGTCCAAAGAAAACTAAAAGCTGGACCAACACGTCGAATGTTTGTGGATGAAAAGTGAAACTACAGAGACTTCCAAGTCTGCAAATCCAGCAGTAGAGCTGAACCAACACTGCAGGTAGAGGAAGACCAGACAGACGTCCAGGAAGTGATGAAGATCGCAGCTAAATTAAGGACTTTATGTGCTTAACAACAAGCAGCACAGGTGGAGAGATAACAATCCAGGAGCTCAGCGGCAGACGAGACATTTAACAAACTCCCAAAGAGTTCCAAGAATAAAAACAAACATGAAGCAGAAACCAAGTAAAACAGAAGCAGAATCCTCTAAACGGGTCCAGTGAGACACGTCTGTAACCAAAGCTGTCATTTACCACGTTAGAACGCCACCAACACAGATATTACCTTCATTTATTCTGCGTTTATCGGCACAAAGAACGTCTCCGCCTCCTCTGGTACCCAGACTGGAGGTGTTTTTGTCCCCAGCCTGAGGACACCTTCACGTTTCCTGCCTGTGTTGGACAGATGGAGACGCAGACAGACGTCTATTTCTGCAGCCTCTCACTTTCACATGGTGCCGTTTGTGTTGAGGTGTGTTGCCGTTGGGGGGATTTCCCTCCTTCTGTTGGCTGCAGACTCGTGTCTCATTATCCCGTCCGTGGTCCAGAGATGGCTAGCTTTGTCATGTCCCCCCCCCCCCACCCCCCCTCCCCCGTATGGTCCCCAGTTTAATTAGAACACAGAGCTGGAAGGGGTCAAATGAAGGGTCAAACGCTGAGCACAGCGCCAGGAATAAAGAGCTGAAGGAAAACAGCCAGAAGTTGTTGATGAGGCGTCTGATTGGGTCCAGAATGTCCTTCGCTAATTAGAACAACGTCTCCAGGATGTTTCCCAGCCAGGTGAAGCCAGCGGGGCTCAGATCTGAAGTCTAGGTAGTGGTTTTAGGTTTTCACCCTCTGCAGGCACTCAGGACGCAGCTCTAATCTGTGAGTACCCTAGCAGAAAGTTTTCCTGCCCTGGTTCTGTGAACCCTCGCAGTCGAAGCCCACTGTAGCAGGAAGTGGGACGCTGGTAGATAGCCGGATGCAGCAGCGGCTGGTGACGACGTTTTATTTGGGGAAAAGAAGTCGGAGATTAGAACGCAATAATAAACTAAACTTAAAGATTTCTAAGTCTGGCTGATATGGACCGAATTCCTTTATCTGTTTGTCTTCCTCCATTGAAAGCCTCATAAAGTATAATTATGCAGGGTTCCCCCAGAAGATGGGCTAACAAAGTGCGTTGAGCTAACAACAGCTAGCATGTTGGCTATTTAGACCGGGAGGTTTAGACAGGAACTTTAATGACGTTTTATGTCGCTCTCAAACATCAACGCATTTCAGATAAACAAACCAGGAAAAATTATTGATCCTTTGGACTTCAAACGGTTTTGTTTTCTCATTATTTTAGTGTTTCGGTTTTGTCAGCCTTGTGCCTGGTTTATATTGTGTTTTACCTGCAGGAGAGTCTCTGCTCTGTTTTATGAGGGTTTCACACAGAAGTGTTAGTATGGTGGCCTGGTAGTCTGCACCATGAAACCGGACCTGGTGACCTGGCTAACCGGCCCGGTCCGGTTCAGGGAGGCCTCAGGTCCAGCTGGTGGACTTCTACTGCAGGTTCTGAGGAGGACCACCTCTGTCCAGACCGTCTTCCTCTGCCTCGGTCGTCCGTCTGCAGGGGCTCCTTCATAGCTGCGGCTCTGATTAATGACATAAAACATAAAGCGATGCTGTTGGTGCGACTGATGCAACCTGGGCGGCTCGGTGTTTTCTGTGTGTGATGACTGGCTGCCAAGCAGTTTCCCGTTGGGGACGATAAAGTTGATCCATTGAAGCTTCGCTGAGCAGCAGAATGCTGCACCTAAACGGAGCGTAACCAGTAAAAATTATTGATCCTTTGGACTTCAAACGGTTTTGTTTTCTCATTATTTTAGTGTTTCGGTTTTGTCAGCCTTGTGCCTGGTTTATATTGTGTTTTACCTGCAGGAGAGTCTCTGCTCTGTTTTATGAGGGTTTCCCAGTTTGTTAATTTTCTTCACCTGTTTGCTGTCCACTAATCCCCCCCTGTGTTTATTTCCTCTTTGTCATTGTCAGAGCCTCCTGTTGTCATCATGCATGCTCTCCTCTCTTTCCAGTCAGGCCTCCTGCCGTTTTCCCTCTTCACGCCTGACTTTGGGTCCAACGCTAGCACTGACCCTCTCTGAGCATCGGACGTAACATATAATGCATAATTAGCATTTTGAGCTCGTTAACATTTGCTCGTCTCTGTTCTCCACCGGAGTTGCTTTGCAGTATCTGACCTTGTCTGCAAGCAAAGCTTTGTCTGCCTGGAAGGTTTCCCAGATTGTTTTTAAAAGGTAGAATGAGCAATAAGCTACAATACTGACCAAAATCAAAAGTGTTTTAGCTTTAAAACGTCTTTGATCGACTGGATCTGATTCACTGTTTCACCACTTAAAACCGTTCAACCATCGCTGCCTTCTCTTCTCCCCCTCAGTCTAACCTCAGCAGCCTCTGCAGCTTCCTCATTAGTCCTCTTGTAATCTCAGGCGGCGTACGGGGACTGTTGATTACCACCGTGTGAATGACGGAGGGCCTTAAGCTGCACTAAATACGGGATCAGGCGGCTCAGAGGTGAGAACAGCTCCACCTCCAGCACCTCACCTCGCCAAATCCCGGCCTTTTCCCGGTAATCCGGCCGTAATTACCGGCTGATCTCAGCGGCGGGGCCGATCGGTGCGACGCGCTCTCACGCCTGCAGTGAATGAGTGTTTTCAACGTCTGGACTGAAGTCAGCGGAAGCAGGAGTAGGATGCAGGGTATGGACAGGTCCGCGTCATCCACCTGAATACTCATCAGCGTGTTATTTAGAGTGGGATCGGTGTTAAAAACCAATATTAGGAGCAGGAATCATGAGTCAAGCGTCTGTGTGCCCACTCAGCAGGAGGAAAATGAGCTTGGAGAAAACAGGAGGAAAAAAGGAAGCGATGAGTTATTTTCTGCCTTTAACCTGTTAGAACAATAATGATGCGGCTGCTGCTGCTTCGAAACTGGGTTCTTCAGCCGGAACGTTTCAACTTTACCTCATGGGCTTTAAATTAAAACTAGTAATTAAAAAAATAAAGTCCTCGTGCACAAAAGACACCATCATGTTGCTGACGTGGTTTCAGAAAGCTAAAACATCTCAACATTATGTGAGTTATTAATGCACATAAATTGTTTTCTGACTTAATGAATCTTAAATTTTGTATTTATGTTCTGGGAACGCCTCATGAGCTTCTGGAGTAACTTTAAATAATATATTGCAACATTAACTCCCTACTAGCCATACTTAATCTCACACTATGCTATGCAGACTCTCTGTCTGCGCTGATGAACCTTCACTCACCTCTGCATGCTGGGTGCTTGAAACTGAGAGTAAAACAGACATCCTGACCTACTTCCTGATTAATTGAGCGGATAAATGTCTGACCACTGGGTGGTAGCCATGTTGGATTGAGCTTTTATTCCTAGGTGAACCTGTTCTGACGTGACTAATGATGCCGTTGAGCGTTGGGATCATGACCCACATGCTCTGTTCAAACCAGGATCGCTGCAGCAGCAACACAGAGCTGGCGTTGCACACGGCGCAGATCGCTCCATCTTTGCTTCTCCAGTTTTTACATTTACAGTTTTCAGATCGACAGTAAGGCTTGAGTTTGGGACCAATCAGGAACTTCCTGTTATAATAACATATTTTTAATAACAGAAGCATTTGTCCTCTGGAAACCTGAAGCATTTATTTCTCTCTGATTTGGTGTGAACTTCCCTTCTTTGTTTCTCACTTCCTGACCCCCCACCTCCGCACTGATCTATAAGCGCCGAGGTAAACCAGAGTGTTGCCTGGTAACTAATCAGTCTGCATAATTTATGTTGACCTCATAACTAATGCAGGAGCGAGGCCCGATAGGAGGCGGCTGCTGCTTCTATATGTTGTCTCTATCAGATCCACATTCATCCCTGGATGCTGATTGAAAGCAGAGCTCCCCCCCAGGGTGGGTGGGGGGTGTGGTTATGAGTTCAGGCATGTTGTTGAACCAAATGTTTCTGAAGAGAATCTAATTTCTCATTGCTGCAGCTGCAGAGAGAAATAATTACCTGAGCTGTGGATCCTCAGCTTCAGGTGGAGTTGAACTACAGACCTCCAGACGGCTCCTTGTGATCTTAGCTGGACTCTAAAGCTCTCTGGGCTTTCTTGGTAATTCTGTTACATCTGTCGTGTTTTAAAACCAAAGAACAGGTTCAGTCAGGCTGCTGTCAAACGGGAAACAATGAGCGCTCAGAGTCAAAGTAACCGGACTCCATGAAAAACGTTTGGCCTTTAAAACGTGAAATTAGCTCCTTTTAATCTGTAAAACCAGAGCAGATTAAAATAAAATAAGGTTTGTATTAACAAGCCTGTCAGACTGATAGAAACTTTTCTGGTTTCCCTTTTTATCCTTTGACTTCATGTTGAAACAGCGCTAGTTGACCTGGACTCCAGAGTCCAGCCTCCTTAATGAAGGAAGCTCGTTTCAGGCATCTCCTTCTTCCGGTCATGACCCAAATCTCTGGACTGTACGGGTCGGGATGTAGGACTGCGTGTAAATCACGAGTCTGTGATCCGTTTATCCGTCCCTGATGAACGCCCAGGCTCCTTTAGCTCCTCCTGTGGCGGCAGAGACTGACCTCCAACCTGCAGGGACCCCAGAAGCACCTCCTCACCCTGACTCCTTTAGACCTGGCTGCAGGAGCAATGTGAGCAGAGTGAAGGTAGGATCAGCTGTTCCTACCTTCATGTGGGTCATGATCCTAACGAAAAGCATTAGAAAGCGTCGTCAGTTCTCCTGTTTCGTGCTCAAATGACTAATTAAAATGTAGTTTCTAAAGCTTATCCGATCGAACTGACAGATTCACTCGACTGTGCCTGAAACAAGCGTAAATCCAATAATACATTTTAAAGAAGACGAATAGGCGGCCTTTCCTCAGCAGATGATCATTTTCAGTCCTGATGTTTTACAAGAAAACATCTATTTTCCCTGTTTCTGGCTGTTCAGCGCTCCGTGCTGCCCTGCAGTCATGTTCGGGTCCCGGAGAGCAGCTGCTGAGTCTCCATCTATAAATCATGGTGTTGGGAGAACGGCCGAGGCTGCCAATAGTCTGTTGAGCGCTGCTAACGGTGACGGATGAGTGTGTAGCAGCCCAGGACGTGGCGAGGCGAAGCGGCGAGCCTTCCAGGCTTTTCGTGTTAACTTCTAACTGCTTCAGTACAGCAGCTGTCTGAAACCGCGGCTGATGGATGAACCCGTTTCCTGTCTGAACTTTTATTCTGAAAGGTGTTCACTAACTCATACAAACAAGGAGCAATAGTCAGAAAACCAGGTTTTAATGCCACCACCCTCTAGTGGTCACAGTAGCTCGGTCCAGCTTCTTGGATATCAGCGATTCTCAAAGAATGTCTCCTCAATGCACTTTACGAGAGAAGACCCTCTAACCTTTACCTGCAGCTTTATCAGAACCGTTGCTCAGGGTTCTGGTCCGTATGGACATGTTGCAGACTAGCCATGGGACGTGGTCCATCGTCCTGCTGGGATCAGAAGACGGGTCCACTGTGGTCCTACAGAGATGGAGCTGGCCAGGAGACCACCAGCTCTACCCAATGCCACTGATACCAGGCAGGATGGACCCGTGCTTTCCTGCCCAGCTCCATCTGAACTGACCAGAACCAGTCTGTTATGGTCCGGTTCTGGTGAGTCGGTGTTATAGCCACAGCTTCCTGTTCTTAGCGGACAGGAGTGGTGCTTGGTGAGGTCTTCTGCTGCTGTAGCCCATCTGGTCCACGGTTCCAGGCTTTGTTGGACTGTGTTCTGGCTACCTTGGTTCTGTCCAGCGGGTTTTCTGTCATCTTGAGCCACTCGGCTGATTCTTCTCTGACTTCTCACATTAAGAAGGTATCTGTATCTCCACAGCTGCTGCTCACCTGACATTTTCCTCTTCTTCTCTGTGAACCTGACAGATCAGCAGGTTCTGTAACGTCAGTCTGGCACCAACATCCGTGTCATTTACAGCCATTCCTGCCTGGTTCTGATGCTCAGTTTAACTTCAGCAACTTCCCCACGTCTAGATGCCTAAATGAGGTGCTGCCATCTGATTGGCTGGTTCAGTGTTCATAATAAAGTGGCCATCTAGAAGTAAATATATCCATGTGAATCCACTAATCACAGATTATAATTCAATTAAAAACATCCTGATTATAACAACCTGAGGTCATGTTCAGTTTCTTGATGGTAAAATTGTTCTGTTTAAGGAAGCATTGACTTTTCTGTGGTGACAGTCGGACACTTTATCAAGAGTGATGATAACTTTGTCCTTTACTTAAAGTTAGTCAGCAATTTTCTCAGAAGTTTCCTCAAGTCTCTTTTTGAATCACTGCGTTAGGCCGTCTTACCTGCTGTTCCGCTCCTCAGGAGGATCGCGTGAAAAAATCTCCTAAATCCTCTCTGATCTTATTTCTTTCTACTGAGGTCTTCCTCTTCTTCTCATAAACATGAACGTGGTTCACTTCTAGCGACTCTCAGCCATGTTCAAAGTCTACAGTGAGAGCAGCGGAGCTACAATGAACGGCTAACACCGAAGCTAACTGCTAAGCTAACTGCTAAGCTAACCGCTAAGCTAACCGGATACATAAACACTAGAAGTGCGCAGCCAGCAAGTGGAAATAACAAGGAACAAGGAAGCATACTGGCGTTACGTGAGCGCGTCAGAATAATGACATGTGGGACAACCAGTAGATGAGGTGATTAACCCAGAACCTGATGGACAGAGGGGGGGGGAGAGCAGGAACTAAACTCTGACCAATCACTGCTCTTTGGACCGAACGGCAGGGATTGGTCAGAGTCTTTACAGGCCTGCGGTTCCCACTGATCTAATGTTTAACCCCATTTTTCTGAATACATAATGTATTAACTACTGTCAGGATGGAAGGACCATTTCACTCGGTATAACAACAGGATTACCAACTATTGCTTTAAATTAGATAATATAGAGTGATATAGAAGCTTATTATGAAAATGTGGGTCGGTCTTCTCTTGTTTAAACAGTCTGACTCATCAGGGGTTTCTAACCCCACATAATGTTTGCTTTATGTTCAACCGTCGTCTCTACTGAAGAAACTACCCTGGCTACAGCCCAGTCACCTGTTCTGTCTTGGTGCCCTTCCCCACAGCGTACCCAGTGTGTTAATGGACAGAAAGATATGAGTCAGCTGATGTACCGTAATCCTGGTTGTTTTCAGTCTGACTGCTAATGTTTGGTCCAAACTAGATCATCTACAGCCCAATGATCCCAAAAAAGCTACAGAATCGCTGAAAAAGACAAGAATCAAGGTGTCACAGTGGCCTAGTCAAAGTCCAGACCTCTACCGAGTTTCTCCACCCAATCAGCTCATCAACTAATGTCTGGCCCTTCTCAGTTGAGTTGTTTTAGCTGTTAGGAATCAATGAGAGAAATCATGAATGGTGGAGAGGAACGGGGTATTGCTGAAGGTAACGTCGGGGAAAGGAGACGTTAACGGGTAAAGGGACGGATGAGGAGGCCTGCTCACCTCCATCATGAGGAGGTGGGCAGGAGTGAAGAAGTGCCGGCTGAATGAAAGGAGACAAAGGGAGCGATGGCGGAGATGTTCAGAGGAAATTCATGAGCTGAGGATGAGGAGGACGGAGTAGGAGGACGAAGAGTGATGGAGAGAGGTACGAGAAGAGGAGCGACAAGAAAACGAGGGACGGAGCAGGAGAAAATGATGAATGTGAGGAAGAAGTGGAGAGATTAAGAGCGAGGAAGCGAGGCTGCAGATGAAGAGAGAGGCGAAAGTGACAGAGGAAGAAGACTTGGTTGGGTTCTGATGAGCAGGAACCATGATCAGGACTAAATGAGGTTCTGGGAGTGAACAAACTCTAATAATATCACAGTTACAGTGACGATCCATCATGTTTGTCTCAGTCCTGCATGCTGGCTCTTTAGCCCTCGTTCTCATGCTTCCTAAACGCCCTTTTCTCTTTTTACGGGCAGATTTCTCTCCTTTAATATCTGGGGCTTTTCTTTCTGCTGCTGACACGTTCTCTGCGGTCCGTGATTACTCGTGTGGGTTCTCTCTGCCTCTGATCCTCACCTTTCAGTTCAGGTTTAGATCCAGACGTTGATCCTCGCTGTGTCTCAGATCAGACAGCGGAGATCATGGCGTCGCCCACGGCGTCACGTTGAAGCTTAACGACGGTTCCGTTGACAGGAACACGTCTGATTGGCTGAGACCCGTGTCTGTTTGCGGGGCTGAGTGTGAGTGAACCGGGGGCCGTCGCTGCGTCTCAGCCCCACGTCTGTGCCGACAGACGGCGGCTTCGTGGCAGCCGAGGCGTCAGCGGCTCGTGTTCTGGCGCCGGACGCCCTCCGTCGGTCTCTGTTGGTCTGTCGTCAGCTCTGGACGATGTGCAGGCGCTGTGAGACATAGACTGCCTGACCTCTGAGTCTGGAGTTTACA
The DNA here is from genome assembly GCA_037039145.1 of Fundulus diaphanus. Classification (NCBI taxonomy): domain Eukaryota; kingdom Metazoa; phylum Chordata; class Actinopteri; order Cyprinodontiformes; family Fundulidae; genus Fundulus; species Fundulus diaphanus. The sequence continues at coordinate 1,892,349 of CM073137.1, read as the reverse complement.
GCCGCCACTCCAGTCCCACGGCCTAAAATTACCATCGTTTTACTCCTAAACCCCCAATTTAATGAATGAATCCATCTCATCCATGGCCTATAGCTGCTGACCCATGCACTCATGCAGTCATGTCCCTGGACATTTAGGGATTCAAACCCAGGGCAGCAGCAGGCCTTCCCTTTAAACCAGACCTGCTCTCTGACTCCAAACCTGGGATCATAGAGTCAGTTAACCTGGACGCTCCTTATTTATAGATTAAAAGCCGAACAGCTCGAGGGATGAAGCGGCTCCTTCTGTCTGATTCTAAAACTAAAACAGCGCTTTATGGCGCCGCTAAAACTCACACTACCGGTTAAATGACCGGCCCGGCTCTGTTTTAGGATGCACAGCATAAAAGCCCAGCTGTGCTGCCGTAAATCTGAAGTTTACAGACCAAACACTGGGAATCCCTCATCAGGCTCTCCACAGGTTCACACACCGGACCCGCTCTGACCAACAGATCCAGGATCAGCTGCACTATGGAGACCCTCACCAGAACCCTGGTGGCCTGGGAACACCTGAGGATCCCCAGGAAGAGGCGGACCTGGAAGGTCTCTGCCGTTTGTTGGGACCTTTTCTGCTCAGAGAAGCAGTTTATCTACTTCTCTGTTTTTTAGTTACCATATTTTTCAGACCATAAAACGCACTAAATATTCTTCCCAAGTGTGTAACATCACTCCTTCACATCCACAGGTCTCTCTCCGTCACTGGAGGACAGAGTAGCTGGACTACACTGTCCTGTTTCTACCATAAGGCCAAAATAAACTTTTATATTGAATTAACTTACTAGGTTTATTGTTGCTAGCGTGTACTCCAGGCTGCCTTACATGAATGCACTTCTAGTTTAGACATTACAGTCAGGCAGTCTGGTAGACAGCTCAGGGGTCCTCAGGTATTGACACAGTGTACCGTAATGCTCCTAATATCCATTGAGAGGAGCGGCTTGTTGCTAACCAAAGTCATACTTACACATTTTAACAGATTTCTGAGCACATTGTACCACATAATGTCAGTCAATGAGAACAACGGTGATCATAGATAAGATGCAGCATCAATTATTGAAAAGATTTAAGGAATTTAAGTGCACCTTATAGTCTGAAACATACGGTGGAAGAGAGAAAGTAGCGTCTTAATAACTCCTGAGACCAGGGCTGCGTCAGAGTCTGGAGGTTTTCTGGGTCTTAAGGTGCAGCTGCAGCTTAACTGAACTAAGGATCAGTTACATGTATCGTTGCCTCTGTCTCTCCCTGGAGCTCCAGGTTGGGTTTAAATGGCTTGTAGATTGTAATTCTGCTGGCATTAACACATCTGAGCTTCCACTCTTCACCCTGACTAATTACAAGTGTTGTTTCCCGTCACGGCGGCCTGTGTTCAGCCATGGCTCCTCATCCAGACGCCTGAAAACGTCATAAATACGTTCAGGGCAAATATGATTAGGAGAGAAGATGAGAGACCATGGAGGAGGAGGAGGAGGAGGAGGAGGAGGAGGAGGAGGCTGTGGATGCACATCATAAAGTGCAGATTTATTCCTGTGACCTGGCCACCCCGCGCTCATTAGCATAGAAAACACTTTCCCTGACTGCTGATTGGGCCGGGCCTGACGAGACCAGGATGAGAAAGAGGAAGTGAAGGGGGGGGGGGGGGAGGTTACGAGAGGCGGGCGGAGATGTGGCTCACGATCCTGAGGAGGAGACGAGTTTCCAATCAAATCAGCCGATTCGTTCTCTTTGTGTGTCCGTCAGCAGAGCTTCACAGATATTTAAAGCAGATATTTAGAAAAAAGCCTCATTACGCCCTGAGCCTCTCCGCCTGCCGTGAGCCCACAGTATAGCCTGGAGCCGTGCTGCTGCCGCTATTGCCGCTGCCGCTATTGCTGCTGCCGCTATTGCTGCTGCCGCTGTTGCTGCTGCCGCTGTTGCTGCTGCCGCTGTTGCTGCTGCCGCTGTTGCTGCTGCCGCTATTGCTGCTTTCGCTATTGCTGCTGCCGCTGTTGCTGCTGCCGCTATTGCTGCTGCCGCTATTGCTGCTGCCGCTATTGCTGCTGCTGCCGCTATTGCTGCTGCCGCTATTGCTGCTGCCGCTATTGCCGCTGCCGCTATTGCCGCTGCCGCTATTGCCGCTGCCGCTATTGCTGCTGCCGCTATTGCTGCTGCTGCCGCTATTGCTGCTGCCGCTATTGCTGCTGCCGCTATTGCTGCTGCCGCTATTGCCGCTGCCGCTATTGCTGCTGCCGCTATTGCCGCTGCTATTGCTGCAGTTGCTGCCGCTATTGCTGCTGCTGCCGCTATTGCTGCCACTGCTATAGCTGCTGCTGCAGTTGATGCTGCTGCTGCTGCTGCAGTTGTAGTAGTTGCTGCTGCAGTTGCAGTTTCTGCTATTGCTGCTGCTGCTGTTGTTGCCGCAGTTGTAGTAGTTGCAGTTGCTGCTATTGCTGCTGCTGCTGTTGCTGCTGTAGTTGCTGCTGCTGCTGCTGTTGCTGCTGCTGTTGCTGCTGCTGCTGGTATTACTGCCGTTGCTGCAGTTATTGTAGTTGCTGCTGCTGCTATTGCTGCCACTGCTGCAGTTGCTGCTGCTGTTATTAATGTTGTGGCTGCTGTTGCTGCTCAGAGCTAATTATTTCTGCAGATTTCTGCTCAGCAGATCATGCAGGAATGAAATCCTTCTTCCTGAATCGTTCTGTGCCGTTTTTCTCACTCAAAGAGGATCCAGAACCTGAATGTGTCAGAAAGGTATAAAGTTTCTTCAGTATAGGAGCGTTAGGTCATCTTTAGTGTTAGAGGAGAAAACGCTGCCTTTGGGTCTCAGAAGCTGCGGTTTTGAACCTCTGCATGAAGCCAGGAAGCAGGAAGCTGCTTTATTCTAATAAAACCACTGAGCAGGAAGGCTGGTCCCTGCAGGACTGTTTGTCCTCCTTCTACCATAAAACTGGCTGCATTCAGAACAACTTAGCAGAGAGAGGCACTGCTAACCCTTCAGCTTTTGCTACTTTGACCCACTTAAATGTTTTCACTCATCAAACAGCTTTTAGTATCAGAGACGACAATAAAAAGCTTTATTTTAAATAATGGTTTCATTTATTAAAGGAGAATCGATCTAAACCAGTTTAAGGCTTTAGGCCGGTTCAGATCCTGGTTGGAACAGTAAGGACTGATCCATGGTTCTGGTAACGGTTTATGGGTCTTTAGCGCTGCTGTGGAGGAACTTGGAATAGTTTTAATTCAGACAGGCTGCTTTTAATCTCTACATCTGTTTCCTGTTGTGATGAAATAAAATCGTCTGGATCTCAGTTTTCAGCTCTGAAGGCTGAACGCCTTTAATTTGTTATCTTAGCACCAGAATGTAGAGATTGACGTTCTGTCTGGTTCTGTTTTAGTCCTCTTAGCTCCCGGTGGGTCTGCAGAAGCAGGAAGCAGGTTTGTCTCCATCAGTCTTCGTCCCTCAGAGACAAACCGCCTCCCTCTCATCTCGGTCCCAGGCTGAACTCGCCTGAAATCCGTGGATTTACCCATAATCCTTCACTCCACAGAGCGTCCGCCCTCTGCTTTGACCCACCGCGGCGCAGCTGACGGGTTTTTGAATGAGATGCTTTGTGTTAGACTCTAGAAGCACATGAAGCAGATTAATACTTTAATACTCAGTCTGTTTTAATGTTAAAGTGAGAGTCATGTCAGCATTTGGTCCCCATCGCTGGACGTGTTCAAGGCTGCATCATCAGCAGACCGGAGCCTTCAGGAACACGGGTCAGAACCCAGAACCTGAGGTCCAGCGGCGGTGCAACGCTCCAGCCGTCATGATCCAGACATTAATAATCGCCTGCAGAACATGAAACATGCCAGACTCTCCCCGGCCCTGAAAGGCTCTCTAGGGTTGAGTCCACCCACAGGAACCCGTCCGGTTTGAGTCTTGGTGACTCCAGGAACGTCTTTGGAAGAGTTCTGTTCAGGTTCTGGAGGAAAGTCCAGACATCCCTCCTCCAGCTGTTTCCAGGTTTTCTCCCTTAAGATAGTTCTGGGTCCGGCCAGAACATCCCGGATCCGCTCCAGCCCACGGAGGACGCTTGTATCCTCATGATCAGAACCAGAACATTATTCAGGGAATGTTGGACTGGACTAAAGACGCTTCTGAACCAGATCCTCTGCAGAAAGCATGCAGGAGCCTCTCGGTTTATTGAACCAGAACCGGAGGGTAGGAGCGGTCCTGGTAGAGTCCGACATATTGAGGGACTGAGCTTGACATGGTGCTGATAATGTGGACTCGGTTCTGACTCAGAGACACAGAACCTGGACCACCAGGCAGTTCACTGGGGGAACCCGGTTCTGCAGGTCCACTACGCACACCTTTAGTCCAGCTGACAGCAGAAACAGGAAACACGTGGTCACTTCCCCCTAAACGACTCATGACGTCTTCATGCTGACTTAAAGGAGACCCCAGTCTCAGGTTCCAGCGCCTGCACTGCCATAGTGCCCTAAAGCAATATAAATCCTCCTGGGATCAACGTTTTATTTTGACCTGAGTGTTGCCATTAGGTCCAGAGACGACGTTGGACGTTGGACTCGTTGGAGTTGGTCCTGCAGCTCCCATCGCTCCCATCATCACCCTCAGAATATGGTGTTTCCACTGATAACTGCGCTGAGATGCCATAGATCTGACCAGCCGGGTCGTCTCTAAACGACGTTTTTACTGCTAAACCTACAGTAATGGTTGAAAACTGAAGAAGAAAGAAAATCGATGCAGATTAATTGTAATGGACGCTGCAACATTCAGCATCAGGGTCTGAATTTCCTGTTTTCCTAATATCGTGCAGCCCTATAAATGTGTTGGTGAAGATTCTCAGTCATCCAGGTGATCAATCAATGATCAACCCAAAAAAGGTTAAAAATAAAACAAGTGGACTTCTGTTCTGTTCTGTCCCTAGGATGGACCAGCCTCTGTTCTGGGATCTTGTGTTTAGAGAAAATCCTGAGTTTTTCAGACTCCAGCAATATCTGTTTAATATAAATGTGTAATATAAGTCAATTAATATCCTGGTAAATTTCCAGTGTTTAAACATTCTGAGCTCCGGTTGCTCCTTCTGTTCATTCTTACAGTAGTAAGTCGAGCTCCAGCTGGTAATTTCTGAAGCTCACGTTTAAAATGAACTATTTTCAGGAAATGTTCTGCTGAGGACTGAAATCAGAGCAGAACCGGAAGCAGAGCGGCATTCCTCCTCACGATTTCCTCTGTTTTCAGCGGGAGCCGGGAACAAGCTGGGCTGGGCCTTCGGTTTGGGTCTGGAGCGGCTGGCCATGATCCTCTACGGCATCCCAGACATCCGGCTGTTCTGGAGTCGGGACGAGCGCTTCCTGAGGCAGTTCAGGGTGGAGGACATCCAGCAGCACGTCTGCTTCCAGGTACACGGCTCTTCTTCTTCTGTAAACCTACTGCGTCTCCGTCAGGTCAGCCACAGGAGGTCCAGTTAACTAGATTACTGGTTCCTTAACCACCAGTTAACTAGTTAACGGGTTCCTTAATCAGCCAGTTAACGGGCTTCTTAACCAGCCAGTTAACTAGATAACTGGTTCCTTAACCAGCCAGTTAACTAGATTACTGGTTCCTTAACCAGACAGTTAACTAGATAACTGGTTCCTTAACCATACAGTTAACTAGTTAGCGGGTTCCTTAACCAGTCAGTTAACTAGTTAGCGAGCTGATTAACCAGCCAGTTAACTGGTTAACAGGTTCCTTAACCAGCCAGTTAACTAGATAACTGGCTCCTTAACCAACCAGTTAACTAGTTAACGGGTTCCTTAACCAGCCAGTTAACTAGATAACGGGCTCCTTAACCAGCCAGTTAACTAGATAACGGGCTCCTTAACCAGCCAAATAACTAGTTAGCAGGTTCCTTAATTAGCCCGTTAATTAGATAACTGGTTCCTTAACCAGCCAGTTAACTAGTTAACAGGTTTTTTAACCAACTAGTTAACAGGCTCCTTAACCGGCCAGTTAACTAGTTAACAGGCTCCTTAACCAGCCAGTTAGCTAGTTAACAGGCTCCTTTACCAACCAGTTAGCTAGTTAACAAGCTCCTTTACCAACCAGTTAACTAGATAACTGGTTCCTTAACCAGACAGTTAACTAGTTACTGAGTTCCTTAACCGGCAATTTAACTAGATAACGGGCTCCTTAACCAGCCAGTTAACTAGTTAGCGGGTTCCTTAATTAGCCTGTTAACTAGATAACTGGTTCCTTAACCATCCAGTTAACTAGACAACTGGTTCCTTAACCAGACAGTTAACTAGTTCCCGAGTTCCTTAACCGGCAAGATAACTAGATAACAGGCTCCTTAACCAGCCGGTTAACTAGTTAGTGGGTTCCTTAATTAGCCTGTTAACTAGATAACTGGTTCCTTAACCAGCCAGTTAACTAGTTAACGGGTTCCTTAACCAGCCAGTTAACTAGTTAAAGGGTTCCTTAACCAGCCAGTTAGCTAGTTAGCGGGCTGATTAACCAGCCAGTTAACTAGTTAACAGGTTCCTTAACCAGACAGTTAACTAGTTAACAGGTTCCATAACCAGCCAGTTAACTAGATTACTGGTTCCTTAACCAGCCAGTTAACTAGTTAACATGTTCCTTAACCAGACAGTTAACTAGATAACGTGTTCCTTAACCAGCTGGTTAACTAGATAACTGGTTCCTTAATCACCCAGTTAACTAGTTAACGGGTTCCTTAACTGGCCAGTTAACTAGATTACTGGTTCCTTAACCAGCCTGTTAACTAGTTAATGGGTTCCTTAACCTGCCAGTTAACTAGTTAACAGGTTTTTTAACTAACTAGTTAACAGGCTCTTTAACCAGGCAGTTAACTAGATAACGGGTTCCTTAACTGGCCAGTTAACTAGTTAACGGGTTCTTTAACTAACTAGTTAACAGGCTCTTTAACCAGGCAGTTAACTAGATAACGGGTTCCTTAACCAGCCAGTTAACTAGTTAACGGGTTCCTTAACCGGCCAGTTAACTAAATAATGGGTTCCTTAACCAACCAGTTAACTAGATAACAGACTCCTTAACCAGCCAGTTAACTAGTGAACTGGTTCCTTAACCAGCCTGTTAACTAGTTAATGTGTTCCTTAACCAGCTGGTTAACTAGATAACTGGTTCCTTAACCAGCCAGTTAACTAGTTAACGGGTTCCTTAACCGGCCAGTTAACTAAATAATGGGTTCCTTAACCAACCAGTTAACTAGATAACAGACTCCTTAACCAGCCAGTTAACTAGTGAACTGGTTCCTTAACCAGCCTGTTAACTAGTTAATGTGTTCCTTAACCAGCTGGTTAACTAGATAACTGGTTCCTTAATCACCCAGTTAACTAGTTAACGGGTTCCTTAACCAGCCAGTTAACTACTTAACCACCACCTCCATCCAACCAGAGGTCTCCTGGTTTCCTCTAGTTTCTAGTTTCATTTAGACGGTCCACACCAGCCGATACCGGCACCAGAACCCCGACCCGATCCGACCGTCCCGCTCAAAGTTCAGCCTGCGTTCCTCCGTCCTCACTAACAAGGTTTGTTGACTCTCGTCTTCACTGATGGAGGACATTTGTAGTGACTGATGGAGGGCAGAGGAAGAGAGGAAATGAGGTAGGAGAGAGAGAAGGAAACGAGGTAGGAGACAGAGGAGGAAACGAGGTAGGAGACAGAGGAGGAACCAAGTTAGGAGAGAGAGGAGGAAAGCAGGTAGGATCTACAGAGAGCTGGAAACAGACCCCCCCTCCTCCAGCCCTCCTGGCTTTATTGATGAACCCGGTTCCTCCAGAGGGACCAGGGGAGCACAGCTCATCTCCTGCCCGGGGTCAGAGCCCCCCCCCCCCCCCTCAGAGCTCCGGGTAATGAGCTGAGCTGACCAGACCCCACGCAGGAAGCAGGACGGTCTTTTGTGGTGTAGACAGACTCCTCAGCTCCACATGAAGAACCACACCACCTCCCCCCGGTTCTGGTTCTGTGACGGTGAAGGCAGCAGTTTGAGCGATCAGTGTTTCACCTGCAGAACAAACTGAGACATTCAGGGACAATTAAAGCTGTTTTTTCTCCTGAAAACACCTAAAATCAACAGTTAAGTGGTTTTCCCTGTTTTACGACGCAAAAAACTAAGAGGAGAAATGAAACAGCAGCAGAACTGTGATTTTACTCAGAAATAAAAGAAACATTATCAGAAAATAGAAATCGCATAAAAGCATAAAAATGCTTTTATTTTTATTTTTGGAATAAATAACAGAATCCAGAAAAATTAGTTCATTGTGCAGAAAAAACTTTAATATAAGATATTTTACTAAAGGTATTTGTGAAAATATAGTTAGTAAATAGTACTGATTCTCACATTAACAGAACATTTTAAATAAAAATGGACCCAATGAGGATCAGGTCAAAACATTTTTAAGAGATAAACTTTGGTTTGTAGAACCTGAGGCTCGGTTCCAAACCCGAATCATCATTTCAGAGACGAACAGAACCAGAGCCGTCTGGATATCCAACATTAAGGCATCAAACTGACGGACAAACCAGGAGAACCTTTCCACACGGAAGGTTCTCCTGGTTCCTCCAGAACCGCTTTGCTTTGGATCGGGCCTTCTCTGTTATTCTGGTTGAGGTCCGCCGGGTCACCTGTTGCTCTCCCCAGCAAATGTTCTGATCGGACCTTCATAGACCAGTTAGGGACTAGGCCTGAATGTTTGTCCAGAACCGGACGGGAAGACACTGGACCTCTAAACACTGTGTGTATTTCTGTTTTGTCAGCCGCTCAGCAAATACCCGCCGCTCCACAACGACATCTCCTTCTGGCTACCGGACCCTGAAGCCCGCGGGCCGGGCCAGGAGAACTTCTCTGAGAACGACTTCTACGAGCTGGTCCGCGCGGTGGGAGGAGACCTGGTGGAGAAGGTGACGCTGGTGGACGACTTCACGCACCCAAAGTAAGGAACCGCAGGACGGTGTCGACCCGGTCCCCGCTCTGCAGAACCGCTCTCTGTTTGCCCGCTGGCCGTTTCCAGACCTGTCCGGTTCTGATGCATCTAAACGACGTGAAGGCCCGGTTTCTTCCTCTGTCTGACAGGCAGCAGAAACAACACAGGACCCGGGGAACCCGACCTGGAACCAGGTCGGGTTCCTGGATTTTTCAGGTTCATGTCGGATCAGGTAGAAAATTAAAAAGCTGAAAGGCTTTAATTAAATATTCCTCCAGATGGCGAGTTCTGCAGAGTTCTGCAGAGTTCTGCAGAGTTCTGGTCCGTCCCTCCGTCACCAGGTCCAAAGACGTCCCCATGGTCCTGTTTAAGCATGCAGTTATTATGGGATGGCTCTGAAGAGGATTTAACTGAAAACTGCTTGAAATAAACCAGAAACATTTGGCTTTGAAGAGAAAAATCCTTTATTTTATTTTATCTTTGGCGCCTTTATAAAAACAAACAGATTCTCTCAGGATCTAGAAGCAGAAACACGATTCTAAACGCGCGTTCAGCCATCAGCCTGTATTCTTTCTCGTCTAATTTCCTGTAATCTTCCTGCACCGTTGATGAACGGGCGCTCTGTCGCCACCTGCTGACCAGACGGCACCAACCAGCTTCATCGAGCGTCTTCTGGATGCGTGAAGCTATTTTATAAACGTCTGACTCCACCAGCAGATGATGAGCAACAGCTGAACGTCTGATGGACGTCTGATCAGCAGCACACTGAGGTGTTATCAGCCTGCATACACGACATTTAACCAAGCTGCAGGGCCCTCGTTAGAACCTCAGAGCAGAGGTCAGAGGTCATACGTCGGCTGTCCGGCACCGAACACCTGCTGGATGCCTGGGATTCTCCATTAGGAACTCCTGCATCCCTTCTCCAACAAGCCTGAGTCAAAGGGAAGACTTCCTTCATCAGCATCCAGTCCTGCAAAGACCTGCAGAGACATGGAGAGTCCTGCAGAGTCCTGTAGAGACCTGGAGAGACCTGGAGAGTCCTGGAGAGACCTGGAGAGTCCTGGAGACGGTCACCTACTGGGTCCAGGTGCTGCTGGAGCAGGGATGCATCTAAAAGCTCTGGACGCCTGGAGTCAGACCCACTCGCAGCTCCAGACCTCTAAAGTTTGCAAACCCAAGCCAGTGACTTCAGGACACCTGGGTTTTCCACTTCTTCTCAAACATTCAAAATTAACTTGAACGTTTTGCAAATCAGAGCAAGAAGTGTTTTAGTTGAGAAAACTCCGTCCGGTCAGGAAACAAGCGTTAAACTAGGGCCGGCCCCAGAGTCCTTCAGGGGTGCAGGCCGTTCCCTAGACCCCGTCTTCTCCTGCGACGTTTGTCCGGGAGACATTTTCAAGCCCCTCCCACATCTCAGAGGCTGAAAGTGACTCTGCAAAGTCAGAACGTGGAGGCTGAGAAGGGAGCGGGGGGAACGTGGGAGTGCAGCGGGAGGAGGAGGAAAGGTCAGCCTGTCTGCGGCGCTGCTAACGGCAAACAGCTGATGGCTGACTCATCACTTTTTACACACACACACACACAGTAACACACACAGTAACACACACAGTAACACACACACAGTCTGGGGGGTTAAAGTCCCCCGTTTGCTCTAAATGACAACAAGAGCTGCTCTCTCACAGCTGTCCTTGGAGCTCAGACCTGAGGCTGCAGAGCTGATGATGGCTGGTTTTTAGGAGGTGTGTTACTCTGTGTGTTATTGTGTTATTGTGTTACTGTCTGTGCGTAGCGGCGGTGGGAGGCTGCTACCTCATGGCCGAGGCTCCTCTCTCACCATCCTGACACACACACACCTACCTGACCTTGCATGAGCAGCGAGGGCCCCGCAGTGCGTAAAGATGTCCGCCTCTGTTGGTCTCTGGGTGTTTTAATGTCTTCTTAAACATCAGCCTGTGCTCCCGTCTCCCTCTGACGCCGTTCCTCTGATGCAGCAGCTCGGGCGTCACAGCGCCGTGTAGCTACGGCGAGCCGTGAGGCGTCTTCGCTCAGGCTGACCTTCCAGGCAGCAGAGAGTGAGACCGCTGCTGCAGGGGAGATGCGGCGGCTCTGCCGTCACGCCGGCCGGGCCGCGGCGTTCTTCCTGCCTGTCTGCGGCGCCACAGACCGGAGCGCCTGATTGGTCGGCTGGGCTCGTCTCAAACAGGTGGAAATTAGCCGTAATGCTACGTCTGCGTCTCTTTCTGGAACTCAACGATTTACAAAAAAGTCTAAACTAGTGAAACTTTAAATATCAACAGTTGCTAGAAAAACGTTTTAGAAACTTTCATTTTAATTTTATTATTTCTTTACTGTGAGAAGTTGTTGAATCTTCTGCTTTTGCACACTATCCCGTCCTCAAAGATACATTCTCCCTGTCTGGAGATGCATTCTGTGATTCTGAGTTTGGAGTCACCAGCCAAACGGGCCGGGCCCGGTAGGACTGTGTCTGGGGCTGATTACCAGGACAACTAACCCTTAACGCTGCGGCCAGAGGCGGCCAGAGGCGGCCAGAGGAGGCCAGAGACGGCCAGAGGAGGCCAGAGGAGGCCAGAGGAGGCCAGAGGCGGCCAGAGGCGGCCAGAGGAGGCCAGAGACGGCCAGAGGAGGCCAGAGGAGGCCAGAGGAGGCCAGAGGCGGCCAGAGGAGGCCAGAGGAGGCCAGAGACGGCCAGAGGAGGCCAGAGGAGGCCAGAGGAGGCCAGAGGAGGCCAGAGGAGGCCCGAGGAGGCCAGAGGAGGCCAGAGGAGGCCAGAGGAGGCCAGAGGTGGCCCCTGCAGTCGCCTGTAAGCCGACTCGTTTCCTGAAGACCTGAGACTCGAGTCTCGGTGGCAGTTTTCATCTGATGAGGAGCCGGTCTGTGAGCTGCAGCAGGTTTTACCCTCAAACGATGAGCGTCCCAGCGTAGTAACCTAGCCGGGTTCACTTTAACCCCCCCAAGCGGTCTGGGTTTTGTCAGAAACCTTAAAGATGCGTCAGAGCCGTCTGGATCCTGAAAGCTGCTGCAGTTCCAGCTGCCGCCTCAGGAACCCCCCCGATGTGTTTCTGTAGGGTTGGAAATGTTAAATGTGAACGTCGTCTTTAGAGAACCAGTAATTATCCAGGTTTGCCTTTGTGTTGACCTATTAAAGTGCTATATATTTAGTATGTGACATGATTATACGTGTTTATAAAGGAGGTTTGAAGCCCATCAGGGATGGAGGGCTGTGGTCATTTGAAGCATCGACATTCAGACCCTTCCAGCTCCATCAGCACCCCCCCCACCCCGTTCACACGTGTAGACTTTTCTACAGGTTTCTAACAGCGATAACTATTATTGACCTGCCTCACCACCCTCCTGTGTGGGAGAGGAAGGTCCTCGTCTGTCCAGGTTGTTTTAGTTACTGCTTTGGCTATTTTCAGATTTTTTTTTACCAGTTTTTTTGCGGTTTGTTGTGATTTACTGCTCTGATGTAGAGATTTTGTTGACCTCAACCAAGCAGAAAGTCAACAGTTATAGCGACCCACTCCTTTATCCAGAGTTTGTCATGACTTTATAATAACTGTAATGAAGAAATAATAATAAGAATACCACAATCTCACTGATTTCTAGTGTTTTTCTTAGTTTTTTGTTGTTTTTTTAGTCTTTTTGTACAACACATCTCAGTCAACGTCTTCTCTGTTGTAGAGGCGGCCCCTCAGTCTCTTCATGTCTCTTTTTCTTGTTGCCGCTCTGCTTATTACAGCCAAAAGGTAAATAAATGGAACGAGTAGCGTTTAGCATTAGCATCAAAAGGTGGAGGAAAATACAAGCGCTTTTATTTCCAAGGAGATCGACTCTGAGTTTAATCTTGATTGACTTGTCTAACCTTCAGCAGATCACCGCCGTGAATCTGCCTGCAGTGATAGATTATTTCGCTCCATCTGCTGTCGTTACTCGGCATATTAAAGTTGAATAACAACTCCTGTCTGCATCCAGAAAGCTCTGATGAGGCATTTGAGACTGTTTAAGGCCATAAACTCAGAGCAGGGCTGGGTCTATCAGAAGAAACCAATTAGCTTTTAATAACTGTCACCACTGATCAACCCTGTTTCATTAAAGTAATTTAGACTCAAGGTTTCTGATCTGAACGGAGGAAAACACTGACATCGTCCCTGGAGAGGAACTGTTTTTATTCAAACACAACATGCACCGATTTAGACCTAAACGGACATTAAAAACTGAGCTGCTTCCTGTTGAACAATGATATGAATATAAATTTGTTTTTAAGGGCTTTATAGAGTTTTTTAATGACTTTTCTTTTGAAATGACAGATAATATCATGCTTGAAACATTTATATCCTGGAGACATAAAAAAGTTTATTATAAAATGGAACATCCAGAAATACCTTAAAAGATAAAAACAAATTCATAAAAAGTTATCCATTACATCTAAAGATAGAAAAGTGTTAGAGGTGATTAATGACTTTTCTTCTTAAATGACAGATAATATCATGCTTGAAATGTCCATTTTAGTTTACCGTACATGCACTTTGGTACATTTATATACTGGAGACATAGAAAAACTATTATAATTTATTATAAAATGGAACATCCAGAAATACCTTAAAAGAGAAAAACAAATTCACAAAAAGTTATCCATTACATCTAAAGAAAGAAAGCATTAGAGGTGATTAATGACTTTTCTTTCACTAAGCTGAAGGAAACACTAACCCATCAATGTGATATAATCAGCTAATTTACTCAACAAGTTTAATTTATTACGGTCCTGTGGTGACAGAAATACAGAACTATGTCATCTGCATAGATGGTAATAAAAGAGAACAAGAGGTGTATGTAAATAAATAATAATCTAAAAGTGGCTCGAGAACGCAGCCTTGAGGAACTCCGCTTATGATCCTTGCTAACTTACATTTGTAGTTGACTGTTGTAATAAAACAATGTGAGTCTGATGAGAGGTAAGCTTGATCTGAATAAATACATTTATGTTTTCTCTTTTATGTTATCTAAAAAGTTTTACTTTTAATTAAACGTACTGGGATTCAGGTGCATTTTATACCTTAAGACTGTATTCATGTAAGTCTTCTGATGTCTTTTTGGTCAGTCAGCTCTAATCCATGCTGCTCTCATAGCTGTCTAGTACGGTAATCACTACCGTGATTTATAAAAGACGTGCAGCAGACAGTCTTGTTCATACCGAATCTTATGGAGCAGCTGTTCTTTTACGATTCAGGTTAGCCTCCTGGTGTGACGCATGCTAATCATGGAATTAAACATCCATCCATCGTCTATCCCTGCTTATCCCTGCAGGGCTGTAGGTGCTGTCTCCAGCGCTCATTGAGCAAGATGCAGATTTGAACCCAGGACCTACTTGCCCTAACCGCTGCCCCAGCATATATAACAGTTTTAAACCTTTTGATCTCAGTAAACTCTCACTAAACATCGCTGATACAGTTTTCATGAACTGGGCTCGTCACAGGGAAAGGAAAAGGCCGTCTCATGAAAATGTGTTTATCCTGATGTCTGACTTCACAAATGGAAAGTGAGCTCTGGATGAGTGTTTGAGCTCCTCGCAAACAATAATATCCATTATGGCTGCAAATGGATCCAAACCCTCTCCAACTGTCAGAAACAGAAGCCCGTCGGATAAATTTCCTCCTCTCCTCTGATATTCTCTCGCCGTTTCCCCGGCCCCATAAACATCTCATTGAGCCGCAAATCAAAGCTGATGCCCCACAAATCTGAGCTTATTGGTGGGAAGCGGCGTCAGCCGGGACCGGAGGTGGACTGATTGGATAAGCCGACGGAGCTGTCAGTCAGCATGAGAGCAGCCCGTTACTGCAGTCATGTCGGGACGTTTGTGGGGGAAAAACCACCAGATAGGAACTTATTAATAAAACTGATGCCGTTAGAAGTCCGACTGGAGAAACACCTCAGAGAAGGTCCTGTCAAAGTAACCAAATCTAAGTTTTATCACAGTAGAGATCCGTGCACAGCAGCCCCAGCAGGACGTCTCTGATATTACTCTTCAGATAAATCTCATTTACAGTTTTCAGAGCTCCACGACATCCAAAAGAGGTCGTCGTTGCAAAATCACAGCGTGCAATGATGCAATGATGCAATGATGCTATGATGCAATGATGCTATGATGCAATCGCAAAGGACTCTTTGGATGCAAGGGTGAAGGATTCTGCTTAGACTGGGCCACTTGGATGGACTCTAAGCGCCCTTAATGTCAGGAGATACCAGCGCTCACAGAGGGGAGGCGGGACGTTGTGTAATGCTAAAGTTATAGAGATGAGAGTGCCATCACAAAACTTCCTGATATTACACAGTTTCTAGACCCAGCAGGAAAGCACTGATGCTCTTTAGGCAGAGAGTGATAGAGAGACTGGGACAGGGATGTAAACGGACTGAAGGAGGCGTCTCTTTCACAACAGCCTCCAAACGAAGGTGTCCAGCTCCAGTCCTGGAGGCCTGGTGTCCTGCATGGTTTAGCTGGTTCCTGCTCTGACACGTCGGAACCAGCCAGGTTCCACAGAGCCCTGCTGATGGTGAAGGTGTGTCTGGAACATGGCGGACACCTCTGCTGGTAAATGCTTAAAGATGCCATACCAGAAAGACCTTCTGTGTCTGAAGAACATCTGAAAATAACTAAAAGTATCAGAAAATAAGATTTTTTGGTGCTTAAATCCACTCAAGCAGCAGCTCTCTGTTGTAAACGACCGTTATGAATAAAAGTTTAATAAACAGAGACCTTCATGTAACAAAAGTTAAACTCTCGTTTAAGACCATTCTAACCGCCGTGTTTGCTCTAAAATGCTCCACAGATGGAAGTAAACTTTCTAGCAGGACCGAGTGACTCGTTGGAGTCCTGCAGTGTCTTCACCTTTCTCGTCTTCCTCCACCTGTCATGGCTTCGTCCTCCTGTTGACTCCTGCTGCAGCGTCAGCAGGAGACAGAGAGGCAGCACCCACCAAAAGTCAATGAATGATTTAGCGGGGGCTGGGGGGGTGGGGGGGGGGCTGAGCCCTAAAAGTGAAGGAGGAAAGGACTTGGACGGATGGGGGAATCTGATAGCGAAGGGGAAGGGGTGCGTTGGCGTTTTCTGTAGGGTAGATTGCAGCGTGTTATCGTCCTGAATAATGGATGATTGCTTTCTGTTCCCACAACCAATCAGTGGGCAGAGCAGGACGTAAACCGCCAACAGTCCTCATCATCCGAGCCGAGGATGCATTAAGTGGTCATCTCTGAGGCTCCCAGAGGATTCATCCTTCCTGCTCCAGCGCGGTCCACAGAGCCTGGAGGACGGGCGGGGCCCTTCCTGCTGCTGGTTCGTTCTGGACTTCATCAACCCGTGGCTGGATGCTGCAGCCAGAGGAAACCTCACGCCCAGAGACGAGGAACGCTGTTATGGGTCCATCTGGGCCCTGCTGCTGGGCCGGTACCAGTTTGAGTCCGGTTTATCTGGACTGAGCAAGGTTCCAGTGTTGCTTCGGTTCTTTCAGGTCTGCAGACATCTGTTTCTGCTCAGCCCACAGCAGCACTGGACTTTGACTAGGCCGTTCTGGGGACCAAGCCTGGTTGATTTGGGTTTATAGTCCACTCAATGCCTTCCCAGGTCTCACTGGTCGTCGTTTCATTAACGAAACAAAGATGTGGTTCTCGTGTCAGGAGGACATGGAGAACTAATGCTGTCCGTCCACCAGTCAACAGTGTCCTACAGTGACCAGGTGATTTATGGCCAGTGGGGGGGGGGGGGGGGGTCATGGTCTCCACTGCTCCCATCCTCACACTGCATTAGGACACCACAGTGGGCCCAAAACGGTCCGGCTCGTCTGGACAGAAGGGTGTGAGGTAACCGCCTTAAAGACGGTCCAGCTGGACTCAGAGATGTTGCTGTAAGGACTAAATGGAACCCAAATCACCAGCCGTCCTCCACCGTGCTTCATAGTTGGTTTGAGACGCTTAGCTGTGGATGGAGCGGTCATGGTTCTGTCCATCATGGTTCTGTCCACCATGGTTCCTCCATCATGGTTCTGTCCATCATGGTTCTGTCCATCATGGTTCCTCCATCATGGTTCTGTCCATCATGGTTCTGTCCATCATGGTTCTGTCCACCATGGTTCCTCCATCATGGTTCTGTCCATCATGGTTCTGTCCATCATGGTTCCTCCATCATGGTTCTGTCCACCATGGTTCTGTCCACCATGGTTCCTCCATCATGGTTCTGTCCATCATGGTTCTGTCCATCATGGTTCCTCCATCATGGTTCTGTCCATCATGGTTCTGTCCATCATGGTTCCTCCATCATGGTTCTGTCCACCATGGTTCTGTCCACCATGGTTCTGTCCACCATGGTCCTGTCCATCATGGTTCTGTCCATCATGGTTCTGTCCACCATGGTCCTGTCCATCATGGTTCTGTCCATCATAGTTCTGTCCATCATGGTTCTGTCCATCATGGTTCTGTCCATCATGGTTCCTCCATCATGGTTCTGTCCATCATGGTTCCTCCATTATGGTTCTGTCCATCATGGTCCATCATCTCTGGTCCTTCCTCCAGGAGCAGCTCTGCTAACCACAGTCCTGCTGCCATCTTGGTTCTGGAGAGAAGAGGCTTTCTCCTTCAGCCCTTCCTGGTTCAGGGTCATGACCTTTGACCTCTAACCTGTTGACTGAGGCCTGTAGAGTCTGAGGTGGAGGTCCTGGGGTTCTGCTCCTTTCTCTGAGCTTCCTGCTGGAACGTCCAGTCCTGGGAAGGCTGGCAGCTGCTGAGATGTTCTCCTCTCTGCAGGATGATGGACTCCAGGTGGTCTGGAGATGACCTTTGACCCCCTCCCAGGGTGATGAGCAGCAACAGTTTCTTCGTTAAGTTCATTGCTGATGTCTTTCCAGCTTGGCGTCGTGTTGACGCCGACTTCTTTCCCTTCAACTGTCCAGCGTTGGTGGGGATGCTCAGACTGGCACTGATTCCTGGTTCTCTACCTGAGTTGTTCCATTTTCCTTCCGTTTAATGTTCTATTTTTAGAACGTTGTGATCTGACTGAAATCAGTGTGGATGCCTGCTGTCCCGTAAATGTTTATGAGTGCCGTTAAACCAAAGGCTAACTGTGACTGTAGTTGATTAAATGTGTATAAAGTGCAAAGCCACACAGTGAGCCGTCTTCAGGGTGGTCCTCTGCTCCCGTTTGTAGGTGGGTTTTATTTCCCATTCATCCCCTCTCTCCTCTTCATCCCTCCTCCTCCTCCTCCTCGTCTTTCAGGGCTACCTCGCAGCGTTAGCATATTAGCTCTCTGCTCCCCAGAGCGCCGTCTGTGAGCGCCTGCAGTGTTTGTTTGTGTGCAGCAGCAGCAGCAGCAGCAGCAGCGCTTTATGGGCGTCAGAGAGCCGCTGCATCAACAACAGAGCAGATTTATACCAGCTCGCCGCCCGCCTCGGCCCCAGGGGCCTCTGGGTAATCTAGGTGTAATTGAGCGTGGAGGTTACGGTGGCAAACACAGAGACAGGAACAAGGTTACACGCTCGCTAAGCTGGAGAACACGTCCTGGAGGTAAACCTGCCTCCATGTTTGTGGAGGAAAACCAGCTTTATGTGAAGAGAAGAGAGAAACTGCTGAGTGGAGCAAATAAATCGTCATAAAAGGAGCAGAAGCAGCGTTGCTGTCAGGTAGACGTCCACATTTATACAGATCAATATGTGACACCACTAGATGTTACAATTATTACCACCATCTTTAATCAGTGTCACTAAAATGACATCCAACCTTTGACTTTTTCACCATTTTAGTTACAAACGCTGACAGACATCAGGCAGACAAAGATCTTCTCCGTCTACAGATGCTTTGTAACAAGCTGTCAGAGTTTCCTTTGTCTTTTTTCTCTCACTCATACCAACAATAGTGGATTTTCCTTTTAAAGCACGTTAAATTATCCGTAGATGAACCAAAGCTTGCTATATTTTAGTGTGTGGTGGTGCAGACTCACATTTAGCCCACAGTCCAGCCTGAGGATGCAGATTTTCACCGTAACGGTATCTCCTTCAGCTCTTCAGACGCAGGTTTGGAGGCGGCTTCTTTTCCAGGACCAGACTTCTCCAGGGGTCTTGGTTGGCGGTTCTCTGGCCTCTCAGTCTGTTCTTGTTGTCAGGCAGCACCGACTATAGATCATCCTTGAAAAATACCTTTAAGTAGTCAGAATTTCTTGATTCCGTGTTTTATTCTCCTGATTTCAGCTGTGGACGGTACATCTACTGCCAGGCCGTCGTTATACCTTCACGTTTAGCTGAAGCCTTTATTTTTTATCTCAGGAAGTTTCCCATTGGGTCTGAAACTCTTTTCTCTTTGGGATGAATGTTTGTTTGTCTGAAAGCTGCTGGAGACTAAAGGTCCAAACAGGATTTCAGCTGCTGCATAATTTGCTGAGAGAAAAGCAGCAGAACCAGAAGTTTGTGTTTAGAAGACCTGAATAAATAAAAGTTAGTAAAACATCAGGCGGTGCCGCTGCAGCCACAGACAGCCGGTTTGGGTTTTCTCTGGAGAACTTTTAGTTTGGAACCAGAAACCTAAACCTACAGGAACCAAGCTGGACCCAGACTCTAGAGGATCATGGCTTCCTTTAAAGAACTGAAACATTGAGGTGTTTCCTTTGTGTTGGACTGAATCCAAGCAGGTGGTGAGGAGCCGCTCCTCCTCCTCCTCCTCCTCCTCCTCCTCCTCCTGACATACATTCCTCCAGCTGGGCGCTCGCTCTCTCGCTGCTGAGGCGCTCGTGTCTCCGGCGGCTGCCAGCCTCTCTGCCACGCAGACGTTCCTGCAGATAAGCTTCTGTCGGCTGAATCATAAACTCAGCAGCTTGGCTTCAGGCCCTGGGAGGTGAGGAGGGCGGCGCGTTGCTCTGCTGGAGGGAGAATTCACCGTCAGCTGCCTTTCTGAGGCCTTTTCCAGCGCCGTGCCGTTCTTCTTCTGGCCCCAGCGTGGGTAACGTGACACAGGAGGAAGAGCCAAGATGCTGGCTGCTCTTCAACCAGCGACCCGACGTGGTTCCTCACCGTGCAACAGGTCCGCCTGCTGCAAGGAAGCCTCTGGATCAGATGACTAAGCTGATCAGAACCGGTACCAGTCTAAGAAGCAGACTGGCCAGAAACAGAAGATGAAGCGAGCTGCTGCTGGATTATTGCTTATTAAAGGTTTTATTTAAGGACTGAGCTGCATCCCTCTGTCCAGAACATGAATCAGCTGCCAGAACTTTTCTCATCTGCTGTTTGACTTTAGAGGACAGCAGCAGAGTCTCCTACTAATTACTGCTGCTAAGCTAATTAATGCAATAAAAACAATTAGAACTCTAATTAGTCGGGTCTGTGCACTAAAACAGGTTCCATGGCATCAACAGGAGGATCATTCTAACGGTTTTCTGCTGGGGGGCGACTGATGCCTCTCCTCTCAGACCAGATGTGATGTTCTGCAGAACTTCTCCTCCCCGGCCTGGCTGGTCCGGCCCGGCCCGTCAGCACCCAGCGGTCCATCAGGTTGTGCTCTGTGAGCCACACGTCTGGACCACATATGTCCTGCTAACCTCGTATTTGTGGCTGCAGAGGTCCAGCAGACGGCGCACGGCACCGGCACCGTTCGGGTCGGCCTTCAGATCAGCCGCTTACTGCGTTTGGGTTCTGGGTCAAAGACGAGAGGAACAGACGTGGTTCTGGGTCCAGACAACCTCCTCTGGGCTTCATCTGAACCACTTTCATGTCAGTTCCTGCATCATGAATCTGATCCGGAGCAGCTTTAGGACCAGAACTCGACCCGTTTGGCTGCTCTGCGCTGCAGCGCTGGTTCTGACCCGCTCTAATTAAGGTTCTGTCCGTGTTTGAACAGCGAGCTGTGGGCCGCCGGCTCTCATGGCGCTCCTCCTGGGAGACCTTGTGTAAATGTTCTGGACGTTCTGCTGCTGAAACTGAAACGGGCCGAGGTTCTGGTCCAGGCCCGCGTGTTGGCTCAATAAAGCCGTGAGACTCCAGAGACCCGGCCTGCTGCCCTAACATCTCAGACATGACAGCAGCATCCTCTGCAGGCCTCTTGCTGCTCGTCAGTCGGGTCAAAGGTCGGACATGACGTGCTGGACCCAGAGGGAGAACCAGAACTCTGCTGGTTCTGCCTCCCAGCGTCAGCAGAAACGTTTATGTGTGGATTAGAGGAACCTCAGGATGTTTCTCCCTCTGTGACGGTACCACGGCGTCTGAGATCGACCCGAAGAGAAAACCATCCTCACAGACGCCGAGATGAAGGACCGAAACTTACTGGTACACCGGATCCCCTCCCTGACACAGCGGGACCAGAACCCGGGACCAGAACCTGGGACCAGAACCTGGGATCAGAACCCAGGACCAGAACCTGGGACCAGAACCTGGGACCAGAACCCGGGACCAGAACCTGGGACCAGAACCTGGGATCAGAACCTGGGACCAGAGGGAATCAGTCGCGTTGGCCTGTGGGTGAAGTTTTCAATCAGTTTGTGAAGATGTGAACAGGCAGAGGCAGAGTTCAGGGAATCAAACCAACATCCCTGTTCATTTCTTCAGGAATAAATATCTAACAAGGTTCTTCTGTGGCCCGTTTTACCAGAACTATCTGAACCAGGTCCACAGAATCTGTCAGATATCTGCTGATAAATGTCCAGCTCTGGTCAGAACTTCCCATCATGATTTGTTGGAGCTCTCCTGGTTCTGGGATGGAATAATTATGCATCACTCAGCGCCACTATTGGACCGACCAGAACCCAGAGGCGCCGGAACGTTCAGGCACCGTGGTGGACACCTAACACAAGAGATTCACAGTCTGATCTGCAGGCATTACCGCAGGAGAAGCTCCTCTCCACTTCCCAGGAGACCCAAAGGAAGCAGGTTAGGAAGGTCCAGCAGAACCAGAACCACCACGGATCTGGAGGATCCTGCCCCATGGGACGGTGGCAGCGTAAGGCGTGGCTGAAAGCCGTAGCAGCTCACAGACGCCAGCTAAATGTGTTCTGGAGAACCGTTTCATGGCCCGGTGAGACCTTTAAGGTCCGCGAGGATGTTTGGACTAACGCCACCTAACCTGAAAGCTGAGTGAAGCAACCACACATGGTGGTGGCAGCATCATGCTGGGGGCTGCCGCGTTGCAGAACATGCATGGATTCTTCAGCTCCATGGTGGAGACCTGGACCCAGACCTGGACCCAGACCTAGACCAGAACCTGGACCCAGACCCAGATCCAAACCGGCAACCCCCAGGTCTGCCAGACGGTTGCCAGGTCCTTGACATTTAAGCTAGTATTCATGCTATTACAACCGATATGTTTCATTTTAACCACCTGGATGAGAGGAAATCCCCAATAAATTATGACCTGCAGCTGCTTCTTGTCTTTCAAACAGCTGCATGTTGTTTAACGGTTCCACCTGGAAGGGGAAGCGTTCAGATAAGTCGCCCAACATCCTGACCAGAGCATTTGATCTCCTGACGTTCGCAGAGAAAACAGCAAACAGATGGAAAGTCCACTTTCATTTGCTGCTGCTCTGCTGCTAAATTAGCAGTCAGATGGCTGGAGTCAGAGCGCTACCCTGATGGAGAGAGACAACAATAAGCCGGCCTCTATTACACCTGATGTCCACCAACTGGCAACCCGCATCCCCCCAGGGGGCAGCAGCTGACACTTCAGTCCGGGCTGTCAGGAAACGTGTGGTTCTGTCCTGCTTTCCTCCTCGTTCTGCTGCATTACCAGAGACTCAGGAGCAGTCGCCTCCCCAGACACCAGAAAATAAGCTCATTTATCGATGATCCAGCCATCCTGCCTCAGTCTGCAGAGACCAGGCAAAAACCCGCATCATCGGACCGGTTCAGAGGTCAAAGGAGGCGCATGAGGAAACCCGGCCAATTCCTGCCACAACCAATTTGTTCCCATAAATGCTCTTTATTCAGCTCCACGTATCCAGCAGGTCTCTTAAAACTAAGAGCCACTCAACTCTGATTGTTCAAAGAGCTTTTAAAACAGAACCACCTGGAATCCCAACAATAAGAACATCAATAATGATTATTATTGGACCACAGAACCTGACGGTGTGAGGAAACTCCACCCTGATTGATATGAATGATGAAGCATTTCATACCTGCATTAACTGCTGGTCATTTAAAGTTCTGGGAGGAAATCAGTCGACCCAGACAGGGATCAGAACCACGATCACTGGAAACCCTGCTGGAAATGGGCCATAAATAACATGCAGTTGAATCAGGTTTCTGGATGATTGACAAGAATAACTAGAACCTGGAGATGGATTCATGATCTGCTTGGTTAGCAGGAAGGAAATTAATCATGTTGGTAAGAAACGGGTCAGTTACACCCAGATCCCTGCAGACGTGCTGCTCTGCTCTATATGAATAAATATACATATTTACATCATAACTATAATTAGAAACCTAGAAAAAGTAGCCAACCAAGAAATAACTAGTAGCGATATTTTTTAATAATATTACTCGAGTAAAAGTAAAAAGTACAGTGCAGTAAAGCTGCTCCTAAAAGCACATTTTGTTCAAATACCTGAATGAGTAAATGTACCCAGTAACTATTCACCTCTGGATAGAACATGACGTTATGGACCGGTCCACTGGTGGTCT
The DNA here is from genome assembly GCA_037039145.1 of Fundulus diaphanus. Taxonomy (NCBI): domain Eukaryota; kingdom Metazoa; phylum Chordata; class Actinopteri; order Cyprinodontiformes; family Fundulidae; genus Fundulus; species Fundulus diaphanus. The sequence continues at coordinate 1,868,728 of CM073137.1, read as the reverse complement.
GCTCTGTAGACCCGGTTTGTGGCGCTGCTGGTTCTGATTGATGCTAAAACGATGCAGCTGTTGCTGATCTGAAGGCGTCGCCCTCCATCAGCTGAAGCTCACCACCTTTAAGGCTCACCCCGGTCAGTTCTCCGTCCCGGCGTCTCGGTCTGGACCGGGCTGCGGCTAATCGCTGGAAGCTAACTGGGCCGCTAACGACGCTGCGCTCTGATTCCACATCAGGAGAAGTTTTGGTCCTGGTCAGATCGATAAGTCAGCGCCTGCGTCTTCATCACGCAGCGTCTGAGGAGACAGGAGCGGGTGTTTAATCAGCGCTGCGGGTTATTGATGCCGCAGCAGAGCAGTTATCCCCTGGATTGATTGTTTGCTGGTGATTCAGAGGCGGCTGATTAGATGAAAACAAATGTTTCTGCATGATTGATGCGAGCCATCCAGAACCCAGATGGTGTCACGGATTGATGACGGTCCCTGTTTGTTGTTTTAATCTGACTGGATGTTGGAGTCCATGAAGATTCATCTCTGCTTCACTAACACACAAACGCATCTGAGGACATCACATTTATTCTCTTTAAGACAAGTTTCCTGCTTAAAGTTGAGCCGCTGTCCTCACAGGACTCAGCAGAAAGTTCTGGTTCTGCGTAACGTGGGCAGGAGCCACTGACGGCAGAACTTCTGTCATTTATAAAGTTCTGACCGTGAAGATCTTGTTAAATCCAGCGGCCTGCAGAACCTCCCAGAACCTCCCAGCACAGAGCTCTCACAGCTCTGAACTTTGACTAGGCCATCTCAGCACTTTGATTCCTTTCTGTTGTGGATCTGCTGCTGTGGTTGGGCTCATTGTTCTGTTGATGACCCAAATGGACTCACGTTTGACTCTAGAACACCTAGAACAGAGGAGATGATGCTCCACTCACTGGCTGTACGGAGACCAGCCCCTTTGGCTGCAGGTTCAACCATTTTCTCTCCACCGCCGCACCAGACAAGGTGGTATGAGGCGCTGGTTCCGGTTCTGTGCGTTACGGCCTCTACTTCCTCATTGTTCTGGAGAACTTTGGTCCAGAATCCTCACGGTTTCTCAGATGCAGCTCTGGGACTGGGTCTGCTCTCCTGGGTTCTGCTCATTTCTCTGAGCTTCCTGCTCTGACTTTGGGCTGAAGCTGCTGGACGTCCATCCTGGAAGGTTTCAGCTGCTGAGATGTTCTCCTCCTGCAGGATGATGGAGCTCAGGTGGTGTGGAGCTGACCTGAAGATCCTACAGGCCTTATGAAGGTTGGCCAGTGTTTCTCTGTCCCTGCTTGTTGTTCATGAGGTTTTTCTTCACGCATGAAGCTTAAAGCTGCAGGAAGAGGAGGAAACGCAGCTTCTTCCTGCTACACCTGTGGGTCCTCAGCACGAGTAGCGAAAGCTCGGGTTACCTGGGATCAAACCCAAACCACGTTAGGAACGATCGGGTTCTAGGCCGGCGCTGCACTCAGACACGCTGGGCTCTTTCTATGAATGCGAGCACGGCGCTCAGGAAGCAGGGAGCGGCCTCAGCAGCTTCTGATGGGCTCAGAAACACAGAGAGGTCCAGAGAAGCTGTGGGCCGCCTGCGGAGGATGTGGAGAAACATGAACCGCTGCCTCCGTCCTCCTAATGACGCCGGCTTCCTGCCTCCCTCCATCCTGATCAGATTAATAAACACACACACACACATTCACACACACTCAGGAGACTTCCTGTTTGTCTTACAGCTGGTATCGACCCACAACACACACACACACACACACACACACACACACACACACACACACACACACACACACACACAGCGAGTCTCTGGAGCAGCTTTAAGAGTGAAGTGGTTGAGAGAGGGAGGGCCGGCAGGAAAACCGCAGCGTTGGAGAGAAAATCTGTGAATGGGAGAACGCAGGGAGAGTTTGGGCCTGCTGGGCTTCTCAGAGCAGAACCAGAACCGCTACGCTCAGGAGCTTCTGCCACTTTAACCTGGTGATAACGAAGCAGTTTGTCTCCACAGGAATACCGAGCCAGAGCACAGGAGCGTCTCACAGTGGGGAAAACCCGCTTTAATCCAGTTTATAGGGGGAATATATGGTTTATGTCAGCGGGTCCCGCCCAGCGGTGCCTGGAGGACAGGAAACACCGAGAACAAGATGTTTGAGCAGAAACATTCAGCACGGAGCGTCTGACTCTGCAAACCTCTGAGAAGTGAAAATAATGATTATTATTATCATTAGGAATCATATTCTACCACACAGGAACCATCAGCACACCCCAGCGGGTGACGGGGACGGGTCTGCATCAGAACCACCTGGAGCTTTATCCAATCAGGATCACTTCCTGGTCCTAGGAACCAGCCTGCCTCTGGACCTGAGCCGGTCCTCGCGCTCTGACCCGGTTCTGCAGCAGGCCCAGCAGAGACCGGACCTGCTGCAGCGACCTCAGCAGCAGAGCAGCACCGTAAGGCTGCGTCTCCATGAGAAGCAGTGAGGTAAAAGGTTTGCTAAGCTAACAAGATTTGACCCAGTAGGGAGTAAAATGGGCCCCATTGGGCTGGAATGGGCTGTTTGTTGGTGTGGAGGGCAGCAGAGGACAGGCGGACATGTTTTCTGTAGGATAAGCTCTGTGTGAATAATGAATGAGCGTGCAGCCATTGTTTGGTCTGGGAGATGTGAAGTGACGGCCGTGGAGCTAAACGGCAGCTTTCAGGTCAAACCCCGCTTGTTTGGCCGCTGCTCACTTTGTGAACGAGCTTGTTGCCTTCAGCGTTATGTGTTGCTGCTTAAATATTTAGCGCTGCCTGGAGACACAATCCCTGTCGGAACAAACTCTGAATTTTCAACATGACTGGAACGATCAGATTGTTCTCAGAAACGTGTTTGTGCTTCTTTTTTTCTCCAGCAGAACAAGCTGGAAAAGCTTTGCTTGTTTTTCCAGAAGCCATTTCTCTTCTTTCCTTCGTTAAATTTTTTCTTTACTGGAGATTTAAAACCAAAGAAACACCCTGAAGTAACATCCAGAGGCTTGCAGCCAAAAATACCAGAAATATGTCAGTTATAGACTGGAAAATCTATTTGTTTAGTAATTGATAAAACTGTTGTTTGTTAGGTTGGTCTAATCTCTGTCCATATCTACCGTATTCTTTGGACCATAAGGAGCACTAACCTGACTCATCCCAGATGTATGTCGCTCCGCCTCAAACTTCACTCACATACATCTGGGACCTCTCCCATAGAGAGGGATTTCTCCAACCAATTTTATGGTCTGGCCAATCAGGACGCAGGGCTGGAGTTTCATAGATGTGACGTAGTGGAGACGCGACCATGACGTGAGACTGTTTTGATAGCAATGGCGGCTCGTCGAGGAAGCAAGCGTTAACATTGATGCTGCTATTTCTTCCGTGTTGTCCAATCTACCTAATATTGTTTCATTAAAAGAACATCAGAGAACGCCTCTGAAGGCTTTTGTTGGTGGAAACCATGTTTTCGCCCTTCTCCCGACCGGATTTGGCAAGTTTTGTTTTCCGGGGCGCGTCCGTGGCGGAGCGGTTAGCGGTTAGCATGAACCATGTTAGGAGGCCTTTAGTCCTCAACGCGGTCGGCCCGGAATCGACTCTGACCCGCGGCGCTTTGCCGCCTGTCTTCCCCCCTCTTCCTGTCAGCTCACTGTCAATAAAACGCGTGCTACTAGAGCATAGAACACATTAAAAAAAATTTTTTTTTTTCCTGTGTCGCTCTCATCACGGGTTAGCTTCGGTGTGAGTGGTTGAAATAGCACGTCGATAAAGATGACAGACAAGTGGCTTATCCAATCATATGCAAGAATTTTTGATAAGGCCCAGCCTTCTGTAAAGGCAATTCCTATGGATCAGTCCCAGATGTATGTGAGTGGAGCTAGGCGGAACGACATGCGTCTGGCTTGAGTCAGGTTAAAGGAGCACTGGATTATAAGGCGCATTCAATATTCTTCCCAAGTGTGTAATATCACTCACTGCAAAAAGGGAACTAAAAGTACATAAAATCCTCTTGAAATTGGTGTATTTGTCATTGATTTGAGCTGGTAAATCAGACTATCTGCTAATGGAATGAGACGTTTGCACTTAAAATACGAAAAATTCATCTCCATCTTGTTATTTCAAGTGTAGTATATGTAATTATTTTATTTTAGGGGTAGAATACTAATTCCATTGGGAAATTAATGCACTTCTAGTTTAGACATTACAGTCAGGCAGTCTGGTAGACAGCTCAGGGGTCCTCAGGTAGTGACACAGTGTACCGTAAAGCTCCTAATATCCATTGAGCGGAGCGGCTTCATAGTTAACCAAAGTCATATTTACACGTTTTAACAGATTTCTGAGCGTATTGTACCATAAAATCAGTCAGTAAGAGCAACGGTGATCATAGATAAGGTGCACCTTCAGTTCTTGAGATAATTTAAGGATTCTAAGTGTGCATTATAGTCCGGAAAATATATGTGTATATTAGTGTCTATACATACGGCACAGTGTGAAGATTTTAGACATCTATGAAAAACTGCAAAGAGTGCTTTAAAAATCTAGAAAAATCTCAATATTTGGTGCCTCCATCCAGCATGGGTTCTTTAGGTTCTGTCAGATGAAGTCAGGGATCCTGCAGGATTGTAGTCGAGTCAGGTCGGATCCACCAGTTACAGCAGCCAGGTACTCATCTGCGTCCCATGTGGGTTGAACCGGACTTTAACTGGAACAGAACCGGCTCTAGAAGTGTGAAAGGAGCGGCTACTGAGGTCAGGCAGGAGGACCGTGGACCCAGTGGTGGACCTGGGGAAGCAGATTAAAGTTTATTTCCCTTTGAAATCAGAAGATGTTCAGCAGAACCGTCTGATGAAGCCACGTTCTCAGAAGATCTGTGGTTAGACCAAGACATCATCAGGGGAGGCAGATCATCCTCTATTACCATCTAACATAGAAAGTACTCCTGGATCAATGTGAGCTTCTGAGCTTTCTGTGTCTCTGTTCTGTCTTCTCTAAGCCCCAGTGGGTCGAGGCAGATGAGCGTTCACACTGAGCCTGGTTCTGGTTCTGCTGGAGGTTCTCCTCCCTGTTAAAGGGGAGTTTTCCTCTCCACTGTCGCTTCATGCATGCTCAGTATGAGGGATTGCTGCAAAGCCATCAACAATGCAGACGACTGTCCACTGTGGCTCTACGCTCTTTCAGGAGGAGTGAATGCTGCTTGGAGAGACTTGATGCAACCTGCTGGGTTTCCTTAGAGAGGAAACTTTCTGACCAACCTGGAGGATCTGATGGAGTCTGACTTAAATTAAATAACATTTAATTGTATTGAACTGAATTGAAGGATGTCAGTTCCACCTAGAAGAACCGATGCTGTCCTGGAGGTAGACGAGCCTCTCAGCAAATACTGATTTAATGTAGACTGAACTTCTGCTCATTCACTGCTTTTAGTTAATAGATGGAAGTAAAATAAACATTTGTTCAGGAATAATAAACACAATAGTGACTGTATGCATAAATAATCTGGAGAAACGTCTCTTAGTGCATAAAAAATGTACCAGTAAAGAAAAACCTGCAGCAAAACTTAAAGTTATTGTAAAACAAGACATTTTTTTGGTATAATTGTCTTTTTATAGATTTTGGAGTTAAATTAAAGTTTGTTTTGTTTTATTAGTGGTAATAAGTCTGGAGCACATTGCTAAAGGGAAAACGTGTTACTAGAAGCAGTATTAAGTTTCCTGAAGAAACAAAGTGATAACTGATAGAGAAGAGACATCTGATAGCAAAGAGCAACAGTATTGATGAAGAACCGATCAGCCCCCCCCCCCCCCCCCCCCCCAACAGGCCCAGGTCTCTGGGATCCTCCTCGCCTCAGCGACAACGCCTCAGTGGAGGCGGCTCTGATGCCGGCCTTGTCCTCCCTGCTCCGCCCCAGCGGAGGGGAACCGGGTTCAGACCCGGCGCTGGGAGTGAAGCTGCAGACAGAACCGCTCAGAAGCGCTTCTCCTCCCGTTAAAGGTCAAACGGAGCACTTAACGAGCAATTAGCAGGGGGGAAATGCCAGCCGACCCGTCTGAATTATTCACTGCGATAGCAGGAGAAAGCTGGGAGCAGCCAATCAGACGCCGCTGATGTTAAGTGGGTTTGCATTAGCCCGGCCCGGGGATTGTGGGTAATGAGGCTGTTATTTCCACCTGGATGTGCACAGCTTGACTGAAGCGGGTTCTGGGGCCTTCGTGGTTCTGCAGCGGTGCCGCTCTGAGCCCGGTTTGGTCCGCTGGCCCCGCAGCGACGCCGTGAATGTGAGGAACAGATGAAGCTGCTGGTGACTCAGGTCATCTGTTGGTTTGTTCTGATAAACGGAGCGATGGAGGAGGAGGAGGAGGCGGGGGGGCTGGGTCTGAGTCATGAGACGCTCATGGTGTCCCGCTGCTCCAGCAGATGGACGGTAGGCGACGCTCACGCTGAATGCACCCAGTAAGAAAGACAGCCGGCCCAGGAGCTCCTGCCTCGTTAGCATCCAGAACCTCCTGGCTCCACCACGCCGGGTCTGGGTGGTGCTGCTGACCCGAAGGGATGAGGCTGACCCGGGTTCAGCCAGAAGGCCCGTCTGCAGCTGAACGTGACGGTTGTCCTCTGCAGAACCCAGTCCCGCTGCGGAGCGGACAGTTGTTACTGTAACCAGAACCTGAGGAGCCACTTCTGATTCCTGTTTTCTGACCTAGATGGAACAGTTTCTTCTCCGTCTGGATCCAGAACCTGGTTCTGATCAGAGGAAGCTGAGTCAGCGCCATGTTGGCCGTCCTCATGTTCCCATGTTGACCGGACCAGGTGGGAGCCACCTGGTCCGGTTCTGGTGATTCTGTCTGAATCATGGTTCCTGTTCTCAGCTGAAGGAGCGGTACCCGGTGAGGTCCATCTGCTCCAAGGTCCTGCATGTTCTACAGTAATAGGTTCTGCAGACTTTGGTTCTAAGGAACCATTATTAGAGGTTCTGTTTCTCTCATCCAGAACCGGCCGACCCGTTCTCCTCTGACATCAGCAGCACATCTTCATCTCCAGCTGCTCAGAGGTTTTCTCCTCTTCAGAGGGTTGTCGGTTAAACTCCCAGCAGTTCAGCAGGTTCTGAAATATCTGGACCGGCCCGTCTGGCCCCAAGAACCATCTGTGGTTCTGATTCTGGTGCTCATTTTGACCTTCAGCAGCTCGTCTTCATCACATCTGGATGAATGGATGCATTGAGCTGCTGGCGTCTGATTGGCCGATTGACTTCCTGTCTAGAAGCTGGAACCCGGGCCGTACCTGCGGCGCCGCCTGACCCGATCCGTCTAAACGTGCCTTTTCAGGTGCGTGAGAATCTCTGGAGTGTGGAGCGGCTGGTCTTTGCTGCAGCGCTACAGCAGGAGGACAAAAGGAGAGCAGACTGAGATGAAAGGTAAGCAGAGCGGCTCTTTAGGGATGTGAGACGGGATGAAGAGCAGAGAAAGCAGAGAAAGGTTCTGATGGTCCTCCCAGACCGTTTAGGCTGAAGCCTCATGAATCCTTAACGAGCTCAGAACCGCTCCTCTCGGATCCAAACGCCAATACGGTGATGGGATCGGTGGGAGTGGGTTTGGGGAGCTTTGTGTGTTCCCTCCTGTGACAGACAGGGTTCCCTACTACAGTGACAGATCTGTTAATAATTCACACCGCTCCTCCTCTTCCTCACTCCTCCTTCAGTCTCTCTGGAGGAGGAAGAGCAGGATGCCTCCAGGGGAGAGGGAAGCTGAGGGATCCATCTCTCTGTCTTTCCTGGAATCCACTTTAATGCTGCTCCGTGCTCTTTGTGTCGCCACCCGTCCATCAGAGACTGAGGAGGACATTTTATCAGGCGTCCTGCTTTACTTTCACTCTAACCGCTGCTCACCTGATCCCATCTATTCATCCGTCTTCCCGACCAGAACCTGGAGCTTCAGCAGAGATCTCTCAGCCAGTTAATTAGCTAACAAAGGTGCTAATAAACCACCCAGACACCCAGTCAGTGAGCAAATAAACTAATTAGTCAGAAGGTGAACCAACAAACACCTAAACCGGTGGTTTTGGACGCCAGGACCTTCCAGGTGGAGACCAGGGAGGACTTCTGGTGATCCGTGGACGAGTGCTAGTCCTCCTGAACCGAGTCCTGCCAGAGACCGGGCCTCGTCTGGCTCGTCTGATGTCTTACTAACGTTAAAACAAGACACCAGACAAACTTTGACGACAGTTCAGGTGTTTTTCTCTGTGCCTGAACGATAAAAGCCACTCAGACGTTTTTGATAAACGAGGCCCAGTCTGCTCCCTCATGGTGGCCTAGAACCCCTGCAGAACCTGAACCAGATGATTTTAGTACCAGAGAAACGTTTAAAATAATAACATGACTAATAACTTCTCTTTCTGTACAAAGATTAAAGGTAGAACATACCAACGGCGTTAGAGTCTTTGAGCTGGAACCCTCTGAGTCTGCTGGTCTGAAGCTAAACGTAACTGTTCAGGTCATTTAAAGGAGCTAAGCAGCAGTGCTAATGGTCAGGAAGGTCTTCCTCTGAGCAACAGCTGCTGGAGAAACATGACCGTGTTCCACTTTGACGGAGCTGAGGGACCCATCCGGCCGTGACGTCGCCGCTCTCTGCTCCGACTTCAGCCGCGGCTGTTTTACGCACATTTCTGCTTTCATGTGCGGATTCAAGCCTTTTGAAAGCAGCTCTGTGCGTGGCGATGACGGCGCGTTGAGGTCAGCATTCCACAACGTCTTCTGTTGGATTTCGTCTGACAGGAAACTCGCACAGAAGATGAATAAATAAATAAAAGCCCAGCTAAATCAAACAAATTCAGCTGGCGGATAGACAAACGTCTGCCTCCCTGTGAAGCCGGCCTTTCGTCTGCAAAGTGACGACGGCTGTCTTCTCTCGTTGGGTTGTTTATTCGGCCTTTTTTTGGGCGCGCAGACGGCTCGGCGGCCCAGGGAGAGCTGCCTATGATCTATTAATACATGTGCATGAATTAGTCAGAGACGCTCGGCAGCGGTTAGCCCCGCCCTGCAGGATCTCTGCCTCCGGCCCGGCAGGCCCACCAGAACTCTGAAGGGCAGCACAGACCAGGAGGTCAGAGGTCATGGAGATTAAACCCGGGCCAACCAAATGTTTCTGAAATCTAATTTCAAATCAGTCCAATGATTCCAATGTTCAGATTTATTTACAGAATCTCTGCAGAAGTAAATCTGATTAAGTTTCTCTTTTATCAGCAAATAATTACGGTAAAATGCCCAAATTATCTCTTGGATACAGATAAAAATGCATTGAACTGTGCTTTTGAAACATAACAGCATAAAACCTTCATTTAAAGCAAAACATTTTACTAAACCACCAGCTTACTTCAGCTTTCCGAGGAATTTCCTGCATGTGTTTAAATTATTGTGCAGGCCGAGCCGGAGTGGTGTTAGATTTAGCAGACTTTAGGTATTCAGGCAGCTTCCACAGCAGATGGTGAGCATAGAAAGTAAAAGCTCCTTCAGCTTGGACTCCATCCTGGGAGAAACTCAGTAAACCTGTTCCAGATGACCTGAGGGCGCCGCTTTCCAAGGTGCAGAAAAACATCAGATGCTTCTCAGTCCTTGACCGTCTAGTCCTCCGTGGACCCGTAGGAGGGGAACGCAGCGGCGCGGCGGTTTGAGGACAGGACTTTGTGGATGCTGCTGAGATCTCAGGCAGCATTGGTGATGAGCTGCAGCTGTCGGTGCTTTAACTAGCACAACCTGTGAAGAAAACATGGACACAGCCTGCTGAAAAAAGAGAGACGTCTTCATGTCTTGGCAGAACTCTGTTGATTCAGGCTCTGACTGCAATGATGCTGGTAAACCAGATGGTTCTGGTCCACAAACTCCTCAGCCGGTCATGCCTTAGTTAGCCCACTAACCAGCTAGTCAGTGACTCAATCAGCCCCAACCAGTCACCCTGTAAACCAACCAATCAGCAAGTCAGCCAGCAAATCTAGCAACCTGTTCATCAGCCAGCCATTCGCGCTGTCAGCTAACCAACCAGTCGGTCAATCAGCTGCTCAAACCAGTCAGTCAACCGACCGACCGGTAAGTCAAGCTAATTGAACAGACTGACCAGTCAACAAGTCACTCATTCAGGCCAGCTAACCAACAAAACAGCCATCCAGTCCATCACTAATTGAACTAACCAGTCGTTGGTAAACCAAGCCAGTTATTCAGCTAACCTACAACCAGTCAATCAACCAACAAACCAGTCAGAAAATGTACAGTCAGATACAATAACCAACCAGTGAAATTAGCAACTGTTTCAGCCAACCAACCAATCAGCAACTAGTCATCCTGACAACCAGTCTGTAGGAAACTAGTCAGTAAACTAGTAACTAGGCAGTTATGTCAGCTAACCAACCAAACAACAAACCAGTCCATCATTCAGTCAGTCACCCGACCAACAAACTAACCAATATGCCAGCCAGGCAGGTACTTAACCAGTTGATCAATCTTAGTTGCTTGGATTGAAGGTGATCACTGACTCTGATCTGATGCTACCAAATATTAGCTCATGCTAATATTTTCTAACCCAGTCATACAGCAAAGCGTCGTCTGCATATCATGGAACGATTGATCTGATCTGAAGAAACATCACAAAATCTGCTTTGTGTCTCAGAGAAGCGGCTGCAGTGAAGATATTTTTAAAACAAAGAATGTATTAAAGAGTTACTGGTGTAGCTAGTTTGTTTTTGTACATAAAATAAAAGTAATATAAAATAATGTTATATACACCAAGCCTCCATCCTTTTGATGGTCCTTCTTGTGGTTAAAAATAATCCCAACGCGATTATCAGATATAAACAGACGTTGCGCCAACTAGTGGTAGTAACAGAGAACTATCATAATGCCGGTTTTCTTAATTAATAAATCTAAATTAAATAATGCCAGACCAAGCCTGACCCTCTGCAACGCCTCACAGTAAAGCAGCAGCTCTGCGTGATGAAGACCAACCTTTATTAGTTAAATAAACGATCTACAGCAACTTTAAGAGCCTCATATCAGAACATTTACTCACGTCAGTCAACTCTGCGTCACATCTGAGCCTCGGCAGGTTTAGGATCAGTGAACACCAACGATCAGACTGGATTCCCAGAGACATTCCAGGCTTTTACCTCCAGGAATCATTTGTTTTGCATTTTTTCACTGGATCTTGGATCTTTCTTAATTTTTTCGCTGGGAAATGCTAATAGCTGTTAGCCCCTTCCTTGTTTTAACCCCTGCTGCATGTGTGCAGTACGTACTTCCGTTAAAATCCTATATTGATAAAAAAGGCTTTATTTACTAACAAATTGAGCAAAAACAAGGCATAAAACACCAAAATAACAACTAATTTGCCAGCAGGACGTGATAATCTTTCAGAAAACTTTGTATGCAACCAGATTACTGACGTATAAACCAATAAAAAGTCAAATAACGTGGCTATGCACTTTTAAAACGGATCCCAACATTTTTATTTTGTTACTCAATCTATAATAAAATTATATTAAATGAGTACATGTTAATGTGAATATAATATATCTGTTTTTTTATTTCCAATAAAATTACAGGTAGGAAATAATTGACGCCTTGCTCAATAATAAATGGGAATTCTTAATTGCGATCAAACCCTTTTCTTCTGACTGCTGTGCAGCTTTTTAATCTTTCCACTGGTATTTTCATGATTTATATTTGGTGCTGATGCATCACGTTCAGCCAGAAGAAACATTAAACTAAAGTTATAAGCTCACTTTAAATCTAGATCTACCTTTTGGGTTTAATGGACACAGTTCATGCAAAATGCACTTTTCTACTCCTTAAATAAGTTTTCTTGTGCAGAAAATGCAGAAACTTTTAACTTAGTCTCTCCAGGTGCTGCATAGATATCTTTATACTCTCTTTGGATCATATTTTTCAGGCCGCTCTATTACGTTTTTTGAACAATTACGCCACAATATTTGCTGCTAAACTGCTAAACAAGGTCATGAACTTACAGCTAAGCAATTTCACAATTCCTCCATTTTTATTCCTCTGAGAATCCAAGCAGGAAAATGGCTGAACGGAGAGGAACTGGAGGGGGGGGGGGGGGGGGGGTGAAGTGCTTCCTCTACATTTAAAGAGACGGCACCAAATTAAGTTGTTCTCAGATGCACTGCAGAACAGGGATATAAAGGGTAACGTGGGAGCAAATTAACGAGGAAGTCAGACAAAAACATTATATTTCCACTTTATATGGACCACAACTGGATGATTTCAATGTGTAAAGGAATAATTAAAAAGCATGATATGTGCCCTTTAAATGAATGAGGAACTTTTGACATTTTAATGATTAAGGTTCCAAGAATACAGCCTGGAGGAACCCCACATGGGATTATTTGTTCACCTTTGCTTAGTTATTACAGGTAATAGCATCATTCTCATGGTTAATTATAACAGAGAACCAACACACCACAACTGATTTTAATGCTGTTAATACAGCTTAAACAGTCACATATGTGACAACTACAGGCTCTGTGGTAGATATGAAAACAGACAAAAGGAAATGTCATTATGAGCCTGTTGATGCTAATTATTGTGGTGTTTAGATTAGATTAATGTTTTAAGGGGTTTAATTCAACTTGTCTGAGGAGAAATTCTCGTTGTCTGTAATTTTTTCCAATGTTGAAAACACGTTTTATGAAGGTTTGCATCAAGTCAGGGGTTCTCGTAACATTTAACAAGCGCATTAACTGATTTAAGTCACCTGTTTACATTTTCTCTGTTAGATATTAATGCACAGATGAAGCTCCATCAGTGTTTCATAAATCATGCATAATATTCACAGAAAAAAGGCCAATAAACAACATTTGTGTCCTCAGACTGACGTGGACTGATGTTTTCTTTCCCTTGATTATATTTGCATAAATTCTGCGTTTGGATTAGAGTAATAAAAACATGAATTTATTGTTTTTTAGGACATGTCTACATGCTGGAAACACCAGAGGCAAAGTTGACGTTATTTATGTTCAGCTGGATGAGTAGGAGGTATGAAGCCCCTCATAGTATGGCGCATAATCAGAGAAACATTTATTCACGCGCTCCTCTGAATACTGTGTGGCGTATTAATGACTGCTGGGATTCGTTCTTTATGTTTGTGTTTTCCGTCGGCGGTTCAAAACGCCTCTTCCTCCCATCCTCCATCACCTCCGTCTGACTGTCCGTCCCAATTAGGAAGGATCTAAGTGGTGAGATTAACGAGAGAGGAGAGCTCGGAGTTCACACTTGCACACGTCGCAGCTGTCTAACAGAATACTAATTGATTTGGGTTGTGTTCTGGCCCAGGAGAGGCGCTGCATGAGGAAAGGAGGAGAGGTTTTGAAGGAGGAATTAGGTTTAGCTATTTGTTCAGCATCTGTCCGGATGACGATGGAGACGAGAGGAAGAATATCGACTGCAATCAACTTATGGGATCTGGGGAAAAAAGGGGCTGAGGATTGACGGCTGAGGCAGAGGAAGAGACGTGAATCAGAGCTGGTTAAAAGGTTTAGAGCGCTAGAAGACAGGGTGGATATTTTCTGTTTATTCAAATTCGCTCAAGATTAAACAGACGTGTCCGTGAAATATGGATTTGACTTTAGTTTTGAAGTAATTTCTCTCCTTATTGGGCTTTCAGACAAACGTTTATTCACCCTAAAGCCAACCGGTCCTTCTTTTAGGAGTCAGCTGCAGCTTTAGATCTTTAGATCGGGTCTCAGACTCCAGACGTGACCCTCGGCCTTCGCGGCGCAGCCAGACGGCTAAACTACCCACTGACCTGCAGTCAGGCTCTCCAGAGCTCTGCTGAGGAGCTCAAACTGGAGTCAGGGCGAGTTGAAGCAGAGCTGCTGCTAAAAGCTGCAGGACACCAGAGTTTAGAGCTTAGCCCAGCGGTAAACTCTGTTACTCCACTTATCCACCAATCAGTTCCATTAATTAATTAATCATCCGTCCATCCATCCGTGTTTATATACATCTGTCCGTCTGTCGCTCCGTCAGACCTGGGCAGTAACTAGTTACACTTACTCAGTTACATTAACTTCAGTAACTTTTTGAACAAAATGTACTTTACTGAGCTGTACTTTTACTTGAGTCATATTATTACTCTTGAGTAAAATTTACTTACTGTGAGTAACTTCATTAAAGAAAGATCAGATTAGGGCTGGACGATATAAAAAAGCATATCCATGAAAAAATATGATATTGATCGATATCAATAATTATCAACAAAGTCAAAACATATATTTTAAGTGCAGCCCTGGCCATTTTATGCTGTTGCTTAGCAACCTATTTTTAGATAAAGACACAAACACTGAATTCAAACTCAACCCTTTATTCAACCAACTTTTACCAAAACTATGAGTATTTAAAAAATAAAAAAGAAAGTGTGCTCTCTGAACTCTTTGAAGGGGGCGGAGCTTGGTTGCTGGGTCTGCGTTGTGATTGGTTAGGAGGATGTAATGATGTTATTCTATTGAACTTTTTATTGACCCTTTTTTCTATTATGGAAATACATCGATATATATCGTTATTGATCAGAGAGACAAAAACCTGGAGTTCATGTTAAAGGGACACTTATTTATAAACAATCGTTGTACCTTATTTTTATGTTATTTTAATGTTATTTTCTATCTGCTGAGATTATTGAGCCATTTGAAGGTCATGATGAACATACAGTAAACAGTAGATATTATCACTGGAAGTACTTTGCACTATTCTAACATTCTGTATATACATTAACCAAGTATCGCTTTCAAGTTTAATGTTGAAGACAAGATTTAGAAACATGTTTCTTCTGCCTGAATCTATTTTGCAATTATGTGCAATTATATTTTTCCATTTAAAATACCAGAATTTGCACATAACCTTGTATATTTTTCTGTCTGATTACGTCATTTTTAGATACTAAATGATCAGCTGTTATGATTAGTAACTCAGTACTTGAGTCGCCTTCTCACTGAATACTTTTTTACTTTTACTTGAGTAAAATATGTTGAAATAGTGCTGCTACTACTTTAGTACTCGGCTCCTCTACCCTCCTCTGCCAGCCGAACCATCCATCCATCCATCCATCCATCCATCCATCCATCCATCCATCCATCCATCCATCCATCCATCCATCCATCCATATTAATAATATAATGTAGCATATTTTTAGTTTTCTGAGAAGATGCCTGAGGAACGGAGGAGAAGTGTGCTGGTGCCAGTTTTCAGGAACAAGGGAAAGGTGCAGAGTTGTTGCAGCTATAGAGGAATAAAGACGATGAGTTATGGGAAAGAGAAGTGGAAGCTAGGCAGAGGTCAGAAGTGGTCAGCAGGACATTTCCTGACCAGAAAAGGTCCGACAGACGCTGCATTAGCTTTGAGGAGGACGATGGAGAAGAGCAGAGAGGGAACTGCGTGGTGTTTTAGGTCTAGAGGGTGTTTAGAGAGGATCTGTGGAGTCTGTGGAGCTTCTTTATGAGCTTTGAAACAGGATAAATAAAACTGTTTAAAACTCGTCTGACATGTGAAACCAGTTGAGTTTCAGTTCACCTGAACCTTAAACAGCAGAGAGGCTCAAAGAGCAGATGCTCTGTGAAGGCTGTAGTTTCATGGAGTCGGCATTTAAAATTTAATATGATAATATGATAATTAAATCTTTCCAGGTTTCCTGGTAGCAGGAAGGAAATGAGCTGCAGGTGTTTCTCACCTGCAGCAGCAGCAGAGTTGGGTTTGTTCTGTCTGCTGATCTCAGATCAGCGTCTGCAGACATTTCATCATCAATCTGATTGTCACACAACACACCTGAGAGGCTTTGTGTCTCTTTCCTTCAGTGGAAAGATGAAAGGAAATGAGCATCAAACAGCAGCGTAACGATGACGATGATGATGGTGATGATGATGATGGTGATGATGAGGAGGAGGAGCAGCTTCATCCTGCCTCGCCTTCTTGTTCCAACTTTCTTCTCCTCCTGAAAGGCTTTTACAGGATCAGATCTCGGTGTCTCTCTGTCTGCATGTGAAGGCAGCGCGGTGCTTTCAAGGTCGCTGGCAGCGACGGGGGGCTCCCTGCTTCTATCGATCCCCCCCCCCCCCCCCCCCCCCAGCTCTCCTCTTTCAGGCTGGTCCACATAGCGGCTCATGGCCTCCCCGATGAAACGCTACACTCCTCTCCATCCCTCCATCCTCCCTCTCTCCATCTGCTGAAGTTCCTCCTCAGACTAATTGTTTTATTTGGGGGGGGGGGGGGTCTTTGTGCACGCCTCCTCTCCTCCTCTGACCTTGATGGAGCTCTCCTCTCTCCTCTAATCAGGATATTAACGAGCGTCCTCTGTGTGGGCTGACGCTTGGCGGCGTGGGCGTCCTGCAGCGAGCAGATCATCTTCTCTGCAGATGAACGTTTGGCTCTGAACCTCCTGAAGCTCGTCTCCTGCCCCCCACCCCCACCCCACCCATACGTCTCCTTCCCTGCCTCCTTGTATCTCCATCCAGCCGTCGTCCTCAGCTGACCCAGGATCAGACGGCAGAGCCAGCAGCTTCTCTTTGGGGGTCCAAAGGTGTTCCCAGGCCAGAGGTGATGGTTCCAGGTAACTCACCTGAAGAGGAGCTTCTCCCAGCTGCTCCTGAACCTGCCCCCCCCCCCCCCCACATCTCCTGACTAGCTGAGGCCTCACCTGCAGGTGACCCCATAGGTCCAGAACTTTGTGAGGTCCTCCTCGCTGCAGACCCAAACCCGTCTGTCGTCCTGCTGTCTCTTAGGTCGACTTCAAGGTTCATGACCATCCTGGTGCTCCACACCCAGAGAACGAGGTCTTTAGCCTCGTTTGGCCTCACCTGGAGCCGCTCAGCTACCAGAACCAGGACTGATCCAGGGAGACACTGTGATTCCTTCTAATGTGTTATTGTTGCTATTAAACGTTTTTAATGCAGGAGGCCTGATTGCATCTAATGATGGCGCTGGTCTGCAGCGGTTTAAGCTGGTCCTGGTGAACCGGGCCTGCTGATGGTACCGTGTTTTCTAGCTGGTAACCAAACCACGGTGGGGACGGTGCTCTGCACAGAAATGTGCTGCAGGCTCCATCCAGGAGGAGTTAAGGCCGACAGGAATGTTTTCAGCAGAGCAATTACACCTCCAGGGAAGCTGCTGCAGCAATTAAAGCAGAACTTCAGGAGTTATTTTCTCTGCCGTCTCCCTCACAGGGACGCGCTAACCTCGGCGTTTGTGCTCAGAAATAGCTGCGAGTATCACACAGGAGGTTCTGCCTGTTTCATTATCGCTGTTGGATAATTCGGTTTTAATCATTTCTCCGTCTCGCTCCGCAGCCACAGCAGCTCTTTGATTGGCTGGAAACGCGTTTTAATACGAGGACAAATGAACCGATATATTGCTGGTGTATTTACACCAGGCAGCAGGGTTACCTGGTCCTCCTGCCTCACAGTTTAACTCCGTTTGTGAGCGAGAAGATGCAGCATCCTGCAGGAGAGGCGATAGCTTCACCATCTGTCACAACCCTCAGCATGAGATGCTGTAACGGAAACCAAGACGAGCGAAACTGATGCAAGTTTCCCAAAGTCTGCTGCCGTTTGTCTCTCTGCTCTGAACGTCTGCAGACGAACATCTTCACCCCTTCTTCCTTAGAAAACATCTCCAGATCACATGGAGAACATCAGAGAACACCAGTTTTCACGTCCTGCTGTAGATTCTCTTTTTTTCCAGGTCTGGGCTTTGACTAGGCCGTTCTAACCCCTGACTCTGCTTTGATCCATCCCATAATACCTCTGGCTGTTCAGGGTGGTTCTCCTGCTGGAAGGTGAACCTCCACCCTGGTCTCAGGTCTCCTGCAGGATTGTCCTGATTTCTCTCCATCGTCCCACAGCATGATGCTGCCACCACCGTGTGTCTCTGTGGGGACGGTGTGTTCAGGGCGGTCCAACGTGTGGCCCGGGGGCCATTTCAGGCCCCTGGGAGGATTTTACATGGCCCCCAACCTTATTTCAACAGGATAATGCAGATGGACTCATTTAGGTTTTTTTTTCAGGGCAAGATTTGACAAAAATATACAAATCTTAACATTAAATTTATTTGGTGCAACACTAAGTTTTTGTCTTTTTTAGCCATTTTCTTCCATTATTTCATCAACAAACCTCCAGAATGACACATATTCTGACTAAAAGACTAAAGACTAAAACGTTTTTCTAGACCCACAAAAAAATGATCATGTGTCCTGAAACAGTGAGTAAATCATTCTTTTAAAAAGGCAAATAAGTGAGACCCTTTTTATGTTTTAGCCCTACAATGACTTATAAGTCAGTTCTCTTCAATATATCTGACTGTTATTTGATACATTTTTGTACTTTTAAATTCATAGAATAGTTTTTGGATTGTTAATTGGACAAAAAGTGTAATTTACTTTGGTCCACACTCCGTTAAGTTTTCACACCCCAGGTTTAGGGTATAAACGTCTGTGGTGTTGCATGAAGGCCAAAGAGTCTAAAATCGTCCGGTCTGAGCGGACCACCTTCCTCCACGTGTTTGCTGTCTGCTCCCTGTGACAAACTGTAAGCAGCACTTCCTGTGGCCTTTTTAGCAATTCAGCAATCTCCCCACTGTCTCCTAAAGCCCAGATTCTTTTAGATTGCTCCACCTGTGCAGCAGATGTTTTCTGCAGCTGTAGTTTGTTCCTCATCTGCCGGGGTTCTCACGCATTTTTCTCCTTTTTTGTAAGATTTTCTGAAGAGTTTCTGAAATTGGAAGCCTTTGAAAATCGCTGTATACTTTTACGTGTGTTTTATAGTCCATAGGGACAAAGCCTTCATGATTTCTGCTATAGTTTCTGGTTTGCTTTCCTTTAATATTTAGCCCTGAGGTAAAAATTTTATTCAGCAGCAGTTTAGTTTTTGAGTTACTGACTCGGGAGCCACAGGTTCAGGGGAATAATGAGCCCCTCTTACACACCAGATGAAATATCAAGATCATAAAACCCAAATACTGCAGGAGACTATTGATCTCCAGATATGAAGATGAAATAATTTCATTATGAGGATTTCTGATTCCTGGTAAAACTGTTTACTGTATGAATAATGTAACATGTGCATAATTATGGCACATTTACTCTGCCCGGTGTGTGTGTGTGTGTAAAGTTTACAGGTGTCACTGTATTGATATCTCACCCCCACCCCACCGGCTACGTGGGCTGGATAATGGAGACATCAATTATTAAACTATAAGACAGTCTATCTCATGAAATACTATTCACTCCGTGTGTGTGCGCTTGTATATGATGTGTAATTGCGTTTGTGTCTCTCCGTTTCTATCCAGCCAGACTCTCTCTCTGACATTTCCACCAAATGTACTGATGTTCAATTATTCATCAGCCGCTGAGCGAGGGCGAGCGACACCCAGGATGAACGGGGAGAGAGAGGGAGAGATCATGTTGTATTTTGTTATTGTAGGTTTAACGTGTCGTAAGTCATTTTGTCAACGGTGGAGGGGGGGGTAGAAACTGGGGTGGCGTGCAAAAGGCCAAGATGAGGAGGAGGAAAAGCTGAATCAGAGGAGGAAGAGGAGGGTGAGGTTAGGACAGCTAGAGATGAGGAAGCGTAAACAGGAAGGATGAAGAGCTGCAGGATGCATCAGGGATTCACAGGAACTAGTTGGTGGAGTTCATTTAAAGACACGCCTAGTTGTCAGTTAATGTCCTGAAACTTCCTTCAGAGTTGAGGTCGGACCTCTGGAGACACTTTTCCACTTGATGCTAATCTTCATGCGTTCCTAAACCAGTCCTCCTCCATCCAGCTATAGTTCTGAGGTGAAGCATTCAGAGTTAACCCTCTCCTTCTTTATACGGCGTCGTTAGGTTTAAAATCCTCACCTGGCTCCTCTCACCGTATTTCTTCACAGCGTGGTCAATCTTTGCCTGGTCTGACCACCAAGCCTTTCTCCAGAAGACATCTGTCCTGTCTGTGGGGGTAGCTGCACATTTCAGCCAACCTTGAATGTCTCTGCTAGCCGGGGCCGATTGTCTGGGGGCCACAGTGATGTGAAAGTCACTAATCGATGAAAGCAACATCTATGCCGACGACACCCTGATTTAAACTGTCCATCTTTATTGACTAAAGTCAAGATTATTTTCCTCTGAGTCATAATTATGTAATTTATTCAGTTCATTTTTTTCTTACTCTGCTGACTGTCCTTTAAAGTTATTCCACATTTAAATGCATTTCAGGCCAAAAAGCTGTTTTTATTTTAGCCAGAGAAGGTCCGAACATCCGACTGCAACAGATAAACGTCCTACTCAAGGTTTACAGACTGAAGAGTAGTTTACAGTAAATTTAGTCTGTAATCTCATAATCTCTAACAATGATATATTAAGAGTGTGTTGAATATAAACGGTGCATTAGATGGTCTTCCTGGGACGGGACCTACTTAGCATGTTAGTCCTCTGGCTTAGTCCATTATACGTAATGGACGGTGGAAACCTAAAGTCAAGCTTCAGGCATCCCTTACTGTCTTACCACCTGGGCACACTTAAGACAATATTTAAATTTATTTTCCAAATACTCCAAGTTTGTCATTGTGTGAGAAAAATAAGTATATTTAGAGGGAAAAGTAACGCACCCGGTCATGACGCAGCAGAACACTGTGAAGTCCGCCTCTTTGTTCCAGGATTAAAAACCTTCATCAGAAGTAACACACAGGACAAAATCTCTTTCATTTCCTCACATTTAGACATAACTGGTGTCTTTCAAAAGCAAACGTACCTGACAGGATGGGAAAGATAAAGACAGCAGCTTAAATAGTAATAAAGTGTTGAATTGTAGTGAGTCTCTGTTAAGATATCGTTGAAACCAGAAGATGTTTCACTTCTTGGCTTGAAGCTGTGACCCTTTAAGCTAACAGCCGCTACAAAGAACACGAGGAAAATCTAAGTAACATTATCCTAAACTAAATGTTAGCATGAAACAGAATGCTAACAGCCTATTTTTATAAACTCAACTTTAAGTGAAAACTGTTGCTATAAAATGTAAGAAAAGCTAAGCTTGAATGACAGGAACCCAACAGCATCAAAATATAATAACAATACTAACATTAGCTTCAAAATACCCAATGTTTGCCTAACTCTGGTTTGCATGACTCCTTTAATGCCGACCTGTAAAGGCACGTTTCAGCTTTGTTAAACGAAAGAGGAGAACGTTGAGTTTGAAGCTAATCATCTGATTGTTTCTGTGTTTCAGGACCGGGCGGCGGAGTCACTGCTACCGCATCGTCTACCGCCACATGGAGCGAACTCTGACCCAGCAGGAGGTCCGCCGAGTCCACGATCAAATCGAGCGCGCGGCCGAGACGGAGCTGGGCGTCCAGGGCCGATACTGACTCAGGCACACAGATTTACAGTCTGCAGAGGTCCCGACACGCCGCCGGAGCTGTTAAGCAGATTCATCACGTCTCTGTAGCTGTGGCTTTTTGCCGCAGGGAGAACGGAGTTCAATGCAGGCGTCACACTTTTGATGCTGCTGCTGCCGGCGGTTCACACGCTGCAGCGGCACTTCGTCATCCTCCCTCCAGTGCGCTCTCGTCCTCAGCCTTAAACGTGTGAATCTGATGTGTGTCACCTTTAATTTCCAAAAACATCTTCTGCGCGTTGGGCACCAGCATCTGTCGGGATGTGTGGGTACGTCCGTCTATCCATGGATCTGCACAGAACAACGGCTCCATGGATGGACGCCAGCATTCATGTCCCTGTCTTCACTTCCTGTTTCTGGAACCATTTTTATTCGATGTGAAATTCCCGTTAAAACCTTTACTGGGTCCAACGAGCTACAACAGAACCATGGATGTTCAAGTCTCCATTTGAGGCAACTTTCTGCTCCAAATACAGATGTGAGGAGGAGAGCATTTGGATGTGAGTCTCCAGACCAAACCCAGGAATGGTCTAAGCAGTCTGAAGCTGAACCGGTCCTGGTTCTTCTTAAAGAACCACACACGGACCTGACTGGATCCCAGAAAAGCACAGGAGGTGAAATCTCAGACGTTCCTCTCCTTTTAGTTTCCATAAATTTAATTTTTTTTTAAAAACTGCTAAATTATGTAAAATTGTGCCGCCTGCAGAACCTGTTATGGACAGAAAGCTTTTGCACTTCTGACTGTCGCGACATTCGTGAAGACAGACACGTTCATCAGAAATGTTTTTGGAAATTATTTTTTGAACGTCAATAAAGAATGTTGGGTGGAAAAGTTAAACATAATAAAAAGTTTCAGTGACCTGGTTGTATAAGTTAATTTACCTTTTGATTCAGTTCCAGCATTTAAGTTCACACCTGAAATCAACCTGATTACCTGAAATTAGGTTCAGCTGTCCTGGAAGGACAGGACTTACCAAAGATTAAAAGGATCCGTTTGAAAAAGGTATCAGTCAGGAGAAGACGACTAACATGTTTTCAGGCATCATAATAATACTATAGAGCAGGTTTGGCCTTTATGTCGTCAAAGAGTGGTGGTGGCAGCATCATGCTGAGGGGATCCTGTTATTCCTCAACATATTTTGTTACCATTTTTCTGTCATTTTCATGGTGAACCTACGGCACATTCAAACCTTGAATGATTGTTCTGCGGCTGAGCAAATCGCAGCGGGATAAAGGAAACTGACTCATCTGCCCAACATCATCTCGCTCCAGATGGAAATAAAACAGCGTCTAATAAACAGAAATCCGTTTTCTTTTTGAACAATGAGCTCATTAAACATTCAGGGATTGTGTTTCTTCCTGTCACTTTCTCCACCGCATTAGTCTGAGACGCAGCCCCCAAAGTCTGCCCATGATTAGTTTTTTAATTTCTAAATAAATTAGAGTAACAATAAAAAGTATCCCTGACAGCACAGCTGCTGGGAGGCCACACCAACAATAATTAGGTGTCTTAGTTTGACAACTCTGTGAAAATCCGTCTCCTGACTCTCTTCTTTAACTTTGTTTCCTCAGATTTGCCTTTAAGTAAAACGTCTGCGGCGCCGTCGGGTTGCGTAACGAGCTGGAACCGGCGGGAGGTTGTCGGGTGGATGTGGGCGGACCAAACCAGCAGCAGGGTTCCCCTCCACCTTCCTCCCAGTGGCTCAGGAGACAACAAGCCTGTCAAAGCAGACGCCGGCGCTGACAGGCTTTCATTTAAGCTTTCCTAAAAAAGCTTCTTCAGAAAGCCGAGCCTGGATCTGATCAACCTTCTCCTCACTTCTGGCATCTTTCGTTTTCCGTAGCCAGGCTTCCGCCGTGGTTCACCTCCAGCTGCATGTCTTCAGCTCGGCTGCTCCAGCTTTATGTGAATTACGTTTCCAGCTCTGAGATCATGTGTTCAATGACGTGATTTAGAGAAAACCAGAGAGAGACATCGTCTGCCTTCAACAACCTGCTATTTAAACATCGTTTATTTCACTTTATTTTCAGCGTTCTGTTGAGATAAATCTTGAAGTGTTTGCTGTAGTTGAGTAAAGAGTTTGTGAGACCAGATAAAAATAATAATACCATCTAGATACAGTTTGTGTGTTTCTGTTTGACTAACATTTTCAAGAGTAACGCGCCAGGATCGGACTACCAGAACCTCCGTCTCCATCTGCTAAACCTCAGCGGTCCATACGGGGCCTCCTGCAGGTGGAGGACGTCAAAGCTCCCATGCAGGACCTTTGTGCCGAGGACATGCAGAGTCTGAAGAGGAAGTCCCGACCGGCCGGGTTCTTGTTGAATACACCAGCAGTGAGGCCCTGGACCCTGTATGGACCCTTACCGTGGCTCAGGGTCCACTCAGTGGCTGCGAGGTGAACAGGCCCAAAGCATCATTCCTCCACCCCCGTGCTGGACAGCTTGAAGTGTTTCTGCTGATACACTGTTTGTTTTTTTCCAAAGCCGGTTCTGTGCATCTCTGGACACGATGTTGCTGATGAGGGACCCAAACTGAACATTGCATCCTTTCTCGTACAACAGTCGCTCCTCCAAGGTCGTGAACTCTTTTATATCGGCGCTAACGCTGATCAGATGATTGAGGTTTCTCATCGTCAGCCGCTGATTGCTACGTTTCCTTTTCATCGTTAAATTAACAGTACAGGTAAAAGACTGGATCAGCACCGATGTGAACATGAAGACACACGGTTTAGGCTCAGCTTCACTTTCAGTTTTCATCCTCGTTAAAAATGTGAAGATTCAGTAGTTCAGACGGTTCCAGGGCTCCTTCCCACCATGCTTGTCCTAATCTGTTTCACACTGTGGAGCTGCACATTATTCTTCAGTCGGGTCTCGACACAGAGCGAGGGAGAGAGGACAGTGTCCAGAGTGTCCTCACTTACAGCGTCTGAACCTCTAATGAGTCCTCACAGAGATAGACAAGACAGTACATCCACACATACAGCGGTTTGAATGGGAGTCATTAGAGGAAACACTCCTCCACATTCATTCACACACACAGCATAACAACCAGTCAGCACACTGTCACAGCGCTGAGCCGCTACGCTGGCTTAGGTAGCGTCACACACTCTCTCTCACACACACACACACACACACACACACACACACACACACACACACACACACACACACACACACACCAATGGGCCAACGCCACTCTCTGCCAATCACAGCTGCTGTTCCTGTCGCCGTCCGATGGCTCCACTCGTCACTCCGGTCGAGTTAAAACTCAGCTCTGACAGTTTGAGGCCAGGCTTACAGTTTGGACACTGCAAATACACTCTTCAATATTTAATCAGTGTGCCTGTTTTAGTATTCTGACGCCCGAGAAAAAGTATCAGTGCAGAAAAAAAAAAGAAAAGTCCGTGCAACAGTCCCACATTCAGAGGAAACCAGGAAAACTTCACATGTGCTGCAGCTCAGGTGTCTCCAGCAGAGCCTGAAAGAGGATCATGTCCTGGAGAGAATATGTCCGTTAACGACATTAACGGAGAAAAGGCTGATCTCGTGTTTGTTTGAAATACTCTCAGGTCGGTTTCAGAGATTCCTGTTTAAGGATGACAAACATTCAGTTAATATAAGTGTAGCAAACAATGTATCATTTATTTCTAAATATAATTATAAATGTTACAAATCAGGACAGTAGGAGATAAATACAAGTCGAGCCTTTTTAACAGTTTTCAAAGCAGAGAAAAACTTTAAAACCCATTTCCTGCCTCTGCCAGAGCCTATCAGGACCCAGCGCTGTGGTGACGACCATATATGGAGACGGGGACCAGCAGCCTACGTGGTCATGATCAGGGATCAGGGAGTGTTTTGTTGAAAAATGGACATTCTTACAGGAAAACATGATGAACGGACGTTTATCCACCCACTGGACAGAGCTGCGTTGGACCCACGCGTCGCCCAGTAGGACAGTGGGCTGTTTTACTCCGGCACCTGTGCACCTTCTGGTAAAACGTTATTAAAATCAGCGTTATTAAAATAATTAGCTTCATTTCTGAGTCCTTTTCCTCAGTGTCTGAGCAAAGTGAAGGAGCGACGGCTAGACTTCTGCTGCCTTCTAGTTCTACATAAACACACCTGAATCAACCAATCAGCTACAGAGACGATAGCAGGACGTTATAATGAGGGGATTCAGCCAGTTTATCCAGGCGTTTTGAACCAGGGACGCTTCTAACAGTTGCAGGACACCGACCCTTGAGGACTTTGACCCTCTGCTGCTGCTGTGTTTTATACATTTATGGTTCAATTTAAAAACCTTAAACCATCACTAATATTGAAAAAGGCTGTAATTTGTTGTTTCCAGGGCCACAGTATGGCACAGCGCTGCACGGTGGGGCTGCTGGTGGCGCTGCCCCCTTGCAGCAGAACAAGGTCCTGGGTTAAAATCCCAGTCTGGAGTCTATATGTTCTCCCTGTGCTTGGACTGGTTCTCTCTGGTTACTCCGGCTTCCTCCAAGAACAGGACTGTTTAGCTAGCTGGTCTCTACATTGCCGTTAGCTGTGAGTGTGTGGCTGGTTGTTTGTCCTGCGTCTCTGTGTCGCCCTGTTAGGGTTAGGGTTAGGGACCGGGGGCGTGTCGGGGGCGTACCTGGCCTCTCACCCACTGGCCTCCTGAAACGGACACACCCAGCCACATGCAGATCAGTTCAGGAGTAAATGAGAACTACAGACACGGGGTCTTCTGCGGTTAAAGCGTGTCTCTGGACCTTTTCTCAGAGGGTCTGTAAAGTCCAAACAGGTGGATGATAAAATCAGTTTGAGCCTTTTGAGATTCCAGTTTGAAGACAACCTGAAGCCCCTGTAACGGACCTCAGACGTTGAACGCTCCTTGTCCTCAGCTGTATCTCAGGTGAAGCTCCACCTGTTTCACCTGAGTCTCTCTGTCCATCACTGATTGTTGAGTCATGACCGGGAGCCAATCAGCTGAATGAACTCGATGCCGTGGCTGTTTCTCGTTCACCGTGGGGGTGAATACACTCTGCTGAGGCCCCAGGGGTGTTTGTGCCGTAGCTGTGATATAATATCTCCAGATAAAATGGGATCAGTAATTGCAGAGAAAATGTGTTTTTGGAGCAGTGGTCTCCAGCTCCAGTCCTCTGGGGCCGTGGTCCTGCAACTTTTAGCTCAGCTTCAACACACCTGACTCCACTAAGAGCTCATCAGCAGAGCGCTGCAGAGTGTGACTGCATTCTAGTCGTGTAGCCTTTGATTCGCCTGTGGAGGGTAAGGAACATATCTAGAAGCTGCAGCACACTGACCCTGGAGGATTGGATGTTTCTGCCCCAAACCTGGGTTCTTTCATCCCACTGACTTCTGTGTCCTTCAGACGTCGCACTGCGACACCTTCCTCCCAAACGATACTCTCCATCATCTGCAGCGCCTCCTCTCCCAGGTGGAGCTCCTCCGAGGTTTACCCTCCGCTGAGTCCGCTCTGAATTGATCGGATCGTCCACGGGGACGCGCAAAATCTCTGATTTTACAGAGATTCTGAGCATGTTAAAGCACCTATGGGTCTGTAGAGACACGCATTTTTCAGATGTAAAGGTTTTTGTAGGAAACAGATGTTTGCAGTTTATTGAGAGTCAACCATTCTAAAGGTATTTTAGTAGCTGATGGAAGTCTGATTGTCCAGTACATGGGTTTTGTGGCTCTGGAGAAAGCTAAATACGGTGTCCTCTTTAATGGAGGGTGGTGCAGGGCTGGGGCGAGCTTTGGTCACCTCTAAGGACTTCCCAGGATCTACAGTCTCACCACAAAGCTCGTAGCCTTCCCAGTACAGGTTCAAGTCTCAGTCCTGTTTTTGGCTGTTTATGGAGGGGATCTCAAGCTGCACACGTGAAGAGGACGCCGTCTGGTTTGAGGAACTCAGGGTTTCGTTGTCATTTCTTCTGCTCTTCAATTTTATGTAATAGCACCAATTCACATCATATCATCTCAAAGCTCTTTCCAAAGTCAGACTCCATCAGATCCTCCAGGTTGGTCAGAAAGTTTCCTCTCTAAGGAAACCCAGCAGGTTGCATCAAGTCTCTCCAAGCAGCATTCACTCCTCCTGAAAGAGCGTAGAGCCACAGTGGACAGTCGTCTGCATTGTTGATGGCTTTGCAGCAATCCCTCATACTGAGCATGCATGAAGCGACAGTGG
The DNA here is from genome assembly GCA_037039145.1 of Fundulus diaphanus. Taxonomy (NCBI): domain Eukaryota; kingdom Metazoa; phylum Chordata; class Actinopteri; order Cyprinodontiformes; family Fundulidae; genus Fundulus; species Fundulus diaphanus. Next base: position 1,841,114 of record CM073137.1, on the reverse strand, counting down.
AGAGGAAAACTCCCCTTTAACAGGGAGGAGAACCTCCAGCAGAACCAGAACCAGGCTCAGTGTGAACGCTCATCTGCCTCGACCCACTGGGGCTTAGAGAAGACAGAGCAGAGACACAGAAAGCTCAGAAGCTCACATTGATCCAGGAGTACTTTCTATGTTAGATGGTAATAGAGGATGATCTGCCTCCCCTGATGATGTCACAGTTAACAGAACGCCAGACCAGGTGTACCTTCTATGAAGAGAAAAATGACAGAGAACAAAAAGTTGAAATAACAACAAACAATGCAGATTGGACAGCAGTAGAAGAACTCAGAGTGAGAGAAATAGACCCTGATGTCCTCCAGTAGCCTAAGCCTATAGCAGCATAACTATAGAGGTAGCTCAGGGTAACATGAGCCACTCTAACTATAAGCTTTGTCACAAAGGAAAGTTTTAAGATTAGTCTTAAAAGTAGACGGGGTGTCTGCCTCACGGACCAAAACTGGGAGTTGGTTCCACAGGAGAGGAGCCTGATGCTTGTAAAGCAGATGGGATGTCATGCCGTCCAGGTCTGAGGCCACGGCTCTGTTGGTATTTGACCTTGGGGTCAGAGGTCGTCTTTTCTTCAGGTGGAGACCTTCAGAGCAGGAGAAGGGTGCAGGCCTGACTGCCATGATGGTGAAGTTCTTGTCAGTCGGGATGAGGAGCAGAGATAAAGGTGATGATGGGTTTTCCCTCTGCACCTGTGTCACCTGAACCAGGTGACATGGATGGATTTGGGGCTTTTTATTTTTTGCTGTTTTCCAGGTGAGAACTTTACATATTTTAAGCCATGAAACCCATTTAGAGATCTACTGAAGGTCATTTAAAGCCACAGCGGGACTTACTGCAGGATCTCTACACAGAACTGTTGAGGGTTTGATTCCACGTCGATGTGCCCCTGAGCAAGGCACTTGGTTTCCGGTTGGATGTGTGTGTCTGTGAGTAACACTTTGCTCTCCAGTCAGAGGCTTTGAGCGGTCGGCAGGGGTAAAATTTATACCGCAGCGGTTATTCGGCATGACTGGAATATTCTCCAGGAATTACAATAATTTATCAGGCAGCTGAGACGGATTCAGAGACGTTTCTGGAGGTTTAAAGGATTTCACAACAACGGAGAAGTTTAAATGTGTTGGAAAGATGAACACGGCTCACATCAACCGGAGAGATCTTTTGTTAAAATTAAAGGATTCGGTGATAATTGATGGAGATTTCCCAGATTCTCCAGAATATTAGAGATTGGAATACGTCTGATGAAAATGACCATAAAGGAAAACAGACAATAGTTTTCTGGCATATCTGGAGATGCGCATTGCTTGTTTAACCAGAGTCGTTTCAGCCGTTCAGTTCTGGATCAGAAGGACATCTGGAAGTTCAGACGCTGAAGGAGAAACTGGTTCCAGAGACGCTTTTTCCTCTCCAGCTCAGAAAACATGAATTTTTAACATGTTTCTCCTCCGCTGACTTCCTCCCTGGCATGTTGGGATTTGTTCTCCTTGTCTTCATGTTCATGCAGAAACCCTGACCCAGTCGTTGCTCCACTGGTTCCCTGCATAAACCCAGAAGTTTAAACATGCAGCAGCGTTTTCCTCTGACATCTTCACAGCAGCCACCCTGAAGGCAGGAGAGTCCACCTGCGGCTCGTTTTGACCCAGACCAGAAGAACCTGCAGTTTTATGGTCTGCCCATAGAACCCACACGGCTCATCTACCTCCTCAGCTTCAGGACCTTTCTGTCTCCAGGTCCGCTCCTTCTAAAGCCTAAATCCTGGTCACACCTGTGGTCTGATGATTCAGCCGCCCGCAGCCACTCGGAGCGGCGTCTGGAGAAGATGGCCTCCTGTCTGCCTTCAGGTCAGACTCTAGGCAGGCGGAGTCTCACAGCTCTCACCCTGCGTCTGTCACAAACATCCTGAGAACATCTTCATCCATCACAGAGGAGATGCTGACTCCTCTTCATCACCTGACTGATCCAGAACCCTGGTCCGTTACTGAGACAATGATGAAGTTTCAAAGATCCATCCTGGAGGTTAAACCCAGACTACTCTGCCCCGTTACTCCCCCACATCAGAGGGTACATGCAGACGGGTCAGGGAGAACGTTCTGGTCCACTTTAAAGCAGAGTCAGGTTCTAGTAGACCGAGCTGTGAACATCTCCCAGAGCTCTGATCAGTCATGGAGAGAGGATGGACCATGAACGTTTTGACCAACATGTAAAACCTGTCCTGAACAAACACGGTGGAGGCAGCATCATGCTGTGGGAAGCTGGTTCTCCTCCCAGCAGGAGAACCAGCCTGAACCTGCAGGGATGGTTCAGTTAGAATGGCCTAGTCAAAGTCCAGGTGTAATTCTAACTGAGAATGTGCGACAGGAGCTGAACACTGATGATCACAGATGTTCTCTATCCAGTCTGAGCGGAGAGAAGCGTTCTGTCTGTGGACGTCCAGAGCTGGAGAAGAAAAACCCAGTAGACCTGCAGCCAGAGGGGAAATGTGAGCCTGAGCTCTGCTGCAAACTACCTGGACGTCTGGCTTTCAGGGTTATTCACCAACACGTGACGAGCCAGGGTGAAGAGTAAAGAAACTAACGACGTTTCATCAGTCATTGGTCAGACGGGGGGCCGCTGTGACACCTGTTCAGGTACCGGCCTCAGCGAGCCCGCTCTGGGTCCACCTGCAGCCTCCTCTGACTGTCAGGTGCTCCAGTAGCTGCCTGGTGGCCGTTGGTGGAGATGCCAGCTTCATCTGAGCTGAATCCTCCCCATTCCAGTCTGCATGGGCCACGTCACAACCAAGACTTCACCTGTAAGGTAACGAGGCTAACTCTGAGCTTTGCTCTCCAGCCGGGGGGGGGGGGCAGGAAGTTCATCCACTCTCCCTGTTACAGATGAGAGCGTGAGGAGATGAAACAGGTCTGACCTTAAAATGAAAGCAGAGATGGTGTCTGGTCGGTTTATTCCTGCGCTCTAACTCTCACGTCGCCCTTTTCTCTCCGTCCTTTGATCCTTTTCCTCTCGTGTTGTTTTGCAGACGGATGAATCGTCGGCGTTTTCAGTCACGACGGAGGCGGCGTGGACCCCATGCACCCGCCGGGCCCTGGTGGCGTCTATCGGGGTTCTGGTCTCTGCAAATCCTCTCAATGCATTCAGGCACACACTCTCAACATGTTTCAGCGTCTGCTGCGTTGGCCGTGTGTTTGGGAGGCTGGAGGGTGTGTGACTGCACCCATCTGCCCCCCCCCCATGTTACAATGAGCTCACCGGCTCATGAGGCGGATCAGCGGCAGCAGGTACTGAAGAGGAGGCTTTAAACAGCATCATGATGGTTCAGTAATGATTTACAGAATCTTTAGAGAATAAAGTGAAACAGATTTTATAGATGAGGTTAAACCACCTGTGTGGTTCAGGTTGATCATGTCAGGAAATAACAGCAAAAATTTAGGTTTTCTCTCTTTACATCGATATCTAAGGTTTCTACCCCTTAACATATAAAACTAAACCGAATTACTAAATCTCCCATTTCCGACTCATTGGGATCAATTTCATGTTTTAATCTCTAAAATGTTTTTTTTACCTGTCCATCATTTACATTAACGCCTTATATGACTATCGTCCTTGTAATTCTGGGACTGATTAACTGTTTCATGGTCTGCGTAAAACTCGTCATGTTGTAAATATGTAGAACTTACATCTATCCTGTTTGCTAATTTACCTGTTCAAACTGTATTGCTTTGTAATTAGGAATATGTATAGTTAGAAAATGGGTTTAAACAGAACATTAGTTTTGTTGCACATGTAAACTGAATAATTGCTGAATTAAAGGTGCCTAGCTTAGCCAGGAGGTGGGCGGAGTCTATGAGGACAGCAGGACAGAATGTGGACTTTAGCTGAACATGGTTTTACCTCCTTCCCTCTTTTATGTCTCCATATTTAATTATGAAGTGGTGGATACGTTGTTTTTCCTTCTACTTCCTATACTGTTATTATAGTCATGTTAGCGTACTCCATCTCTAAAACCTGCTTATTTGTCTTATTTATTTATAAGAATTATGCCAGAGATGATGGGAGTATCAAGCTGACACTAAAGTTTAAAGGTCATCAAAGCTGTTTGTTGGTTTTATTTTAAATCAGACATACTTTAATAATCCCAGAGGGAAATTACTTTAAATAATGTGTCACGCCTTCACTTTAAAATACATTAACCCTTTTTTAAAAAGCTAAGATTTTTTAACAAGCTAAACCATGTACTGATCACTAATTTGTTAAACTTATTTCAGTTCTTTTCTTGCCCATGGTGCTAATCTATTTAGCTTTCCTCCCTTGTTTTCTTTCTCACATGTGTAACTAAACGTAATGTATCGTAATCAAATACATTATAAAGTAGTTTGTTTTCTCAAAAGCTAATTGTTTCTGAAGTAATGAAAAAATTATCTAACAATATTACTTTAATTTCAGTCCCTTGAATTTAACAGTAGTTGTTATCATTATGTTTTAATATGAATAGAGACAAGTTTTCCCTTTTACTAATTTCTCCCTTGAACAAAAAAGAGTTTTCTAATAGGTCGTACCTGGATTTAAGTTATAATTTTAGTTTTTTTCACTGTACTGCAGGAATTACTACAATGCGTCCATGTGGCCTTAAAGTATATTACATTTCAGTAGAGAACCATTACACTGAACTTTACCAACAGAATACCAGGAGAGATCTATTCTACCTGAAACTTTAATTACTCAGATCATGAGTTAACATTGGTCTGATTTTCATCTTGTCCCCGTTCTGCTGATATTTCAGGTTTTTTCCACTTAAAAGAAGAAAGTAGCTAGAACTGGACAGATTCTCAGCTGCTGATAAACTGAAAGCAGAATAATTTTAATCAGACGGTGTTTTAGTGCAAAGCATGCAACAAAACCTGGTCCTGCCTTTTATAATGTGGCTGAGTCCGTTTACCCGGTTAGAACCACAATTCTGAAATAAAGTATCTCTATTTCCACAAAGTGATTTTCTTACAACCTATTTTTGTGTTAGACAATTATAAAAAGGTTCAGGCTGAAGTAAAAGATAAAATTATTCTCATCCAAAGTTTCACACAGCAATAAAATAATGACCAAACTGAACAGAAACTCATGATTTCTTGATACTGGTGTAAATATTCTCAATCCATTGCAAGAGTATAAATATAGAGGCAGAGAGAGATCAACTAAATAAGAAGATGTCCTTTTTTGTCTGGAGTTTACAGGATGTAAATAAAAAAAAACAGCATAGAGTCCAAAAATATTCACAAGATTTCTTAAAGACAATTTCTGATTGATTTATAGCTCAGTACTATTTCTAGTGTTTATATAGTGTAGCCATGCTAAAGACTAAATCTGTTTCTAAATTCATAAAAGTTGTTAGTTTCCAAATCAACTTCTTTAATCCAGCCAGTCAATGTGACACTAATATTAAATAATTAATTTGTTTTATAATACTTATAACCTACTAACCCCCTTGATGATTGGAGCACAAGCACTTAATACCTGTATCCTTTGCCAGGTTAACTGGAGTTATTATTTAAAGTTATCTCAGGTTATTTACCTGATATTTTAACCTAAACTTCTAAAGGACTGATTATCTGCCAATGGAATAAGATGTTTGCACTTAAAATAGGTGTCAGGGTTTTGTTTACCGATGAACTCAGGACGCACACACGGGACTAAAAGTTTGAGTCTTTGAGGGAAGAATGCTGGGTGGTGAGTAATGAAGACCGGAGGTTCAGGACTGCAGAAGGTCAGGGATGTATGTGATGGCAGGAGCTGAGCTTCTCCAGGGCGGCTAGTCCAGTTAGCAGTTCTCTGGAGACACCAGGACACAGAGCAGAACTTCTCCAGGGACAAACAGCAAGAAAGAGACTATAGAAAACTGGCAGGACTAACCTTAAACAAGAAAAACAAATCTTCCAAGGCAAAAACAGGGACTGGCATGGAGAGGTGTGGAATGATGACGGCCCAGTGCTGAACTGAAGGCAGAGGCAGGTTAAATAGAACACTTCACAGGTGGAACCGGGGTCTGGCTAATTGACTGGTAAATGATATCAGGTGTGACTGACTGCTGAGGAGGTGAAGTGAAAATTGACAGAAAATAACTGATGACTGAAAACTAACAATAAATAAAGTCAAACCTAACCCAAAAGAGATGAAAAAAGGAAAATAACAGAAAAACAAAGCCAAACCAAAACTCAACCATGACAATAGGAACAACTCATCTCCATCATCTTATTCTAAGTGCGCTATACCTAATTATCTTGTCTTAGGGGTCAAAATACTCATTCCACTGGCAGATGATCTTATTTAACATCTCAAATCAAGGACAAAAACTTTAACTTTAAGAACGTTTTACTTATTTTCAGATCCGTTTTGCAGTGTAGGAGGATGTTCAGTGTTAGAGAAAAACAGGGTTCAAACTTAACAGAAGTTCAGACGGAGTCCAGCTGTCCTCCTTTCAGCCTCACTAGTTCTGCATCGTTCCATGAAGCCTCTGGTTGTGAAGTCTGGATCAGAATCAAAAGAACCAGAACCTGGATCCTCAGGGGTGATGAGCTGCTGCTTCTCTGCATAGAAAGGAACCAGATGAGGTGCTTTCTGATGGGGACGCCTCCCTGTGCCGGTTTTCCTGACGTGTCCCACTGAGAGGAGACCCGGGCCAGAACCAGAACCTGTATTTCCATTCTGGTGTGGAAACGCTTTGGACCAGAGTGAGCTGGTGAGAGAGAAGTCCTGCTTTCACCTCTGGCCTTGTTACACGTCCAGCCCAATCTCTGCTAAGCAGGAGCTGGACCAACAGAAACTGGACCTACAGTCCACCATCATGAGGGATGGTGCATTTAGTTCTGACCAGGTTCCAGTGGAGGCCACATTGAGGTTCTGCCAATCTGCAGGAGGGGTTTTGTGCTCGCAACTTTGCTTTATTGCACCAAAGAGGACGAGGAGTTGTGTCCAGTCCTCTCAGCGGGTCCTGCACGCCGGACCAGGAAGACCAGCGGGACACTCTCCCTTCATCTCCTCCATCTCCTCCATCTCCTCCATCTTAGGCTGGTTGAGACCAAACCAGGTCCAAGACGTAAATCTTTTACGGTCAAACAGCTGCAAACGAGGACGGTTCTTCCTACAAGCCTCCATCTCTGCTCAGGTGTGTCTCTACCTTGAACGAGGACTCTAAGCGTCACAGTAACTCGCCTCACTTTACTGAATATTTACTATATTTATATTTACTAATATAAATTAGTGACAAGCAGCAGAAGTCCAGAGAAAACCAGATCCAGACTGACATCTGAGGGCCGGGTGCGTAAAACTAGATCCGTCTTTAATTTAGATGATCAGTTCCTCTCTGGAGACGGACCTTCTCACCTTCAGCTGCTGCTCCACGTCGCTCTGCCATGACTTCATCAGGAACACAGAGGAAGTCTGGGACCCTCGGCCCTTCAGCTGCAGGATGAGGAGAGGTTGCCATGGTAATTGAACTGGGTTAGCCCCCCCATCCTCTCATTTCTCTCGGTCTCTCTGCTCAGCGGGGTGTGGATCTGCAGGCTGACTACCTGTTCATGTCCCGGAGACGGAGCCGTAATGGGAGCAACGGGCCTGAGGCAGCAGCACGTTGGACACGTCCAGCCGCCGTCTCACAAGCTAAGCTAGCTGCTGAACCTGGGGACGGCCCCGGTCTAAAAATATCCGCCTCATGCAGGATGAAGACGTTTCATCCGAGGAGGCGAAGGGAAACACCTCCAGAAGCGGTCTGTGGGAGCGAGGAGGGAGAGGAGTCCTCCCTGCATCCATTACATCGTCTGTCGAGTAGAAACACACACGAGCGGGAGCCGGGCTGCGTCGGAGTCACGTGGGATAAACGAGGACAGCTGGCTCAATTACAGGCAGAACACACAGAGAGCTGCTGTGGAGCTGCTCGGATGCAGCCTTTCTGCAATTAACACCTTCACTCAGCGCCTGGAGCTGCTGCCAAGACTCTAAGATATGAGCGAACAGGCCTCGCAGAAGTATTCACACCGCTGGACTTCTTTCATCAGGTTACATCAACAAACCACGACACCTTCTACTGGGACCAGCCAACTCAACGCATGCAGAGCTGTGTTACCCATAGTCCTAACAATCTGAAAAGTGTGGCATGCATCTGTGGTTAGTCTCCTTTACTCTGATACCCCTAAATAAAATGCAACCAATTACCTTCAGAAGGCTCCGCATCAGTCCAGCTGTGTGTGATTTAATCTGAGTCCAGCTGCAGCGGCTCTGATTCTGGCCTCAGAGGTTCTTCAGAGAACATCCAGCATCCTGGAGACCAGGGAACCCAGCAGACGGGTCAGAGAGGAAGTTCTGGTCCAGTTTACAGCAGGGTCAGGTTCTACAACAACATCCAGAGCTCTGATCATCATCTGGTCATCATGGACCTGGAGAGAGGATGGACCACCTGCTGACCTACCAGGACATGGACGTCCACCTGGACCAGTGGTGTCCAAAGTCAACGCCTGCATGTTTCAGGTGTCGCCCTGGTGCAACGCAGCTGAACCTAACAGCTGCTTAAATAGCCTTTAGACTGAGAGCTAAACCCTTCATTTGAAGATGTGCTGGAGCCGGGACAGATCTAAAACATGCAGACCGGCCCTCGAGGACTGGAGTTGGACATTCTAACACATGAACCCATAATATCTCTGGCTGTATGTTCGGGGGGGGGGGGGGGGGTGGTCCTGCTGGAAGGTGAACCTCCACCTCAGTCTCATGTGTCCTGCAGGATCGTCCTGATTTGGCTCCGTCCATCAACTCTGACCAGCCTCGCTGTTCAGAAGTCAGAGGATTTTCCTCCTGCTCTCTGACTTCTCTGCGTTTCACTTTCCTTTGAAGGAGAAGTGCTTCTGTTTGTGTTTGGTTATATTTTCAAGTTGCAAACCTCAGATCCACAGGGTGTCTTCATTGCTCCACATTTTCCCTTAGATTGTCACATGATGTCTTCATCACCTCCTCCTCCTCCTCGTCTGAACAGGCCTGCAGAGGAACGAGGAGGCTGCAGCACAGATGTCGTCTCTTCCTCTTCATTATGTCTTTGAGCTCTAATGACTCGTGTGTACGACTTCATCAGGCAGCAGAGGAGATTCCTCCAATATTTCTCCTCCTCCCTCTTCATCCTCCTCGTCTTCCCTGAGTCCTGATGGAGCTGCGGTGGGCATGAAATCTTCAATAGACCTTTCATCCCTCTCAAACACTCCTCCTCCTCTTTAAGCACGAAGATTGTGCAGCCTCCTCCTCCTCCTCCTCCTCTTCACTCAGATCATGTAAACTTTCCTCCTTCGTTTGTTTGTTAATTTAAATGCAGAATTCTGAGTTAACAAAATGGATGGATGGATGGATGGAGGGATGGAGGGATGGATGGATGGATGGATGGATGGATGGATGGAGGGATGGAGGGATGGATGAATCAAAGACATTGAAAGCAACAGAAGTCGACTGAATGCAGTCGAGGGACACGAGGAAACATGAACATCAATGGAACCAGAGGCAGCTAACAGTAGCTGACAGAACCAGAACCGCCTGGACCCGTCAGGTCCGTTTGGGTCTCCTGTTCTGCTCCAGTTCTGCTCTCTGAGCGGTCCGGTTAGGAGAGGCGGAGCAGATCCAGCTGCTGGAGGCCTGACCTCCTTCACACCTGTCAGGTCACCGCAGGCGGTGGTGTGGTTAGGTCGTTCTTATTCCATGTTGGTCACTAATTAATAAAGTCTAATTAATAATTCTAACTAATTAATAAAGTCTAATTAATAATTCTAACTAATTAATAAAGTCTAATTAATAATTCTAACTAATTAATAAAGTCTAATTAATAATTCTAACTAATTAATAAAGTCTAATTAATAATTCTAACTAATGAATAAAGTCATCTAGACATTAAATATATTAGAGAGGAACAGATAACACAAAAGCTCTGAAACTGTGTGGTTGATTAGTTGTTTTTATTGAAGGCTGAAGCAGTTATGAATTAGATGAATGAAATAATATGATTGTTTGATAAGTAAACGTGTTAGAGAGGCTGAAAAGGAGAAGTTTGAACATGTTCAGTGAAGGATGCTGAAAGACGAGGGAGAGACGACTAGAGCAGGTAATGAAAGAGGAAGAAGCCTGTTGGCTGTCAAACGCAGCAGAAGAAAGAAGAATCCTTTTTTATTTTATTTATTATTCAGACAAGGGTGTGGCCCTAGGAGGGAGGTGGTTAGTAGATCATCGTGTCCTACTCATCTAGCTAAAAAGGTCTCACAGGAACTCTAAGCAGGGTAATACTGCTTAGGTTCAGAGGTCTTTAGAACCCCAGCTAGTCTGAGCTTTAACCCGAAGGAGAAGGAGGAGGAGGTTTAGTTCACGTCCAACAACAACCAGGTGTGGCTGGAAGGAGGAAGTTCTCAGTGGAGATGCTGAGAAGATGTGCTGAACATGGCGGGACCAGGAGTCCATTTACGGTCCAGATGAACTCTCTCCTTGTGTAATTAAATTACCCTGTTTTCCCTCTTTAATGAAGCCCGCTCTCTCCTGCTCTTCCTCCTCCTCTTCCTCCTCCTGGTGTCAAAGTGCTGATGAAGCTGCAGCACGATTAAGGCGGGGGCTCCACAGATGTTCCCCCAGTGATTGATCGCTTCATTTATTGTCTGAGGGCTGAATGTAATAAACTCATTAGTACTCTCCCAGTGCAGGCGGCCTGTCAGGGTGTGTGTTACTGTGTGTGTTACTGTGTGTGTGTGTTGTGTGTGTGTGTGTGTTATTGTGTGTGTTACTGTGTGTGTGTGTTGTGTGTGTGTGTGTGTTATTGTGTGTGTTACTGTGTGTGTGTGTTGTGTGTGTGTGTGTGTGTTACTGTGTGTGTGTGTGTGTGTGTGTGTTATTGTGTGTGTGTGTTGTGTGTGTGTGTGTGTGTGTGTGTGTGTGTGTGTGTGTGTGTGTGTGTGTTATTGTGTGTGTTACTGTGTTTTACTGTGTGTTATTGTGTGTGTGTTTTACTGTGTGTTATTGTGTGTGTGTTTTACTGTGTGTTATTGTGTGTGTGTGTGTTATTGTGTGTGTTACTGTGTGCGTTCAGCCCCTCTGAAAGGTGAGTGATGTTGGTTCTCCTCTCTCCTGGGTGAGCCGTTCTGTCACGTCTCGCCGTCCTCCTGCTTGGTTTGACTGAACTCATCAGTTTCTGACGTTCCTCCAGCCTGACCAGATGAACCGGAACCAGTCAGGAACCAGCAGCTGAAACCAGAACCTTGTTTATTTCACCTTTATTTATACAGGATGTCTCACTGACATCCAGAACTGTAACAACACAAATGATTAAATCATTAGATTCAGATTAATTACAATATACACATAAATATGACCTAAAAACAAGAGCGAGTCTAAAAAGAAGATTTCGCCATTTTCCAAGAATAAGTTTAAATCATCCCAGAGGAACCAGAGAGGAAAGTTTCAAGTCTGGCTGTAGAAGAGGTCCGACAGAGAAAGAAAAGGTCTTTTTGTCCAGGTTCTGATGGTACCAACGGAGCACTGCAGGAGGTAAAGTCCTGGGAATGAAGACTGTCTGAGTGAGATGTAGGAGGATAAAAAAAGTGGGAACAGTTCAAGGACGCCTTTATAGATGAAAATGTACCAGAATTTACAGGTTGATACTAATGGCCAGCTCACCTGAAAATGAGATTTATACCCTGGTATGAAACATGATGCTCCATGATAGACAGCATCCAACATCAGCTGAGAGGTGGTAGCTGCATTCATAGAAACTAAATCACACCAACCTGACAGAGCCAGGAAATGAAGACAAGGTGCTTCCTGCACTGAAAGATAAGCAAGATTTCTAAAGAAAGGGTTATCCTTAATTTTCTCTACAACATGTTCAATTTATGACTTCCAGCTTACTGTCACTTTCTAGGATGGTCTACTGGTGGACAATTCATTGTTTGAGTGGAAGCGAGAGATTGCGGAGCTTTCTATTTGTTAGCGAACAGCGCTACTTTTGTTTGATCAGCATCCAGCTCTATCCTCAGACAAACCATGTCAGATTAAATTAAGTCAAAAGCAGACTGCAGACCCTTCAGCACAGCAGCAATAGTTTTAGTATGGCGGGAAAACACAGAGTCATCAACATGAAAACAGACACATTAGCAGCAATAGTTTTTAGCATGGATGTAAAACACAGAGTCATCAGCATGAAAACAGAAACCTTAGCAGCAATAGTTTTAGCATGGTGGTAAAACACAGAGTCATCAGCATAAAAACAGAAACCTTAGCAGCAATAGTTTATAGCATGGCGGTAAAACACAGAGTCATCAGCATGAAAACAGACACATTAGCAGCAATAGTTGTAGCATGGCGGTAAAACACAGAGTCATCAGCATGAAAACAGACACATTAGCAGCAATAGTTTTAGTATGGCGGTAAAACACAGAGTCATCAGCATGAAAACAGAAACCTTAGCAGCAATAGTTTTTAGCATGGCGGTAAAACACAGAGTCATCAGCATGAAAACAGAAACCTTAGCAGCAATAGTTGTAGCATGGTGGTAAAACACAGAGTCATCAGCATGAAAACAGACACATTAGCAGCAATAGTTGTAGCATGGCGGTAAAACACAGAGTCATCAGCATGAAAACAGACACATTAGCAGCAATAGTTGTAGCATGGCGGTAAAACACAGAGTCATCAGCATGAAAACAGACACATTAGCAGCAATAGTTTTTAGCATGGTGGTAAAACAGAGTCATCAGCATGAAAATAGAAACCTTAGCAGCAATAGTTGTAGCGTGGCAGTAAAACACAGAGTCATCAGCATGAAAACAGAAACCTTTGCAGCAATAGTTTTAGCATGGTGGTAAAACAGAGTCATCAGCATGAAAACAGAAACCTTAGCAGCAATAGTTGTAGCATGGCGGTAAAACACAGAGTCATCAGCATGAAAACAGACACATTAGCAGCAATAGTTGTAGCATGGCGGTAAAACACAGAGTCATCAGCATGAAAACAGACACATTAGCAGCAATAGTTTTTAGCATGGTGGTAAAACAGAGTCATCAGCATGAAAATAGAAACCTTAGCAGCAATAGTTGTAGCATGGCGGTAAAACACAGAGTCATCAGCATGAAAACAGACACATTAGCAGCAATAGTTGTAGCATGGCGGTAAAACACAGAGTCATCAGCATGAAAACAGACACATTAGCAGCAATAGTTTTTAGCATGGCGGTAAAACACAGAGTCATCAGCATGAAAACAGACACATTAGCAGCAATAGTTTTTAGCATGGTGGTAAAACAGAGTCATCAGCATGAAAACAGACACATTAGCAGCAATAGTTTTTAGCATGGCGGTAAAACACAGAGTCATCAGCATGAAAACAGAAACCTTAGCAGCAATAGTTGTAGCATGGCAGTAAAACACAGAGTCATCAGCATGAAAACAGAAACCTTTGCAGCAATAGTTTTAGCATGGTGGTAAAACACAGAGTCATCAGCATGAAAACAGACACATTAGCAGCAATAGTTGTAGCATGGCGGTAAAACACAGAGTCATCAGCATGAAAACAGACACATTAGCAGCAATAGTTTTTAGCATGGTGGTAAAACAGAGTCATCAGCATGAAAACAGAAACCTTAGCAGCAATAGTTGTAGCATGGCGGTAAAACACAGAGTCATCAGCATGAAAACAGACACATTAGCAGCAATAGTTGTAGCATGGCGGTAAAACACAGAGTCATCAGCATGAAAACAGACACATTAGCAGCAATAGTTTTTAGCATGGCGGTAAAACAGAGTCATCAGCATGAAAACAGAAACCTTAGCAGCAATAGTTTTTAGCATGGCTGTAAAACACAGAGTCATCAGCATAAAAACATATAAAAGCATCAGGAACATTTTGATGGACACTGTCTACATGTGTCATGATTAGTCTTCGTGAACCCGGACAGAGTGCAAACACACAGAGCTTGTTTTGAAAGTTTATTGAAAGTAATGAGTTGTGGATGATGATGACCAGAGTTAGTTACCGGATTGGAGATGATGGGTGCAGGAGCAGGCTGTCGGGAAGAGACTGGAGAACACAGAGCAGGATCTTGTAACAAGTTCTTTCAGGTGCTAAGACTGCTTTAGAAACAGAGGCGCAGTGATAGAGTTCTTTGGACGTGGTGCTGCAGGACGACCAGGAGAGCAGCAGGGAATGAGTCCATAGAATGCGGGGCTGCGGTAGTTCCAGCAGAGCACAGAGTGAACAGCTGCTGCAGTAATCCACAGGGAAACAGCGAGAGTTGCTGGAGAAGCAGAGGCTGCAGTAGAACCGAAGGTGCAGCTTGGGGGTCCTTTGGACCTGCTGCCGCAGAACGACTAGGAGAGCAGCAGGGAATGAGTCCATAGAACGCGGGGCTGCAGAAGATCCAGCAGCGTAACTGAACACAGAGAGAGTTCCTGGAGACGGTGGGCTGCTGTGGAACCAAAGGCGCCAAAGGCGCAGACGAGAGAGTTTTCAGGACTAAGGCAGAGATCCAGCAGCGCAGCAATGGCAGTACAGGACTTTATCAGACGTGGTGTTGGGTGGGTAGTGACTGAATACGAGCCAGCGACGAGGAGCAAACTGAGGTGAGTTTATATAGAGAGGCTGGCAGGTGGAGTGAGTTCTGACTGATTGGTGCCTAACAGGTGTGACTGATTGCTGAGGGAGTGGAGGCTGAGCAGCGTGAGAGGAGGAGGTACTGGAATATAACAGGGGGAGACAGCCAGGCCAAAACTGAACCATGACAACATGCAGTTGGACCTAAAATGGATCCAAAAGCTCATCTTTTGGGATGTTTAGGTACTCTGATGACAGTCCACTGTGTTGCACACAATGAATGAATGCATGATTTGAGATAATCCAGTGAAATTATATATTCAACACATGCAAACATTATACATATATTATTATTGTATGTATAATTTAGTGATTATATCTGAAAAGGGGTATGAAGAAGTGAAACTTGTTTAATCATACCCTTCTCCTTCCTACAGTCCTCCACACCAACAATCTTCCTGATTCCTACTTAACTTGTGAGTCCATACTATTCAATTCAATTCAATTCAATTTTATTCAATTTTATTTATATAGCGCCAATTCATGAAACATGTCATCTCGAGGCTCTTTACAAAGTCAAATCAATCATATTATACAGATTGGGTCAGATTATACAGATTGGTCAAAAATGTTCCTATATAAGGGAACCCAGTTGATTGCTTCAAAGTCCCGACAAGCAGCATTCACTCCTGGAGAAGCGTAGAGCCACAGGGAGAGTCGTCTGCATTGTCCATGGCTTTGCAGCAATCCCTCATACTGAGCAAGCATGAAGCGACAGTGGAAAGAAAAACCACCCATTAGCGGGAAGGAAAAACCTCCAGCAGAACCAGGCTCATTATGAACGGTCATCTGTCTCAACCGACTGGGGGTTACAGAAGACAGAGCAGAGACACAACAAGAGAGACAAACAAGCACAGAAGCACACATTGATCTAGTAATCTGTTCTACATTAGATGGTAATAGCGGGTGATCGGTCTTCCTTGGATGATGTCTCAGTTAACAGAACGTCAGACCAGGTGTGCCTACTATCAAGAAAAAGAGAGAGAGCAAAAAGTTAAAAGCTGAAATGACGACAGTCATTTCAATGTAATACAATGCAAAACTGGAGAACAGTAGAAATCAGTAGAGTGAGAAAAATAGGCCCTGATGTCCTCCAGTAGCCTAAGCCTATAGCAGCATAACTATAGAGGTAGCTCAGGGTAACATGAGCCACTCTAACTATAAGCTTTGTCAAAAAGGAAAGTTTTAAGATTAGTCTTAAAAGTAGACGGGGTGTCTGCCTCAAGGACCAAAACTGGGAGTTGGTTCCACAGGAGAGGAGCCTGATAGCTAAAGGATCTGCCTCCCATTCTACTTTTAGAGACTCTAGGAACCACCAGCAGACCTGCAGTCTGAGAGCGAAGTGCTCTGTTAGGAACATACGGGGTAATCAGAGCTCTGATATATGATGGAGCTTGATTATTAAGGGCTTTATACGTTAGAAGAAGAATTTTAAATTCTATTCTTGATTTAACAGGAAGCCAATGAAGGGAAGCTAAAATTGGAGAAATATGATCCCTCTTGTTGATTTTCATCAGAACTCTTGCTGCAGCATTTTGGATCAGCTGAAGACTTCGAACTGCATTTTGTGGACTTCCTGATAGTAAAGAATTACAATAGTCCAGCCTTGAAGTAACAAATGCATGGACTAGTTTTTCAGCGTCGCTCCTGGACAGAATGTTTCTAATTTTGGTGATATTCCTGAGGTGAAAAAAGGAAACTCTGGAAACCTTTTTAATATGGGATTTAAATTATATGTCTTGGTCAAAAATAACACCAAGATTTTTAACTTTATTACCAGAGGCCAAGTTAATGCCATCCAGATTAAGTGATTGATTAAGAACTTTATTTTTTGAGGACTCTGGTCCAAAGATTGTAACTTCTGTCTTGTCAGAATTTAAATGCAGGAAATTTAAAGTCATCCAGCTTTTGATGTCATCAAGACATGACTGCAGTCGAAGTAATTGATTGGATTCATCAGGATTTATGGATAAATATAGCTGAGTGTCATCAGCATAACAGTGGAAATTAATCCCATGCTGTCTGATAATTTTGCCAATCGGAAGCATATATATAGTAAATAGAATTGGTCCAAGCAAGCCAGCTGACAGCTTTGCTAGGGCTCGGGACAACGCAGTCTTTTTGGGCCCCCCCTCTACACCTGCCGCCAACACACACACACACACACGCGTACGCACACACACACACACACGCGTGCGCACGCACACACACACACTAAATAAAAGTCAACTTAACTGTATACTTCATGCCCTGGAAATCTCTGTATTTTATATTGGATATTTTAAACCCATCTATTGAATTTTGTGCACTAGTTGATAATTTCTTCATCAGAGAACAGCAGCACTGCAGCCAAAATATGGCTTTTTTTGACCTGCTGTATATTAGCCAGTCCCTAAGCTTGATGTATCATGAAATTGTTGACCTTCCGGGTTTTGTGATTTTTATTTTACTATTACAATTAAATAATAATAATAATAATCTTATGTTCATAGTGTTTTTTTTCCAAATCAACCTCTTATATCTTTCAATCCTTATGTAATTTTGTCTGTGTTGTGTGCACCTGCCTGCTTTAATCCTATAAATTTCCCCGTCGTGGGATAAATAAAGGATTAGTAAATGTTATTTTATCTTAAATAACACTTTTTAATAGGATATATGTACTGGGTTCTTTCAAGGTCTTAATTACATTTTATGTATGGGCTCCAGTAACATATGATAGATAATATCTACATTGAAAGTTAACATGAAATGCTGCTGAAGATGACCACTCTGATCTACCTGGATGTTCCCTGGAGGACTGAAACGCCTCAGTCAGTGACGTCAGTCTTTGGGTCTGTCGGGGCAATGAGAGAAGATTCGTCTCCTCTCTCCGTTTGTTGCCCAACGTTTTCTTGCTCATGGTTTTTCCCGTGCTTATATAAATTTGTTATGTTAACACTGAATAGCGTACCGCGCACGTGACGTCACCGTCTCAAGAGCAACGCCCCTTTTGCCGCTTAGGTAGGACAAACCGATAGAGAACGCACGTAGCAACCAGCAACAGAACCAGCGATATGACCGACTTTGCAGCCATTAAACTTTCCCAAGACGATGTCCCAGGCGCACGGTTTACTGGTCGAACTGTCGAAGAACACACCAACCTTCAGCTCAAACGATGGCTTTAGTGTCGAGGGCTTAAAAAGACCGGAAAACGGGCCGAGTTGATCGAACGGTAAGCTTTGGTTTTTTTTCCTGCGCTGCGTTCATGGCGTCGTCGGACGTTTTTTTGTTTGTAATCACCGTCCAGGGATCGGTATATGTTTAATGTTTGTCTTATTTGAAATGTTTTTGAGTAGGCTATCCAGGTAGCAGGGTATCATGTTAGCGCCTGCTACTATGATAGCCTATATGCTATCATGGTAGCAGACGCTTCATTATTAACATGTTGGCCACCAAAATAATCTTACCTGTTCACTACTTGATGTCGCTGGAATTGGGTCAGGATGTTCTTCGGTTGGGCCCTTTCCTCCGACAAAATGCTTGCTACATATGTAGGCCGACCGCACCGGTGTACCCAGCGCACACATTTCTCCTTGGCACTCTTGAATTTCGGGAAAGTAATGAAGACAACATCCTTCATATGCGGCCGATCAGCGTACCTCGAGTCGCTGTTGCACGTTCCATAGCCACAATGTTTAATAACCATGGTCTTAGATTTTGGAAAAAGCAGTCGTTTAAACGAGTAAAACCTAGGCTAACGCACGTCTCTTTTACAGCGAAACAGCGGCAGACTATGCAAGTTTGTCCAGCTGCGTACCACGTGATGTGACGTCATCGTGACATTACGTTTCTAAAAATAGCTCGCTCGCGGTACGCTATTCAACCGGCTTTTTACAAACCATACAGCCTGATTTGATTTACGGTATTAAATTTTAGCCAAATGGCGCTTCTTTCCCTGTTCATGTTTTTTCCGCTCGTGCAGTCCCTCTCTCTCTCCGAGTCTGATTTGAACAGCACCGCGGATGTTTGTGTTGGGAGCAGAGTGGGCGGGCCGGGCTGAGCCTGCGTGCTGATTGGCTGGCGCCGCTGAGCCATGTAGGAGAGGGGAGGGGGAGCAGCAGAGTGCCGTGAGGGAGACTTTGTTGCCGTTTCTGCAAGCAGCGTGCGCGCGCTGGTCAGAGTCAGTTTTGGGCCCCCCCTCTGTCCTGGGCCCGGGACAACAGACCCGTTTGTCCCCCCCTGTCGGCGGGCGTGGGTCCAAGGACTGAACCCTGTGGTACTCCACAAGTGACCCTAGAGTTTGAGGAAGATTTATTATTAACATGAACAAACTGGAATCTGTCCGACAGATAAGATTTAAACCAGCCTAATGCTTTCCCCTTAATCCCTACAGTATGTTCAAGTCTTTGTGGGAGAATATTGTGATCAACTGTATCAAATGCAGCACTGACATCTAACAGGACGCAAGTCCATTATCTGAGGCCATGAGAATATCATTAGTGACCTTCACCAGAGCCGTTTCAGTGCTATGATGAGCTCTGAAGCCTGACTGAAACTCCTCAAGTAGGTCATTACTTTGTAAATGTTCACAAAGTTGATTAGCAACTACTTTCTCAAGAATTTTAGGTAAGAAAAGAAGATTAGATATGGGTCTGTAGTTTACTAACTCATCTTGATCAAGAGAAGGTTTCTTAAGTAAAGGTTTAATAACAGCTACTTTAAAAACCTGTGGTACATATCCATTTACTAAGGATAGATTAATCATGTCTAAAATAGGACCACTGATCAAAGGGAATACCTCCTTAAACAACTTGGTTGGGATTGGGTCTAACATACAGGTAGAAGGTTTAGATGAAGCTAAAATTTTAGATAGCTCAGAAAGCTCTACTGCTTCTAAACAGTTCAAACACTGTGCAGGTTCTAAAGATTCCTCCAACGCTGCCTCACTTACTGAGGACGAGGTAATCATGTTTGGGAGGATGCCAATTATTTTATTTTTAATGGAATCAATTTTATTTATGAAGAATCCCATAAAGTCATTACTACTAAGAGCTAAGGGAATGGATGGATCAACGGAGCTATGACTCTGTGTACGTTTGGCAAATGTACTGAAAAGAAATCTAGGATTATTTTTATTCTCCTCAATTAATTATGAAAGATATGCTGCTCTAACTCTGCGAAGGGTCTTATTATACAACAATAGACTGTCCCTCCAGATTAAGTAGGATTCCTCTTGGTGTGTAGAGCGCCATTTTCTCTCCAATTTCCTAACATTGTGCTTCAAGGAACGCAGCTCTGAATTAAACCAGGGAGCCAGCTTCCTGTGAATTATCACCTTCTTTTTCAAGGGAGCTACATTATCTAATGCAGAACGCAATGAGGAAGTCACACTGTTAGCAAAGACATCTATTTGTGAATGGGAAGAAACAGCTTTGCTGCCATCTTCAGGGTATTTCTGCAATACTGAGGATATTAAGAGGGGGACAGACTCTTTAAAGTTTGATGCAGCATTGTCCGATAAAGATCTACTATAATGGAACGCTCTTTTGGGGGTGGAGAACTCAGTTAGATTAAACTCAAATGTTATTAAAAAATGATCAGATAGGACAGGGTTGTGAGGAAATATTGTTAATTCTTCACAATCAATGCCATATGTCAGCACAGGTCTAAAGTATGGAGCCAAGAGTGCGTCGGTTTATGCACATTTTTTTTTATGCACATTTTGAGCAAAACCAATTGAATCTAGGATAGTTTTAAAGGCTACGCTAAGGTTATTACATTCTGTGTCAACATGAATGTTAAAATCACCCACTATAATAACCTTGTCAGTGTTTATCACCAAATCACCATACTACTCAAAGTCCATTAAGTAGGCAAATAAACCAATATACTTACATACACAACATACATACACACGTGTGTCTACACACATCTACATTCAGACACGTATCACCTAAAGCTTCAGCCCATGATCTAGCAGATAGGAGAATCTTAGCCAGCAGGAATGAAACGGGTCAGTGTGGTGGTGACAGCAGCCTTATGAACCACCCTGGTGGCTCTTTTCTGCAGCCTGCAGAGCGGTCTGAGTCCTGTAGGTGTAACCCAGACCTCTGGTAAAATCAGTCAATGGTAGAGAACGTGTAATGAGTTATATTACAGAAAATGTTTTGCTTTAATGAAGATCGCAACGCTTCTAGATAGTTTAGTCTGAACATATTTAATGTGAAGTTTCCAGCTGACATCTTTGGATTTCAGCAGGAGCACCAAACTACATTTTGATTTCATTTTTTCTGCCACGTGTCCAAAGATATTAGAAAAAGACTCAAAACGTGTCCCTGGGAGCCTTAAAATCATAAAGATCTGTAAGAAGATCCTTTTAGCAACAGGACTAAGGTGGAAGGACTCCTCTGGGTTTTCTGGGGATCTTCCTCTTCATGTTGACTTCAGGAATCTCTGAGAGTCAGAACCTCAGGAGACGTGGATCCTGCCTGATAGAAGGAGGTCCTGCTGCTGAAATGAGCTTCCTCTGCAGGATGGCCTGGCCAGAGAGGAGCTCCATCATCCAGGTGAAGCTCTTGGTGGAGCAGCTGCTCAGGTAATCTCAGGTAAGCAGAAGAAAAAGGACATCTTTAGGTATAGAGAAAGTTATGGTTTAGACCAGATTTCTGTGTTTATTAAACACCTTCATACAGCTAAGATCGCCGAGAATAAAATACAAGACCGACACTGTAGATTAAACTTTATGACTTTTACAAAATTAAAGACCAAATTCTAAACTTGGCTGCCTATTTAATTTAGACGTGTGATACATTTTCATATTTTGCCAGATTTGACAGACACTCAGGAACAATTTGGACTTGGTTCAGAAATATTTTGGATCAAACTGGTTTCTTCTTGGACTCCCAAATACAGACTTGGATGAAAGCTGAAATTTCAAGTGTTGCTCAGTGGGAGTATGAAAAATGACAACTAAAACATGGCTGCAGGAACTGCTGCAGAACACGAACAATAACAAGAACTAAAAGGAGTGATGTGAACCTAAGAGGTCAACCCAGGAATTAAAGATGAGCAGAAACAGGAAGTCATTAAATCCTGCAGACCTTAGTGCTCTGAATTTACTCCCTGGCTCTGCTGCAGTCGCAGGCTTCTGATTGGCTGGCCCAGCTGCAGATGCACAGCCAGGATTGGCTGAATACTAACGACTCCTCCACGCTTCAGCCTTCCTCTTCCTCTCTGACCTCATTAACCGTCTCCATTTAATAAAGTTTAGCACATTTATTTATTTAGTTGTGAATTAGGTCAGAATATAGTTTTATAATTGTTACAAAGTATTCACACCATTACAGATTTCTTCTGTTGTTGCATTTTTTCTCCCCTACATGTTTTAGATCATTTAATAAATGATAATATTAGCCAAAGATGACCAGAGTGAACAGAAAAAAGCTGTTTTTATATTGAACATTTAATTTTTTTAAGGAAATAAAGTATTCACCCCCTGAGCCTGATAACAGCAGCTGGTCACTGGTTCTGAGTCTCCGGCGTCACTGTGGACCCGCTCTGCTTTGCTGAATTGATTTACTGGAGGTTTTCCAGGGTGAACGGCCTGTTTAGGGTCATACCGCTCAGGTCTAGGTCCAGACTGTCGATCACTTCCTCCGGTCAGAGGTGGACTGGCTGGTGAGTTGCTGGAGCACAACGTCACAAACCGAAGGTCAGATGTTCCCCTGCAGGATCTTCTGATAAAGAGCAGAGTTCATGGTTGTCCAGGTTCTGAAGCAGCAAAGCAAGCTGTAGGTCTGATGTTCTGGTTCTGAGATGCTGTGGATGTAACCGACCCACAGCGTCTAAAAAGGTCCACTTTTGTCTCATCGGTCCACAGAATATTTTACCCAAAGTCTTCAGGACGATGAAGATAAATGTCAACGTGTCCTACTGGGTCAGAAGTGGTTCTGGCCTTGGACCTCTCCCATGGAGGCCATTTTTCCCAGAATCCTGACCTCTGACCTTTACTGAGGCAGTGAGGCCTGCAGAGCTTTAGATGTTCCTCTGGGTTCCTCTGGGACCTCCTGGGTGAGTCGTTGTTCCACGTTCTCTCCATGTGTGGCTCATGGTTCTCCCGGAGGTTCTCTGGAGACCAGAGCCGTAGAGATGGACCTGTGAGCCTTTCCAGACTGATGGATGATTTTTTTGTGGTTCTTTTTCAGATCTTTTCTCTATCAATTTATTTATTTATGATTATTAAAAGTTGGAAATGCACTAAAAGGAGAAAATACGACCAGAAAAGCTGAAATTGCTGAGAAAAATCCTGTAATTGTTCAAAGAACTGTGAAATATCAAAGACTGAAGAGACAACGATGAAAGGACTGACGGTGGTGATTGAGCTAACAGTAACGATCCCTCCTTTGTCCTCCTGGCTTCTCCGGCTGTCTCTGCCGCTGCAGCTCCAGGCTCTGATTCCTCTGATTCCTCTGATTCCTCGGTGAATCCGCCGTGTGAGGACGGGGAAGGCAGCAGCTGCGCTCTCTGATCCTGGGAAGCAGAAACTCCTCGGTGAGCGGCGGGACGAGCGGCGGGGAAGCCGGCCCGCCGTGGCTCTGAGGGGACGGTCCCTGCTGCCAGCTGGCCGTCTCTGCCTCCCCGCTGCCTCTGTGTGTGTGCCAGCTTATTTCTGCTCTCTGCAGGCTATCAATAGAGCCACATGTCGGCCACGTGGGCTTCGTCTGAGGCCCCCGGCCGACGTGCCCCACTTCTTCTGGGCCTGCAGCAGGACTTCAGCTCACTTCCAGGTGAAAAACCTCCGACTGTATCCTGACCGCCTGAAGGAAACGGCTCGACTGATTAAAGCGGGTTTTCTGATGTTTCCTGGCTGGTTTTGCACCTGAGTGACTCACAGTCGTCACATCTTTACAGATTTATTTCTGGCCTTCAGTGAGACGACGAACCTTCAGTCCTTCTGGTTTAAAATCCAGATATCGTCACACATGCTTTTTGTCACCATCCAGCAGAAATGTTGTTAATTATGAGTTTCTAGCTGCTCAACCAACCCAGTCTTACAACGACTCCATCCAAAACGTGTCCAAAGCTTTTCATCAAAGGAGGGTGACTGAAACTTGACTAAATGACGAACCGAGCTTGAAATGGATGCTTGGAGCTGAAACTCAGCGGTTAGAGAGCAGGATCTCTGCTTTTAACGGCCTGATCATCGTTATGGACCCAAACCGCTGGACGCCCGACCAACAGGAAACCTGCCTGATGACGTCACAGGTGCTGTTTCCATGGCAACAACAGGACGTGCAGGTGAACCTCAGAGTCCAGCCCAGGCACTCCTGTCCTCAGGTGACCCCACGCAGCGACACTGTAGATAAAAGAAAACTGACTGAGGATCTAACTAACCCCAGAATCACTGAACCATTTATATCTATTCATTCTAAGTTCCATATTTCACCTTCTGTCTGTGAAGGCACGTTCCTGGACCAGCCCACCTGTTTCTGGACCAGATCTCATCCATGAGAAGAATTTACCATGAGCTCAGATTGGTGTGGATGTTGGACAGAGATCCAAACCCAGCGGAGAAAATGGCTGCAGTCAAAACGCTGTGAAAAGGAACAAAACAACCAGAGCAACGTAGAATCGTTCCAGGAAGTGAGAAAACCCACAGCCAGGATCACAAACCGGCAGCATTGAGTGACGCTGACCCGGTTCTGTCTGCAGGGCTGCAGAGCAGAAACGAGGCGCGGCAGGAAAACAGGAGGAAAAAGAACATCCTGGTGAAGCTTCAGTCTCATGGTGAACCCTGCCGCCTGGTACCAGAACCCAGCGACCCACCCCAGCAGAACCACGTCCCCATGAAACGTGCTGACCCATGTAGACAGCAGCACGCTCTGCTGTGGCTCCCTGTTCTGTGACAGACGGGTCAGCCTGTCCCCGCCGAGGCCACCAGGACTCCAGAGACGGAGATCCGGCCCGTTTACGGCGCAGGTTCCTGGTACTTCCTGCTGCCTCCACCTGTTGGGCAGCAGAGGAGCGGCGCTGACGGGTCCACAACGAGGCCGTTTACCTCCACATGGAGAAGCCCTGATGGAGCCACAGAACCGGGTTTCTGGGACCTATTGGTTCAGGTTTAATCCTTTAAAGTCTGAAAGAACGTCACACTTTGAATTTAACGCTTATTCAGCTCCTCCTGGCTCTCCGCTTTAGTTTTATGCAGCATTTCATCCTTTCTGTTGATTTTCTTCAGGTTTCTTCTCATAAAAAGTCTGTTTTGTTTTTTATGTCTTATCCTCACTATTATTTAATTATTTACTTTATTCTTGTTGTTACTTTCTGGATTTTTATTTACATTTTAATTTGGTGATTTTATTGACATTTTGCTTTTGCATGTTGCCTCTCACTTTATTTTTATAATACCAATTATTATTATTATTTAACATCTTGTTGCCGTTTGTGGGATCATTTATTTTCTGTGTTTTACAGGAGGATCTATTATTCATGAAAGGTTAATTTATTATCTGGTCGTTTAAATCAAAAAAATATTTTTATGACCAAAACCGTTTATTTTGTATTACATATTTTGTGTGATTTTAATCTCTTAGCTCTGATTTTGGTCTATTTCTTTAGTTCAGGCTCTTTTAATGTCTCTATTTTCTGTTAAAAGTTTCTGTTTGTTCACCTTTGTGGCCATAATGTTCCTCTTGGAGCTTCTGTTTGCTCTCTTTGTGCTTATTGCTTGTCTTATTTGTGTTTTTCTTGCCCTGCGTGTTTAATCTAAGGTTGTTTTGCCACATTTTTTCTCGTATTGTTTCTCTTTATGGTCGTTCTTCTTCATTTTTCGTCCTTTTGTCTTTTTTAAGTCTTCTGCTTTGTGTGTTCTTGCCTCTTTCTGTAATTCACAGCTGACTTCGTCTCTCGCTTGGCGTGAATCTACAAAGCGGACTCCCTGAGGACGAGCTGGAGACTCACTGGAGGAGCCCAGCTGGTCCCGGAGCCACAGCTTGATCCCCGCTGATCCAGATCAGCTGACATCTGAACACCATGTGCCTCCCTCTGAATGAGAGCCGCAGCTTCTGAGCTGCTGCTGCTGCTTTTTCCCAGAGATGCAAACCGAGGAGCGAATAAAGCAGGAGGGAAACGGGTCAGACTGTTAGAAGTCTCTGAATCCCGCGGGACTTCCTGCATCTCTGCAGGCTTTCCTCCATCCATTTTTAATGGCCGGCTCGCCTCAAATCTCACCTGCTCTTGTTTCTTCCTACAGGCGATAATTGAAGATTTTTTTTCTCCCTCTAATATTTCCAGGAATATTTCCAAAGTCTCTCTTGCAGCTTCCTACATTTAATTAAAAGCCACCACGCTGTACAATAAGTCATAAATAAAGATTAAATTTTTGTTCAGAGTCAGTCTCTATTTCCAAATATTTACAGAATTACATTATTATTTTATTTAATTCTCCCACTGGGTGAAACTATTATGTTAGCTGCCAAATTTGTAAGCAAAATTCAAAACATTTGTGTTTCACAGATGAGATCCCTATTGCATAATATCCTAAATATATACTGAAAAGACACATTTAAGATGCAGTGACATGTAAAGAAGCCCATGATATAGATGTTTAATTCAACTAACTTTTATTTCTATAGCTCCAGTTCAGAGCAGAGACACAGAAAGCACAGAAGCTCACATTGACCCAGGAGTACTTTCTATGTTAGATGGTAATAGTGTTGATCCAGGAGTTTCCAGGTCAAATCTCAAGTTTTCTAATCAAATCACCGACATCCAGGTCGTCTCTATCTGCATCGCTCTAGGCTGCAAACCAACCCTAGACTATTACATAAAAATGTAATAATTATCTTTTAGTCTTTTAATTTTTATCAACAGTTATGTTTTATATATCTAACCCTAATTCATCATCCAAAATTCAACAAAAGGCTGCTTTAAATTATTCTGAAAATAGAACCAATATAATATTTACCCCTTTAGAAATATAAACAGGTATTTATGCTCTAACAAAAAATACAATAAATGACTTACACCTATTTTTTTATTATTTATCTTAGTGATGACTACGTTAACAGCTGTTTATTCCTGTCCTCATGTTGTCCACTCCTTCATTAGCTCTAAATCTGGTTTCCAGGGTTTTCTTCTCAATTCAATTCAATTCAATTTTATTTATATAGCGCCAAATCATGAAACATGTCATCTCAAGGCACTTTACAAAATCAAGTTCAATCATATTATACAGATTGGGTCAGATTATACAGATTGGTCAAAATGTCCTATATAAGGAAACCAGTTGATTGCATCAAAGTCCCGACAAGCAGCATTCACTCCTGGGGAACCGTAGAGCCACAGGGAGAGTCGTCTGCATTGTAGCTGGAGAAGTTTTAATAATATCTGGAAACCGTTTTTTTAAAAACTAAATCCACATTTAAAGCCTTTGTTCTCTATTCTAAATAGTAAATGTGTTTGAATTTAAGGTCTAAATTACAACACGATGACTGACGCAAAGTATGGGAAGTAAATAAATGAGTGTGAAACTTCTGCAACAGAACAGGAAGGAACCTGGAAATAAACGGATAAATAACAAGGGATGAGAACCAGGTGGGGTTGATTACAGACTGGAAACAGCGAAGCCACGAGTCCTCCTGGAGAGCCGGTCCGTACCGTGGGTGGCTGGTTTGTGCATCATCTCCAGAGACACCTCAGATCGACCAGTGAGAGAGGAACACGCCATCTTTGCTCAGATGACAGCGCTGTTCTGAGACCGGCTTGCAGGGCCAACAGGTCCAGGAGGGAACCCCAGACGTTCCCCTCTGCAGCTCGTTCTGGGGGATCCCCGGCCAGACGGGGTACACAGTCCCTCCCTGGGGTCTCCTGCAGGGGGACGGGCCTGGAGCCCCTAAGGGAGGCTCCCAGGAGCATCCTGCTCAGAATCACCTGAGTTAGGATGTGTTACAGCCACTTTTATCCGGCTTTATTGCTGGTAGGACACCTGGAGAGGATCTCTAGCAGTACAGCATTGATCAGACCTATTGACGGGTCCATTGATGTGACATTTTCAGTTTGAATCAGTTGCCAGCTTCGCCTTCCTGATTCCTGAGCTTTGATTTGACTTTCTCAGGAGTGTAAGCACTGCTTTCTGAGGCAAATGTCAAAACTAATCCTCTGTCTGTCCAGCAGCAGCTTAGTTATATTAACATTAAGACATTAATATATAAAGTTACCAAGAGCTTTTATTTCTGTTCATCTAGTCAGTATCAAACAGTCAGGATGTTACAGTTTAATCTCAGAGAACATTTAAAAAAATCCCAAAGCAAACAGGCTGTGATTCTTAAAGATTCACCTTCACAGCTATTCCTTATTTCACACGTTATCAATTTCTGCAGCAAACCTCCAGTTTTAAAGCCACACAGAACGAGACAACTCAGTGTTTGAGTTTTAGACGATGACTCCAGAAGGTTTGATTGTTTCCAGCTATGTGGCACTTAATAAAACTTTCTTTCACCAGCTAAAACATTAAGAATAATTTATCATTTACATACATACAGTAAGCAATGTGTCCATTTAGTAAACGACCCCTTTAAAAAGTTCAATAACCCAGAAAGAAAAGTCACAAAGGACTGTGCAGGAACTTTCAGGCTATATCCTGGATGGTTCTGCACAGGTAAGATCATTTTATGTTGCAGGTGAAAACTTTAATGTTAAATCTTTTCTGCGTGGAACAATATCCAGAGGAAAGAAATCAAATTACAAGTGAAACCTGGTCTGATGCAAAGGCAGCTAATCCCAGAACATAGATCTGCGCTTGGCAGCAGAGTCAGGAAAATAAAACTGAAAATGAGGAAGTCTGCGACAGAGGGAGTGGTGATCAGAGATCAGAACCAGAAATAAACCCAGAACCAGACTGAGAAAGACTAGAAACACCAAATCAGCTGAAACAGATTTAAAGAAGCACAACAACTCGACAGATGCTGAATCTGACGCCATTTTCCCTCCATATGTCGCTAATTCAGCAGGAAGAGACGAGTAAATGATCCTTTATGTTCCAGAGAAGCTACAGCCGTTCTCTCCTCCAGTTCTCTTCCCATCACATCCATATTAATGCACAGACACGATGTACATGGACCCCCCCCCCCCCCCCCCCCCCCCAGGAGCCGGCTGCACGCACACTGCAGCCACGACCAACAACCATTAAACCTTAACAGAGTAAAAGCAGCTGCAGCCTCGCCTAAAACGGAGCTGTCAGAGGAAAACACGGCAATACTGCAGGGCTCTGAAGGGCCGGCTACCAGCTGCAACCAAGAGCAAAAATACTGAAAGTCTTTTGAAACCAAAGGTTCCCAGAGCACAGAAACACAAAGAAAGTGGTAATAAAATTGGGAAAATGATATGTGAAAATCTTTTATCCACTAATCCCTGCAGGGTTCCTCCCACTGTGTAAATAGCTTGTTGCTGTTCAGGGTGTGATCCTCATCTTCCCCGATGACCAGATTACCGCTGCAGTGTTTTCTCCTGTTGCAAGAACAGCCGATGTTCTAGGCCTCAGTCTCCTGCTTTAAAACTGAAACTCTGTCCTGTCTGGATCCTTTCCAGCTTCGTTCAGTAACACCTGATGCATGGCTCTCCACCCAGGGCGACAGGCCTGTGTAGGGGGGGAACAATCAATCAATCAATTAATCAATCTTTATTGTCAACTACAATTTGCATTGTAATCGAAATTACAGTTCCAGTAAAACCGTCCATCACATACATCACACACATTTTGGGGGGGATGATTGACTGAGGCCTTGCGTTGCCAAAGAACGCAGCCGTTTGTCGCATTCTTCCAAACTGCCAAGGACCCCGCCTGACGCGGTTTCTATAGGGCGCTGCCTTCAACTCTGTGGAAAGATAGGAGCCACATTTGGGGAGGAAGAGGAAAAAGAGGCATATTTCACACTTTATCCTATTCCAGGATACAGTTTGAGCTTTGATAAGTAGGAAGGCTGAAACAAAAAATACTCTTTTTGTTTTGAGAGCAAGCTGCATGCTTTTACCGTCAACCGACAAAATCGACACACCATTCTTCACCTGTTCCAGGAATCTAGGGTGTATCCCACGAAGTGTGTCCCGTCAGGACAGGACGGGTCCCCTTTACTCTGCCTTCCCGTCAAATGTTTTTTATCAATTACATTGAGAGACCAGCAGACCGGATCCATAGTTTTGAACAACCGTTCATACCAGAACCACCTCTGACTGTTACAGAAAAGTCTGGATTCTTTGAGTTTAGGTACAACTAATATTTATGACATGCAAACACAGACCAGAGCCAAGCACTCAGGTGCATTAATAATGCTTTCCATTTGTCCTCGGTGGTCAGGAAATTTAACCGGAACGGTACCCGGCATTCATGATGGTCGCTACTCGCCGCAGCATTGACTGAAACCTCAAGCTTTGACTGTCTGCAGCAGCTTTCTGTTATTTATATGACATTTAGTCAGTGGTCAGGTGCTGCCTTTCAGTCTTCATCAGACGGGACGTTTCAGCAGTTTTTCTGCCCAAAATACTGCCTAGAACAGCGTTATTGTCATTGTTACTGCTTTAACTGTCGTGGTTTCAGTTCCTGTCTTAGTATTAGTTTTGGTTTTGGGTTCTATCGTGTTTGGTTTCTATTATTGCTGGTGTCCTGTTTAGTCTTAGTTTTAGTTTCTATCCTAGGTTAGGTCTTAGTGGTTATTTATGTTCTGGATTGGTTTAGGTCAGTTTCTGTCCTCTTCCACTTTTCCTTTCAGCTCATTTCCTTTTCAGCCTCTTCCCTTCCCCTGATCACCTCCACCCGTTCTGGCTAATTAGATTCACTCTGTTCACCTGTGCACCTGCCTATTTAAGCCTGCCTCCTCTGTCGCTTCCCTGCCAGAACGTCTCAATCCTCCCAGTGCGAATTTCCAGCATTTCTTTATCTTGCCTGCCTGTCCGTGTTCTGACCTGTTCCTGTTTCCTGTCTCTGAGCCAGCCTGACCCTTGTTTTGATTCAGTTTTGCCTGCCTGGATATCAGACCCGATCTGCTGCTGGACCTCGGTTTCTGTTCGTACCCAGATTCTCTGCCTGTGAGCCCGACCCTTGCCTGTCTGTAAGTTGCCGAGCCTGCTAATCCCTTTTGCTTCTGAGTTGCCAGTTTACTCAGACCTTGTGTGGACCTGATTCCTGGAGTCCCCCCGGTCTGGACTGTCACCGAAGCTCTGCTTCTCCCCTGGATCATTCCCCCCAGCACCCCCCCCCCCCCCCCCCCGGACTGTGTCTGCTCCCTGCAGCTTATCCCAAAGACTGTTTATGTTTGCTCATCCATCAAATAAATCTACTTCACATTTTCCCTGTGTCTGGCTGAATATCGGGTTCACTTCCTAATTCATTACATTAACAACAGTGTGAGCGTCCATGTTTTTTTCCTACTGTCCGACGGAGGGACACTGGAAACGCAAAAAGGCGGAGACGATGTCATCTGTGACCCGTTAGTCCCGACCTCCGAGGCAAAAGGAACAGACCATAATGTACAAATCCTTGATGCTGTTGGGTATGTAAACGATTTGATATGCTAGCAGATGGAAGAACAGGCGGGGCATCAGGCAGTCACCAAAGTGTCCAACAGTCAGAACCATGATTTACATTCATACTTAACATTAGAGCCTGATAGGAGTCACGTTGTGGGTTTGCATGAGGCCCGGTTCTTGTGTGCACCTTCACTGATATCAAGGGAACCCATGAATGTGCTGGAGGTTGCGGTCCTCCAAGGCACCAAAGGAAGGTTGTAGGAAGACCAACCAGCAGGTTTAAATGGGCCTCAACTGGGTTTGGTCAGAACGGACTGGTACAAAGTGGACCTTGGCTCATGATGGGCTTCTTTTATGCATGAGGGTGACTAAAATAAGCCATGTTGCCAAGTCCTGCTGGGCTACTTATGCAGTTCTTAGCTGGGTCTCAACGGTGCGTTAGGAAAAGGTTCCACGTGGGTTCCAGTTTTTTATAAAGAGACGTCCTGCATCAAGCCAGTATAGGCAGATAATGCACCCCATGCACAGCCACTTGTGGGTCTACGTACTACTCACATGGGCCCCATATGTCACAATGCTGGTGCACAGTGAAAGCAACCAAAGAAGCATCATTGGAGCATGCACCAAAAGCTCCAGCACCACCTGCGGCTTTCACCTGCTAGCCAAACCAAGGTATCTTTCAACCACAGTGTGGAGAGAACGGACATGCGGACATTTATTTATTGGTGCTGTACGACCGTTTGTACTTATGTAGACCCACAATGTGGCAGCAGGTCTGGTGGATCCTGGAGGTCTGCTGCCTTCACTTATCGTTCTGACTGACAGGCGCTGAGGTAACTGCCTGATAAAACCTGCTCTCCTCTCATTTAGCAGCCAGGTTGTAGGAAATCTCCCAGCCAATCGACAGCCATCAGTACCTGAGCAGAAAGTTTGCTTAAAATCAGACCGGGCGCTCGGTCATTTATGTCTTCAATGTTTTATCTTTAAAAAATAACTATAGAAATTCGTGTTCATCTTGTTTTTGACTTTAAATTTGCACGGTGTGAATTTTTGAAAAGGACAAAAAAATCTAAGAATCTGAGTTTTTGAATTAACGCCTTTAAAATCCAGTTTAAATGAGCTCCAGGAAATCAATCAATCAATCAATCAATCAATCAATCAATCAATCAATCAATCAATTTTATTAGTCAACTGCAATTTGCATTACAATCGAAATTTCAGTTCCAGTACAACCGTCCATCACATACACTTAACAAACATTTTGGGGGACGATTGACTGAGGCCTTGCGTTGCCAGGAACACACCCAGTCGGCCGCTGCTAAAAAAGCGCAAGCCGTGAGGTGTGTTCCCCAAACTGCCCCAGACCCCGCTTTACACGGGGTCCCTAGGCGCTGCCTTGAGATCTGTTGAAAAAAGATTTACACTGGGCGAGTGGAGGGAAAGAAAAAAAGACAGGTGCTGCACAATTTGTGTTTCCACACAAAATGTGAAGCATCCGACAAAAAAACCTCATTTGCACAAAAAGCACAATCAATGACGAGACACATGTATGCAGAAAGGTAAACATTTGAGTTCTGGTCGGGTGTCATCTGTATTTGTGAGCATATGTGTGTCTGGGTGCATGTTGTGTGGAAATCTGTATGTCCATGAAGGCCGTCCTCCGGCAGGCAAGTGTCCTTGATGGAAAGTCTTATCACTCTGCTGCTCCGGCTTGACTCTCCACAGATGTCCGCAGGAATGTGAGGTAGCAGGGAATTTGTGCGATGTCGCCATAACAACCAGGGAGGATTTGATAGCGGGGAGTCCGATTTGAAGAAACAGAATTTGTTATAAGAACAGAATTTGTTATAAGAAAGGCAGCCAGGCTTCTTGGTCCTGCTTTAGATTGCAGAGTCTTACCTTCCTGTGAGGATTTATTCATGAACTTTGACCTCTGATCTGTAATCTGTGTGTTTATTTCACTTATATTGAGACACAAAGAGGATGAAGCCATCACTACACACTGATCTCTACTCTTGTGTTCAGCAAGGTGTCTGGTTTTCAGACTTTTTATTAAAAAACGATTAAAATTAATTACCAGCATCCATTAAACCAGGAAAAGACCTCATTCTCCACTGAGACTCGTGTGTTTTATATAAAAGTATATTTCTATGTATAAATTGAATCCGTTTGTCTCATAAAGTACTTTGAGATGACATTTCTTTGTAATATCACAAACATTGTGTGAATTAATTACACTTATTTTGGATTTACAGTCCCAGTGTGTTTAAAATTAGGCTGCATCGAAGTTGTAAAGACTTTCTATCATAACTTTTATCACTGCCATAAAAATATTGTGACATTTCAACGGTATCATCCATCCCTAACTGAATTTTAGATCATGTGTTTGACTCTTTCTGAATTTCATGTGTTCGCTTCCACGTCTCGTTTTATTATAACTTACAGATGCAGGTCCAAATCCTCCAAGTTTAAGCCAAAATCTTTTAAATGCATCAACCGTATAATCTCTGCTGGACTGGGCAAACATCTTCAGCTTCTTCCTCTTCCTCTTCGTCTCAGTAAACATAAACTGAAAATTGAGACGTGGAGCAGCTTTTTCATCATTAATATTAAATCCACAACACTGAAGAAGTCTGTCATGTTAAATTCAACCAAACCATAGAAATCAGGATTTATCTAGATTAAAAGCACACACACACAGATTTTCAAACATTATTACTTTTATTCATTACTCTTTATCATTTTAGCAATTGTTTAATTCATCGTTCATACCTCATTAGGCCTATATAATCTGTAAATAATCAATCTGTTAAAACTGTTTGGGATAGACTATCTCTAATAAAGCATTTTTTCTCATTTTCAATATCTCACAATCCTTTTCATATACATATTCTCTTCATAGATGATTTTTCAAATAAATCCATCTTTTTAAACCTTTTTTTATGCAACTTCCCCATAAACAAACAAATAGACAAACCAGCCAAGCAACAAACAAACTAACAGAAGTACACATCTTTTAGTTAGAAGGCAGTGGAAATGTCTCTGTCTCAGAAAAGAAATAATAAACTCCTAACATTTATTTAAACTATGTTTTGTCGTTGATGATGCTACTGTACTTTTGGGACTTTACTCTTTAATCTAACACAGACCTAAAATATGTCACCTCTCATATTCTACTATAAATCACTGGTATGAAAACGGGGATGATGCTAAATGGCAACAGTCATATCAATCTTCAGCCACGGTTTATTTATTATTCATATTTTGTAGCTACACTGGCCGTAACATCTCATTTTCATATTGCTGCCAGCATTTCCATTAAAAGCCCTCTTCTAAAAAAGTATTTTTTTATCTCAGGGATGTGGCCCAACAGACAGAAAGCCAAAGGTAAAATTTAACTTCTACTTTCTTTAATTAAACCGTTGTTTTTCTGTCAAAATAATCCAGCATTTTAGGTTGATCTCATGGGATTTCAGGAAATGAGCACAATTTCAAAATATGGAAACTTTACCTAAAATTTCAAAACCTCATAGCGAATATTATCGTCAGTTTTTTTTTATTTATTTCAGACCGATTTTCATCTTGATACATTTTTTTGTTCAAACTGTGTAAAAAAACAGGAGCTAAAGATATGAAACAATGTTAAAGATAACTTGATAAAATGCTAACCCAGCTGTTTGGCTAATCTTTCTAGATTGAATAAGTATTGTGACACAATTAGATATTTTATCTACCAATCCAGATGCCACTGAGTCCTATCTAATTTGGACAATGTTGTAATCTGAGCTAATCTACTGTAACTCTCCCATAAATTCAGTTTATTTAGTTTTATCAGCTGTAGCTAAAATTATCTATGCTAGAAAAATTTGTCACTTCAAGCAATTAGTACTATAAATAATCTTAACATTTGATTTATATATTATAAATGACAGATAAATAAACACAATTTGATTAAGATGTTAATTAAAACCTAATGTTGTTTATCATCTCTTCCATATTTTAAATGTAATTAATTCAATGCTAACTGTTAGCTTTTTTAAATGCTGTCTGATGCTGATCCATACTGCTACTTGACCTGATCAAACGTAACGGTTTGGTTTGCTGTTTTTACAAATATTGTAGTTTGTGTATAATTCTCCTGGAATATAGTACATTCATAAATAAATAGACAAGTTAAATGTAAATGTACGCAAATTAGTCAACATGCTAGTGGTTAGCAAGAGTCTCTGTGACTGATGGTAACTACCATAGCTGCTTTAAGAATGTTATACTAATCAGACCATCTTAATTTGGACATGATTTTAATCTGAAATGATTTAATAGATCGATTTATACCCACATATCTTTGATGAATCCAAACTCATTTAATTTAGTGACTAATTGAAACTGTTAGCTAATCTCATCAAACCCAGAAGCTTAATTTATCTGTTTGATCAAATCTTGATCAATCTATCCTAGTTTTGACACAGTTTTTATCTGGACTATTGTAATAAAGACAATCTGGACCTAATTAGTTTACCAACTCTTTGACGGATCCATTCAGGTTTAGTTGCTAATTGACACTGTTAGCTTGTATGACGTTATTTTATGCTAATTCAAATTGAAAGATTAGCATGACCAAATTTACCAGTTTGGTTTATCTGTTGTTATGGATTTTATTTAACCCAGCCTAATTCAGACAGGTATTTAACTCCACCATAATTTAGTTGTGATGTTTAGCAAACATGCTACATTAATCTAATTGAGCTACATGCTAATTTCCTCTCCTAATTTAACTAAATTAGCTGCTATTTCAAAGTGTTGCTAACCTAAAATAATATGGTTTACCTTCTGCCCTGATAAGAAAATCAAAGAGATTAATCTGGTTTATCTTATTTTCCAAAATATTCTGACCTAGTTTGAAATGTTGTACTTTAGGTAACCTTTGCTAAATTGTATGCCAAATTCATCTAATAAAAAAATATCAGAACTAGACGCTAGCACATTTATCTTGACTGCTAGGCTGAGCAGTTTTCTCTGAATCTGGTTTAAATGTCATCTTGTTTATGAATGGCAACATAACTACTGTCTGACCCTAAAGGTTAATCAAACAAATGCTGCTACTCAGGCTAATTATTACATATTTTAACAATGTTTAGCTCTGGTTAGCTGAGCTGGAGTCGTGCTAACTGAAATTTCACTTGAGTTTCCTCATCATATATCATGTAAACATTATAGTTTGATTGTTTTATGCCCATTTCCTGAAATGTTTTGAGACTTTCTTAACTGTTTTCTTGCAAATTAACGTAATTATAAAAAAAAATTTCACAAAAAGTAAACCTTATGCCAAACTATGCCCCTCTGAGTGATAAAAAGACCATGGTCACACCAGAAAATGGCAGAATGAGGTTTGGTGATTTGTAATTGGCTTCATAAAGTGGTTTTAGCATAAATTCATGATAATGTCGGTCTAATATTTGAATGCTAGTAATGCTGCTCGTGTCAAAGGTAAATGCTGTCATCACAGCGTTTCTTGCTGTCTCTAAAAGTTGACCTATGCATCGGGGTATTTAGCCAAACGGTCACTGTAACCCATTCTGACGTCTTCGTGGATGGTGTGACCGTGGCCTCTGCACAGTAACGGCTAACTCAAGTACAAACGTTGGGCTGTATCGCCATTGTGCATTCAAACCATTACATCTACCGTGGTCGGCTGAGTCAACTTGGTGCCATTAAAAAAATGAAAAGCTGTCCGTAGTGAAAACGAGGCGACGGGTCTGAAATGGGCTCAATGCCTTGGCTTGTTTTATTGATTTTGTGGAGTTACGCTTGGTCTTGCATTACACATGAATTAGTGCCTTAGGCTATACGGGAACCCTAATATATAGCCTGATACTGTGTCAGCACCCAGCAGTCACATAATGCTGTCAAGGCCTAGCCTACTACACATCAATAATGCATGGCTGACTTTAATACTATGTAATTCCACAATTGTACGTTCCCATCAAAATTTCATCATTGTCTTCATTTCAGGTCAACGACATGTTGAATATTTCATGTTATTGACCTCTGGGTGAGGTTGCGTGTGATTGGATGAGGACTCCAGGATGGCGGTCTGCAGAGGTCCCACGGGGCAAACCAGGCTGCCGAACTGTGATGAAGCAGTAAAAATCCAATTTGGCTCTGTTTTCTTGTGACGAATGCAAACTCAGTCCTGGAGGTTGTATTTTCAGGATGGAGAAGTAGCTATCAACCTTTTTCTTACATTTTTTTTTCTCAGTTGGACATATTTTCTTGTGTTTTATTTCTTTAACTTTGTGTTTCTTCTCATATCTGTTAAAACGCCAGCCAAGTCAGTATGGTAGGCAGAGCGGTTAAGAGCAAGCTGAGGCCCCTGGCGTCGGCAGATCTGGGGGCTCCATTGCCTCCGCCGCAGAGTTCAAACAAACTCCCACGGAAATTCAGGTTGCGGGACTCCTTTTTCAGTTTTTCCCAGAGGTCCGTCGCTCCCTCTTGGCAGTCGGCCAGTGCCGTTGTGGCACAGGAATGGAAGTTATCCCAGTAACTGGCAAGAGAAAACACAGCAAGGATCACCACCACAGGCTTTTTGACAAGAGTGGGAGGCTGCTTCTAAACTGAATCCATCAACTAATCAGGAGGCAGAGCCAAGAGCGCAAGCCGTTCCAAAATCTAGCAATGAAAAACCTTATGAACTTCATCTAGTTAATATGTTACAACAAAACTCAAGAGCATTGGAGCGTCTGAGCAGTGTTTTGCCTCGGTGCTCCACAAAAACACATTTTCGCCTGGAAGACGTTGGCTCACCAGATATTCTCAAAGCTCAGGGTTTCTGCATTTCTGTAAGTTACTGTTTAAACTGTCATGGATGTTAAGATGTTAAAATGTTAAAATTCTACCTCCATTACTCAGTTTTCACTGAGAAGACTATACTGTCATCAGCGTTTGCTTTAAAACCACAAACTGTACGATCTCTAACCACTGTCCGTGCAATTTATAACTATATTTATTTAAGGGTTAATTGGTCAGATCTGATTGGTTCTTATACTTTATTTTTCACAGATTTTGTTTATATTGGACTCATACGTCATGGCCATATGCAGCTGTACCTGAGTGGAGGATCTGGTTCTATACTCAGACGCAGAGAGTAACAACGTACAAATACTTCATCATCTTATCTCATCTATGCTTTACTGGATTAATTATTTTTAGCAAACTTTTTACGTCGACTCCTTACCTCTTCATGCAATTATCTGTACTCTCTACTCCTTACATTTTGAAAATGGCCTCGTTCTGTCTATTTTATTTCAACTTGTTTTCATTCCAACTAATCATTCTTTTAAAAAAATAATTAAATAAATAAATAAAATAAAACTTTCCGGACAAATTGTGCCACTTGGGCAGCGTAAATTCCATGGTGGTTGGGGGCGCTACTGCACTCAGTTGTTTGCCATTCATCAAAACAAAGATGAGGACAAAGAAAAGAGAGACCATGAAGAATCTGCGGAGCTTGAGTGAAATGTGCCAAACAAGCACCGGTGAGGAGGCTGATAGTGGAGAACTCAGACTTTTATACCTCCTCGACGGATCTGGAGGCATCTTTAAAGATAGTTGGATGCAAAGTTAAGTTTGACAAATGTTGCCATCAGTTATAGACTTGACCAAAGTACGTATCAGAAGGGTTTTAATCGGGATTATTAATTTGTTTTTTTATCATTTGGATTAATCATTCATTTTGACAGCACTGTCTGCTGTATATAGACGACCATACGAGGGTAATTGTTGTTTTTAAACCCTCGTATCTATACTTCTACCTGAGAAATAAATGACTTTGGACACCTCTGCCCCCGGCGTCCGCTGCTCCCACCTTATTTCTCAGCCCAACGTGAGCGTGATTAAATTATTCATCACAATCAGCTGCTTTTCAGCCCAAAGTTATTTGTTTGTTGTATTGAATTTTTGCTTTTTGAAGACAATAATTGGAAAATGTGCTGCGGACGGTGAAGGTTAAAGCGCCGTTTATGTGATTGGAGAAAACGAAGTGATGGAAATGTAAAAGGACGACGTAATCAAGGTGCTAATAATAGATGTCCTCGTCTTCCAGCATTTAACAAAATACATCAGGAAACTTCATCTGGTAAAATATTGATGAGGGAATGTGAACTAGTTCATGTTGGCAGCTTTGACTTACGCTCTGAATATTTAAGC
Source organism: Fundulus diaphanus (assembly GCA_037039145.1). Classification (NCBI taxonomy): domain Eukaryota; kingdom Metazoa; phylum Chordata; class Actinopteri; order Cyprinodontiformes; family Fundulidae; genus Fundulus; species Fundulus diaphanus. The sequence goes on along the minus strand of CM073137.1, from coordinate 1,801,736 downwards.
TGTGAACGTCGAGCATGAATAATGTAGGTCTGATCTGTTTGAACTAGGGCTATAAAGGATTACACCCCTGATATCAAAATCTTCTGATGCTTTTCACCTGGATGAAGACTTTCTTGTGAAGCAATATCCAGGTGTATCACCTGCTCTGACTGGATCAACACTTTTAGTCAGGCATTGAGGCAGCCTTTGGGGTCCTTGGTAGAGAAACGAAACCACGGTTGGTTTTTGAAGCTAGCGTCCAATTAATCTCCTCATTTATTCCTCAAAGTCTACTTTTACTGTTCAGGGAGTTTGCAGCACAGTTTAAAGTTTGGTAAACATTTACTATTATTCAGACTCGTTAAAGTTGGTATGTGATTGGTGGCCTACATTAAAGGACCATTTCACAGTTTTACAACATCTGGACTGCATTTGCTCCTTTCTGGTTCAATACTTGGGCTGATCTAAGCAGAACTGGACTCTTCTGTGCTATAGACATTTTTTATAACTTTCAAACCTTCAGTCGGTTTGTGAAAAACTACATTTAGAGCAATTTTCTTGCTGTTTCTGGAATTAGAGCCATTTTAGATCAGAATCATCTTTATTTGGCTATGCTTGTGCACAATTAAGGGATTTCACTTTGGTTGCAAAAGTCATAACGCGACATTAGGTATACTTATATTCCCTATTTGTTGCTGTTTTTATATGTGAAGAAGAAAGAATGGGAGTTTTAGTGAGATATATGTATATGGTTCCCTGGTGTAGCTGAGGGGTTCTCAAACTTTTCGTGGCCAGGGACGCTTTAGCAACGGTAAGATTTTTCCTTTAGATTCCTCATGCTGTATGTTTTAAACAGCGTTTTGTACTGTTAAATATATTAGGAATTATGTATGTTTTTATATATATATATATATATATATTTATATATATATATACGTACACCTAATATTAGAGATCTGGTGGAGATTAGATTCTCATTCTCATTAAAGCCAAACTCGATGTAACTGTTTGTCCTAATTTTAGCTTATTTGGCTTTTACCTTATTTAATGAAGTGGACGGAGTTAAATATTTGTCCGTTGTGTTACTTCGCTCAACCCTGACGCATCCTCAGCAGCGCCTCCTCAGGCCCCACAACATGCGTTTCACCCAACCCGTGGTTCGTGGTCCCCTGGGGGTCCGGGGACCCCAGTTTGAGGGCCGCGGGTGTAGCTGATAACTCAGATTGTCAGATTTCTTCCTCATTGTGTCCATCAGAGAAACATGTCTCTGTAGCAGCTTTTTCTTTGCTAACACCGCTCTGTAGCGCCCCCTGCAGGTAGTAAGCTAGACAGGTTGTGTGCAGGATGTGTGGGGTCCACAGAGATGCTAGCAGCTCTTTTCCTGACGGAGGGCCGGTTAGCCCCCATGATCCCTATCCCTAACCCAGGTCCTGAGTGAGACTGCAGCTCTTAGAGGAGACAAACCTGGACTGAACTCTTCTACGCTGACGACTGATGCTTCAAAACTTACAGATTCAGGAAACCTTTACTCTGACTCTGACATCAGTGGGTGTTAATACATTTATCAAAAATAATTTTCTCATCTTAAGAAGCTAACATTATGTCGCGCCTCATCTCGTGAAGTCAGCAAACCCTTATAACCTGAGTTAAAACTGAATTTAGAGCTAATCGTGTGTTTCTTACTGTAATCCTTTCAACATTGTAATAATGGACCCAGCTAGTGTCTGCGGCCTCCCTCAGATGACCGACACAGTGACACCTGTAGGCCTGACATGATGGACACCACCAGGATCCAGGGCTGCTTAACGAGGCGTTGTCCTGTCGGACGCTCTGGTCACTGCCTGACACCATCATCTCTCCACTCAGGAACCCTCCAGCTCCTTGTGAACCAGTTGATTTAAATCCCATCGCGGGTTCACACAAGCTCCGAGTTCTGAGTGGAGCAACAAAAACTGCTCTTCAAGCAGGAAAAATAACAAAAGATATGTTCTTTATTTCTGTACGTTTCTCTTTCATCGTTTTCTTTATCTTTTCTCTCCTTCCCCTCACTGCCGTTATCCTCCTCTGAACCTCCTCCACCTCTCAAACGCTCCACTCTTCACTCTCACTCGCTTTAATGTTTTATTCATACCCAGGCGTCCTCCTCAGTATTTCCCGTCTAAATATATTTTTACTCTCTGGCCCCAATTTCTGCCTGCCTCTCCTCCTGTTTATTTGCCTTGGTATTTTTCTGTTAGATTTCTTTGTCTTCCTGGGTTTTTCCCCCGGTTTAATCATCTCCTCTTCATCTGCTTCTGCAGCCTCTCCACAGCTCATGTAAAAGCGACAGCAGCGGCTCGCTGACGCGTGCAGAGCCAACACACACACGGCGACACACGGCGTATCTAATCCAATCTTCCAATCTGCTCTTATTGATGTTGACCTGCTGACCCCGGCCGTGTCCAGGATGCATCTCAGAGCAATTAAGGCGTGTGTGTGCGTGTACATGTGTGTGAGGAGGCGTATTAACACCCCCCCCCCCCCCCCCCCGCCTCCTGCCACGCCTCAACACCGCTGTGATGGAGCTGTCACTGAATTAAAAAATCATGTGTTTGTGGCGGGTGGGGGTCCTCGCTGCAGCATGCCATCTGGTGCCCACCCGCTTTGGGCGCTGGGGGCTGCACACATGATGGCCCCCACCAAACCTCCCCCAGTTGCTCCACCAGCTCCTCCCTCAGGGCTCAGTCCCTCATATTGTTTCATCTGAGATCAGGCGTCACTCCGACCGGTCTCAGCATAATAAATATAAAAATCTATTCACTTTATACTCGCAGATGAAGAGCAGGGCCTCACTTTAGAGCATGAAATATTTAGATGGCAGAGAATTCTGTGTTTTAGAGAACAGATAAATGCTCAAGTGTTGGAAGATACATCGCCCCTGCAGACGGCTTTCAGGTGTTTCAGACACAGTGCCTTAAAACGTCCTTCTCTTTATGCTTTTTGTCAGACTTTAGATGATCAAACACATTTAAATATCAAAGATGATGAAATCTAAAACGATATTTTCAAATAATGTATTTTATTAAGGGGAAAAAAAGATTCCAAACCAACCTGTTAAATCAGGAATTAACTGTTATTGACCAAATTTCTGGGACTTGAGACCTTTGTGATCAAGAATACCTCAAATAGAACCTGTCTGGCAACATGAAGCAGGCAAATAGAAACAAGTCCTGATCCAAACTAATTCAATAACAGCCGAGAAACAAAGTCACTGTCAGTCCGGAAAAGGTTAACAAGATATTTCTGAGGCTTTGGGATCAATCTGGAGAAAATATCCTGTAGACCTTTTAGAAGGAGTGTGTCTCCTTACATCTGGTATAAAACTGACAGCCCTTCAGGAAAAGAACAGCAGTAAACAAGGTGGTGGCAGCATGATGGTCTGGGCTGCTTTGCTGCTTCACCACCTGAATGACATGAATTCTGCTTTTAGTAGAAAATCCTGAAGGTGGATGTTCAACCATAACGTTTTGATGCTCTGCAGCAGCACAAAGATCCAAAGCACACTGAGAAGTCCACCCATGAATGTCCCCTAAAAACTAAAATGAAGGATTCTGAGTGGCCTAGTCAAAGCCCAGACTTTAACCTGAAAGAGATGATGTTGCCTGACCTTAAACTGGACATTTATGTTGGGAAACCCTCCATTGGGTCTATAAGAACAGCTCTGCAAATCAGAGAGGGTCCAAACTCCTCTAGAGTGAGTTTAAAGACTCATTTCTAGTTATCAGTTCAGTTCAGATCAGTTTAGTTTATTCGAACAACAAAACAATATAAGATGTGTAAATACAACACAACACAATGAATACATAAACCATAATAAATTGTTCGAAAAGGAATGGGATGAAGTATAAACTTTTAAGTTTCCCATCCCTAATGATTCAAGTGACCTAAGTTGCTCATTTAACTAATTACATTCACTCTTCCATATTAATCTACCTGTTTTTTATCTTTCCTCGTTATCAGAAACACTTGCTGCTGCCAACGGTGGAACATCCAGTTATTTAGGTTAAACAGACACAGGGCCAGGTTGACCTGGACAGACTCTGTTCCCTGAATAAATGAAATCATTTGAAATCTGGTTTAATCTTTACCTGTTCAGAAAGTAACCGAATCTTTTAAGGTTGACACCAGAGCAAAAAACGGTTTAATTTGTAGGCAATCATGGGTTCACAGTGGAGCGTAATAGATTATCATAACATAAATGGTCCATAAAACAGCAACAGTGAAAAAGCTTTAAACGGTTGTTTGTCTACAGCCGGATTGTCCAATCAGATGCTCTCCACTCCTAATACTCAAATACCTGAACTTCTGAATGTCGTCAGCTATTTCTTGACTAATGACTGAAGCACAGAAACTGAATACATAAATAAATGCCCTGCTGAGTATTAGACAAATCTCTCATTTCTATCTTTGGAAACCGTGTTCTTCAAGCCGAGGCGTGTCCGAGGGCCGATAAAAAGAACGGTGTCGTATGTTTTTAGCATCTTTGCCGGTTTTCAGTACTTGCTATATTTGGTGTTTAGCCCCATCACCTGCTTCCTTCATTTTGATCTCCTCAGATCTGTCCAAGCTAGTGACTCCACTGAGCCCCAAGGGGTTTGGAATAGTATCCATTCAGGTTTGCTTAAAAAGAAAGATGGTCTTACATATGATTTCACAGGCTGATGAATCTCCAACATGTTCGGTAATGGACGTGCTTATTTACTTTTGCACTAATTTGTTTTCTTTGACAGTTTTTGCAGCATATGGTCATTAGCAGAAGTACGGTTCTGTCTCCTGGAGATTGGTGGCCTAACGCTGGATTCTGACTCCTCATCGGTTGTAGTGATTGTGTGTTTGAGGGTACACCTACGTGCAGATCTTGTGCAAGTTCTCTCTGTCGTCCAGGTCCTGGGGATAGTTGGCCATGTCGTCCCCCAACTGAAGGAGACAGTCTGAGAAACCTTTAAACACTGAGTCACATTGACCAGCGCTGACGAGCACCGTCTGCAACACGGTTACTGCAGAGAGGGGAGAAAACAAGACATGTTCAGTACAGAAAACTAGAGTTGTTTGACTTTGTGGGGCTTGGATTGGGATAATTTGATGTTTAATTTGTCTCTCTATGACAGAATGCATTGATCACTGTAAAGACCCCAATAATCAACCCCTTTTTCCTTTTTTATGTCTAAGGTATCTGTTACAAACTTGCATTGACTTTTAATCACAACAGGTAAGAACAGTTTTTAAGGCACTTTACAGAAAGTCAGAGATTTCTTTATGAGAATAAAAACAGTGTCATCAGCATAGAGAGAGAGCCGGTGCTCAGTAAATCACACTTTGAATAGAAAAAAATAGACAAATCACATGAAACATCATTCAGAAATATGGTGTAAAATATTAGAGGTAATAGATGAGAAAATAAGCTGATCTTTGCAGATGTTGAAGCGTTTTAAACAGAAGGTTTAAAAAGAAAATCTTTTTTCATTTACAAAGTAAAACTGCTTTTTATACCAAATCTATGAACTCTATGTGTGGCTCTACAAACCCAAAAAGATCAGCACATCGGGGTAAATATGGAATTAAGACATTTATCTAAAGAAACTTTGACACCTAGAAGGGTTGGGAATTAAACCGACAACCTTATGAATGTAGTACAATCCTCGATATCAGCTAGATTTATATAAAAAGGCAGTGGTATCTAAAGTAATCCTTTATTTTTAGTTTAACTTGTTCAGCTTCTAGGTTTGTCTACTTTCAACAATTACTTCCTGTTTTTCAACATGTAAAGAATCTTTATACATGTTGATGTTACATAACAGCATCAAATCACGCTGCACATTTAGCTATATAATGAATATTTGAACTTGTACCTAACTTTTAAGTGTAAGATGGAATTTAGCTTTAATTTAGCGTGGTCCTTCACTCAAATCTGCCTGATTTAAGGTGTTTAGTGATTTCTCCAGATCTTCGTCTTTAGTTGTACCAAAGCAAGAACAGTGACAGAAAAATAGGAGACCTGCCTGATTTATTTCCAAACCTGTCTTAGAAATCTGCAATCGTTATTATTTTAATTAAAACCGGAGCCAATCAGAAGGAGGGGCATAATCTCAGTTGGTGCTAACGAGGGCTAAAAATGTATCCTGCATCTTTATGACCTATAAAACAGTGCCAAAATGGAGTAGATCTTTCAGTTTTACTGTAATCGTGGTGCCGCTTACAGCAATGTATTGCAGAAATGTTCTCCTGCATCCTATGCTCCACACATAACAGGTTATTTTCAGAAACAACCACAACCACCAGGAGGCCCAAACCTGGTTCTGTTCTTTCAGACTGTGGCAGGATGCAGCTATGCACCAAACGCCATATTGACACAATTCAACCAACACCGGTACCACATCTGTGCTCCTGCTGAATGTCCTGAGGACCAAATCATGCCGCAGAGATCATGAACAGACAGCCAAAATGCCGTCAACAGGGTTAATGCCACCATTAACTCTGTGTACTGAGCCCTCCAGACTGGTGCTTTTGGGTTTTCTAAGCATTTGATCTGTGTGTAAATGCTGAGCCGAGTTCTACGGGAGATTTCTTCCTGTTAAAAGCAAGTGATTGCTTTCCACTGTCACCACATGCTTGCCTAGGAGAAGGGATTGCTGTAAAATTAAGCACTTTGTGCATTCAGCTGTGCTCTATCAACAAACATTTGCTCAGGAGGAGGGATTGCTGCAAAGTTGGCAACCAACTGTCCACTGTCGCCACATGCTTGCCTAGAAAAGGAGATTGCCGCAAAGTCAGAGACTCAATGGATAGAAAATGTTTCACCAATTGACATTATGAAGTGCTGTTGGTTGCACTGGTTATTTTAACTAGGACCAAACTGAAACAATGAGTCTTTGATATTGTTGGACTGCTTTAAAAACGAGCTGAAACATGGAGCAACAACCAACAACTTTTCATGAAACGTCCTGAAACGCCCCTATGCACCAACAACAATAACATCATCTAGTTTCTCCTACTTGACTTCAGTTAAATGTATGAGGGAAATGGGAAACTTAGACAAATACTGGAGCGATTTCAGATGTGATTAAATGTTAAAGTTTAGCAACAGCTGCTCAATGATGCAAAGCAACAGAAACTATTAATCTTTCTTTTACAATAAACAGAGAGAGGAAAGTGTCCCAGCTTCCCAGATATTAACAACATACCAAACTGAAGAGGGACCACAGAGGGGTCCTTTAAGGAAAAGTCTGATTCCAGTTCTTTAAACTGAAGGTTGAAGGTCCAGAATAAGATTAAGGCTCAGATTGTTTAAATGAATTAATTTGTGATATCTGCAAACTTTATTGTAATCTATGGAGCGTTTTACAGCCGCTGTCCATCGTTTTACCACTGCAGCCCAGATGGGACTGAATTAAGATTTTAACTTGATGTCTCTGCGTGTCTTCCACACTGGACCGTTAACTTTTTATGAGAAACAACCACCAGAAAATCCGATCTATTTTACAAACAGAACCGTTTATAGGATGGAGCTGCATGGCTGTGCAGAAAGAAGGTGCTGGGTTTGAATCCTGCAGCTTGAACGTCCTCCCTGTGCATGGGTGGGTTCTCTCTGGGTACTCTGGCTTCCTGCTACGATTCATTACCATGCCGGTTATGACGGACGGGTGGAAACATCTCCTGCTTTTCTTTCAGGGTCCTAACTGATGCCTCGGGCCTTTTTCAGTCATTCTAACCATGAAGACAAACTGTGTTCTCATTAGAAAAACATGCGGCCGCCACATTAACGCATATTAATGTGGCACATGTTAAATTTATTTAGCAAAACAGCAGGTTGCTGAGGAGAGATTGCTTTCAGGAATAATCGGATCATAAATGAAACGTTTTGTTTATCAGAGTTTAAACCTTTTTAATTTCATGGCTCTATAGCGTCTTTGGACGTTTTCTAACTGGTAAATGCAGCAGAAACATCTGTGTGGATCAGCCACTAACTGAGGCCCTCAAACCAAACCATCACCAGCTCTTTGGGTCAGAACCCGTCCCTCATGAACCCTGAGGAGGCGGAGCTCAGCTGAGGCCATCTGTCGGCTGATGGAGTGTTTAACCAGACGGGGTCACGCACACCCCTCCGTTCACCATGCGCTCCTGGTTCGTTAAGCACAGGATCGGCCTGATTGATTGGTCTGGGTAACAACCGGGCCGGCCCGGTTCCGCTCCGTCAGATGATGGACTAACACAGCATGACGTGTAGGACGAGACATGGCTGTTAGGCGAGGTCGGGGGGAGGAAGGACAAAAACCAAGAGGCTTTCTGGAGTCAGGGCCTCTCCTGAGGAGCCTGCAGCCCGTTTCCATTCTGCTCCAGTTCTGTTCTGCTCATCCCAGCCGGGTCAGAACCTCCCAGCACCGGGTCCAGCTCTGGTCCTCAGCGGTACTGAACCAGGCAGCTATCTCAGACATGCAGGACACCTGTCCCTGAGGGACGCCAGCGCCTCAGAGCAGCCACAGGAAGTGTTTTTCAGAATAAGAGCTGGAGAACTCTGAACGTCTCATAGGGAAGTTATGCAGAGGACTTCCTGCTTTTCTCCACTTCCCTATTTACATTAAATCAACCAGCCTGAGCAGCAGGTGGCGCTACGCCCCGCAGGAACAGATGACTGGTCGCTAACTGGGGGAAAATATCCAGAAAAAAGATTTTAAAATCATCCAAATCTTTTTTTCAGCAGGTTTCACTTCTTTCTTCAGAAATTTGATGGCTGTGAAGAACAAGTTTAAACCAGGAATGGATCAGAACCAGAACAGTGGCCCAAAATTTACAACATTTCTTAGTTTGTTTCCTTTTAAGCATCTTTGAAATAAACTAACCGCTTTAAGACAAAGGTTTGTGATTTTAGCAGCTTTAACGCCGTTTATTAATCATCATTGATAATTAATAAACAAAACCTAAACGGCTTCTTTGGGAATATTAGTGAAAAATTATTTCTGCTTATTTATTTATTAGGTTGAGATGGTAAAAACAGCTTAGTTTATTTTAGGAAAGTGCAGCTTAACGAAACGGATACACTTATATTTTAATATTTGCTGGTGTTTTATTTTTACTTTGATATTTATTGAATTCATACATTTGATGGTTATTCAGCTATTCAAAGGTTTGTTATTTTAAATCATATTTTTATTTTTATTTCATGCAGCTGTACTTGGATAGGTTTGGTAAAAACTCAAAACTTAAAGACCCCAAAGCTTCATTTTTTTCTGTTTCTTTTTTTTTTTTTTTTTTTGCATATTTTCTATATTTATTCTGGTTTTATTTTCAGTTTTATTTCATTTCTCGTTGGTTTGGTTACTTGGTTGCGTTTAGAAATAAAAAACCTTTAGCTTTAAAAGGTCCTTTTTAAAATGTTTTCCATCGTTTTACTGTTTTTATTTTCTTTTTTATCTCTTTTCACTCGTTGGTTGGATTCAGGTTTTAATGTTTGCTGTTAATTAGCAAGAACTGTTATTATTATTATTTTTATATAAACTGTTTGGTCACAATTTGAACTTTTAATGTCAGTTTTTCTCCAATCTGCTTTATTTTCACCAACTCGTCAATTTTGATTTATTCTCCTTTAATGAAGAAAAAAATGAAACATTCAGAAACTTTGAGCAGGAGTTTCATTTATCTCAAAGTTTAATTCTCACTGAAAAAGCAAAAATTTCCTTTGATTTATATGGTTAATTTTCATCTTCAGGGAGAAAAAAATATATTATTTGGTTCTTAAAAAAGGATTTAATGCTGTGTAATTCATACCTTTAAAATTATTGAGAAATATTCCAGATCCTCATATAAATCAGCAATTTTTATTAAAAATGGCAACTTAAATAATATTAAATGAAATCTTCTCAAACCTTCTGATTGCATCATTCTTTTCATAAAATTTAACATTAATGATTTTTTTACTGCAGATTTCAATAGTCATGAATTAGATCCTAAATTGGGGATGTTATTTTCAGTCAAATAAATATAAATATAAATAAAGTTGTTTTTAACAGCGGGCTATTTATTTATCTAGTGAATTTGACAAAAAGGCGAAATTAAGTTTTCAGTTTAAAGAAGTGAAAATAAAAATGTGGATTAAATTGATAATTTTCTGTAAATGATTAAAACTGAGAAATAGGGATTTTTAACTAATGTGCATCAATAAATGTGTGAATGTGTTCAGGTTATAATGTGAATAATAATGAATAATGGGCATAAAAGGCGCTTCAAGGATCCTGGTTTGTTTCCTGCTAAGTTTTCAGAATAAATCACATTTTGTTAAAAATAAATGTTTTAATAATTGCTGATAATTTGTTAATTTAAATTATCTTTAACTGATGAAAATGAACATTTAAATACCCATTGTTAAACTGGAGCTGTCATTTTTCCCATGTTTGCTGCATTTCCTTGGATATTTACTGTAATGTATAAATGAATAAATGAGTGTCGGTATGTTGGAGGCATGATGACATCATCTCTGATGGCTGCAGCGCTCAGCTCCGCAAAACGCCTCAATCAGCCGCAGAAATCCTGCAGCAGCGTCTCACCGTGAAAATCTGCTTTCACTTCGAAACACCCCAGAAAAAGGAAATAAACTGGAAAAATCACTAAAACGTTTACATATCGTTATCTACGTCCACTTATTTTTAGTCAAAATGTTTCTTTACGCCTTATATTCTTGACTTTTACTCACAACTTTGGTTTTTCAATGCATTTGTAAAAACAAAAAAAAAAACAAAAAAAACATCAACAGCAATATTTCTATAATGCAGGGAAGGTTTTTTAGGGCTGCAGAGATTTAATCGTTTTATGCCTGTTTCTCTATTTCTTCAATAATCTGCAACTTTCCGCCCTAAACCCTCCATCACCCTCCTCCTGCCTCCTCCTGCCTCCACCCAGCTCCGTCCTGCTCCCTCCACCACCTTTCCTCCCAGGTTTCATCGGCGCGCAGCGCGGGGGCGCGCATGACTTTATTTATTTAGGCTGATTGTATTTTCGTTCCCGCCTCCCATCGAGCGCCCATTCACACACACATTAAACAACACACACACACACACACACACACACACACACACACACACACACACACACACACACACACACACACACACACACACACACTCCCTCAGTGGATGCCAGGACCAGCGTGTTGGAGCTTCACACCGCGGACACACCCACCCTAACGCTCCTTCCTCGCCTGAAAATTAAATGCTACAGGAAAATATTTCTGCACAATGATTTTCCATAAATTAATATTTTTATTTTCTCCATTAGTTGGATTTATTTTATTTTTTCGTCTCTTTGAGCTTTAATAAGACATAAAACAACATGAAACCACAGGTTTGAGATCGTTTTCCAGATCCCCTGAAACCGGACTTTAAACTGTTTTCCTGCTTTTTTTTAAAGGTGTCTGTGGTTCTGCCGCCCGCCAAAAAACGCCGAACCGAACCGAATTCACTGCAGGGATCCAGACTGGGAGCGCAGGAACCGGCTCCAATCAAACCTAATTATTAACGGCCGATTCAAATCCAGGCCGGTCGCTCGATTTTATTCGATTCCTGCGCATGCATTCCGCAAACCATCCCGCAAACCATCCCGCAGCGGCACCCAGACTGGATCAGCATCAGTAAAGCGACCCAGAACCGGGTCAGTCCTGCGTCTGTTTGGTGTTTGTCCTCCTGAAACCTGGACGTGAGCAACAAAAGCCCAGAAAGAGACGGATCCACGCTGGCTGAATAATTCAGCGTTTCTCGTTCACAGACACGCACCCACGTACGCGCACGGACAGAAGCCTCCTCCACGGCGCCGTTATGCAACGCAGCAGAACATCGGCCCGTCTGCAGCAGCGCGGCGGCCCAACCGAACCCCAGCAGGGCCCGTTCATTCACACATCCCAGTTTATAATAATAAAATAATAATAATTATAATAATAAAGAGAAGGTGGCACACCGTGCACGAGCGAAGCGGGTGCACCGGCGTTTGTGCGCGCGCTCCAGCTAAATGAAGGAGATCGTTTTTGTTTCTGTTTCCTCCTTTTTGCTGCAGATTCATTTATTTTTTCATGCAGAAGATTTAAACAATGAGAAGATAAAACGCCTTTTATCCAGTTCATAATTTCCGGAGGTGTTGGTGACGCGCGCACTGCGGCGGGATGGCTCCTGTGAACACCGACTAGTAACTGGACCCTGTCTAATATCTGGAGTTCAGCTCCTCTTGTGTAACCAGGCCCCTCCGGCTCACTCTACCCAACGAGCTAAAACGCTTCTTGGATGAATGCAAAGGAAAAAATTATTTAGTGAAGATCGAAACGAAATTTTATTTCCAAATTTAGAATATTTTTACGAGCAATTCAGTTCTGCAGGTGAAGCAGATGCAGCAGTTTGGGACAACCAGCACGGAGGAGGAGGAGGAGGAGGAAGGAGGAGGGGAGGGGGGAGGGGGGCATCCCCCTTGTTAACGCACGCACGCACACGCACGCACTCCAAATGTGAAGTGAAGCCCCGCTGAAAGAGGCGCGGATGCTCACATGCCTCCGCTGCTTCACTACGAGCCACCGCGGCTGTAACGGGACCGAAAGAACCGCGAATATTCCGGAGAAAATCACCCGAAATTATGCAAAACGAAATCTAGTCTGAATATAAAAACTGGCATGAGAAATAAAAGGGGATTAAAGAGTTTTTGTGTGTGGTCAGGGTTGAAAACAGCGGGCAGAGAGGCGCGCAGCGGACAGGTGGAAGGATTTAAACCAAAGGAAAACCCGGATTAAAAGGCGCAGGACGCAGAGAAGCTGAAGTTTTACGCCGTGAAGCCAGAGAGCCGCGGAGCTCTCCTGCTGCTCACCTATATGAAGAGCCAGAAGCAGTGTGAGGCATTTGGAGGACCAGGTTACTCCCATCCTCTGCGTCCTCCTCTCACCATGAGAGCACAGATTGACAAAGTTGCAGAGCCGCAGAGGAGGAGCCGCACATTCCCCGCAAAAAGCTCCGGACGCCACCAGCTACATCCACCACGGCCGCTGCTCCTCTTCTCCTCCCGGATCTGTGCCTCCTCTGCACGAGTCTGTGGGTCGGTGCTGCTCCGCTCCCTGATCTCACTCCGCTTTACGCGTCCCGATTGAAAAAAGAGAAGAGGGAGACAAAGCTCCTCCTTCCCTCCATCCATCCCTCCCTCCCTGCCTCATCCATCCATCCCTCCATCATCAGCAGCAGCATCATCGCACATTTGCCATCTTTCTCTTTTTTGATTTTATCCGGACCGGATGACTAAAATGTTCTGAATGCAGAAATAAAATCCATATTCATCACTTAGTCACGAACTGAGATAAAAAAAAAATTAATTTTGTGTCAAGAAATAAGCAACAACGTTAAAAAATGTTAAAGGCCTCTCCTCCTCCTCCTCTGAGGAAAGTCAACATGAATCAGAACTGGCACCATCTAAATAAACTGAATTAAATGTCCTTTTGGCTCATTTCAGTGTTTTATATAGTCAGGAAAATATGTATTAAACCTGTTTAGACTCAGAGTTCATATTTACCCCAAACTCCTGGGCCGAGACCTCAGTACCAACCCAACCCTGAGCTTCCTCACATGGTTTTTATGTCTAAAACATGTAGATGATTTTCCTCTCAGCTAACATTTTCCTCTACATTTAAACATCTTACAGAGAACTTGGCCTGTGTGTAAAATCTCATCAGGCAAGGGCTGGTTCTGCTGTCAAGGTTCTCCAAGGTTTTAAAAGGTTCTCCTTCCCATCTGATTCCTGCTCCTTTGGTTTAAAATCCTTTGGAAACCAGGAGGAACCTTTTTTCTGTGGAGGAGTGCAGCACAGCCCCTTCACACTGCCTGTCAGCAGGCTGAAAGAAATCTGACTTTCCTCGATTTTAAGAAGAACTCAGCTGTTTATGCATTTTTCCGGTTGAAAATTAAAGATAATATTTTTTTTAATACCCTGCATATTAGCTTTTTATCCAAATCAAAATAACATAAGAAATGAATGTTATAAAAATAATATTTTAACCAAAATTAATAATATGCATGTGTGTTAATTATACACGTGTTCAATAAAGTGAACCAAAAAGATAGCTTGTTGGATAATATTAGCAGTTGTGGAAATAATTGTTTCTGCTTCAAATGAAAATGTCGGACCGAATTAAATGCTGAACATTCAATAAATAAAATCCATTAAATCATGTTTTTAATTCTATGATCATTCATGTGGCTCCATTTGCAGGCCAAAAATATAACAATAAAAAGGAAGTAGGCTACTGGATATTAAACATGATATAAAAAAAATTAAATTCCTGACTATCTCAAAAAATAGAAAAAAGATCATTACCAGAGAGAAATGTTGCAGTTAAATATTTTTTTTCTAAATGGAGGAAAGAAATCCTCTATGAGTTCATCTAGTAAGACACCGCCCCCACCGGCAGCTGGTGGGACTGCATGCCACTACAGGCTTAACTCAAGACCTCATTTATTTAAATTATCTTCCAAGCGGGCAGGCGTGTTTGTAATGTTTTAAAGCTGTTTTGATCAGTAGCTCTCCGGGCCAGACTTTCCCTTTCAACCTCGGGCCTTTTTTTACTCATTTCAGTCAATCAGGGGGAAACTTAAACCAACAGTGATGGAAAACGAGGCCTTTGGAGATCCGGACAAGTTGGGAGAAAAGCAGGAGCCTCATATGTGAAGCTGTTTGAGGGGAGAGTGCAACTGGATCTCCCACTCACGCCCACTCAGTGAGACGTGTGTGTGTTTGATTCACACTCAAACAGTTGAGGGGGTCTCTCCTCCTCCTGCTGACGTCAGCTGGATCTGAAACAGCACAGCCCTCTGCTGCATATTAACGCAGAGATTTCCAGAGGTGATGCAGCGCTGCAGCAGGAGAGCACACACACGCACACACACACACACACACACACACACACACAATGAGGACCCTGCGTGGTCTCACACACCGCGGATTTAGGTCTCTGCAGACATTTCATCCTCCGGTGTGATGTCTCTGGTTGACCTTGGCTTCTGTTAGATCATCTGTCCAATAAGAAGCCAGCACACAGCTGGACAGACACTCACTCAACTCCTGCCCCACGTGCGACTAGAGAACGGGGAATGGAGGCGTTAGCGACCTCTGGCGACCTAAACTTAATGTTTCATTACGGATTCCGTCCCTTTCACCAGTCAACATCTCCATCTGGTGGAAGGAAAATGCAATTGCAGGACTGGAACGATGGGTTTCCAGTATGTTTTGTTGAAACATTTTCTAAATTTTCTCTTTTGCCATGTGCAGTTACAGTTCTTAACAAGTACATTAGAAACCCTATGCACATCTCTTAACAGTTGCTGGTGAAGATTCTCAGTCATCCAGGTTATGGTCATTCCAAAAAAGTACAAGTACTGGACTTGTATTCCGTAGTTGAAGACGGTTGAATTTGCATGTTATCTAAGACATTACAAGGCCTTTGTTTGGGCAGTAGTATAAAGCTTAGTACTCATCATTACTCCAGACATTTTTGAATTGAGAAAGCTTCCTGGAGAGGAAGCGAAACGTCTTCAACTACGGAATACAAGTCCAGTTGCTTTGTTCTTTTACTTTTTTACTTTTTTGGAAATCTCTAACAGTTGTTTATAAACCACAAAGTAATAACTGTGATTTAGAAATACACAAACTAAGTCCTTCCATTCATGAAAAAGCTAATTATCACCATTAGTAAATGAAAGAAAACTACAAAATAAGTCAATTTAAACATTTCACAACATGAATATATTTTTACAGTGCTGCAAAAAGTATTTCATTTTTATGAAAAGCTGATTTTTCCTTAGGTTCTTTTTAAGGTTATCTATAACATTACAAACATGTTAAAGATAACCTTAAAAAATCGGTGACACTGCACAAATACATGTTTATAAATAATGGACAGATGGATTTATCAGCATAACTTATGATCAGGCTACAAAATCTCAATTAGTTTCCTGTCCAAACCTAGGCCCACAACCTTTGTTTTGTTGAGCCTTTCATATGTGGTTTTGCTGCTGTGCTTTGGTCCCTACAGAAGAGCATGAGGAGCTGTAGCTTCAGATCTGAAAACCGATGGTTTGATGTTCTGCAGAACCAGAAAAGCATTTGTTTAGATAGGCCTTTACTTAATAAATTGTTTTTATCATTTCTCTTATGTATGTGAAGCACTTTGTGATCTTGTTAGGGTTCTCTGTGTTGTTCTGCTCTAACTCTACTCCTCAGGTGTGTCTAGTTGGCTGAGGGGGCGTGGCCCACACCTGCAGCTCGTTGCAGGCGGCTTCCTCTGGCTTCTTAAGCAGAGCGCTGACAGATGGAAGACGCCAGAGCCTTAACCAGTCGTGGTACGACGTGGCCTCTGACCCAACTCTTGGAAACCTGCTTGTGAGTTTTTTCGTCTTTTGACTTTGACTAATTTTGGATCTCCCTGTTTTGTCACAGTTTTTGGTGCTTGGATGCACTCACCTGTCTTGACGTCTTGTCCGAAGAAACAGACCTGCAGAATCCGCCTGCTCAGATTTTGCTCTGGCTCTCCCCTCATACTTCCTGGATGTTACCCAGCGAGGCCTGAGATTCCCCCTCCCGGATTCTGCTGGCTCTTCTCTCACTCTGGTCAATCCATCTGTCACCCACTGCCGAGGAGGCTCGCTCTGGATCCCTCACCAGTAACATCTGCCGCCCTCAGCCACTAGCCGCCTATCACCAACAGAGTAGGATCACAGAGTTCCCTCGGCGCTACTTCTTCCCGGTTAGGTCCGCCCAGCTTTATGGTAAGCAGCGCAGCTTCTAGTAATTCTCCTGGTTCACCTTTCAGAGTCACTTACTCTCCTTCTCTTTGCAGTCTCTCCAGCCTTGACTTCCTGACCCTGCCGAAGTTGCCTGTAATCCCGTCCGTTAGATCTGCCTGTTTCCTAAATAAACATCTTTAAACTGTGCTTTGCTTCCCGATCGTATCTGCATGTGGGCTTGTCATCTGAAAACCATGACAGAAGAAGGCTCTGGCCACCAAAGTCCAGCGGATATGCTCGGGCGGCAGCCTGCCACACAGCAGGAACAGATGCAGTCGCTTGGGTTAGCTGTAAATTCAACACAGGAACAGCTTCAGAGATTAGCCGCTCAGTTTAGCCAGCTAATGGACGCAGTCACTTCCGCGATGACTCTGCCTGTCACTCAAGACCTTAGTACCCCGCCTCCCGCCGCTCAGAGTGCTGAGAGTCATGATCAGACTCCACCTCCTGAGAGCGCGTCACCTTGTCCGGAGAAGTTCTCTGGTGACAGCGGGGAATGCGGCGGGTTCCTATTCCAGTGCAAACTCGTGTTTAACCGTTCCCCTCAGACATTTGCCTCAGATCAGGTTAAGATATCATATGTCTTACGACTTTTAACAGGTAAAGCTCTCAGATGGGCTGAGGCTCGTTTCCCTGATTGCCAGTCATTCGGGTGTTCCTTTCAGGACTTCGTTACCGAGTTCAAGACGGTTTTTTCATCTGAGTTAGATTCGGCTCAACAGTCTCGTCATCTCCTTTCTTTGAAACAGCGCGGCCGACGCGTATCTGACTTCTCTGTGTAGTTTTGCACGTTTGCCGCTGCAGCAGGTTGGCAACATAAGCCGTTAAAGGCAGTATTTTTTCAGGCTCTAGATGAGGCTTTAAAGGATGAATTAGCCCGGGTTGAGGAACCTGAGGATTTTGAGGATTTTGTTGCGTTAGCCATTCGTTTGGATTCCCGGTTACGCAGTCGGAACCGGGCTCGACTGGACCGAGCCTTGCGATCTTCCACTTTTTCTACGTTTACCAATAGGGAACCCCGGTCATCTATTACCCCACCTCCAGAACCTATACAGTTGGGGCAGGTTCGTTTAACTAATGAGGAGCGTCAGCAACGCTTCTCTGGAAATTTATGCCTTTATTGTGGTGGTGAAGGCCATTTTTTAAGAGACTGTCCTGTTCGGCCAAAAGACCGAGTCCGCCGTTCATAATGGGGAGAACGGTGGACGGTAACAGAACAATTCCCCAGGTAGCCACTAAGGCGCCGTCTCTCTCTCGCTTATGTTTGCCAGTCACTTTAATTTTTGACCAGGACAGCTTTGACGTTTCGGCTTTAGTAGACTCTGGTTCTGATTTTAATCTTATTGACCAAGCCATAGTGGATCAGCTCCGTGTGCCCGTCGAGCCGTTATCCGAACCTCTTCAGGTCTCGTCCTTAGATGGACAAAGGTTAACCTTGATCACCCATCGGACCCGACCACTAGTGGTAATAGTCTCTGGTAACCACCGGGAACAACTCTCATTTTTTGTTTTTCCAGTAAAGCGTTCACCCGTGGTTTTAGGATTAGCCTGGTTAACCGTCCACAACCCACAGTTTAACTGGGCTGAGTCCCGACTGGAGTCATGGTCCCCAGCTTGTCATTCCCGGTGTTTACAGTCCGCTCGCCCCGTTTCTGTTCCCCCGACCACCTTGGCTGAATCAGAGGACGTTATTGACCTCTCTCGCGTTCCGGAGGAATACCACGACCTACGGGTGGTATTTAGTAAGACTCAGGCTTGTTCACTTCCTCCACATCGCCCTTATGATTGCGCCATTGATTTGTTGCCTGGGGCTCCACTACCGGTCAGTCGGCTTTACAACATTTCAAGGTCAGAACGTCAAGCGCTCGAGAAATATATAGGGGAGTCTCTAGCTACAGGGTTGATCCGCCCTTCATCCTCCCCATTAGGCGCCGGCTTCTTTTTTGTCAGTAAGAAGGACGGGTCCCTTCGACCCTGTATCGACTATCGAGGGCTCAACCAAATAACTGTTAAAAATAAATACCCGCTTCCTCTGTTATCTTCAGCTCTCGAACCAGTCCAGAATGCCACAATCTTTACTAAGCTTGATCTGCGCAACGCTTATCATTTGGTTCGGGTTAGACAGGGGGACGAGTGGATGACGGCTTTTAAGACCCCGCTAGGTCACTTCGAGTACCTAGTTATGCCTTTTGGTTTGTGCAATGCCCCGGCAGTGTTTCAGGCACTGGTAAATGATGTCCTTCGAGACTTTTTGAACGTTTTTGTTTTCGTCTATCTGGACGACATCCTAATTTACTCTCGTGATTTAGAACAACACAAACAACATGTCCGTCTTGTTCTCCAGCGACTATTAGAGAATCGCTTATTCGTTAAGGCCGAGAAGTGTGATTTTCACCAGACCTCTGTTTCCTTTCTTGGTTTAGTTTTAGAAGGCGGACAAGTGAAGTCAGACCCGGAAAAAAATAAAGGCAGTAATGGAGTGGCCCGTTCCTGAGTCGCGCAAACAGCTCCAACGATTTCTGGGTTTCGCAAACTTTTATAGGCGCTTTATCAGGAATTATAGCCAGATAGCCTCCCCATTACATGCTCTTACCTCCACCAAGGTCCCATACATCTGGAGTCCTGAGGCAGAGGAAGCCTTCAACAGACTCAAGTCCCGTTTTTCCCAGACTCCCATACTCGTTCACCCCGATCCAGCCAAACAGTTTGTTCTAGAGATCGATGCCTCTAATACCGGGGTGGGTGCGGTTCTGTCCCAACAGTCACAGGTTGACAATAAATTACATCCTTGTGCGTTCTTCTCCCGTCGTTTGTCCCCTGCTGAGCAGAACTATGATGTGGGCGATCGTGAGCTACTAGCTATTAAACTAGCTTTAGAAGAGTGGCGGCACTGGCTAGAGGGATCCGAGCAGCCCATCATAATCTGGACAGATCATAAGAACCTCTCCTACCTGCAGTCAGCCCGTCGACTCAACTCCAGACAAGCCCGTTGGTCTTTGTTTTTCTCACGATTTAACCTCACCATCACCTACAGACCTGGCTCAAGAAATGTCAAACCCGATGCACTGTCTCGTCAATTCGCCCCTTCTGAACAGGAGAAGGAGCCGGAACACATTCTTCCCCCTACATGTACTGTTGGAGCCCTGCATTGGGATCTGGAGGACAGGATCAACCAGGCCCAACTATTAGACCCGGACCCAGGTACAGGTCCAGCTGGACTTAAGTACGTTCCCCAGTCTGTTCGCCCTGAGGTTCTACGCTGGTGTCATGATGCTAAGTTTTCCGCCCATCCGGGTATTTATAGAACCCAGTTTCAGGTGTCCCGGCGCTTCTGGTGGCCATCATGGACCAAGGATGTTAGAGAGTATGTCCTAGCCTGTCTCGTCTGCGCCCAGAATAAGCCCTCTACTCAGCCACCTTCCGGTTTGTTAAATCCTCTCCCCATCCCCAAACGTCCATGGTCCCACATAGCTATTGATTTCGTTGCAGGCCTCCCTTTGTCCCAAGGTATGTCAACTATTTTGACAGTTGTGGACCGGTTCTCAAAGTCATGCCATCTCATCCCCATCCATAAATTACCCAACGCCCTCCAGACGGCCCACCTCCTCATAAAGCACGTTTTCAAACTCCATGGCATCCCAGTTGACATCCTCTCTGACCGGGGCCCTCAGTTCATCTCCCAGGTCTGGCAGCACTTTTGCTCTGCTCTGGGTGCCCGTTACACACTCACCTCCGGATACCATCCTCAGACCAATGGCCAAACTGAACGTATGAACCAACAACTAGAGACCACCCTCCGCTGCCTCACGTCATCTTCACCTTCTGACTGGAATAAGTTTTTGCCCTGGGTAGAATATGCCCTAAACTCACACATCACCTCAGCCACTGGACGTTCACCCTTTGAAGTAGCTTTAGGATATCAACCTCCACTCCTACCCACGGATGAACTCAGGATTCCCTTCACCTCCGTCAACGACTACATTGCTCGCTGTCAGGACATCTGGAGAACCACAATCACAGCACTCACTCGCACCGCAGAGCGGAGCAAGAGGTTCGCCGACCAGCACCGCAGACCAGCTCCCCATTATCGCCCTGGTCAGAAGGTTTGGTTATCTTCCAGAGACGTCTTATCCAACCCGTCCGCTAAGAAGCTTGCTCCCCGGTTCACTGGGCCCTATGAGATAGTGACAGTTATTAACCCGACCACCGTCCGTCTACGTTTGCCCCCTCACTCCCGAGTACACCCTACCTTCCATGTTTCCCAGATCAAGCCCGTTTTGGACAGCAACTTGTGCCCTCCTTCCGGACCCCTTCCACCCTCCCAGGACAGTCAGAACCCTCGCATCCTCAGGGTTGTGGACGCCCGTCGACGAGGTAGGGGTCATCAATACCTCGTCGATTGGGAGGGTCGCAGCTCTGAGGAACGCTCATGGGTCCCTGCAGCAGCCATCTCGGACAAGGATTTGATTTTAGACTTTTGGTCTACTCAGCCCAGCACCTCTTCGTCTGGGCCGCCAGGAGGCGGCCGTTGAGGGGGGGGGTAGTGTCAGGGTTCTCTGTGTTTTCCTGCTCTAACTCTACTCCTCAGGTGTGTCTAGTTGGCTGAGGGGGCGTGGCCCACACCTGCAGCTCGTTGCAGGCGGCTTCCACTGGCTTCTTAAGCAGAGCGCTGACAGATGGAAGACGCCAGAGCCTTAACCAGTCGTGGTACGACGTGGCCTCTGACCCAACTCTTGGAAACCTGCTTGTGAGTTTTTTCGTCTTTTGACTTTGACTAATTTTGGATCTCCCTGTTTTTGTCACAGTTTTTGGTGCTTGGATGCACTCACCTGTCTTGACGTCTTGTCCGAAGAAACAGACCTGCAGAATCCGCCTGCTCAGATTTTGCTCTGGCTCTCCCCTCATACTTCCTGGATGTTACCCAGCGAGGCCTGAGATTCCCCCTCCCGGATTCTGCTGGCTCTTCTCTCACTCTGGTCAATCCATCTGTCACCCACTGTCGAGGAGGCTCGCTCTGGATCCCTCACCAGTAACATCTGCCGCCCTCAGCCACTAGCCGCCTATCACCAACAGAGTAGGATCACAGAGTTCCCTCGGCGCTACTTCTTCCCGGTTAGGTCCGCCCAGCTTTATGGTAAGCAGCGCAGCTTCTAGTAATTCTCCTGGTTCACCTTTCAGAGTCACTTACTCTCCTTCTCTTTGCAGTCTCTCCAGCCTTGACGTCCTGACCCTGCCGAAGTTGCCTGTAGTCCCGTCCGTTAGATCTGCCTGTTTCCTAAATAAACATCTTTAAACTGTGCTTTGCTTCCCGATCGTATCTGCATGTGGGCTTGTCATCTGAAAACCATGACAGATCTTTGTCTGTGAAAGGTGCTATATAAATAGGAAGTAATATTTACTTACTTGTAAATCCACCATTATGAGAAAACAATGGGGGGCCTTCAGACTGACACAGGATGAAGATCAGGAAACAAACTAAAAACATGGGTGTGTCATGGTTCTGGGTGGGTCTGTTTTGGTGTTTTATTCCAGGTTTTCTTCAGGACTTTCCTGGCTCCATCCATCTTCCCTTCAGCTCTGAGCAGCGTCCTTGTTCCAGCTGAAGCAAAGCGTCCCCTCAGCATGATGCTGCCACCTCCATGTTTCATGGTGGATTGTGTTTTCAGGTCATGTGTTAGTTTGGCTTGTAGGCCAGACTCTGGTTTCATCTGATCGGAGGACCTTCAGCCATGTGTCTCCTGTGTCTCCTGCGTGGCTCGTAACAAACTGGACTTCATCTGGGTTACTACTGACTTATTGCTGCTAAACTTCAATCTACAAGCAGCTTAGTTTTCACAAGCCCTTCCCTTGTATTTATGCTACTTTAATAAGTAATGGTGATGTGGAATCAGTTGATTGTTTTTGTTCAGGTTTAGTTTAAATTATTTAATAAATAAGCACCAATAATTTGGAATATTTCCACCTATGAAAATCACCCAAGAGTTTCTTTTTGTCACGACTCAATGAATCACAGACGGGATGTTCTGGACTCCATCCCCGTCTGAATGAAACCTCTCCTTGTCTATCTGAACCGGTATCCAGACACCTTTGGTCCAACAGCATTGCTGCACTGCAGAAACGAAACAAAAAATAAGTAACTTTTTCTTGAAATGAAAGTATTTGCCCTGGATTTGAATAAAAATAGGAGCTACTTCATCATTATCTCGCATCTAACAGCTTCAGATCCACAGACTGCTGATGAATCAGGCGATTAAACTCAACCAGAGGTGAGAGACCACGGCTCCAAGGTCTGCAAACATTCACCCGAAATGTGCAAATAAAACTGGCCCTGAAGTTCCCTCTTCTCATGAATCCCATGAGTCACGGCTACACGAGTGTCAGAGAAAGTGGAAGTGGATGGACCAACAAGCAGCGTGTCAGAGCGACCCGATCAGAGCAAACAAAGCTGAAGACTTTTCCACGCCGAGCAGATTTTAAATCAAAACATGTTGAGATCTGCAGCTTCTCCACTGAGAACGTGACCTGAGGTGTAAACAAGTCATTATGACCTGAAACTGCTGAAGTTTCCTCCAAATGTCACAAACTGTATCAATGCTCCAGAAAAGACGAATCAGTCATCAAACATAAAAGCAACGCTTGATCTTTCATTTCGTGGCTGATCGTTTTTAGGACGCAAACATTCACCTTTCGTCCCAGAACGATTCATAAAGAACATCATCTATTCATGCCTACGGTCAGGAAGAGTTCACTCCAGTAAATCATTTCCAGCTGCAGGAGGTCACAGTTATTCTGGTTTGATCAGAGCTCATAATTCATGAGATTTTCCTCAGATCATCCGGCCCAAACAGTCTGAATATGGTCCTGTTAAATCTGAGATCCATTAATGCTAAATTACTGGGATTATTCTCACTAAAGTTCATTTAAATTAAGATCTTTGTTATAGTTTTACAGGTAGAATATTCTCTTAGTTTGGCTTGTAGATATTTGTATTTTTTGTTCAAGTGATTATTAATGTTATACAATATAAACCTCTATTTTCTAGATAAAAAAACGTTAGTTCATTCAATAATAAATTAACCTGAGGCGGGGTCCACCTGGACAGGTCACCAGCCAATCACAGGGCAACACAGAACCAAGCACACAGACCTCAAGGGCATTTATAGGAACTAATTGACCAGACAGTCATGGTTCCAGACTGTGGGGGGAAGTCAGAGTACCCGGTGAGAACCCATGCATGAACAGGGAGAACATGAGCTGAACGACCCCAGGCTGGGATTCTAACCCAGGACCTTCTTGCTACCACCAGCCCAACCACGCAGAAAATCTACATTCATGTTGTTTTAGAAGCATAAAATCAACTAATGGCAACTTAATGACTCAATATTAGAAGTACAATAAACAGCATCTACTTTTCTACATCTATGCTCAGGGTAGCTACCATTTATCTCATCTTCTATCTTTATGTCCCATTAAAACAGGGAGCTTGCTGCAGATTCTCATTAAACCTGGGAAACATGTCTGGTGTGTCTTTACAGTCATCATAAAACTGCCTTTCAGAAGCGCGGATTACTGCGAGATCTCAGAATAACGTATAAATATCAAATAATTTAACGTTACACGTGCTGCTCAGAAGAAGCTGAGAATACAGACATCTGGCCTGCGCTTAGCCGCCATGTTTAAATACAATATGGCTGCCAGGAGGACATGTTTTGGATCTGGTCTCATAATTTTCACCGGCAAGTTTCTTTCTCCTTGCAGGAAGCTCCAGTGAACATAATCATTTTAAGGCTATTCACAGTCGAGCATATTTTCATAGCTTGAAAATGATTTACATCTGAACAATGTATTTACTGCATAAAGCAGTCAGACTGATGGCCTCGTCTCCTTTTACAGGCTTTAGATGAAAGTCACAGGTGTAGGGGAAGAGCAGTGGCCCATGTTCAGGGGCCTCAGTCCTTAAAGCGGCCGTCCAGAGTTAAGGTTCCAGCCTGTGGAGCTTTGGTTCCTGTCAACCTGCTGTCAATTAAAGGCCCCTGGAACCACAAAATAAACATAAATAATAAAAAGCCTGTGATGGAAAGAGTTGAACATCCTGAGGATGGGTTTTGCCTTCTCTCTGTAACACATAGACACATATAATTTCAACAATCATCCTATTTTGTGAAGATTTTCTTTATTTTATTAAATTAAGTCCATAACACAAGCCATCCATCTGTTGTCTATAGTCTACTTATCTGTGGCGGGTCGTTGGGGTCACCAGCCAATCACAGACAACACAGCGACACACCTGGACAACCATGCACGCACCTAAGGGCAACTTAGACGAGTTAGAGAAACCAAATAAACAAATATTTGTGGTGATTAGAAATGGAAGATGCTCTCAGATTAGAGAAATCCATCCATCCATCCATTTTCTGACCCGCTTAATCCCTCATGGGGTCACGGGGGGTGCTGGTGCCTATCTCCAGCATTCACTGGGCGAGAGGCGGGGTTAACCCTGGACAGGTCGCCAGTCTGTCACAGGGCAGATTAGAGAAATGTAAAGAAATATTACAATTTACAGAAGTCTGAGTCTTTCTACTGCGACCCGCTCAGTGGCAGACAGCAGCGGTCCTCACAGGAGCAGGAACCTTCCTGCACCACGGATCCCCGCTGGTCCTCTGAAGATGAGGAAACTCTGTTGTGTGTTCATAAAAACAGGAAGCAACGTTTGTTATAAAAAGTGATGCTGCGGCCGTTTGGATCATCTTCTGATCGAATCAGAACCAGGACAGGCCAGCACCTCTCCATCTGAAGGGTGAGTTTCAGCTTCTTTAGGGAAATCTTCATGAGCTGTAAAACACTCTGACCTTCAACATAGAAAGATAATAAATACAACGGCAGACAGAAAAGCAAGTAGCATTTAAAAAGTTTGAATTTAATTCAGATTAGTTAGAAAAAACATTTATTTTTAGTTCAACAAGGCAAACAGAAATCTGAGATCATAAATGATCATGCCTCATCTTTTAATCATGTTAGAAAAACAGATATTTAAATCATAAAGTATGTATTTCTAGAAATCTATGGTTATATTATAATGGGTTTAATGATGTTTTAATTAAATCAATTTGAAATAAGTTTTTATTAGTAGTATCTGGGAATTAACAAATCAGAACTGAAGGCTTTTTTTCACTATTTCTCATAGATCAGGATTAACAGGTCGGTTCTTGTGAAAGTCCGAAATAGATAAATAAAAAGGATGTTTTTACAGTAATACATTCTTTTAAAGTTTAAGGATAATAAATATTCACATGAGCTGTTAAACTAGGTGAATATTATCTACTAATTATTAAACTTATTTGCAGTAATAAATATAGAAACAATTATAATAATAGCAACATTCAAAAAGTTTGAATATTCCTTTAGAAAAGTTAAAATAATATTTCAGTAACTAAAGAGAGACATTATTTAATCAGTGCCTTATTTAGATTAATCATAGACTGATGTTTTCAAGCATTTATTTCTGTTATGAGGACTTTATTCTTAAAGCAAATTATAACGTAATTAAGATTAGTATTTATTATTACATACTTAACATTACATCAAAGCGATGAAAGCATTTATATACAGAAATATGGGCTTAATCAAAGTATGTTTAATACCTGCTTAAAGGTTTTTATTTTCCAAAGATACCTTTAATCAGAGAAATAAGCCTTTTCAGAACTCGTCTCTTTATTGTAGATGACTGTAATAAAGGTACATTTTGAAAACCTGGTTTAAAATCAAACCAGCTAAAATTGCAAGACAAGCTAAACAAATTAAAAAATTATCAAAAAACAACAACACTTACTGAAAGTTTGAGAAGGTTTTCAATCAAGTGCACCCAGAGTTTCCTCTCCAGATGCTTTTAATTGGTCAGATTTCTATTTTATGATATTTTGTGGTTGAATCCTGCAAAAATGTTTCTCTATTTTAACATCTTGTTTGCAGCACTTTAGAAAGCAAGACATCACATTTCAATGTTTACATCAATATTCTATATAAATTAAGACATCAGATTTTTATTTAATGCCACATTTAATTTAAAAATAAAATGCTTATGCTTTTTGAAAACTGAGATCTTTACTCTTCTTTTAGGCTCTTGCGTCTGTCGTGTCTCCCCACAAGGGTTTTTCCACCATGCGTAAAAGTTTCCGCCTCTCAAACCGGGTAAGCACGGCCAGAAAAACGTCCCACTTTACTTTAACGCCTCCAGGTTAAAGCAGCAGGAGGTTCATGGATGTTTCCCTATGCGCTTTTTCAGGTGCCGAACAAAAACCTTCACATCGATCAAGATGACTTTCGTGAGTTCGAGCCGTTTGAAGGTGAAACCGATGTCATCCCGAGATCGACAGCACCTGGAACCAGTAGGACTCGGATTGTCTTCTTTGGCTGCACCACAATGAGCTAAATAATAAAGATAATGCGTCCTCTGCCGTCCTCTCGCAGAGCCTCTGACGGTCGTGGGCGTCGACATGCGGAAGGACTTCAACAAGGCCAACCATTACGCGACTGAGTACGTGACCAACCTCCTGGTGGTGCGTCGTGCTAAGCAGTTTGTCATCGACATAACCTTCAACCGTCCCATGGTCCCTCAAGACGATTTTCAGATGGAGTTCCTGATTGGTGAGTTTCATGGCTAATCTTTGCTCTGATTGGCTGGTGGCCCTCAGAGAGATGTTGATTGCCAGCTTTAAATTGTTAGAAAGCCTAAACAAGGACTAAAAATAACGTTTATTTAGACAAACCAGGTAGAAACCATCACACAACAGGACAAAAAGCTTCTTTTTACCATCTTAACTCTCTGAAGCTTCTCCTGTCGCAATGATCAACATCAAATGTCCTTTAAAAATTCCTATTAAAAGACAATGAACACATCTAAAGGCAAAGCCAGGTTTTACTTTTGTGTTCAGGTGTTTTGGGGTTTGTCTCTACCAGTTTTATGCATGTAGAGACTGAAATAGTCTCAAGCCCTGTCAGTTTTCAAGTTTCACCACAGATTGAGATTTAGGTCTGGACTTTAACCAGTCTTGATGACCCCCAAAGCACTTCACACTACAGTCTAGTCATTCAACCATTCACACCCTGACAGTGGTGAGCTATGTTAGTAGCTACAGCTGCCCTGGGCAGGCTGACAGAAGTGAGGCTGCCATACACCGGCGCCACCAGGCCCTCTGACCATCACCAGCAGGCAATGCGTTTGAAGTGCGCAAGGACACAAAGACAGTCAAAGCGGGGGTTCAAACCGGCAACCCGCCAATTGCAGGACAAACTCCCTAACCTCAGCGTCACACGTGTTTCATCATCTTTCCCTTCTTTGCACGGTATAAAAAAAGAGAGTACATTTTTGTGACGCAAACTATCTTCTGGCATTTTAGCCAAACCCAGACATTCTCATAGATTAGATTAGATTAGATTAGATTCAACTTTATTGTCATTACACAGGTACAGGTACAAGGCAACGAAATGCAGTTTAGGTCTAACCAGAAGTGCAAAAGCAGCAAGTGCAGGATAAACAATGGTTCCATATGTACAGGACATGGGTTATTACTGAATAAATATAGAGATGTATACTGTTATAGACAGAATTTTACTGATCGATTTGTCCTATGAGTATAATATATAGATAACTAGTATTGTGAACTAAATATACAGCTGGATATGTACCGAATATAGTATACAGGTGGGTATTACTATAAATAGAGTTTTACAGATATGTACAGATATGTATATATAGATAACTAGTATTGTGAACTAAATTAAATTTACAGCTGGATATGTACCAAATATAATATACAGGTGGATATTACTATGAATAGAGTTTTACAGATATGTACAATAGCATAATATACAAATGATTGTTATAACAGAGTTTACATGTACTATGAATATATGTACAGTTGGCTATTACTATAGGCAGAATTGTGAGCATGATATACAGGTAGCTATTACTAAAAAATGAATAAATAGAGTTTGGACAGAAGCTATTTAAATTAAAGTGCAGTGGAAGGTAATTGCATAGGAGGATGTTTGGAGTTTTTGGGGAGAGGAAAGACTCTTATTTTGAAGAGAAGACCTGAAGTACATAGACATACAGTATGACAACAAAGCCGTCATGTTGAGTCAGAGGTCCTCTGTTACTGAAGCAGACTTATAGAAATAGGTGCCACATGATAAAGACTGCCAGACAGTTGTTTTACTTCCTGGTGTGAAAGAGTGTGAGTGTTTATCTACTTCATCTCCTGCAGGCGAGGACCCTGCTGCCAACAAGGATTCCCTGGTTGTAGTGACCTTCCGTAACCGTCGTAGTACGTCTTGGTCTGGAAAGATCCTGGGAACCAGGGACACAGTCGTGTCCCTCGGGATCACAGCCCATGCCAAGGCCATTGTGGGCTTGTATCGTATGTACGTGGCCATCGCGGTGGCCAACGGTATGCAGCGGACTGAGAAGGACCCAAAAACCAACCTCTATGTGCTGTTCAACCCTTGGTCTCCAGGTACCACCCCACTAAGTCTACTGCCACCTGGTGGCTGTGGGAGGCAGCACAGTTTTTCTCTTTTTCCTTTCTCTTTTGATGACAAACCTTAGGTAAATAATTCTGCAAAAGGCAATGCTTGAAAATGCTTTGAGTCCCTGTCTGCCTTTTTAATTCAATTCAATTCAATTTTATTTATATAGCACCAATTCATGAAACATGTCATCTCAAAGCACTTTACAAAATCAAAATCAATCAGATTATACAGATTGGGTCAGATTATACAGATTGGTAAAAAAAAAACAGTTGATTGCATCAAAGTCTTGACAAGCAGCATTCACTCCTGAAGAAGCGTCGAGCCACAGGGAGAGTCGTCTGCATTGTCCATGGCTTTGCAGCAATTCCTCATACTGAGCAAGCATGAAGCGACGGTGGAAAGAAAAACTCCCCATTAACAGGAAGGAAAAACCTCCAGCAGAACCGGGCTCAGTATGAACGGTCATCTGCCTCGACCGAATGGGGTCTAGAGCAGACAGAGCAGAGACACAACAAGAGAGACAAACAAGCACATTACTCCAGACTTTTTGAATTGAGAAAGCTTCCTGGAGAGGAAGCGAAACGTCTTCAACTACGAAAAACAAGTCCAGTTGCTTTGTTTTTTTACTTTTTTTGGAATGACCATGACCTGGATGACTGAGAATCTTCACCAGCATATTGCACGCCAATTTGGGAAAAACACCCTTGGAGTAGTGCGTGAGTCCCACATTACTCCAGACTTTTTGAATTGAGAAAGCTTCCTGGAGAGAAAGCGAAACGTCTTCAACTACGAAAAACAAGTCCAGTTGCTTTGTTTTTTTACTTTTTTTGGAAAGCACAGAAGCACACATTGATCCAGTAATCTGTTCTACATTAGATGCTAACAGCGGTGATCTGTCTTCCCTGTATGATGTCACAGCTAACAGAACGCCAGACCAGGTGTACCTACTATGAAGAAAAAGAGAGAGAACAAAAAAAGTTAAAAGCTGAAATGACGACAAGCAATGCAAAATTGAAGAACAGTAGAACTCAGTAGAGTGAGAAAAACAGAAAAATAGACCCTGATGTCCTCCAGTAGCCTAAGCCTATAGCAGCATAACTATAGAGGTAACTGAGGGTAACATGAGCCACTCTAACTAGAAGCTTTGTCAAAAAGGAAAGTTTTAAGATTAGTTTTAAAAGTAGACAGGGTGTCTGCCTCACGGACCAAAACTGGGAGTTTGTTCCACAGGAGAGGAGCCTGATAGCTAAAGGATCTGCCTCCCATTCTACTTTTAGAGACTCTAGGAACCACCAGCAGACCTGCAGTCTGAGAGCGTAGTGCTCTGTTAGGAACATACGGGGTAATCAGAGCTCTGATATATGATGGAGCTTGATTATTAAGGGGTTTATACGTTAGAAGAAGAATTTTAAATTCTATTCTTGATTTAACAGGAAGCCAATGAAGGGAAACTAAAATTGGAGAAATATGATCCTTCTTGTTGATTTTCATCAGAACTCTTGCTGCAGCATTTTGGATTAGCTGAAGACTTTGAACTGCATTTTGTGGACTTCCTAATAGTAAAGAATTACAATAGTCCAGCCTTGAAGTAACAAATGCATGGACTAGTTTTTCAGCATCGCTCATGTACAGAATGTTTCTAATTTTGGCGATATTCCGGGGGTCAAAAAAGGAAACTCTCTTATTATCAATTATCAGAGGCCAAATTAATGCCATCCAGATTAAGAGATTGATTAAGAAGTTTATTTCTTGAGGACTCTGGTCCAAAAATTACAACTTCTGTCTTGTCAGGATTTAAATGCAGAAAATTTAAAGTCATCCAGCTTTTGATGTCATCAAGACATGCCTGTAGTTGAAGTAGTTGATTGGATTCATCAGGATTTATGGATAAATATAGCTGAGTGTCATCAGCATAACAGTGGAAATTAATCCGATGCTGTCTGATAATTTTGCCAATCGGAAGCATATATATAGTAAAGAGAATTGGTCCAAGGACTGAACCCTGTTAGATTAAACTCAAAGGTTATTAAAAAATAGTCAGATAGGACAGGGTTGTGAGGAAATACTGTTAATTATTCACAATCAATGCCGTATGTCAGCACAAGGTCTAAAGTATGAAGCCAAGAGTGTGTCCGTTTATGCAGATTTTGAGGAAACCCAATTGAATCTAGGATAGTTTTAAAGGCTACGCTAAGGTTATCACATTCTGTTCCAACATGAATGTTAAAATCAACCACTATAATAACCTTGTCAGTATTTAACACTAAATCAGATAAGAAGTCTCACAACTGATCCAAAAACTGAGTGTAAGGGCCTGGTGGACGATACAAAACAACAAATAGAAGAGGTTTTATTTCTTTGCAGTTTGGATGAGGGAAACTGAGAGTTAAATGTTCAAAAGAACTGTAGTTATTAATTGGCCGGCGACTAATTAATAAATCAAACTGAAAGATGGTTGCCGCTCCTCCTCCTCTTCCCACAGATCTGGGAATATGGAAGTTTAAATAACTGGAGGGGGTTGACTCATTTATACTAACGTAGTCCTCTTGTAGCCAGGTTTCTGTGAGACAAAATAAATCAATCTGATTATCAGAAATCAATTCATTAACTAACAAAGTCTTTGGAGGGAGAGACATTATATTTAATAGACCATATTTAATTGTTGTATTTTTTGGTTCTAAGTGAGCCGTATTAATTTTTATTAGACTTTTATGATTTGTTCCTTTTAGATCAGTTTTTGATCTATTCAGTTTTGGCCGTGTGAAAGACACCGTCTCAATAGGGTAATGGGTTGGTAACAGTACAGAAGCTGCAGAGAGGTGTGTTAAACTATGGCTCTGCTTCCTGGTCTGGACCCTGGGTTGTCAGCATTTAGGAGAACTAATAAATCCGGCCAGATTCCTAGAAAGAAGAGCTGCACCATCCAAAGTGGGATGGATGTCGTCTCTCCGGATCAGACCAGGTTTTCCCCAGAAAGTTCGCCAGTTATCAATGTAGCCCATATCGTTTTCAGGACACCACCTAGACAACCAGTGGTTGAATGATGACATGCTGCTAAACATGTCATCACTGGTCAGATCAGGCAGGGGACCAGAGAAAATTACGGAGTCCGACATTGTTTTAGTAAATTTACACACCGAAGCAACACCAACTTTAGTGACCTCCAATCGGCGTAACCGGGTGTCATTACTGCCAGCGTGAATAACAATCTTACTGTATTTACGCTTATCCTTAGCCAGCAGTTTCAGGTAGGATTCAATGTCGCCCGTTCTGGCGCCTGGCAGGCATTTGACTATGGTCCCTGGTGTCTCTAGTGCCACGTTTCTGACTATAGAGCTCCCAATCACCAGGGTCGGCTTCTCAGCAGGTGTCGCTGAGTGGGGAAAATTTGTTAGAAACGCAGACAGGTTGGTGGTGACCTGGGGCCTGGAATCTAGAGCTATGCTTCCTACGAACCTTCACCCAGCCGGCCTGGTTAGCCGGCTGCTCGGGTGCTGCTCCTGCTGGAGGACCGCTACGTGAAGTTACTCTATGTGGCTCCGCGCTAGCAAAGGGGCGGTTATTAGCTGGTTTTTCAACAGCATGGAGCCGGGTCTCCAATTCTGACACCCTCGTCTCAAAAGCTACAAAAACACTACATTTATTACATGTACCATTATCACTAAAGGAGGCAGAGGAATAACTAAACATCTGACACAGAGAGCAGGAAATAGGGGAGAATTAGACAGAGACGGAGAAGCTGAAGTAATAGTAGGAGAAGCCATTCCGAGGCTAAAGCTAGGCTAGCGCCCTCTTACCACGCTAAAAAAGAAAACCGCGTGAAACACGAGGAGTTCCCAAGCACGATATGCAGCAACAGAGAATGTTTTAAAAGTGCTTATGTGTTAGAAAGAGTTGTTACAGCAAAGAGATGAAAGATAAACGCAAGAGAGTCTGGAGCAATAGACGATTAACACCGAAACAACAGGAAGAGACACAATACGCCTTACCGCAAACAGGAAGTGACCTCAGCAGTAGGACCAAGTTTTACATTTTTTATGCCAATGTTATTTTATAGTATATTTTAACAGCTACACAACATTTTTTTTGTAGTAACATAGAAAAGTTCCTGACAGAATCCCAACATTTGAATTTCTCTCTTCACTCATAATTTCATATTTACCACAGAAACGTTTTAAGTAAACACAGGAAATATTTACAAAGGTGCATCATATGGACAGGTCTTCTGAAGGAAATGCTTGCTTTCTAAGTAAATTTGATAAAAATCACAAGATTTCATGGGAAGCAAGGTTGTAATTTTAGTCCATAAAGTGAAACATCTTCTTCCATCTAAATACATTTAATAATTTTAATACAGTGCAAACAGTTTTGGCAATCACACCATTATTTATTATATTCTGTACCAGCTGGTAAGTAGATCCTATGTGTGACCAGTGTGAGTTGGTCTTATGGCTGACCATGTGCTCACGTTTGCAGATGATGAAGTGTTTTACCCGGATGAAGTCGGACGGACGGAGTATGTGCTGAACTCCACTGGTCTGATTTATATGGGGACGTATGAGCAAGTGTCTGAGCGTGGCTGGGTGTACGGACAGGTACTCATTTGGGACAACAGGCATGGAGCACAAATTACTTTGAACTTGGTTTCTAAATTAGACGTTTGCTTCCATGCAGTTTGAGGAGGGCGTCCTGGATGCCTGTATTTACATCTTGGACATCTGCCGGATGCCAATCCAAAACCGTGGGGAAGTTACCAAAATGGTTCGGACAGCATCAGCTTTGGTGAGAGTACTTTAGTTTTTATCCAAAGCCTGTTAATCACTTTCATGTGAACCTAATAAGCAGTTTAATCTTCAACTAGTAATTAAGTTAAATCACTAAAAATTGTAATTTTTGTCCTCTGTGTTTGCTCTACGCTTCTTCAGAAGTGAATGCTGCTTGTCAAGACTTTGATGCAATCAACTGGGTTTCCTTATATAGGAAATGTTTTCACCAATCTGTATAATCTGATTGAATTTGACTTTGGAAAGTGCCTTGAGATAACATGTTTCATGAATTGGCGCTATATAAAGAAAATTGAATTGAATTGAATAGTTTTTCTTTGCCCACCCACAAGCTTTCAGTCATTTTACTACTATTTACTACTTCAGAGTGTTGCAGGTTTTCGTAACTTTCACTGTGGGATTTTTTATACCCGTTTTCAATTAATATGCAGCATATTGACCTGAAGCTCTTTCAGATCTCTTAGCTTTGGCTTTAGATTAGAACTCATTTTTTAAATCGTGTCTCTCGTGTTAGGGATAATCAGTCAGCTCTTTCATCTACTGTGCAGCATTGGTTTGTATTATTATCTGACCTTTCACTTCTGTATTTAATCAGATCAACTCTCAGGATGACAATGGTGTGTTGGTTGGGAACTGGAGTGATGACTTCTCCATGGGTACCGCCCCAACCACCTGGACCGGGAGCACCAAGATTCTCCTGCAGTACCACAACACTGGTGCTCCTGTCTCATTTGCTCAGTGCTGGGTGTATGCCGGAGTCCTCAACACCTGTAAGGCCATCAACTAAAACGATTCAAAAACCATTTTCTGTCTGGGGTTAAATAATCTTAAAACCTTCTGTGGTCACAATGTGTTGGTTTGATTGGGATTTCAGTCAAAGTAAGCCTAAAAACAATGCATTCTGTTAATGCTGCTTTAGGACAATAATTAACCAGCATCAGATTCTAACTATTTATGCTAACGATTCCCAGATGTTCCAACAATGTTCGGCATGCAGGATGCTTGAAACTGAAAGTGAAACTGATGGCTTGACCTACTTTCTGATTACAGTGGCTTATAATTATCTGAAAGCATTCAGAGTGCATTTAGATTTCATTCCCTCAGTTAGTTGAATTTCTGATCTAAAAAACAAATGAGACAAATAAGAGACACCAGAAGTTACAAAACCTGTCGCGACACAACAGAGCATTGTGAATACCATAAACCTGAGACCTATACATGTGTGCTAATTATTACAAGAGCCCATCAAAGTGACACACATGCTACACAGATCTGGCGGGAGTTGATTTCAGAATCAGAATCAGAAATACTTTAATAATCCCAGAGGGAAATTACAGTTCCAGTACAACCGTCCATCACATACATCACAAACATTTCGGGGGAACGATTTAACTGAGGCCTTGCTGCCGACGGTTTCCATAGGGCGCTGCCTTTAACTCTGTGGAAAGATAGGAGCCACATTTGGGGAGGGAGAGGGAAAAAAAGCACATTTCACACTTTATCCTTTTCCAGGGTACAGTTTGAGATATCAAAAAAAAACTCAGCACGAGAAAAGCACATATGACGAAACAACATTTATACAGAAGGTTTACATTGGAGACTTGTCGCATGTAAGTTCATGTAGGTTATGGCCGTCAGTGTGTGTGTGAGTAAATGTTTGTTCAGTTTGTCCATGAACGCTGTCCAGAGGGCCATTGTCCTTGATATGATGGAAAGTTTATCAACCGGCGCCTCAGTTCTGAACGCATCCACAGATGTCCGCGGGGGAGGAGGGAGCGGGGGGAGCAGTTCTGGGCCCTCTCGCCATAACATCCAGGGGAGTTTTAGATAAGTAGGGAAGCCTAATCCAAATACACTTTTTATTTTGAAAAACAAGCTGCACCAACTTTTCCGTCAGCTTTAAAGTCCTTTTGTCACTGGCTCTAAATCTCAAATCCAATATTCCAACTTAGTTGGACTTTTTTCCACGTTTCACATCCAGATTTATCCCATCTATCCTCTGAGTTCAACCCCTTTAGCCAGCCTGCGTTCCATCGCATCTAGCTTGCGGCTCTGCTCATCCAATTTACTGTTCTGCTCGTTCACAGCCTTATTGATCTCATCATATGTGGCCGGCAGCCTGATCATGGCCATATTTGCTACCGACATCCTTTGAAGTTGCTGGTACATCAGAAATCCTCCGAATCCAAATAGAAGAAATCCGGGTATCATGAATCCAAACATGTATACGTCTTCAACGTCCTCGCCTGACAAAATCGTAAGACACAATTTTCCACCTGTTCCAGGAATCTAGGGTGTATCCCACTAAGTGTGTCCCGTCAGGCCAGGAAGGGTCCCCCTTAAGCTGCCTTCCCGTTGAAAAAATTTTATCAATAGCATTGAGAGACCAGCTCACCAGATCCATAGTTTCCAGAGTTCGGGTGATATGAAGAGAGAGCTCAGAAAGACAAGACACAGCAAGCAGGGACAGCAGGGAGGAGGGGGGGGGGAAGCAGGAGCAGGAAAAAGCGACCTTCTCCACCGAAAGACAGAACAGAACAGGTTTGAAACTGACATTCATATAAAGTTTATCGTTTACTTGTTAAAACATATAAAAGGATCGGCTAAAATTTAAAAAGGAGACCTATGCTTGGCTCAGATTTGTTAGTTTAGGAAATTTCTCAAATTTGAGGACAGAAAACTAAACTGACAAAATTTCAGACAAATTAAACAGTAGTATGTTAAAAGGGCATATTTTTAAATGAAATGTGCGTGATTTCATGTTAGGCGGTTTCTCTTCCTACAGTCCTGCGGTGCCTTGGGATCCCATCGAGGGTCATCACCAACTTCAATTCAGCCCACGACAACACGGGCAACCTGAAGACCGAACTGGTCTTTAAGGAGGATGGCACACCCGATGAACGCAACACCAGGGACTCTATCTGGTTAGCCGAATGCCAGATTACGAGATTTAAAACAGAAAAAGCAGAACCGTCTCACTGCTGTGGGTTGGGGGAGTAAACTAAACCGTAAAACTAACATTCATCTTTTCCGTACAGGAACTACCACTGCTGGAATGAGGCATTTATGAAGCGGGTCGACCTTCCACCCAAGTTCTCTGGATGGCAGGTGGTGGATGCGACGCCCCAGGAGACCAGTGATGGTATCGTAGATAAACGGCAGCACGCTAAACTCAAAGGTGGATGAAGGAACCACTAACGTGACTTTGTCTTGCTGGGTTCCAGGATATTTCCGCTGTGGTCCGGCTCCCGTCATCGCCATCAGGGATGGTGAGCTGTGTCACCCGTTTGACTGTCGCTTCGTCTTTGCTGAGGTTAGACTTGAATAAGAACAAAATTGCTGTTGTCTCATCTCCAAACATTAAAACATTTCTCACTGAGTAAAACAGGAGTCTTATTCAACACCACCCTAACAAAAAGGGTATCAACAACTGTTGCTGTCATGTAAGATGACCTGGTGATTGACTGTACATCTTCTAGGTCAACAGTGACGTGATCCATATGGTGAGTGACAGGTACGGCAATATGACTCCAAAGAGTGTCAACACCACCTACGTTGGAAAGATGCTTTACACTAAAGCTGTGAGCAGCTGGGGCCCTGAGGACATCACAAGGACCTATAAGTATCCAGAAGGTCGTAAATGCACCAGGTTAATCTATTGTGTGACCAAAATGTCCTAAATGAGTACAGGAACATGAATGGAGATGATCCTCATCTGCAGGAAGTCCACAGGACAAGCAGACAATGGCTAAGGCTGAGGAGTATGGATGTGAGAGAGACCAGTCTGACCTCCCTGCGTCTAAGCTGTCCATCCAGATTTCTGCTCAAGCAGTAAGAAGTCCATCCATCCATCAGTCTATACAGAATCAGTCAAAAATACTTTAATAATCCCAGAGGGAAATTACGTCCATCTAATTAAATGTATTCACTGTAAAAACTGACTCAAAGTGGCAGAGAGCTCTGAAATATACCAGGCCTGGGAGTGAAACTGCACCCGTTTCTTCCTTCTCCATCCAGGGCTTTGTGGGCGAGCCTCTGAAGATCGAAGCAACGTTCTACAATCAAGCTGAACTGATGAAATCTGTGAGAGCTCACTTGGAGATCGCTGTCACCTACTACACCGGCGTGGCCTCATCAGTTCCTTTCAAGTCTGAGGACTTCACTCTGGACATTGCAGCCTTCCAGAGTGAGCTTCGTGAGCTTCACGTCTCTGGGTATTTCATGGAAATAGCACAACACTGATGCCTCTGTTTCTGTTGCAGGCAGCACCAGGGTCTTTGAGATCTCACCCCAGGACTACGTTTCCCAGCTGGGCTCTAATAGCAGCCTGGGGATTACCGTGACGGGAAAAAGTGATCATGAGGAGGCCTCTGCAGTCAAGACCATCTCCCTGAAGCTCCCTCCGCTGAACATCACGGTAAACCACAGATATGACATCCATGAAACAATAATTAATAACAAAAAAATAATCTGAACTCCAGGAATGGTACACAGATTTCTTGACTGATGTCTTGAATGTTTAAAAACGGAACTTCTGTCAAAAACCGAGAAACAAATAAGAAAGTGAGCGCAAGACAGGCAAGAAGTTGCTGGAGAATGTTTCCCTTTTGTCTGGAAGTCCAAACTCGGCCATCAAAGTCCACCCAAGACAAAAGGAAATGTAGTAAAGCTTGTTGTTAAAGGGACGATTTTAGTTTTTGTATTCAGTGAGCAAGAGAAGGTCGGGGGCAACGCCATCTGATTGAAGATCTGACAAACCGGAGCACTCTGCAGGGATTTAAAAGAGCTTTGTGGTGACCTCAGTCTGCTGGTTTTTGTTACAGCGTCACATCTGACATAGAGCTGTTTCCAGTCACATCCACTAGGGCGTAGTAATTCCTGCTCTGGTTCTCAGCAGCTTGTCATTTCTTACCAAGAACCATCAACAGAACCTGAGCTCTTCCCCTTCCTGATCTTTTTTCAGCTGAGTGGAAGACCTCAGGTGAATCAGGAAATGTACGCGCTCGTTTCCTTCACAAACACCCTGAGCTTCCCCCTCACCGGGGCCAAGCTGGCCATGGAGGGAGCCGGACTGCTGGAGACCCAGGTCTACAATTACAGGTGAGCCCAGTTCAGGTCGCCTCTTGCACGGCCAGCTTGTGGTGCTGCGTATTTACAAAATGCTTGTCTTTCAGGACCATTCCTCCCATGGGTCAAATATCCCGCAAAGTGGGGTTCAGACCTCTGAAGCCGGGTCTCCGCACCTTACTGGTGTTGCTGGACTGCGAGAACCTGCCCGATGTAAATACCACCACGGCTAAAATGTCACTTTTTTCTTTATTGCCACTCCCACGCTTGCTCAAAATCACTATCTGGGTTCACAAGCATTATCAATATTATTATTATTATTATTATTATTAGTAGTAGTAGTAGTAGTAGTATTGCTGAGGAATTTAAAAGACTAGCTGGTAGATTGTAGCTAAAGTGACAAAAGGTTTTTAAAAAGCGTTTTTAAATGAGAGTCAGGAGGGTGATTAAACAATTTAAATGTTGGCTAAAAGTAAAAAAACTATTAGCTAAGGGGTTAAAGTATTAATATTTGTAAGAACTGTTGCTTGAAAAGGCAAAATATTACTGATTTATTGTCTGAAATTGTTTATTTTCATCACCGACTTTGAAATAAAAATCCAAAGTTCTAGAGATAGCGGCCCAAATTGTGATTAAAGTTAAGGAATAAACTGCAGCTTTAGATGGATGCTCAAATATTTTGTCACAATGCTGCTTAAATGATTAAACTTGTTAAAAGAAAGTACAAAATTTAGAAAAAGATATAATTAATGGATTTGAAAACATTGTGTTTGTTATAGTGCAGCTTAAGGTCATTGTTAAATGAAATCAATTTGTCTCTCGCGCTAAATCTGAGCTATAACAGTAGCTAAAATGGTTACCACCATTAATAGTTGGTCATATATATATATATATATATATCCATAGAGAGAGAGAGAGAGAGGAAAAAGAGAAGAAGAAGAAGAAGAAGGTGAAGAAGGGGACGACAAGTCGTCCTCGAGGGCGTGATCGGTTGGCCGAGTTAGCCGAGATCGAGGAGACACGGATGGACAAATCATCAAACGAGAAAATTGGCGGAAAATTTGAAAGAAAAGTGGTGTGGACATAAACTGGTTTGTGACTGGACTGGAATGGAGACTCAAGTAGAAGAAGACGATGATGATATGGATTTGAGTGGTTGGTCTAACATTGTTAGTGGAAGAGGGAGAGGTAGAAACCGGCGAGAAAATGAAAGTTTGTTAGGGACACAAATGAGTAAAAGAACTTTGGAAGAAAACTGTTCGGATGAAGGAACTCCTGTAGTTAGGAAAAAGATTGTTAGAGAGGAATTCAAAATAATTCTTAAATTTAAAGAAGAGGAAGAAAACATTCAAATTGGGCCGATAGCTTTATCCAGAGAGCTTAAGAAAAAGATTGGAGACATTTCCTTTGCGAAAACACTAAAAGACGGTAGTGTAATGATTATATGTAAAACAGAAGAACAGAAAAATAAAGCGTTGAACATAGAAAGCATTTGTAGAAAAAATGTGAAAGAAAAAAGGATTATTGGAGAAAAGAACGTAATGAGGGGAGTGATAACAGGAATACCTGTAAATGAAGATTTAGAAAAACTTAAAAAGGGCATTCAGGATGTGGAGGTAAATCAGATAAAAAGATTGTTGAAAACGATAAATGGTGAAAGAGTTGAAAGTTTATCAGTAATGATAGAATTTCAAGAAAATATACTTCCGGAGAGGATTAAGATAGGATTCATTAGTTTTCCAGTTAGGCCTTACATTCCTCCACCACTCAGGTGTTACAAATGTCAAAGATACGGGCATATAGCGGCAGTAGTAGAGGCAAACAAAGGTGTCCAAAATGTGGAGGTGATCATAAATATTAAAGAATGTGGAGAAAATGTTCAAGATAAATGTTGTAACTGTGGGGGCCAACATAGAGTGAGTTTTGGGGGGTGTGAAGTCAGAAAGAAAGCCATTGAAGTGGAAAAAATAAAAATGTTCAACAAAAATCCAATCCACAGATAACATCAACAGAGAGAACTGAACCTATGATAACAGTAGAAAATATTATGTTATTTATTGCATATGTGATTAATTGTGCAGATCAAGTCAAGTACAAAACAGAGAAAATTAAAATAATAGTAAAAGGAGCGGAGAAGTTCTTTGGAATTAAAGATATTTCATGGGAGCATATAAATAAAGGACTGGGAGGAGATGGGAAGTCAGGGACATCAGGAGAAATAACACTTTGATAATATTACAGTGGAACGCAAGGAGTTTAATAGCTAATGGACAAGAATTTAAAGGATTTATTAAAAATCTTAGGAAAAAAACAGATATCATATGTATACAGGAAACCTGGCTTAAACCTAATTTAGATTTTGTTATTAAAGGATATACTGGTGTACGTAGAGATAGAAATGAGATTCAAGGAGGGGGTTGTATGATATTTCTAAAAACAGGAATTCAGTTTAGATTGGTAGCAAAAGGAGTTCAGTTAGAGTATATAGTTGTAGAAGTTTGGTATAAGAAGGAAAGTATTAAAGTAATACATTTTTATAATCCTGGGAAAAGGATCCAATATGAAACATTGAATGAAATTGATAATTATTTAAATGGAAAGGTTGTTTGGTGTGGTGATATTAATGCACATAGTTAGTTATGGGGTATTAAAAATGATTTAAATGGAATAGTTATTGAAGAATAAATGGAGAATAAAAATCTTGTATGTTTGAATGATGGTAGGGGTACAAGGGTTGATATAAAAACAGGTAGAGAATCGGCAATAGATTTAACAATAATTTCAAATTCGTTGGCAGGTGTAAGTTCATGGCAAATAATTAAAGAAGTAACAATAGGAAGCGATCATTATCCTATAGTGACAGAAATAAACTTGGATATTGAAAAGTATGATGTGGGGGGTTTAAAGAAATGGTGTTTCAGTAGTGCCAATTGGGAAAGGTTTAGATTTATAAGTGAGCAGGAACTGGGAAAAAATAATTTGAATATGGAAATTGATCATTGAAACTTCTATGTTTGTAATGCTATTTTACAAGCTGCTAATGAATCCATAAAGAAAAGAGAAGGTAGGATCCATAAGCAGATTGTTCCTTGGTGGAAAAAGGAATGCAATACAGTAATCAAAAATCATAATAAAGCTTTTAAAAGGTTGAAAAGGAATCACAGTGTACAGAATCTTATAGAACATAAAAGATGTCAGACTCTTGTGAGAAGAACTATAAAGAATGCAAAAAAGGATTGTTGGAGGATTTTTTGTAAATCGGTGGGAAGAGAAACAGAGATTAATAAAGTATGGTCAATGATAAGAAGAATGAATGGTATTAAAAGAGAGTATGGTTATCCAGTCCTGAGTGATGGTGAAGCAATAGCAGTTAAGGATGAAGAGAAGGTAGAAATGTTGGCAAAGACTTTTAGTAAAATAAATAGCTCAGATAATATTACTCTGGAAGGAAAAAGGGGGAGAGAAATGACAATATTAGAAAGTAAACAGATATTAGAGAAGACAGAGAATGTAAATGATTTATTGAATGTTCCTTTCACAAAATCGGAATTAAATCGAGCACTTCAGACAGTTAAATTAACAACACCAGGAAAATATCAAATTTGTTATTTAATGTTAAAGCATCTTAGTGAAACATCTAAAGAAATTTTATTGGAACTTTATAACAAAGTTTGGGAAACTGGAAAATTACCAGAAAGTTGG
This sequence comes from Fundulus diaphanus, assembly GCA_037039145.1. Lineage (NCBI taxonomy): Eukaryota > Metazoa > Chordata > Actinopteri > Cyprinodontiformes > Fundulidae > Fundulus > Fundulus diaphanus. The sequence continues at coordinate 1,758,844 of CM073137.1, read as the reverse complement.
AAAGAGGCTGTAATAATACCAATACGTAAACCAGGGAAAGATGATACAAAACCTGAAAATTATAGACCAATTGCGTTAACATCAAATATTTGTAAAATAATGGAGAAAATGATTAATGAAAGAATGATTTATTATATAGAATCAAACGGATATTTATCAAAATATCAAAGTGGTTTTAGGAGGGGTAGGAATACTATGGATGCAGTTTTGAGTTTAGAATTTGAAATCAGAAAAGCTCAAATTAGTAAAGAAAGTATAGTAGCAGTTTTTTTGATATTGAAAAGGCATATGATATGTTATGGAAAGAAGGATTATTAATTAAAATCATGAAGATGGGTATTACAGGTAGGATGTATTGGTGGATCAAAGATTTTCTAACTAAAAGACAAATACAAGTTCAAATAGGTAAATATCATTCTGAGAAATATATTGCTGAAAATGGTACTCCACAGGGAAGTATAATAAGTCCTTTATTATTTTCAATAATGATAGATGATGTGTTTCAAAATATAGATAATGGAATGGGATTTTCTCTTTTTGCTGACGATGGAGCTATTTGGAAGAGAGGGAGGAATTTGAAATTTATTACTAAAAAGATGCAACAAGCTCTGGTTAAAGTTGAAGAATGGTCATTAAAATGGGGATTTAAATTTTCAGTCGATAAGACTAAAACAATGTTCTTTTCAAGGAAGAAAATTAATGATGGTAAATTAAAATTATATAATCAAGAAATAGAAAGAGTGAAGCAATGTAAATTTTTAGGTGTTTGGTTTGACGAAAGAATCACATGGAATATACATATTCAAAGAGTTTTAGACAAATGCAAGAAAGTAATAAATATTATGAGATGCTTAATTGGTAGGGAGTGGGGAGCAAATAGAATAGCACTAAAGAATATATATACAGGATTAATTAGATCAGTGATAGACTATGCAAGTATTGTGTATAATTCAGCAGCAGAGACAAATTTACAAAAACTGGATCGGATTCAATATCAAGCATTGAGATTATGTACAGGAGCAATTAAGTCTACTCCAACAGCAGCATTATTAGTAGAAATGGGAGAAATGCCACTTGCATTTAGAAGAGAGCAATTAACGTTAAATTATTGGGCTATTTTAAAAGGTCATAGAAAGGATCACCCAACTCTACAAGTAATAAAACCATGTTGGGAAAAAGAAGTAAAAGATATTAGAAGTTTTGGTTGGATTGTACAGGAAAAAATAACAGAATTCAAAATAGATCAGATTAGTATAAGCCAAACAGTTCCATTATCAGTTATACAACCATGGATAATTACAGATGCTAGGGTAGATTTTACTTTGTTGGAAAGAAGAAAGGATAAGGAATTCATATTAAACTCATATATAGTACAGGAATGTATTAATAAATATTATACTTATGTAATAATTTATACAGATGCCTCTAAAAATATAACAAATCAAATAGGAGTAACCTTTATCGTACCAGAATTTAATGTTAAAATTAGGAAAAGAATAAGTGATGGACTTTCAGTTTATACAGGAGAAATGATTGCAATATTATTAGCTGTTCAATGGGTGGAAGAAGTTAAACCACTAAGATCAGTCATATGTTCAGATTCTAGCTCATTTTTAATTAGTTTGCAATATAATCACTCAGAAAGCAGGCCAGATATTTTAATAGAAATTCAACAGACACTATATAGAATAAATATGATGGGTTTAATTATAAATTTTGTATGGATACCGGCACATTATGGAATTAAAGGAAATGAACAGGTAGATAAGGCAGCAAAAGAAGCTGCTAAAAATGTATCAGTGGATTTATTTGTTAATTTGAGTAAATCTGAAGTTAAAATGTTAATTAAACAGAAAGGATAAATGGCAAAAGGAATGGGAGAAAGGAAATAAAGGACGTTGGTTTTATAAAATTCAAAAGAAAATTAGAGAAATTAGAAGAACAGAAAGAACAAGAAGAGAAGAAACAATCATTTCTCGATTGATGTTTGGACATACCGGATTAAATGGTACTCTGTTTATTTTAGGAAAACATAGGAATGGCAAATGTGAATATTGTGGGGAAGATGAAACAGTTGAGCACGTGATGTTATACTGTAATAAATATGAGGAGAGACAGCAATTCATTCGAAATTTGAGTAAAGTAAAAGTTAAATTAGATTTCTTTTCAATTAGTAACATTTACAGTATAGTATTTCGATATCTAAAAGTAACACATTTATATAATGGAATTTAATTCTTGAGAGTCATTCTGGTCCACACTCCATTCCAGTACATGGCGGAAATGCATCTATCTGTTGTTTGCCAACCGCCAAAGAAATTTCAAAGAAGAAGAAAAGAAAAAAACGAGAGAGAGAGAGATTCTCTCTCTCTCTCGTTTCCGGTGAGTGTGAGTGCAGGTGGTGGACGTGAGAGTGGCGCGAAGGTTTGAATGGTGTTTTTTCCAAGGTCTGGTTTTGGTTTATATTGTTTCCTTGACTGCTCAAAAATGCCCCAAATCAGGAGGCATGGCGTCCTCTGCGACGCCTCCTCCCTCTATCAGGCAGGGAGTGTGGATAGTCCCACCAGATGGCTCTGTAACTGTGGAGGAGGTGTTGTTGGGTGTTGGTGAGCAGGTAGGACATGATAAACTGTCTCATGCTTCACGAATGAACAAAGCAGTGGTGGTGTTTTTTTCAAAGATGAGCCTACCGTCCATCAGCTGATTGAGGCTGGGGTGGTTGTCAGGGATTTATTCCTGCAGGTCTCCCCGCTGTCAGTGCCATCCACGCGGATCACCGTATCCGGTGTTCTGCCGTTTATACCAAACAACCTGTTGGAAAATGAGCTCCGTAGGTTTGGCAAACTGGCAAGTACTTTTAGAACAGTCAGTTTGGGATGCAAGGATCCCAAATTGAAACATGTCCAATCTCTGAGGCGACAGGTTTTTATGTTCCCGGTATCACCCACACAGACACTGGAGGTGTCATTCAGAGTAAAACACAGAGAAGGTTTTTACATGGTGGACGCCAGCATGAAATGTTTTGAGTGTGGAGATGTTGGACACAAAAGATCTGCGTGTCCACATAAACAGCAGGAAGGAGATAACTCAGCGGATACAGCTGGTGGCTCTGCTGCTCCCGGGTTTTCGGGGGGGGGGGGGGGGGGGCGGTGTCGGTCGCTGCGGGCTCTGTGCCCGCGTCTGCGGATGCTGCGTCCCGCGCGGCGGGCTCTGCGCCCAGTGTGGTGGGTGCCGCGCTCTATACAGAGACTGTAGTGGCGGATTGTAGTGTTGTAGAAGTAACTGAACCGAGTCAACTGGAGAAACAGCAGGTGTCTGAAACTACAGAGCGCTTAAATGAGCCACAGTCAGCAGGAACTGCTGAGGATAGAGCTAGCACCAGTGTGACGGGACAGGGTGAAGTCTGTAGTCAGATTTCACATGAAGGAGATGAAATGGAATATGAGTCTGAGTCAGACACAGCATCTATTACTGAGGGTGTAAACCGAAGGGTTGATCTATACTCTCTAGAGGAAATAAATGAGTTTCTGGATGAAACTTTTAATAAATCAGTTAAAGTGAGTGATTACTTTGAAGACACGGATAAGTTTATCAAATCGGTCAGCAAGAGACTGGTTAGCCATGACCTCCTGGATGAAAAGAGGCGTTACCGTCTCAACAAACATCTTGCAGTCCTGAGGAAAGCTCAGAGAGGAAAAGCTGGTAAGAAAGCCAGGAAATAGAAAAAATGCATCACATGGTGGTCTCTTCTTTCTACTGTTTTCTGCTGGTTTTAGCCTGTATGTTCCTTCTGTTTTCTAAAATCTCTATGCAGAGCCTAAAAATAGGATCTTTAAACATTAATGGAGGGAGGGACAAACATAAGAGAGCTTTAATTTCTGAGGTGGCATCTCAAAAAAACATTGATGTGTTATCTCTACAGGAAACACACACTATTGAAACAGATGACACAGATTGGGCCTTAGGATGGAGTGGATCGTGTTTCCTGAGCCACGGCTCTAATCTGAGTGCAGGTGTAGCTATCCTGCTTTCAAAACACATTGTTCTGTCACATGTAGTAGTTTCTGATGTAGAGCAGGGTCGGATACAAATAGTACAAGCAACAATCAGAGAGACACCTTTTATGTTTGTTAATGCATATGCTTACACCTCTGCTGGTAGCCGTATTGACCTTTTTAATAAGCTTAATGACACATTAAAACAGTTTAGCAGTAGTTCATTAGTAGTGGTAGGAGGAGACTGGAATTGTACCACAAATGATTCCGTTGATAGGAATGCAAGAGAGCCTAATTTATCATCAGCCTGTCTTTTATCAAAAATTATTCAAGAAAATGATCTTGTGGATGTTTGGAGGAAACTCCATCCAAATAGTAGACAGTATACTTGGGTGAAAGTCACTGAGAGCAGGGTTAGTGCAGCCAGACTGGATAGACTCTATGTCAACCAAACATACAACAATAGGCTGACTGCAGCCATGATATCGCCTGTTGGTTTTTTGGAACATCATTTAATAACTGTTCATTTTTCTTTAATGGTGCATCCCCAAAGATCTTCTTATTGGCATTTTAACATCAAACTGATTTATGACAAAACTTTCTGTCAGTATTTCTCTGATTTCTGGGGTCAGTGGAGACACAGAAAATATGCATGAATTGGAAAAGTAAAGAAAATCTCAGTATCAATCAGTATAGAGATCTTTTGTTGGATCATATTAATCTAGAGACAGCATCTGCTTCCACATCTGATTGGTCTCTTTGGGCTCCTCTGATCAACACCATCGCTTAGTGGAATAGGGGGCGGTGGGTTGCTTCCTGCAGGGTGCAGTGGCTGGATGGCTGGATTTTTTTTTGGGGGGGGGGGTAAAGCCAGTAGGCTTGGTGGGTGGGCTGGAGGGGGTTGAGGTGTTGGTCCTGGTGGGTGGTTGGCTGGCGGGCCCTGCGGCCTCTCCCTGGCCCCCGGGCTATGGTGGTGCCGCTGGCGAGGCCCCCTTCTCTGGGTGGGGCTTTCGGGGAGCGGGGTGCCTATTGGAGTCAGTAGGGGAGCTGGCTCCCTGGGTTGGCTTCCCAGTCATTTGCTCCCCATCCCCGGATCCTCCCTCTGCCTGCTCCATCATGCCGCCACACATGTAGGTCCTGGGGGAGGGGGCGTTACTGGAGGTTGCCACTTTCTGGTGACGCCCCTCTCCCCAATTTTATCATGCATCTTAGACACTTTCACCCCAAACATTTCCACAACGCACACTCATGTAGGCCATGGTATGGGGGGGTGGGGGGAAGACGTCTGGGGGGGGGGGGCTCATGTTGTGTGAGCCTCACCTCGGACAGCTCCCTTCACCTCCTCTCGCACTTAGACATTGAGGGTTCTGGGCAGTTGCCCGGAGGGGGTGCGCTGGCACCAGCTTCCTTCTGGAGGGGGGGTGGGCTGTGCCGCGCACCCTCTTCGGCGCTCCCAGTTTTTAAACGCACTTGAGAACAACATGCAACAACACAACATCTGAGCGGGCGTAGGGAGGATCGGGGTCTTCTGCACACCCCCGTTCTCCGATGGCGGCAAGGAGTCTGGGGCCTGGAGGAGGTGCGGGCCACTGTGTCCGGGGTCTTGGCGGGGGGCTGCAATGGGTAGTCAGCGGCCAGGTCTGGGGCTGACGCCTCCGCTCCCCCCAGGAGGGGCGGGGGGCAGGGGTGGCTAGGGTAAGGTGGGGGAGGGAAGGGGTTTATTAGGTATTTAGTGGGTGAGGGGGGCTCTGGCTGGGTGGCTCGTACGGGTCGTGTTGGCCCGCCCTCTTTGGGGGGCCCGGTCCGGGGGGCGTCTGGTCCGGGGGCGAGGCCGGGGGTCGGGCACAGGCAGTTGTATTGTTGAATTGGGGTGACCCCCCCCCTCTGGTCAGTGTTGGATGCGAGTGTTATGTGGGAATGTGTGTACAGCGTCTTTTTTTTTTTTATCTGTGTGTGTGGTGAGTGGGGCACAAGGCAGGGATGGTGTGAATGAGTTTTCCTTTTTTTTTTTTTTTTTCCCAGGTATGGGTGTGGTCCGCTCCCTCTCCCAAGAACATCTCAAGTCTCCGCTAGGTGCGGAGCCCATCCCCCCACGTCCTGCCCTCCTCCGCTGCACTGGCAGGCGCCTTGGCCCTCTGGTGCATTGGTGGGCTTCGGGTTTGGGGCGGTTTCCCGGGTGTGCGCCGGCCTACTCCCGGCGGCTTCTTCGCGGGGCCTGGCCCCCCGGGGGGCGGCCGGGGCCCCCGTCGCGGGACCACTTCAGTGGGGCTAGCTGCCGGCGGAGCCCACGAGCTCGTCCCCGCAGCTCTTGGGGGCGTCGGCATTGCGGTGGCTGGGGGATTTCCTCGGGGTCGTCTCTACTCTTTCCTTGGGGGGGTTGCAGATATCCGGTGTCGGCCCCTCCTGGGCTCCCTGCTTTGGGGACCCCTTTGGGAGTCTGGGATTATGGGTCCCCTGACTCCTGCCTCTGTGCTCGGGGAAGGCGGGTCTTTGGTTCTCCACAACCACTATCAAGCTATTTCCTTCTGGATAATTTACAACTAAACTGGTGTACTCTCACAAACTCCCACACGTGCTGGGTCCCAGGTATTAAATGTTCACTTATATACAGTAAGCTTATAATTTATTTATTTATTTATGTTCTTTCACTTTCTTTTTTCAGGTTTTCATGTCAGCTTACATAATAATATATATGATTTAGCAATGGCATCTAGGTGTTATTCGATTGTATCTGTTGCTTTATGTCTGTTGGTTGTGCTGTTCTTTTTGCATCTCTCTTTCCAGGTGATGGAGCAGACGGAGAAGGTTTTATCATTCTCTCCGTTTTATCTCTTCTTTCTTTCACCTCTACTCTTTTTTTTTCTCTCTCTCACTTCTTGTTCTTCCTTTACTCTCCCATTGTAATGTCCATATAATTTGAAAGTCTCCCTGCAGGAATCACAATAAAGCTATTTACAAGCATAAATCAAGTGGAGCACTATGGCGAATGCTGTTCGCTCCACTTGTAAAAGCAAAATCTGTCGAGGTCTATCTGGCATTGAGACATCAATTCCTATTGCCACATTGCTAGACAGGACACTGGGTAAAAAAAAAAAGAAAAAAAAAAAGAAAGAAAATCTAGTTTTGAAAACATAGGTCAATGGTGGGAGGTGGGGAAAGCACAAATTAGAATTTTTTGTCAGCAGTACTTATCACACACAGAAGCAATAGAAAAGGATCACCTTGAATTATTGGAGAAGGAGATTAATTTATTGGAAGAAGGCATAATTAATGGGCTGGATAAAAATAATGCTAATAATCCAACTTGGGAGACGAAGAAAATGGCATGCCAACCAATATGGCCGCCACGCAAGGGGTTCTGGGTAACGGAGTCACGTGGTTGCAAGGGGTCTATTCAAAAAGTCTGGAGTAATGTGGAGTAACCAGCTTTATACCAATGTCAAACAAAGGCCTTGTAATGGCTTAGATAACATGCAAATTCAACCGAAACAGGTCCACCCCTTAGTAATGGGCGGTCGTTAAAGCCATTAAACCAGCAGATTGGACCGAAACTGGTCCACTCCTCTGTAACGAGGAGTCGTTAGGGTTGTTATTGGCTTGGCTTACAGGACAATGTTTTGATCACCCGAATGAGGGTGAGAGTTAAGGTGATGATTGGCCGGAATTAATCCTATAGCTGTATTATAAGTTTTTGAGAGTTGGAACCTAAGGCCTCCTCCTCTGTTTAAGGTTGGTTTTTCTCTCTTAACGTAGATGGCTTCCTTCACACCCTTTTCAAACCATCTGTCGTCTTTGTCCAAAATGTGAACATTTTGGTCCTCAAAAGAGTGACCTTTGTCATTAAGGTGTAGGTGGACAGCAGAGTCTTGTCCTGAGGAGGTAGCTCTCCTGTGTTGAGCCATGCGTCTGTGGAGAGGTTGTTTGGTTTCTCCAATATAAAGATCAGAACATTCCTCACTGACTGAACTGCATACACCACTCCGCTCATCTTAGGTTTGGGGGTTTTGTCCTTGGGATGCACCAGCCTCTGTCTGAGGGTCCTGTTTGGTTTGAAATGTACTGGGATTTTGTGTTTGGATTTTGAGTTTTTCAGAGACTCCAGCAACATATGGGATGACGATGTTTCTGCGTTTATTCTTAACAAATACAATCGAATAACACCTAGATGCCATTGCTAAATCATATATATTATTATGTAAGCTGACATGTGTAATGTGATACTTGAAAAAAGAAAGTGAAAGAACATAAATAAATAAATAAATAAATAAATTATAAGATTACTGTATATAAGTGAACACTTAATACCTGGGACCCAGGTATACATTAGAGAGGTCAACTGATAAAGGGTTTTAGAGATTTTGTCCCAAAATGTAAATTAAATGCTTAAAATAAGTGGCAACATTAGCTTATAGTATTAAAAAAGGCATTTTAATGTTAATGGTCAGTAAAATTAATTGTTGTTTCACTTTTTTTCAGGTGACCACCATTGTTGAAGTCAAGGTCATGCCGTAAACGGCCATATGGACAGAGACAACAAGCTCTACATCTTTAATGATTAGTTTTCTTTCCGGAAATCATCTACAATTATCCTGGAAATCATCAAATTGCAGAAATCAACCATCGTTTTCACTTCTTGGTGTGTTCAGACTTTATGAGTTATTAACATGTTGAGATATTTTACCAGTAATTACAAATTCTTTTTGGTTCTGATGAGGCTTAAATATAAACCTGCAACATTAACTCAGCTGTTAAGGCAATGAAACTTGTTTCAAACTTAAATTTGGCCATAAATATTGAATTAAATTACAATAATTTATATATACTTTTCAATTAATCCATACAATATAACATATTGACATATTAATAAAAATATATTTTATTTAGCAGTAACAGAAATTTGACAAATAATAAAAGTTTACCTTATTGTAAAGAAACTCCTAGAAAGTTCTCCCAAACATCCTTTACTCTATTTTCACAATTAAATAACAAAGTTGAATTTAAACATTATCAATACAAAACATCATTGAATAATATTAGCTTACCGCTTTACAAAAATTTAATAAGCAGGTTTTGATGAGTTGGTTAAGTCTGAGTAATTAAAGTCAAACAACGACTTTAACAACAAAAACTAAGCAGGGATCAAATAAACTTTTAAACTCCCACTTTGTTTAATGTTATAATGTTATCTAAAATATACAAAAATATTAACAATTATGGTTTATAACTACTTTTTAAAAATACACAAAACCAAACTAAATTAGGAGATCAATGCTCAAATCAAATCACAAGTGAAAGAAAAGATATCTTCAAAAAATGTCCTTCCTAGACTAAATTTAAACAAAACATGTTTTAAGTTGCCTCTTATTTACTGTAGTTTTATTTTTAATTCATCGTACGTCACTAAAAATAAAACCAATTCAGATCCTCTTTTTCTTTAATTCTTGAGATTTTATAAAAGCTGCTAATTGTAATAATTTCTGTATGAAAACTGAACCAGATTATAACGTTTTACTGTCCTTCACTTATTTTTCTGCATAAAGATAAATTAAAAGTGATTTTATCTTTTTTTTCTTTTCTGTATACCATAATTCCTTTCTTTAACAACAATGACACTGTGTACTAACAAATAAAGCATTTTTCAAAGGCACTGAAGGTCTCACTGATCTTTAATATATTTATATTCACTGTTTTGGACATATTTTAATTTTCACAGTGATTTGTTCGATCAGATTTGCCATTTAACATTAAGAGCCAAATCCAAACAGGCAGTTTTACCAGAAGGGCTGTTGTGAATGCTGCAGCCACCAGAGGGCGCTGCTCTACCTTTGGGTAAAAATGAAACAAGGTAAAAGTCACAGATTAACCCTGTTTAGTTTAAATTATGGACACTCAGGCATCTGTTGGTGTAAACTAGAGATCACCAACCTTTTTGGTACCGTGTCATGCGAAGGGCTACCAGTACTGACCTTTGAACTATAAGGGTCAGAGTTCCCCTTAATGTTACATAAAAATAAAAAATGTTCATGCTTTTCAAAGTATCTTTATTAATTCAATTCAATTCAATTTTATTTATATAGCGCCAAATCATGAAACATGTCATCTCAAGGCACTTTACAAAATCAAGTTCAATCATATTATACAGATTGGGTCAGATTATACAGATTGGTCAAAATGTCCTATATAAGGAAACCAGTTGATTGCATCAAAGTCCCGACAAGCAGCATTCACTCCTGGGGAACCGTAGAGCCACAGGGAGAGTTGTCTGCATTGTACATGGCTTTGCTGCAATCCCTCATACTGAGCAAGCATGAAGCGACAGTGGGAAGAAAAACCACCCATTAACGGGGAAAAAAAAACTCCGGCAGAACCGGGCTCAGTATGAACGGTCATCTGCCTCGACCGACTGGGGTTACAGAAGACAGAGCAGAGACACAACAAGAGAGACAAAAAAGCACAGAAGCACACATTGATCTAGTAATCTGTTCTACATTAGATGGTAATAGTCGGTGACCTGTCCTCCCTGGATGATTTCACAGTCAACAGAACGTCAGACCAGGTGTACCTACTATGAAGAAAAAAGAGAGAGAACAAAAAGTTAAAAGCTAAAATGACAACAGTCATTTCAATGTAATGCAATGCAAATCTGGAGAACAGTAGACTGGAGAACAGTAGAAATCAGTAGAGTGAGAAAAGTAGGCCCTGATGTCCTCCAGTAGCCTAAGCCTATAGCAGCAAAACTATAAAGGTAGCTCAGAGTAACATGAGCCACTCTAGTTATAAGCTTTGTCAAAAAGGAAGGTTTTAAGATTAGTCTTAAAAGTAGACAGGGTGTCTGCTTCACGGACCAAAACTGGGAGTTGGTTCCACAGGAGAGGAGCCTGATAGCTAAAGGATCTGCCTCCCATTCTACTTTTAGAGACTCTAGGAACCACCAGCAGACCTGCAGTCTGAGAGCGAAGTGCTCTGTTAGGAACATACGGAGTAATCAGAGCTCTGATATATGATGGAGCTTGATTATTAAGGGCTTTATACGTTAGAAGAAGAATTTTAAATTCTATTCTTGATTTAACAGGAAGCCAATGAAGGGAAGCTAAAATTGGAGAAATATGATCCCTCTTGTTGATTTTCATCAGAACTCTTGCTGCAGCATTTTGGATAAGCTGAAGACTTTGAATTGCATTTTGTGGACTTCCTGATAGTAAAGAATTACAATAGTCCAGCCTTGAAGTAACAAATGCATGGACTCCTTGAGCGAAATTCACCTTGGATACAAGGATCAGATGCACTGCACTACACATTCAATCACTAATAAAAGAAGTCTTGATAAAATTGTGAATAAATATAAAATAGTAACAACAGTTCATAAATCACAGTTCGGCTTAAACGATCATTAAAACAGTGCAAATCAACCTTTAAAAACAAAATAATTTCAAACACCACTGCCCTCCCAGTTTGTTGCTGTAGATCATAACAGACCATAGATGTGGCTTCCTACGTGTTAATCGTCTCACCACACCGTGTGCTTGTTAAACTTTTGAAAATGATGGGCCAACTCATCTCCAGTGCAACATATTTATTTTGCAAAAACAACCTCTGCAAAGCAGAAAAATACAGCAGGTTACGGAGCAGCATCGGTGCGGCCTCTCTAAACTGCTTAATCTAGCGCTGGCCAACTTCTTCTAAACACTTACAGCAGTACAATACATTTTCACTGTAGAACTCAAACAGTAGTGAAACAGTTCTTACCATAACCACTTAGATTACAGTCTATACATTTCTATAATTTTATCCCACATGCATCACTTTCATTAACTAGGTTTACCAAAATGTATTTTATTACATGAACTAATACCATCATAAATGCTGATTACTCTTTTATAGTACTTTTAACAGTTCTTAACCATTTTAAACCACTTATTAATTGTATTTTAAATGAAATCCCTTTTAAACAAATGTCTTTTAACATATTCCTTACATATCAGCTTAATGAAATCAAAAGAACGTATATGACATATCCTCTGCTAATAAGAAAATATATACAGAAGATATATTACAGCTTTAACCCAAAAATAACAATGTGGGGGATACAAACTTTAATCACAGGCTACCAACAGAGCTTGCACCAGAACTTGAACCATATGCGCCCAATTATCCTAGCCTGATGCCAAAGTTAGCTGTCCATTTAGCTCCACAGTTCGGTTTCACACAAGCTTATGTTACACATGCACTCAATGCAAGTGGTCACAGAGCCACTGTTCAGCCTGAAGCATATTAAATGTTTTTTGAAAGTGTGCCCCCCTAAAAAAATTGGAATGCCCCCCCCCTGTAATTTGTTTCTGCAGCCAGCACAGGCTCAGAGTAACATAAACCACCAAAGGAAAGTTTGAAGATTAGTCTTAAAAGTAGACGGGGTGTCTGCCTCACGGACCAAAACTGGGAGTTGGTTCCACAGGAGAGGTGCCTGATAGCTAAAGGATCTGCCTCCCATCCTACTTTTAGAGACTCAAGGAACCACCAGCAGACCTGCAGTCTGAGAGCGAAGTGCTCTGTTAGGAACATACGAGGTAATCAGAGCTCTGATATGGTGCAGTCTGGTCAGGAAGCCAAACTTATGTGTGAAGTCATTGAAGAGCTTATCAGCAGCTGTTTTGGCTGCTTTGTTTTTTGTTGGGTAAACTTGTGCGAACCTCATGACGTGATCCATGACCACTAACATATATTCATAGCTATGCTTACATTTTTCCAGGTGGAGGAAGTCTATGGAGACCAGTTGGAATGGGTAAGTGGACTGGATTGGAGTCAGAGGTGCACAGGTCTGCTTACTCGGTTTCTTCTTCTTGAAACACTCACTCTTGAGTCACAAAGTGTTCAACATCTTTTGCCATCTGCAGCCAGTAGAACCTGTCTCGAATCAGGTCGAGTGTCCTTTCCACCCCAAGGTGGCCCATGTTCTGATGGAGTTTTTTGAAAACCAGGGGATGATAGACTTTAGGGACCAATAGCTGCTCGTGGCGAGCGGTTATGCATTGCAGGACACCATGTTGATCAACATGAAGCTTTAACCAATGCCTGAGCAGTGCAGCTAATGCCGGAGGCTCAGACTTCACCTCAGCCTGACTTGTTCTACTACTCCGTGACTTGTACCAGAGCACTCTTGACAGGACTTCATCTGCTTCATGGGCCATGTTGGTCTGGTCTGGTGTCAAGAGTTGAGTAGGGTCAGAATCTTTGATCAATCCCAGAGCACTAAATTGGACAACACCAATACCTTGGCAAGGGTATCTCTGCTCCACCACCACAGACTCCATAGATGCGCTTATCCCTTCTTGCCCAACTTCAGCTGTACAGCTCTTCATGTAGCTCTCAATGTCCAGTGGCATCCGTGACAGCCCATCAGCATCTGTGTTTGTCTTGCCCGGACGGTAGCGGATGATGAAGTTAAAGCTGGCCAGCTCCGCGACCCATCTGTGACCTGTGGCGTTGAGTTTTGCAGTATTGAGCACATATGTTAGTGGATGATTATCTATGTACACCACAAATGATGGGGCATGGTACAAATAATCCCGGAAACGTTCACAAATGGCCCACTTCATTGCCAATAACTCTAATTTGCCAGAGTGTAGATGGTACCTTTTCTCTGCTGGACTCAAGGTGCGGGAACCATATGCTATAACTCTCATTTTGCCTTGTTGTCGCTGGTACAAAACAGCACCTAATCCAACCTGAGATGCATCACAAATTAAAACAAAAGGCTTGGTAAAATCGGGGTAAGTGCATCTACGAACTCGTTCGATGTCTCTTGGTGGGAGCTGGTCCACTGAACGGGCAAGCGTGATGGTAAGTGGCCTTTACTTTTCTTCAATCCATTTTTAGAATTGTCAGCGGGGGCAGGGTTCTCGGAGGACGGAGGGCTAAGCAGGCTATACAGTAGTTGGGCTACACGAGAGAAGTTGGGGATGAAAGGCCTATAACAGAGGTCACGGATTAGCGGACCAGGGTCCGGATCCGGACCCACCTGCTGGCTAATCCGGACCCAACCTGATTTAAAACATTTATATATTACTGCATGTTGTCCAACGACAGTGTCTAACTCAGGGGTTAAAGTTCTCCGTCGCTGCGACGGATTTCCGTCATTTGAAAATTGAGCGCAAAAAGTCCCGTGTAGACTTTTTATTCAAGGTTTTACACTGAAGCTGCTCTCAACCAATCAAACCTGGCAGAGCCGGGACATTAGCCAATCAGAAAGAGAGTAGGGCGGGTCTTTGCAAAGCGGACATTGCCAGTCTGAGGTTTATCGGTGTTCATCATTTTAACTTTTGGGAGAGCATTTTAAACTGAACACAGATGGTATGAATGAAAGTAGCGGTGGTCAAAGGTTTCTTTGGATTTATGTGAACCAGCAGGTCAGAAAGTTCAGCAGATAGAACAGCTGACAACGACTTCCCTCGGTAAGCGTCAATCTGCTCCTGAAGTTAATTAATGAATTATTTCCACCTGTGGCCATGTCGTCTGTCAGCGTTTATTCCCTCGCTGATAAACGCGGCGACCAACCAGGGATCTCCTCGTGATTCGCTATTATGTTTTATTTAAACACAAAGAAGAGTAACGCGCTAGCTCAGGCTAATTTAGCATGACCCTTGAAGAAGAAGAGTCCGAATGTGAAACGATGTGCCTCATTTGACAGGGTTCGTTTTGGAAAAGTAAAAAAAAAAACCCTGCGCTGTTCTGAAGCAAAGAAGGCAGAGCTGCATCGGCTGTCGGTATGCAGCAGTGTTCACCTGATGAGCAGCTGCGCTCCAGGACACTAAATAAAATGACAAGGATTTTGATGCTTACAGATTGTTAAGAAAACTACATCAAAAAGATAAAACAAATAAACTGCAGCTACAACTTGGACTGGAGAACGGGTTCTACCTGGGTGAGGCCAGAGAAAGGCGATTCTCAGAGAGTTGTTTTCAATGGATATTTTAAAAGTACCAGATTTGGTTGACTTTGCACACTAAGCAAGTGAGCCAACTAATGCGGCATGATGTCCACGCCCCGGGAATATATGGACTTGCGAGAAAATGTTTTCAGTCAAACATTTTTGCTTCAACCCCTGTGCTAACTTCACTTGCGCCGCTTCTCTTGTTAATATGGCAAAGCCCTCCGGAGCGTTCCCAAACATATCCGCTTGCTCATACATATGGAGAAAATAGCTGATTTAAAGGCGCAGAATGAATGAGCACCTTGATATGTGCTTGAGGTTGGCTTTGTTGCCAATCAAACCCAGGTTTAAAATCCTTGCAGGGCAGCCTAAAGCTCACTTCTCTCATTAAGCCATAAAAAAGAAATTACAAAAAGTTCAGTTGTTTTATAAAAGATGTGAAAGTCAAGAAATTGTCTATATACCAAACTGTGGAAGATTGTGGTTCTCTATTTCAAAAAGCACTTTGGATTTTAAAATAGAAAAACGTTCTATTTTTATGTTATTTTTTTGTTTAAAAAGTCAATGTATAAGGTGGATGCATAAACATTTTATTTCAGTGTTAAATACTGTTTAAAGTAACGGATTGTAATAAAAAATGTGTCCGGACCTTTACTGGTTGTTGATTTTCTTTATTCGGACCCCGCTGATTTTTAATTAGTGACCCCTGGCCTATAATAAGAGAGAAAACCAAGGATTTCACGTACCTTTCCGACGGTCATAGGTGTTTTCTCTTTTAAGGCCATCACCGGGGCCAACTCTGCTGGGTCTATTGTGTAACCTTCGCCCATAACCAGCCTGCCCAAAAACTTGACACTTTGGCTGAACAGGTTACATCCCACCCAGTGCATCTAGCTTTATTTGAATCCTTGGTATTGGATGGCGATCCGGAACTGACTTGCGGTTGAGCTCTCTGAAGTCACAACAAAGGCGAAAGGTGCCATCTTTCTTGCGGACACACTCCACAGGTGATGAGTGGGGAGACCTTGATGGTGTGATCCAACCTTTGTTAACCAGATCTTGCAGATACTCTTTCACTTCCTTGTGGAGAGGTTTTGGGACCGACATGTAGGATTTCTTTACGGGACTTGTGTCATGGAGGGTTATGTGCGTTTTCAGGGAATGTATGCAGTCCACGTTATCACTGTCATATGCAAATGCCTCACATTCCTCCTGCAACAGCTTCTTCACAGCTGTTTGCTGACTATCTGTCAGGTGCTGAAGATCTACTGGTGGAATCCATGACTTTGATCTCTGTTGACTCTTGTGTGACTGTGTGTTATTCAGGTTATGTGACTTTAACATCATCCCCTTTTCATCATCTTGGGTCAGGTCATTCCCTTTTGTCTGGATTAGAGGCTGACATATTTTCGGGAATCCCGCAGGTTAGGGGAATCCTGTGGGAATCCTGCGGGATGGGAGTCAACATTAGTAAAGACAGCCTTTGCAGAACAATTTTCATCTCGTCTCCAGGAGTGAATGCTGCTTGTCGGGACTTTGATGCAATCAGATGGGTTCCCTTATATAGGAAATTGATCTCTTGCTAGGTGCATTTTTCTTTAGTTTCAGCAATTTGAAACATAAAACTTCATTATTCATAGGAAATAATTACTCAATAATAATAAATTAGTGAAAGGCAACATTGTACATTTTGTTTATTAAACTAAGATAGGCATGGTATGTTTCCTTGTTTGTTACTTTTATTATTTATCAATTATTAGTCCTTTGACTTTAACTTGCCTTTACTAAAGTTAAAAACAGGAACTTAACTGACCCTTCATAGAAATTCAGGTTCAATGCATTGCCAGAAAACTTAATGAAGACAACAAGAATGGAGTGGCTCAGGAGCGGGAGTCGTTCTTAATGGGAGCGGTATGGGAGTGGGAGTAATTTTACCAGGAGTGGGACGGGACAGGATTTTATTTTTTACTCTGGCCTGGGATTGTGACGGGACACACATTTTTTCTGTGGGAGTGGGATGGGACAGGAGTGAAAATCCACTCCCGTGTCACCCTCTAGTCTGGATGTCTGCTGCATATACAATCTTTACTGGTTCAAGATTTCCAATCACCTTATGACTCATAAGATAAATGGTTTGGTCTGTGGTGTTTGTCACTGGGATTGGCACATGTGGCGCTTTTCTGTCTGGTATTTTCACCAGGACTTTGAACACCATGCCCTCTGGTGGCGAATCAGCCACATCAGATAAAAGAACATTTCTTGACCCCGAGCATGTGGAGTAACATGTGCTCATACATAGACTGTGGTGACTTGATTAGCTGGCAAAGGGACTCTTTTTACTCCAGTCCTCACCAGACCTGGCTCTGAGTCTCTATTGCTGTTCTGCACAAGTTTGACAACATTATGTGCAGTTCGTACAGTAATTTCAAATGCTTTACTTACATAGTGTGCAGATTGTTTCCTTTCCACATTTGGTCTTTACTTCTTCCCTATTGACAACAGCTTCAATAGCATTGTAGCCGATGATGGGATCACTGGCCATGGCGGGGTCGCTGGATACCAGTATTGGCGCTTGCAGGTCACTGGTTGGGGACACATCACTGTCTAGTCTGAAGCTGACTTCTATCCAGCCAATGTAGGGGATGGGCGTGTCATTTGCAGCGAACACTGTGAGCGTCTCATTATCTAACAGTTCTGACACAGGTTTGACAACTGTGTGGGGAAGGTAGTTTTGCCTGCAGTTTTCATTTACAATGCTGGACTGTCCCCCAGAATCCCACAATACTTTGACTGGACAGTTGTCCATAAAACAGTTCACAGTACATTGGTTTCCCACCAGGCTTACTAACCTTGACTTGCGTTGAGAAGGGTAGATACCAGACTTTAGTTGAAGCTGATAGGGCAACAGCTTGCATTTCTTTTGGGGTTGGTTGTGAGCTTGGCTGTTCGTTATGGGACCCTTGGCTCTGGGCTACTGCTGGTCCCATCTCAGTAGTCCCTCCCTTTTTTCCGTCAACTGCCCCAGTTCCTCCTCAACTCTTGGAGAGTTCGTGTTGGCTCTGGTCAGGTTTTGAGTGGATCATCTATTGTCTGGACTGGAGTGGCATATGGAATGGGGTCCTTGAGATCTTTCTGTAGCACACATTCTCTAAGTGGGGGTTCCTCTTCTGACTGACATGTTGCTTCATGTAGTCTCTGGATGTACATGGCTGTTTCTTGATAAAACTGCTTCACCTGATCCTCTTCTTCACTTTTCTCAATTTCATCAAAAATGCCTTCTGCCAACCCGATGAGTGTCCTTTTGGTCTTGCTTTGAGGCTCTCCACTGTCCAGGCCGGAACATTTCAGTCACCTGCAGACGTCCACGAGAGGCTCTCTCTCCAACTCCCAGAAGGCTGCACTCACTTCATCAAACAGAATCTGTACTGTTTCCATTTTTTTAAAGGTCCATCTCTTGGGAAGGAAGATGGTTGGTGATTGTGTTTACTCAGTAGCGCTTCCTCCTGGCTGGCTCGCCAAAATATGTTACACTTTTGAAAATGATGGGCCAACTTATCTCCAGTGCAACATATTTATTTTGCAAAAACAACCTCTGCAAAACAGAAAAATACCGCAGGTTACGGAGCAGCTCGGTGCGTCCTCTCTAAACTGCTTCATCTAGCGCTGGCCAACTTCTTCTAAACACTTGCAGCAGTACAATACATTTTCACTGTTGAACTCAAACAGTAGTGAAAAAAGTTCTTAGCATAACCACTTAGATTACAGTCTATACATTTCTATAATTGTATACCACATATATCACTTTCATTAACTAAGTTTGTATTTTATTACTAATACCATCATAAATGCTGATTACTCTTTTATAGTACTTTTAACAGTTCTTAACCATTTTAAACAACTTATGAATTGTATTTTAAATGAAATCCCTTTTAAACAAATGTCTTTTAACATATTCCTTATATATCAGCTTAATGAAATCAAAAGAACCTATATGACATCCTCTGCTAATAACAAAATATATACAGAATATACACAAACTTTAATCACAGGCTACCAACGGGGCTCGCACCAGAACCTGAACCACGTGCGCCAATTATCCTAGCCTGATGCCAAAGTTAGCTGCCCATTTAGCTCCACAGTTCGGTTTTACACAAGCTTATGTTACACATCCACTTAATGCAGGTTATAATCAATCAATCAAGTTTATTTGTATAGCCCTTTACAATAGCCGAACGGTACCCAAAGTGCTTTACAATAAAGCCATAAAACAATACATAAGACATACAAAACATACAGATACAATAAAAAGGGCTGTAGTGGTACAGCGCTGCTGGCCGTTAAAACCCTTCCAAAATGTATAGAAAGGAGCAAACAGAAGGAGGAACACCTAAGAGACCGTATTACCCAGGTCAGAATTAAATGCTAATTTACAAAAGTGGGTCTTAAGCTTCGTTTTAAAAAGGCTGAGGTCAGTAGTGCTGCAGATGTCAGGGGGTAGTTTGTTCCACAGTCTGGGAGCAGCAACGGCAAAAGAGCGATCGCCCCATTGTTTAAGTCTTGACCTAGGGACCTCTAACAGAAGCTGACCCGAGGAGCGCAAGGCTCTGCCACAATTGCGAAAAGTTAAAATCTCAGACAAGTAAGAGGGAGCCAAGCCATAAATGGCGTTAAAAACAAACAGCAGGAGTTTAAAATCAATTCTAAAATGGACTGGAAGCCAGTGGAGAGACGACAGCACAGGGGTAATGTGTTCATGTCTAGACGTGCTTGTTAAAAATCGGGCAGCAGCGTTCTGTACAAGTTGGAGACGAGAAATTGATGACTGACTGAGGCCAACGTAGAGGGCATTGCAGTAGTCCAGTCTTGTACTGATGAAAGCATGGATTGCCTTCTCGAGATCATGCCGACTGAGAAAGGACTTAACTTTGGCCAAAAGACGGAGCTGAAAACAGCTTGAGCGGACAACAGAGCTAATCTGTTTGTCAAATTTGAGCATTATCAAATGTTACCCCAAGATTTTTGACAAAGGGAGCCAGAGTACCAGAGTTTGTGGTGATAACATTTGACATAGATGGAGAACCAAACAAAATACATTCAGTTTTGCTGTTGTTTAAGTGCAAAAAGTTCTGTGACAGCCACTGCTTTATATCTGTGATGCAGTCCAATAGCTTAGTAAGGGCAGTATTATCGTTTGGTTTCATGGGCAAATATAACTGCAAGTCGTCGGCATAGAAGTGAAAAGACAGGTTGTGCTTCTTTATAATTGATCCCAAAGGTAAGATATACAGTGAAAACAAAATAGGGCCGAAGATAGATCCCTGTGGCACCCCACAGGGCAGCGATGCCTTTGAAGAGCGGTGGTCACCAATCGCGACAGAGAAACTCCTGTTTGCCAGGTATGACCTAAACCACTGGAGAGCGGAGCCACGGATTCCGACGTGCTCTAGGCGAGATACAAGGACTGCATCGTCAACTGTATCAAAGGCTGCTGTGAGTTCCAGCAATACCAGCACAGCAGGGTTCCCAGAGTCCACAGACAAGGCAATATCATTATGTACCTTCAACAGTGCTGACTCGGTGCTTTGTTGGGATCTAAAACCAGACTGAAATTTATCAAGAATAGAATTGATCTCCAAAAATGTCTGTAGTTGAATTAAAAACAACTTTTTCTAAAAAGAAAAGGCAAGTGGGAGACAGGTCTAAAATTGGAGAGCACAGAGGGGTCAAGATGCGTTTTTTTTATGAGGGGCCTAACCATAGCGTGTTTGAAGGCAGCTGGAACAGACCATGAGCTAAGACAAGTGTTTATAAAAACAAGCAGGCTTGACCCAACAGAGCTCTGAACCTCCTTCAAAAACTAATTAAAAATAATCATAACTCTGTGTTTTTACTGATAGTACCAACCTCTGTTTATAAAACTCCATATAAAACACATCAGCATGATTTTTTCCTTCTTTAGCTTTTCTTTTTTCTATCACAAAGCAGTAATGGTATGACTACTGTTATTTGTAATCTATATATTTACCACCCAGCTTACCTGCAAAACAGAAAAATACCGCAGGTTACGGAGCTGCTCGGTGCGTCCTCTCTAAAGTGCTTCATCTAGCGCTGGCAGACTTCTTCTGCTGGCCAGAGTGTCAACAATTGGTA
Source organism: Fundulus diaphanus (assembly GCA_037039145.1). Classification (NCBI taxonomy): domain Eukaryota; kingdom Metazoa; phylum Chordata; class Actinopteri; order Cyprinodontiformes; family Fundulidae; genus Fundulus; species Fundulus diaphanus. Next base: position 1,737,772 of record CM073137.1, on the reverse strand, counting down.
CAAGCGGCACCAAGCGCCCTCTGCTGGCGAAACCCATACTTTTAACTAATACAACAGATTTTAACTGTAGTCTATCAACAGAAAGTGTCCTTAGACATTAAAATAAAATGGGGGGGCTACTATTTTAATGTGCCTAACTCTTAGTCCCACACGCCCATTAACAAGTTTTATAATGGGGTGAACAAATATTTAAATCTGTAATGTTTGCATAAGGGGGCTTCTTCTAGAGTTCACCAGCAGAAAGAGTGGAACACATGAGAAGAGTCAGATAAAACCTTATCTGCCTGTCTGAGGATGGACTGCTTAAACAGTTCCAGTGGAGACAGAGGAGGAGCCATTCTCATTATTTTACCTGCTGTCTTTACTAAGTTTAAGATCTGGGTCTTTGTGTTTACCATCAAATTACCAAAACAGCTGGTGATGCAATACCTTAGTAGAGTTTCTATGGTAGCTCTGTAAAAATTACCATTATGTTGGCACAAATACCAAACACTCTTAAACGATGAAGAAGATGAAGACGCTGGTGAAGTTTTGAAACTCTTGTCATTTGTAAATCTTTATAAATGCAGGTGTGATTAAAAAAGAAAAAGGGGGGAGGGTCACGTGATCCGGACCAGTATGGACGCATAGGAACTTGCTCTGCTCCAGGACTTTATTATTTTCTGAATTTCTACTTTCAGCACCTGCATTCTGCCTGTTAAACTGCCCACTGAAGATGCCGAAGTCGCAGCGTGACAAGGAATTCCCTATTTTTTCACCGACTGGCAAAAAAAGATCTACTCAGCAGCATACGCGTACGGCTGGCGAGGCAGAGCTTACTGTTGCTAGCTCTTTGGAGCCGGCGTTAGCTAACCGAGCTACTATGGCGCAGATTCTGGCCGAGCTAAAAATCCGTAGCCTCCCGGGTGAATGGACTGGATGAATCTGTCGGTGCCCGTTTTGATGGCATCGATGGCACTTTGAGCGAGATAAAGATATCCATTACCTCTGTTGAGGACTCCTTATCGACTCTGTCCAACCGAACGTCTCAGCTGGAGAAGCGTGCGGAGGAGGCCGAGGAAAGGATTTCCGCTGCGGAGGACCGCTCTGAGAACCACAGCTCTCGCTTAGCCACTATGGAGAAAACAATGGAGCGTCTTCTGCTGAAAGTTGACAATTTGGAGAACCGTAGCCGCCGCAATAATCTGAAAATTATTAATCTCCCCGAAGGGGCGGAAGGCACGACCTCTCTGATGGACTTTCTCCAGTTAGCTCTCCCAGCCCTGGTTGATCTTCCTTCTCATTTTCCTTCGCCGGAGATTGAGTGGGCTCATCGAGCCCCGATTCAGGCAAGCCTCCGAGGAGCGTTTTGGTTCGGTTTTTGAGATTCTCCCAACGGGAGGCTGTGCTCAGGGCTGCTTTGAAGAAACGTGATATTCGGCATGGCGGCTCTCAGCTACGTTTCTACCCCGCCTTGTCCTCTGAGGTCCTGCGTAAGCGACAAGAGTTTGATGCCGTGGGGAGAGCGCTGGCTCGGCTTAACAAGTATCGTGGTTTTGCTTACCTGGCTCGTCTCCGTTGTCTGCATGAGGGTCGGATTCGCCTCTTTGACACTCCGGAGTCAGCTGCTGTGTTTTTGGACTCCATTAAGTGAGGCCAAGTTTCTTGGACTATGTAAGCATGACTACTCTTAGAACACTTTCGTTCTGTATACTTAAGTTGTCTTGAGTTACGGTATTGTATCGAAATGTTTATTCTCTCTTCTGTTAGAGAGATCGGATTCGATTATAAGCATGGCATTGCATGCAATTATTGGTCTTTAGTTCACTTACCCATGCACCTTTGTTATTTCACTTTTTTACCAATATTATTATATTTTTACTGTCCAATTTTCTATAGAGGGTGGTTCGTAGGTGTTGTTCATCTTTCACCCGGGGGCACTGATGCGGTTTCTTGTTGTCCTGTTTGTTTCTGTGATCACATTGTTTAGACACAGTATTGTGAAGTTATATTTAGATTTTATGGTGACTTCTTTTGGGATGTTTCTTCCCTGCCATTTGGGGGCAGGATATGGGAGGGTTTGTGCTGTTTGTCAAAGGGTTTTGTTTTTTTTAGTTACTCCACCACAATTTTGATTATCTCCTCCTCAGGTCTTTTTTTGATCTCAATACTTCATTCATCTCCTTCTAACGTCATTCATATTACCTTAAGCCATTATGCCTCGGCCACTTAGTCTCGTTTCCTGGAATTTCCAGGGTTTAGGCCACGTAATCAAGAGGAAGAAAATTTTGACCTTTTGAAGAAGTAGGGAGCTGATATTGCTCTTCTTCAGGAGACCAGGCTATCTAGGGTAGAACATCTGAAACTAAAGAGGGACTGGGTGGGCAATGTCTATTCTTCTTCTCATCCACAGAACAAAAAGGGCACAGCCATTCTTATTAATAAAAATCTCCCCTTTACCCTCTTACATGAGGAAAGAGATCCGGAAGGTAGATTTATTCTGATTAAAGGTTCAATTGCTGGTCAATCTATAACCATACTCAATGTCTATGCCCCTAATAGTGACTCACCTAACTTCATTTCGCAAGTAATTTTATTGTTTAGTCAGTATTGTGATGGTTTTGGCTTGCTGGCTGGCGACTTCAATTCCATAATGGATGCCGGTTTAGATAAATCCTCTGCTGCTCACGTGTCTAACCCCAAAGCTTCATCTACTCTTAAAGAACTGTCATGATTTGGGTTTTGTCTTGGTTCAGGTTATCCGTTTTATTAGTCAAGTTTCTGCTTTTGGGTTCTTTCTTGTTTTGGCTTTGTTTTAGACGTGTTGTTCTGTTTAGATTAACTGTTATTTATCTGTCACTCCCCAAACACCAGTTACCAGCCAATCAGATCTGCTCACCTGTCAACCTCCAGTCACTAGCCAATCAGTTCAGTTCAGTTACCACCTTTCCTTTGATTATTTCCACCTGTCACTTGTAATTAGTCTTCACTCCCGTTCACCTGCTCACTCCCCTATATAGTCCTGCTACAAACATCTGCAAACTGCCAGATCATTAACAAGCCTTCGGTGAGTTTTGTCCAGCATTCTCTTTTTGACTGACCTGTAGATATTACCCTGATAGCCTTTTTGACTTCTGAGCCAGCCTGAACCCTGAACCTGTTTTTCCTGCCCTGTACGATTGCTTACCTGTTTCTCTGACCTGGACCTGCCTTGGGATTTTCTGAGTTTGCCTTATCCTTGTCTGTACTTCTGCCTATTTTGGACTGCCTTATGTGTACCGGAGTTTGGACTGCCATTTTGGCCATTGAGCCTGCTTTTTCCTGTCTTGCCTGTTTAAGAGCAATAAAACATCTGAACCTGAAATCTCTGCTTGTTAGCCTGAATACTGAATCCACCTGTTCAGTTCCATTCGTAACAGAATGATCTGGCCCAACATGGACCCATCGGCCGACAAACAGTGGCGGTCTGTTGTTGAGAATTCGATTTCTCAGTTGGAGTCAGGCGTGCGGGAGTTGCTTTTCCTCCTAAGTTGCTAGGCCCCGTCTGAACCTGTAGCCTGTAGCCAGGCCCCGTCTGAACCTGTAGCCTGTAGCCAGGCCCCGTCTGAACCTGTAGCCTGTAGCCAGGCCCCGTCTGAACCTGTAGCCTGTAGCCAGGCCCCGTCTGAACCTATAGCCTGTAGCCAGGCTCCGTCTGAACCTGTAGCCTGTAGCCAGGCGCCTCCTGAACCTGAAGCCCGTAGCGAGGCGCCTCTTCTAGCTTATAGTCCAGCGCCGTCTCCAGCCTTTAGTCCGGCGCCAGGTTCTGCTCTTTCTCTCTCCAGGCGTCGGTTCCTGAAGGTCCTGTTCCGCCGCCGGCCTCCGAGGTTGCTGGTCCGCCGCCGGCCTCCGAGGTTGCTGGTCCGCCGCCGGCCTCCGAGAGACCTGCTCCGCCACCGGCCGCCGGACATCTTTGTCAACCGGGGCCGTCCTACAGGACACCCGCCGGATTACCCGTCTTACAGGGGTCGTCCTTCGGGACGTCCGCCGGAGAACTTGACACGCCTAGGCCGTCCGCCGGAGAACTTGACACGCCTAGGCCGTCCGCCGGAGAACCTGACACGCCGAGGCGGTCCTTCGGGACGCCGCCGGAGAACCTGACACGCCGAGGCGGTCCTTCGGGACGTCCGCTGGAGAACCTGACACGCCGAGGCGGTCCTTCGGGACGTCCGCCGGAGAACCTGACACGTCGAAGAGGTTCCCCAGAAGCCCTCCGTCCTGTACCACCCTCCACCCACCCGGTCTAGTCTGTTTTTGTTTATTATTTGCCTGGTTTAAAGGACGTCTGGTATCCGTCCTTGAGGGAGGGGCTCTGTCATGATTTGGGTTTTGTCTTGGTTCAGGTTATCCATTTTATTAGTCAAGTTTCTGCTTTTGGGTTCTTTCTTGTTTTGGCTTTGTTTTAGACGTGTTGTTCTGTTTAGATTAACTGTTATTTATCTGTCACTCCCCAAACACCAGTTACCAGCCAATCAGATCTGCTCACCTGTCAACCTCCAGTCACTAGCCAATCAGTTCAGTTCAGTTACCACCTTTCCTTTGATTATTTCCACCTGTCACTTGTAATTAGTCTTCACTCCCGTTCACCTGCTCACTCCCCTATATAGTCCTGCTACAAACATCTGCAAACTGCCAGATCATTAACAAGCCTTCGGTGAGTTTTGTCCAGCATTCTCTTTTTGACTGACCTGTAGATATTACCCTGATAGCCTTTTTGACTTCTGAGCCAGCCTGAACCCTGAACCTGTTTTTCCTGCCCTGTACGATTGCTTACCTGTTTCTCTGACCTGGACCTGCCTTGGGATTTTCTGAGTTTGCCTTATCCTTGTCTGTACTTCTGCCTATTTTGGACTGCCTTATGTGTACCGGAGTTTGGACTGCCATTTTGACCATTGAGCCTGCTTTTTCCTGTCTTGCCTGTTTAAGAGCAATAAAACATCTGAACCTGAAATCTCTGCTTGTTAGCCTGAATACTGAATCCACCTGTTCAGTTCCGTTCGTAACAAAGAACTATGTTCGGATATTGGGTTGATTGATGTGTGGCGTCAGCTGAACCCCACAGTCAAAGACTACTCCTTTTATTCTCACCCCCATAACTCTTATTCTAGACTTGATTACTTTTTTATCCCAAAAACCTATTTACACTCTGTTCTGTCCTGCTCTGTGGGCTCAATCACCCTTTCAGACCATGCGCCTATATACTTACGACTTGAATCATCATTTAATACTGTGAGGACTCCCATTTGGAGATTTATTACCTCGTTCTTGAATAGCAATTTTTTTTGTGCCCTTGTGAGGAACAATCTTTTACAGTATTGGTCTCATAATGAATCTTCCTCAGTTTCTTCTGCCATGATTTGGGACGTGGTCAAGGCCACTTTAAGAGGGCAGCTCATTTCCTATAGTTCTTTTCAGAAAAGAATTTCGGAGGAAAACAGAAGAGAACTGGAGAATGAGGTGTCTAGGCTGGAACATATACACAAACAGTTTCCTACATCTGAGAATCTCAAGGCATTAGTTGCTGCTAGGACCAAGCTGAATATGGACTATACTTGCCAGGCTCAGAAGCTGTTACTCTATACTTAACAGAAACACTATGTATTTGGAAACAAGTCTAGCCTCCTGCTTGCCTATCAGTTAAAAAACCAAATCAACGATCGCTCTATCAATATGATAAGAACATGTAATGGAGATGTTACTTGTGATCTTTCTGTTATTAATAATACTTTCAGAGACTTTTATAAATCCCTTTATACAGCTGGTAAAATAGAATCTGTTTCTCTCTGTCTCTCTCCGAGGTCAGTCGTGTCTTTTCTCTCTCTGCAGCTTTTACCCCCCCCCCCTCCTGCTTTGCTTTGCTATGTCTTGTCTTCTGAGCACTTTCTTCATATCAACCGAACTCTGAAAAACATGGATCTGGTAAGCTGGTCTCTCAATACTATTGATAAATTTTTTTCGACGGGTAGGCAACGGAAGGGGGACCCGTCCGGTCCTGATTTAACTTATTTTGTGAGATACACCCTAAATTCCTGGAGGAAAACGGTGTGTCTTTCGACCTTGTCATTCCTGGACGTTTGAAATTTTCACATTGGATTAAAGATACTGGAATCTCTACTTATTGGTTTTTGTGGATTTTTGAAGTATCAGCAAATACAGCGGATGTCGGAGCCATTTGGCCTTGATCAGGCTGCCGGCTGCATGACGCGCTCACTCTGGCTGTGAACGGACAAACCTGGCAGGTGAATGGAGCGAAGCCGAAAAGCTGCCTGTGTTGGAACGCAGACTGACTTTGGTGGTTGAGCTCAAGGGGAGATGGGATAAAATCTGGGAGTGAAGCGCGAAAAAGCCCAATAATTTGGAAAATTGGATTTATGACTTAAAAGCTGACAGGAAAGGCAGTGCAGCTTGTCTCATAACAAATAACATATTTGGATTCCCTCCCTATCTATTCCTGGATTGTTATGGCGGAGAGTGCCCAGAAAAGCCCCCGACTACCCCCCTCCCCCGCTGACACCTGAGGATGCTTCTCTGAACTGTGGGCCGGCTGATAACATCAAGGACGATGGCCTCTGGAGAGTGTTCACTGAGAAAAACACTTTCGCCCATACACACACGCATAACTGATGCTCATAAAACTGATGAATTTTACGTACACGCGACAGGTCTCAAATGTTTACCTTCTGCATACATGTTGTCTTGTGTTTATTTGTGTTTTTGTGCTATGAGGGTTTTTTGTGTCGGTTGTCTCTTTATAGGTGAGAGCATAAATAGGCAAACATCTGTCTCTTTATTTCTCCCTCCCCTCTTTCCCCCATGTTGTTGCTCTTTCTTCGAGAGTTCAAGGGCAGTGCCTCGTGAACTCCGTGTAGGCGGGGTTCGGGGCTGTTTGGAGGAATGCGGCCTTGACGGCTGCGCTATTTAGCAGCGGCTGACTGGCTGCGTTCCTTGGCAACGCAAGGCCTCAGTCAATCGTTCCCCCCAAAATGTTTTGTTTGTTTATGTGATGGACGGTTGTACTGGAACTGATTTTTCGATTGCAATGCAAATTGTAATTGACAATAAAATGATTGATTGATTGATTGATTGATTGATTGATTGATTGATTGATTGATTGATTGATTGATTGAGAATCAGATATTGGTTCCTATTTAGATGGTGTTCTTTTACCCCAAGTTTCAGAGGAGGCTTGCTCTGCTCTCAACGCTGCTTTCACACCTGAGGAGGTCTGGGCTGCAATTCAATCGATGCCTAATGAAAAGTGTCCTGGTCCCGATGGATTTCCACTGGAATTTTTTAAGAAGTTCTGGCCCGGGATCCATCCTATCTTTTTACCTGCTATGAATGATATCTTGGTTGGAGGTGTGCAGTGTTGTATAGTAACGAAGTAAAAATACTTCACTACTGTACTTAAGTATATTTTGGAGTACTTTATACTTTTATCGAGTAAAAAATTTTTTGATAACTTTTACTTTTACTTCACTATATTTCCGAACTTAAATGCATACTTTTACTCCGATACATTTTCAATGTTTGGTTTAGTTACTCGTTACAAAAAAAAGAGAGAAAGAGAGACGTGCCAGACGCGCTGCTGTGGGCCAGCGGGGGCGGGGCCTGGCGCTCCACGCAGCCAATCACTAACGCGCCTGGCCTTTGATTGATAAGGTAGACACCCCAATTTAACTCTAACATCCACTCTCATTGGTTGTGCTGCCTTAAATCCTGCCTTCCCTCTTCCTGGTCGGCTGTTTTCTATTGCGTGTGTGTGTGCGTGCTTGGAGCGCGAGAAATTCAGTTTTGATTCAGTTTTGAATGTACTGACACTGAAATGACACTGCCGTTACCACAATTAAAACTAGACTACGAAACTAGTCCCAGTTAAGAAGCTAAATATTATCTGCAAGGCTGCTGAGTGCAGTTCTGAACAGAAGCAACAGAAGCAGGAGAGAGTTTTGATTTGTTGAACTTGAGAAATGTAAGTAACCAACGTTAATATCTCAAAATAGCATTTAATTCTGAAGTATGACACATTTTATCAACAAAAACCTAATCTCCTCTATAAAACTAAATATTCTGTGCCAGGCAGGAGTTCTGAAGACTGGTGGAAAGATGGAAAAGCAAAGACTGCAGGTTATTAAAAATTCAGATTCTTAGCCACAGCCATCTGAAAAAGAAAAGGTGAGGGTTTCCGTTTTACCAATATTGCATTGTTATTATTGCTTTCATTTATTGTCGACCCTTCAAGGCAGTTCAGGTGTGAATAGCAGGTGTAATTTCTTTTGCATAATATACAGTATAAGAACACTAAATGCCACCTAAACAACTGCTATTCTTGTTTAGACCTTTGCGTAGTTATAATATTATGATTAGGGTTCCACAAAATAATAGCGTTATTCATTTGACTGTTTCTACTTCTAGAATTAGGATAAAGACAAATAAAACAGAGGAACACTAGTTACATTTGTTTTATTGTACATAGATTTCCACACTGTCCATTAATTCAATTCAATTCAATTTTATTTATATAGCGCCAAATCATGAAACATGTCATCTCAAGGCACTTTACAAAATCAAGTTCAATCATATTATACAGATTGGGTCAGATTATACAGATTGGTCAAAAATGTTCCTATATAAAGGAAACCAGTTGATTGCATCAAAGTCCCGACAAGCAGCATTCACTCCTGGGGAACCGTAGAGCCACAGGGAGAGTCGTCTGCATTGTCCATGGCTTTGCTGCAATCCCTCATACTGAGCAAGCATGAAGCGACAGTGGGAAGAAAAACCTCCGGCAGAACCGGGCTCAGTATGAACGGTCATCTGCCTCGACCGACTGGGGTTACAGAAGACAGAGCAGAGACACAACAAGAGAGACAAAAAAGCACAGAAGCACACATTGATCTAGTAATCTGTTCTACATTAGATGGTAATAGTCGGTGATCTGTCCTCCCTGGATGATTTCACAGTCAACAGAACATCAGACCAGGTGTACCTACTATGAAGAAAAAAGAGAGAGAACAAAAAGTTAAAAGCTGAAATGACAACAGTCATTTCAATGTAATGCAATGCAAATCTGGAGAACAGTAGACTGGAGAACAGTAGAAATCAGTAGAGTGAGAAAAATAGGCCCTGATGTCCTCCAGTAGCCTAAGCCTATAGCAGCAAAACTATAAAGGTAGCTCAGAGTAACATGAGCCACTCTAGTTATAAGCTTTGTCAAAAAGGAAGGTTTTAAGATTAGTCTTAAAAATAGACAGGGTGTCTGCCTCACGGACCAAAACTGGGAGTTGGTTCCACAGGAGAGGAGCCTGATAGCTAAAGGATCTGCCTCCCATTCTACTTTTAGAGACTCTAGGAACCACCAGCAGACCTGCAGTCTGAGAGCGAAGTGCTCTGTTAGGAACATACGGGGTAATCAGAGTTCTGATATATGATGGAGCTTGATTATTAAGGGCTTTATACGTTAGAAGAAGAATTTTAAATTCTATTCTTGATTTACCAGGAAGCCAATGAAGGGAAGCTAAAATTGGAGAAATATGATCCCTCTTGTTGATTTTCATCAGAACTCTTGCTGCAGCATTTTGGATCAGCTGAAGACTTTGAATTGCATTTTGTGGACTTCCTGATAGTAAAGAATTACAATAGTCCAGCCTTGAAGTAACAAATGCATGGACTAGTTTTTCAGCATCACTCCTGGACAGAATGTTTCTAATTTTGGCGATATTCCGGAGGTGAAAAAAGGAAACTCTGGAAACCTGTTTAATATGGGATTTAAATGACATGTCTTGGTCAAAAATAACACCAAGGTTTTTTACTTTATTACCAGAGGCCAAGTTAATGTCATCCAGATTAAGTGATTGGTTAAGAAGTTTATTTTTTGAGGACTCTGGCCCAAAGATTACAACTTCGGTCTTGTCAGAATTTAGATGCAGGAAATTTAAAGTCATCCAGCTTTTGATGTCATCAAGACATGACTGCAGTCGAAGTAATTGATTGGATTCATCAGGATTTATGGATAAATATAGCTGAGTGTCATCAGCATAACAGTGGAAATTAATCCCATGCTGTCTGATAATTTTGCCGATCGGAAGCATATATATAGTAAAGAGAATTGGTCCAAGGACTGAACCCTGTGGTACTCCACAGGTGACCCTAGAGTTTGAGGAAGATTTATTATTAACATGAACAAACTGGAATCTGTCCGACAGATAAGATTTAAACCAGCCTAATGCTTTCCCCTTAATCCCTACAGTATGTTCAAGTCTTTGTAGGAGAATATTGTGATCAACTGTATCAAATGCAGCACTAAGATCTAACAGGACAAGTACAGACACAAGTCCATTATCTGAGGCCATGAGAATATCATTAGTGACCTTCACCAGAGCCGTTTCAGTGTTATGATGAGCTCTGAAGCCTGACTGAAACTCCTCAAGTAGGTCATTGCTTTGTAAATGTTCACATAGTTGATTAGCAACTACTTTCTCAAGAATTTTAGATAAGAAAAGAAGATTAGATATAGGTCTGTAGTTTACTAGCTCATCTTGATCAAGAGAAGGTTTCTTAAGTAAAGGTTTAATAACAGCTACTTTAAAAACCTGTGGTACATATCCATTTACTAAGGATAGATTAATCATGTCTAAAATAGGACCACTGATCAAAGGGAATACCTCCTTAAACAACTTGGTTGGGATTGGGTCTAAAATACAGGTAGAAGGTTTAGATGAAGCTAAGATTTTAGATAGCTCAGAAAGCTCTACTGCTTCTAAACAGTTCAGACACAGCGCAGGTTCTAAAGATTCCTCCAATGCTGCCTTACTCACTGAGGACGAGGTAATCATGTTTGGGAGGATGCCAATTATTTTATTTTTAATGGCATCAATTTTATTTATGAAGAATCCCATAAAATCATTACTACTAAGAGCTAAGGGAATGGATGGATCAACAGAGCTGCAGCTCTGAGTAAGTTTGGCAACTGTACTAAAGAGAAATCTAGGATTATTTTTATTCTCTTCAATTAATGATGAAAAATATGCTGCTCTAACTCTGCGAAGGGTCTTGTTATACAACAATAGACTGTCCCTCCAGATTAAGTAGGATTCCTCTTGGTGTGTAGAGCGCCATTTTCTCTCCAATTTCCTAACATTGTGCTTCAAGGAACGCAGCTCTGAATTAAACCAGGGAGCCAGCTTCCTGTGAATTATCACCTTCTTTTTCAAGGGAGCTACATTATCTAATGCAGAACGCAATGAGGAAGTCACACTGTTAGCAAATGTATCTATTTGTGAATGGGAAGAAACAGCATTGCTGCCATCTACAGGGCATTTCTGCAATACTGAGGATATTAAGAGGGGGACAGACTCTTTAAGTTTTGATACAGCATTATCCGATAAAGATCTACTATAATGGAACCCTCTTTTGGGGGTGGAGAAATCGGTTAGATTAAACTCAAATGTTATTAAAAAATGATTAGTAAATTAGTACAAACCAGAAGCAGAGCTAGACATTCTCATCATCAGGGGTTTAGCCCATAAAATATTACATCATTACAAGAGTAATTTGGTACACCAAAAAAGTAAGCAATTATTTAATCTGTTGATGTGGTCGCAAAATGAATTTAATATAGGCCTTTACATATCTTAAAGTTTAATCTGCTGTTCTTTAATAGTCGTACTAGTATATTCCAATAGTATATTAATATGTTCTCATTTCAATGATTAAATGGACAGCCACTTATGTAACAATTCAGTTTTGGTGTCACCAATCTTACTCAATGTACAGTATTGGGTCCTCCATGCTGCTTATGTATTAAGGTTTACTGCACATTTAAACATTGACAACTCACTATTGTTAGGGAAATAATTAGTTGTCTGAGAAGATGTAGGTAAGGAGAAGCTGTTATCTACACTTCAGATATATGATGTAAGAAATGTGTTTGGAATGTTAAGATAAATTACATGAAATGGGCTACACAGAGCAACTACAACCCAATTGTACATTTTTTGAAATTTGAATTTAATATTTGAAATGCTGTTAGTATCATTTACACTTCTACTTCCAGTGCAGAGTAAATACAATAAATGTATCTGTCAAATGTAAAATTGAATGTATAATTTTGCTGTTTTATAATTCAGACAGAGTATCTTCGATAAAAAATTAGGGTGGGGTTTATCTCTGTGCATTTCTATATATTCTAAAGAAAATACAGGATAAATCTAGACAACAGACATATTTTGACTATATTTGGTTTAATAGGCACATATTTGCCGTCTGTCTCTGTTGCTGTTAGTTCAAATGGAAAAAAGTCCCAATTCGACATGTCTTACATGAGAGTGCATATCTAATGGTGTATATATATATATATATATATATATATATATATATATATATATATATATATATATATATATATATATATATATATATATATATATATACAAACTGCTAGATTTGTCTCTGTTGTAAGCAAAAGAGACAATTACTACTAAATGTAGTAATAGCAACCCTTGTGCCCTAACCCTAGTTTTGTGTCTTTAGGGAAATGAGTCCTCACTTTTATCAATATAACTAGTCTAACTATTGCCATCATGCAGGTTTTACAAATGCACAAGGTTTTATCGAGTGAAAACATTTCAATCTGTTTGTCACTGCTTTTGGATGGGCCTATATTGTAGCTTGTTTGACGAGCTTTAGATCAAAAGTGTGTCAACTCTAAGAATCTTACATCTGGACTAAAAATGGAAAGCCAGTTGTTCATGCCAGGAATCACAGTCAACACTGGGGGCTGAGCACCCCTAAAGGTCAGATCCTAGAATCGACCCTGATCACCACCAACAGGATAAGAAGCTGGTTCAGTAGTAAAGCAGGTTAAATTAACCTTGTGGTATAGGTAGAGCATCTAATAGAGCCGGGAGTCTTGATTTTCTTAACTAAATGATACCTGCAACCGCAGGTGTATCTGTTAGCAAGTTTACCACTTCCTTTAGGTTAACTATCACTTTATCACTTAACCATGTTCTTAGTATACACCCCCTTTGCCTGCACTTGGTTGTGTACAATTTTAAAGTGCATAGCACTGACCTTACTTGAAGAAGGAAATCTGAAAGCTTACAAAAAGGTTGTATTTTCTGTCTAAACTTGGTCTAAATTTCTCCTGCACTTGGTTGTTTATATTATTTTAAGGGAATTTGACTTTCAAAGTTTACCAACATCTAAAAAATGTAATTCAAACTGCATTTGCTTTGATTTACTTTTTACTTATACTTTTTATTACATTACTTGAGTACATCTATTTTTACAGTAATTTTCATACTTAAGTACAAGACATTTCAGATACTTTAAGACTTTTACTCAAGTAACATTTCAGTCAGTGACTTGGACTTTTACCAAAGTCATATTTTGGAGAGGTACTTATACTTTTACTTGACTCCGAGAGTTCAGTACTTTATACAACACTGGAGGTGTGCCTCCGTCTTGGAATATTGCTTCCATGAGCTTATTGTTGAAGAAAGATAAAAGTTCCCTAGATTGCTCATCTTACAGGCCTATCAGTCTCCTTAATGTTGATTACAAAATTGTTGCAAAGGTGTTGGCGCGGAGACTAGAGAAAATTCTTCCGAAGATAATAAACCCCGACCAAACAGGTTTTGTGAAATCTAGATATGGAACAGACAATGTGCGACAATGTGGACCTTAAACGTCATTCATTATCTTAATCAACATAAAGACCCTGCTTTGCTTATCTCCCTCGATGCGGAAGAGGCCTTCGATCGGGTAGAATGGCCCTTTTTATTCCTAGTTTTACAGAAATTTGGCTTGGGCCCTAACTTTATTAACATGATTAAAGCCTTCTATTCCAATCCAGTAGCTGTGGTTAATACCAATGGTTTACTGTCAGACAGTTTTTCTATTCAGAGGGGTTGTAGGCAGGGGTGCCCCTTGTCGCCTTTGTTGTTTACATTATTCATTGAACCCTTAGCTGTGGCTATTAGGTCTAATCCAGACATATCTGGAATTAGGGTGGGTGACGTTCACCATGTGATCTCCCTTTTTGCTGACGATGTCCTTTTATACCTGAAAAACCCAAATAAATCGGTCCCAGCCGTACTTAGCTCCATTGATAAATTTAGTGCTCTTTCGGGTTATAAAATTAATTTAGACAAGTCTGTCGCTTGCCCTTTCAATATCCCTCAAGAAATGGTGCTACAACCTATTTTTCATACATCTAAAAAAGGTTTCAAGTACCTGGGTATTTTTGTTACCCCTGATCTGAAAGACTTGTTCTCATCAAACTATTCCCCCCTAGTCCAGAACATTAAGAATGATCTGCTGAAATGGTCTACTTTACCTATATCACTTCTCGGTAGGGTTAATACAATAAAAATGAATATTCTCCCTCACTTAAGCTACCTGTTTCAAAACCTTCCCTGCTATTTGTCCCTTATATTCTTTAAATCACTTAACTCCCATATTTCTCGTTTTATTTGGAACAACAAGCATCAACGTATTAGGTTCTCCACTCCTATTAAACCCAAGCAGTTGGGAGGTTTATCTTTACCCAATTTGCAGCTCTACTATTGGTCTGCTCAGCTTAAAATTATGTCAGACTGGTTTTCTAGTAGAGACACCTGCTCATGGAGGGGCCTTGAATCCTTATCATGCTGTCCTAGAAGGCTAAGTTCCCTCCCGTTCATCAATAACTTAGATCAATTGGATTCCCTGAAGGAAAACATTGTAGTTTATTGTACTTTGTTGGCTTGGCAAGACATAAAAAAATATTTGAATATTCCCCCCTTCATCTCAATTAGATCCCCCCTGACTTTGAACCCTGACCTACCTACTTCTATTAGAAGTATCGGCCTATTGAACTGGTCTTGTTCTGGTCTGAAGGATTTTAAAGATCTGTTGATTTCTGGTGATATTAAATCATTTAATCAAATCAGAGATGAGAGTAACATTCCTCAGAAAGATTTTTATAAATATCTTCAAGTTCGGCATCTTATGGACTCATTATTTCGGTCAAATACATTCCAAAGGGACCTGACGGATTTAGAAAATGTTCTGGTTTCAACCAATTCTCCCAAAGGTCTGATCTCCAAATTCTATGCTTCCTTACTTAGCTCTGTACCATCGAGCTTTGACCCTGTTAAACGGTTGTGGGAGCGTGATCTGGAGATGAAATTTAGTCCCTTAGATTGGCTTAAGATCTGTAATGGAACCTTTCCTAAATGCACCTCTATTTCTATACAAGAACAGAATTTCAAACTTTTCTATAGATCCTATTATACCCCTGTTCGTCTTCAGAGAATGTTCCCCAACCGTTCTAATCTGTGCTGCAAATGTTTGAGGCATAGAGGAACTTTTTTTCACCTATTTTGGTCATGTGACCTACTAAGGGTCTTCTGGAGGGATGTACATTTGGTGGTTGAAAAGGTCCTGGGTGTTCGCTTTTCTCTGTCTCCTATGTTCTATCTTCTAAATGTTTCCCCTAATCATTTGGATGCACACTCTAAATCCCTGTTTACAATTTTCCAATTTCTTGCCAAGAAATGTATTCTGTTACAATGGACTTCTCCTTCTGCCCCCACGGTAAATATGTGGCTCACACAGATATCTGTTATCCTTCCTTTGGAAAGGCTGACCCATGATCTTAACCACAAATCGGACACATTTTTGACTCTTTGGGGTCCCCTTGAGTCTTTTCTGCTTGGTCCTTAGGATTTTAGTTTTACTGTTATTTTGTTCTATAGCTTTTACCATTTACTCTTGCTTGCTTTTATCTCTTGTCTCTCATTGGCTGAGGGGTGACATGGACTGGAGGAGAAGATTGACACATTGTTTCTTGTTCATGTGGGGTATTTTACTGTATGGTGTTTTTTTTGTGTGTGTTTGTATGTGGGTAGCGGCACTGGTTTCTTCTTTGTTTTTTGTATTGTAAAGAATTTAAAATTAATAAAAATAATATAAAAAAAAGAAAAAGCAACAAGATAAAATAAAAAATTTTATGCAGCTCAGTTGTCCTATTTTTTGAAAAGGTCCGAGGGCACAACATGGGGTCCTTGGGGCTAGCTGGTGCCCACGGGTGCCATGTTGGTGACCGCTGGTGTAAACTATTTGTGATCAGTGTCTAACAGCCATTGAGAGAAACTCAGACCTGACCACACCATGTTTGGAGAAAACCAAACACCACATTAGTACAAAGCTGTAAGGCAGTGGTCTCAAACTCAAAGACCTTAACCTCAATGTTGTTTTTTCTCTAATAGACCAGTTCACGCGTGACGTCAGCGCTACATCCGGGTCACGGTGGTTGGCAAAAACAGAACTGTTCTCGTCTACTACTGTGACAAAACGGGTGATTTTAGAGCGTATTTTTAGTTAGTTTATTTTTGGAATATAAACAATGCCTACGACTTGTTGTGCTCCCGGTTGCACACAGAGGCATTCCAAATTGTTGGATGTACGTTTCAGTCGTTTACCGAAGGACGAAGAAAGAAGAAAGAAATGGATAATTTCAGTGAAAAGAGTGCAGGCAGACACTCCCAATGGACTGGAGGAGCCATCATACCACGACAGAATATGCAGTCTACACTTCATCTCCGGTAAATACAACTTAATTCTGCTCTAGTCATTGTTCTACTTAAATAGCGGCGGAGGGGAGATGGCGATCGTTAGACGAGGCCGGGAGAAGCAGAGTCGATGCGCTGCAGCAGCAGCACGCCGCATCATTTTAGTTTTCTTCGTGCAATCAGTGTGCAATAATGTTCACCAGACAGCGGCTGCATTACGCCCCTGTTCACGCGCGCTAGTACGTCTGTGTTTACACTGCAACGTCGCTGACACCCCCACCCATTTTAACAAGACATAAACACCAAAATAATCCGTAATGAACAATGTTTTTTTTTTAACCTACCGGTGGCGGGTCTTCCTCTCTGCTGAGGTGCGGTCTGTGTCCGACTCCGCTTTATGTTACACAAACATGTCTGAACATCCATCCATCCATTTTCTGACCCGCTTAATGTCCCGATATAAAATAATTGTAGCCGTCCAGTGGTTTCATGGCTTTCGTGGTCTCTCGTCTGTACTGGCCTGCGTGTTTATAAGGCAGCTGTATATGTCGGGTTACGGAACCTTTGGCCAGCATTTCACAGACTCGCTCCGTCCCTTCAGGCTTTTGCTGTGTGGATCTGGCAATCTGATACCATCAACCATCAACGTACTCTTAAAACGATCTTGTGATACGTTATCTAAAGAAGAAAAATACGCGGAGAACTCGTCAGTTTCTCTGTTTGCATCCGCCATTGTGTTCGTCTTTTGCCTACCAGTCCGGCGCGCATGCACGAAAAACCAGGATGAAAACAATAACAATGAACTGGTCTATACTGGGACAAATGTTGACCTCTGACTAGTTTCTGCTTATTGCACCTCATCAGGGAGGTGAGGTTAAGGCAGCCTGCCACTAGAGGGAGCCAGCAGCCTTCACCCTCCAGGTACAGTTCAACCCAGCCCTCAACCCCCCTCAGAACATCAGGAGCTCCACCAGCAGGTCATTGTTAAAGTCTTTCCTTCCTGGCGTTGTGTTCACAAACACCTGCCTGTTCCAGCGCAGCAATTTTCTGTAGCTGGACCTGGTTGTCCTGCAGTCTGGGCCTGGTTGTCCTGCAGTCTGGATCTGATGGTCATGTAGTCTGGATCTGATGGTCCTGTAGTCTGGATCTGATGGTCCTGCAGTCTGGATCTGATGGTCATGTAGTCTGGATCTGATGGTCCTGCAGTCTGGATCTGATGGTCCTGCAGTCTGGATCTGATGGTCCTGTAGTCTGGATCTGATGGTCCTGCAGTCTGGATCTGATGGTCCTGCAGTCTGGATCTGATGGTCCTGCAGTCTGGATCTGTTGGTCCTGTAGTCTGGATCTGTTAGTCATGCAGTAAGGGAACCAAAGGTGTTGGGTCACTGGCCATCAGCAGACCTTTCTCTGTCTCTAATCTCAATCTACATTACTGCCAGTTAGATGTAGCTGGTTGTGCAGCAGGCTGAAAAACCCTCCAAGATGACCAGAAACGGCCTCAGAGTTTAAATGAGAGACCCTCGACTCTGAGGAGCTTTAAGCATCTGGATCAGGACAGCTCTCTGTTTTATGTCATGTTTATGTGTTTCTGTGTCTGACAGACTCTTGGGAAGCGAGCTGCCAATGAGGCTCTAACTATGGAGTTGATATCTGAGCTAGAAGGAAGACCTCCGGTTCTGTCAGAGGTGACCATGTGATAGAGAGTAGGTGGAGTAGTAGGAGATGCTCTCTGAAGAGCTGGGTCTTTTACACTTTTTTTTAGACTTGGACATGTGCTCCTCATTTTTGGCAGAGCTCAGTGGGTCTTTCTGCCATGTGGAGTGACCCATATATAAAGTCTGGATTGTCTTGAACATGGAGAAGGCAAGATTAGCCTACCGGAGTGAGACTTCACAGCACAGGCTAGGAGACCAGTTAGGAGGAAGCAGTCAAGGTAGGAGATGATAGTGGACTGGACGAGGAGCTGGGTGGTATACTGGATCAATTACAAGTGATTTTTTTATGTTTAACAAGGCGGAGTGGCAAGATTGAGCAATAGAGGCAACTAGTTCATCTGGCCCAAGTTCCCAGCTACCTTTGATGGAGACCGTTAATACTGAGTCGCAGATCATCAGAAAGGGTCTCCAGGGGTCAGTCTACAGTTTAAAGCATTATGCTTCTTTATTGTTACAGAGGGGAAAATTCCTTTAAAAACAACACTGAACTCCATTATAGTAGATCTTTATCGGATAATGCTGTATCAAAACTTAAAGAGTCTGTCCCCCTTTTAATATCTTCAGTATTGCAGAAATGCCCTGCAGATGGTAGCAATGCTGTTTCTTCCCATTCACAAATCGACACCTTTGTTAACGGTGTGATTTTCTCATTGCGTTCTGCATTAGACAATGTAGCTCCCTTGAAAAAGAAGGTGATAATTCACAGGAAGCTGGCTCCCTGGTTTAATTCAGAGCTGCGTTCCTTGAAGCACAATGTTAGGAAATTGGAGAGAAAATGGCGCTCTACACACCAAGAGGAATCCTACTTAATCTGGAGGGACAGTCTATTGTTGTATAAAAAGACCCTTCGCAGAGTTAGAGCAGCATATTTTTCATCATTAATTGAGGGGAATAAAAATAATCCTAGATTTCTCTTTAGTACAGTTGCTAAACTTACTCAGAGCTGCAGCTCTGTTGATCCATCCATTCCCTTAGCTCTTAGCAGTAATGATTTTACAGACCTATATCTAATCTTCTTTTCTTATCTAAAATTCTTGAGAAAGTAGTTGCTAATCAACTATGTGAACATTTACAAAGTAATGACCTACTTGAGGAGTTTCAGTCAGGCTTCAGAGCTCATCATAGCACTGAAACGGCTCTGTTGAAGGTCACTAATGATATTCTCATGGCCTCAGATAATGGACTTGTGTCTGTACTTGTCCTGTTAGATCTTAGTGCTGCATTTGATACAGTTGATCACAATATTCTCCTACAAAGACTTGATCATACTGTAGGGATTAAGGGGGAAGCATTAGGCTGGTTTAAATCTTATCTGTCGGACAGATTCCAGTTTGTTCATGATAATAATAAATCTTCTTCAAACTCTAGGGTCACTTGTGGAGTACCACAGGGTTCAGTCCTTGGACCAATTCTATTTACTATATATATGCTTCCGATTGGCAAAATTATCAGACAGCATGGGATTAATTTCCACTGTTATGCTGATGACACTCAGCTATATTTATCCATAAATTCTGATGAATCCAATCAATTACTTCAACAACCGGCATGTCTTGATGACATCAAAAGCTGGATGACTTTAAATTTCCTGCACTTAAATTCTGACAAGACAGAAGTTATAATCTTTGGACCAGAGTCCTCAAAAAATAAACTTCTTAATCATTCACTGAATCTGGATGGCATTAACTTGGCCTCTGGTAGTAAAGTAAAAAATCTTGGTGTTATTTTTGACCAAGACATGTCATTTAAATCCCATATTAAACAGGTTTCCAGAGTTTATTTTTTTCACCTCAGGAATATCACCAAAATTAGAAACATTCTGTCCAGGAGTGATGCTGAAAAACTAGTCCATGCATTTGTTACTTCAAGGCTGGACTATTGTAATTCTTTACTATCAGGAAGTCCACAAAATGCAGTTCAAAGTCTTCAGCTGATCCAAAATGCTGCAGCAAGAGTTCTGATGAAAATCAACAAGAGGGATCATATTTCTCCAATTTTAGCTTCCCTTCATTGGCTTCCTGTTAAATCAAGAATAGAATTTAAAATTCTCCTTCTAACGTATAAAGCCCTTAATAATCAAGCTCCATCATATATCAGAGCTCTGATTACCCCGTATGTTCCTAACAGAGCGCTTCGCTCTCAGACTGCAGGTCTGCTGGTGGTTCCTAGAGTCTCTAAAAGTAGAATGGGAGGCAGATCCTTTAGCTATCAGGCTCCTCTCCTGTGGAACCAACTCCCAGTTTTGGTCCGTGAGGCAGACACCCCGTCTACTTTTAAGACTAATCTTAAAACTTTCCTTTTTGACAAAGCTTATAACTAGAGTGGCTCATGTTTCCCTGAGCTACCTCTATAGTTATGCTGCTATAGGCTTAGGCTACTGGAGGACATCAGGGTCTATTTTTCTGACTCTATTGAGTTCTACTGTTTTTCAATTATGCATTGCTTGTCATCATTTCTGCTTATAACTTTTTTTTCTCTCTCTTTTATCTTCATAGTAGGTACACCTGGTCTGACGTTCTGTTGACTGTGACATCATCCAGGGAAGACAGATCACCGACTATTACCATCTAATGTAGAACAGATTGCTGGATCAATGTGAGCTTCTGTGCTTATTTGTCTCTCTTGTTGTGTCTCTGCTCTGTCTTCTGTATCCCCCAGTCGGTCGAGGCAGATGACCGTTCATACTGAGCCTGGTTCTGGTTCTGATGGAGGTTTTCCTTCCCGTTAATGGGGAGTTTTTCTTCCCACTGTCGCTTCATGCTTGCTCAGTATGAGGGATTGCTGCAAAGCCATGTACAATGCAGACGACTCTCCCTGTGGCTCTACGGTTCTCCAGGAGTGAATGCTGCTTGTCGGGACTTTGAAACAATCAACTGGTTCCCTTATATAGGAACATTTTTGACCAATCTGTATAATCTGACCCAATCTGTATAATATGATTGATTTTGGCTTTGTAAAGTGCCTCGAGATGACATGTTTCATGAATTGGTGCTATATAAATAAATTGAATTGATCTGTTATTTTGTTGGCTAAAATAGCTACAATGAAAGTTAAAGTTCAACAATTGGATTTTTCAGATTACATGCCTTTTACAACCAAGAATTCAGGGATTTATTATGAGACTGACAAACACGAAGTGGGACATAACTGCGACGTGGAAGAAAAACGATTTGTGGCCTTTAGGCTATATTGCAGATAAATATCAGAATCAGAATCAGAATTACTTTAATAATCCCAGAGGGAAATTATTTTCGTTACACGCTCCAGATATACAAACAACATAATTATATATATACAACATATCCACAAAAGAAATCTAAATATATATACATATGTAATTATATATATATATATATATATATATATATATATATATATATATATATATATATATATATATATATTTACAGATCTAAAATAAAGTGTTATTGGCCATGAGCAAAAGAGAGCAAAAAGAATGGATAAATGTCAATAATTCTATAATTCTGCGTCAGAATTACAGCGGGGGGATCCATAATAAAGTGATAGTGACGTTGTGCAAGAACAGTGCAGAGAATGAATAAATGTCAGTTACAGAGGGGGGGTGTCTGACTCTCAGAGGGAGGCGTTGTAGAGATTGATGACCACAGGCAGGAATGATTTCCTGTGGCGCTCTGTAGTGCATCTGGGTGAGAGGAGTCTTCTGCTGAAGGAGCTCCTCTGCTGGGCCAGTGTGTCATGGAGAGGCTGTGAGACATTGTCTAAGATGGACTTGAGCCTGGACAGCATCCTCCTCCTTGTTCAGTCTGCCGTTGTCGACAGCCCTCAGCCCGCTGCCCCAGCATGTGACAGCAAAGAAGATGGTACTGGCAACAACAGACTCATAAAACATCCTCAGCAACACTCCCAGGTACTTGTATTCCTCCACAGTGTCTACAGGGATCCCCTGGATGGAAACAGGGGTCACACGTGTTTTTGTCCTCCTCAGATCCACTATTAGCTCCTTAGTCTTTGTCACGTTGAGCTGCAGATGGTTCAGCTCACTCCAAGTGACAAAGTTGTCCACCACAGTCCTATATTCACTCTCATCACCCCTTTTCAATGCAGCCAACTATTGCTGAGTCATCAGAAAACTTCTGAAGGTGGCAGGACTCAGTGCAATAGCTGAAGTCTGAGGTGAAGAGGGTGAAGAGGAAGGGGGAGAGGACAGTCCCCTGAGGGGCTCCAGTGTTGCTGACCATCCTGTCAGACACACAGTTCTGTAGGCGTACATACTGTGGTCTGCCCGTCAGGTAATCAACAATCCAGGACACCATGGGGGCCTCCACCTGCATCGCCGTCATCTTCTCACCCAGTAGAGCCGGACGGATGGTGTTGAAGGCACTGGAGAAATCAAAGAACATGATTCTCACAGTGCTCGCTGGCTTGTCCAGATGAATGTAGACTCTGTTCAGCAGGAAGATGATGCTGTCCTCAACTCCCAGGCGGGGCTGGTAGGCGAACTGTAGTGGATCAGTGAAGGGCCTGACCATGGGCCTTAGCTGCTCCAGGACTAGGCTCTCAAAGGTCTTCATGATATGGGACATCAGTGCCACCGGTCTGTAGTCCTTAAGGGTTAGGGTTAGCTGTCTTTTCACCAGGTCAGGCAGGAAGGACACTGTAGAGGTGACGATTGGGGGAGGGGTGAGGTCCTCAGGTTGTGGAGGACATGATGTAAAGTAGGGGGGACGGGTGGAGTCGGTGGATGTGGATTGAGGAGGTGAGGAGCAGACAGGGGGTCTGTAAGGAGGAGGAGTGGGGGGAGGTGGAGTGGTCGTTGTAGGGAAGCCAGCAGCAGAGAGTTGTGGGGGATGGGCCGCAGTATCAAACCTATTAAAAAATAAGTTCACTTCATTGGCCCGGTGCACGCGACCTTCCAACCCCACACCACCACTAGACTTCTGGAACCCTGTGATGGCCCTCATCCCACTCCACACATCACTCATGTTGTTAGTCTGGAGTTTATTCTCCAGCTTTCTCCTGTATTTGTCCTTAGCCTCCTTGATTTTACGTTTGAGTACCCCCTGCACTCTCCTCACCTCCTCACGGTTCCCATCTCTGAACGCCCTCTTCTTCTCATTCAGGATGGCCTTTATGTCCTTGATGCTCCATGGTTTATTGTTGGCGAAACAGGTTACAGTCCGAGCTGGAACATTGCAGTCCACACAGAAGTGGATATAGTCCGTGATGCACTCTGTGAGCCCATCGATGTCCTCCCAATGGGGCTCACAGAGTGCAGGCCAGTCAGTCACCTCAAAGCAGGCCTGCAGTGCCTCATAAGCCTCCGCCGACCACCTCCTCACAGTTCTTGTGGTCGTAGGCTTCCTCTTCACCAGAGGCACATAGCAGGGTTTGAGGCGAACCAGGTTGTGATCTGACCTGTCCAGAGGGGGGGAGAGAAGTGGAGATGTATGATTCTTTAATGTTAGCATACATCAGGTCCAGAGTCCTCTCCTCTCTGGTAGGGCAGCTCACATACTGTTTGAAGGTCAGCAGAACTTTGTTCATGGTGACATGGTTGAAGTCTCCCGACATGATGATGAGGGCATTAGGATGTTGGGTCTGTAGTTTGGAGATGGTGGAGTGAATGATGCTGCAGGCAGATGTTGGGTTTGCAGAAGGAGGGATGTACAGGACAGCTGCGATGACGTGTGGGATCTCTCTAGGCAGCTGATATGGACGGAGACCAACGGCTAGCAGTTCAACATCCGGGCTACAGAGCGGTTCTTTAATGGTGATGTGACCCGGGTAACACCATCTGCTGTTTACTAGAATGGCAAGCCCCCCTCCTTTCCGCTTACCGCTCTTAGTGTCCCGGTCGGCCCTGACGGTGTGAAAGCCATCCACGGAGACAATCTGGTCTGTAATGTTCTTGTGCAGCCATGTCTCGGTGAAACACATCAGACTGCACTCTCAGTACTCCGGTTGGCTCCGAGTTAGCGCCGTTAGCTCGTCCATCTTGTTGCTAAGGGAACGCACGTTTCCCATAACAACAGAGGGGAGACACCGCATAAATCTTCTCCTCTCAATAAGACCGTCCCGTCTCGACCCTTCTTTCATATTGCTTTCCTCCTCTGCGACCTTGGTGTGTTTTTCTCCAGACTTCAGGTGGTATGTCAGCTGGTCTGGCTACCACGCAGGCCGGCATTAGTGCGATCAGCTGTTCTCCGGAGTAAACAAAGGCAACGTGTCCCGGTGGGAGCGGCATGATAAAAACAGCACGAAAACTCTCTGAAAACGACCTCGTTAGAGAGGACAATATTTCAGAGAGTTCCAGTAAAAAAAAACTTGTCAAGCTAGATGTAGTAATCCAGCTAAATGCGCGTCCCCGGCTGTCTACAAAAGTCCATGTGGTCGATCCCAGATTCACTGATGCTACAATGGATCGGCCGTCTGCTCCAAACTGCAAACCAAACCAGCAGCATCTGTTGATGGAGGCTGATGAGGAACAGAAGCACATCAGACTCAAGAGAGGAAACACTGCTGCTGTTATGAAGGAAAATACATTGGTCTTGAGCTACTTGAGCTATTGCAAAAAAAGTTAAACCATTTTCTCTGATCTATCCGATTCTGACTCTGAGGGCGCTGTTCATCTGACCCATAACTCCTGCAGCAGTAGAGCAGGTTAGAGGATGAAACTATATCAGCAGACAGCCTTTGCAGAACAATGTTCACCTCATGTCTCCAGGAGTGAATGCTGCTATTCGGGACTTTGAAGCAATCAACTGGTTCCCTTATATAGGAAATTTTTGACCAATCTGTATAATCTGATTGAATTTGACTTTTTAAAGTGCCTCGAGGTGACATGTTTCTTGAATTGGCGCTATATAAATAAAATTGAATTGAATTGAAATTGAATGTCAGGTTTTAATGGCGGCATTAATTGTTAATGCAAATAGCATAGACTCTAAAACATATTGAAAGAAGTTCAGGTAGGGTACTATTCATGATAAAATATATCAAATAACATCATGTTATTTCCATCAACAGTTGTTGGATAACTGAGCCTTATGGTTTGTATAGTTTATTTTTCCTGTTGGGGCTGTGCAATGCGTATTTTGTGCACTTGAGGGGAAATGTGTTTTTTCTGGATGAGTCAGAAAAACAGCGCCCCCTGGAGTCGCAGTATTTCATGGAAAATGGTTTAACACTTGAGTTTATTGAGACCACCTTTGCTTCTTCATCAGCTACACCTGTGATAGTCTATTAAAGGCCTTTCTGTCAAACTCAGAACAAAAGCAGTCTTCAACAACACAGCTGAACAGTAACAATGGCCCTCATGGATGATAATAAAGTTCATAACGGTATAGGCCACCAACATCATTTTTAAATAATTATAGTGGTATTTTAATGCAGTCTGATGAAAAAACCAAAACACACAGATAAGGAAACAGAATTACTCCTAAACTAATTGTTTTCTGATCAGAGTGACCACTGACTGAACGGTGTAGGGACCAGATAAGCCTGGCTGTTATCATGGTTTTGTGAAATAGGCCTCTGGAAAGTGTGGCATGCATTTGTATTCATCCCATGCCTTCCTGAGTCAGAACTCTGTAGAACAGGGGTGTCAAACTCATTTCTACGTTGGTCCACTTTGGCATCATGAAGTCATTAAAGGGGCCGGTTGTTCCTGTATAGATGATACTTTTGGTTTCATTTCATTGCAGTTCACATGGAAATATAAAAAAATGCACAGTAACATAAAAGTAGCACCCTTAGTTTTGGCTATGCCTAATTTTTAAGACATGATATGCATTTCTTCACTCTTGAGGGCCAGATTTGGCCCCCAGGCCTTGACTTTGACATAAGTGCTGTAGAACCTCCTCCAGCGGCAGGTCTTCTGGATTCTGTCTCCAGCAGCTATGAATGTCTACAGACTAAACATTTTTGCTCCATTCTTCCTAGTAAGAGAGCTCCAGCTCAATCAAATGACACGAAGAACATCTGGAAACATCTGTTTTTTTCAAGTCTTTCCAATTGTTTTCAGCTCGATTCAGGTCTGGACTCGGACCAGGCCATTCTAGCACATGGACCTGCTCTAACTCAGACTATCCCATAACATTTGTGGCTGAATGTGGTCGTCCTGCTGGAAGGTGAGCCTCCACCCCAGTCTCAGGGTTTCTTCCAGGACTTTCCTGGATTCAGCTCCATCCATCTTCCCTTCAGCTCTGAGCAGCGTCCTTGTTCCAGCTGAAGCAAAGCGTCCCCACAGCATGATGCTGCCACCTCCATGTTTCATGGTGGATTGTGTTTTCAGGTCATGTGTTAGTTTGGCTTGTAGGCCAGACTCTAGTTTCATCTGATCGGAGGACTTTCAGCCATGTGTCTCCTGTGTCTCCTGCGTGGCTCCTAACAAACTGGACTTCATCTGGGTTACTACTGACTTCAATCTACAAGTACCTTAGTTTTTACAAGCCTTTCCCTTGTATTTATGCTACTTTAATAAATAATGGTGATGTGGGATCAGTTGAGTGTTTCTGTTCAGGTTTAGTTTAAATTATTTAATAAATTAAGCACCAAAAATTTGTAATATTTCCACCTATGAAAATAACCCAAGAGTTTCTTTTTGTCACGACTCAATGAATCACAGACGGATGTTCTGGACTCCATTCCCGTCTGAATGAAACCTCTCCTTGTCTATCTGAACCGGTTTACAGACATCTTTGGTCCAACAGCATTGCTGCACTGCAGAAACGAAACAAAAAATCTCTAACATTTTCTTGAAATGAAAGTATTTGCCCTGGATTTGAATAGAAATAGGAGCAACTCCATCATTATCTCACGTGCAGTTTATCTAATTATCGTATTTTAGGGGTCAGAATAATGGCAGATAATCTTATTCGCCTGCACAAATCCAGGACATATACACTCATTTCAATACAATTTTAATTACTTTTAGTTCAGTTTTTGCAGTGTGCTCCCAGTTTGTGTTGAAGCAGAGGAAAAGCTGGTCAGACATCTGCTGACGGGTCATTGTCAGCCTGTACCCGTCCGTTATGCTGGGCGAGGAGCTCCCTGCTCCTGGCTCTCAGTTCCTCTTTCCTCCTGTCCTTCAGAGACCAGTGACCTGGAGCAGCTCAGGCTCATCATCTCACTCAGCCTGGTGTTCACACCTGCTGTCTGTCGCTTTATCTGCATCTAACAGCTTCAGATCCTCAGACTGCTGATGAATCAGGCGATTAAACTCAACCAGAGGTGAGAGACCACGGCTCCAAGGTCTGCAAACATTCACCCGAAATGTGCAAATAAAACTGGCCCTGAAGTTCCCTCTTCTCGTGAATCCCATGAGTCACGGCTACACGAGTGTCAGAGAAAGTGGAAGTGGATGGACCAACAAGCAGCGTGTCAGAGCGACCCGATCAGAGCAAACAAAGCTGAAGACTTTTCCACGCCGAGCAGATTTTAAATCAAAACATGTTGAGATCTGCAGCTTCTCCACTGAGAACGTGACCTGAGGTGTAAACGAGTCGTTATGACCTGAAACTGCTGAGGTTTCCTCCAAATGTCACAAACTGTATCAATGCTCCAGAAAATACGAATCAGTCATCAAACTTAAAAGATACGCTTGATGTTTAATTTCGTGGCTGATCGTTTTTAGGACGCAAACATTCACCTTTCGTCCCAGAACGATTCATAAAGAACATCATCTATTCATGCCTACGGTCAGGAAGAGTTCACTCCAGTAAATCATTTCCAGCTGCAGGAGGTCACACAGTTATTCTGGTTTGATCAGAGCTCATAATTCATGAGATTTTCCTCAGATCATCCGGCCCAAACAGTCTGAATATGGTCCTGTTAAATCTGAGATCCATTAGTGCTAAATTACTGGGATTATTCTCACTAAAGTTCATTTAAATTAAGATCTTTGTTATAGTTTTACAGGTAGAATATTCTCTTAGTTTGCCTTGTAGATATTTGTCTTTTTTGTTCAAGTGATTATTAATGTTATACAATATAAACCTCTATTTATCTAGATAAAAAATGTTTTGTAGCAGCACCATTTACAAATATCAACAGTTTGGTTCATTCAATAATAAATGAACCTGAGGCGGGGTCCACCTGGACAGGTCACCAGCCAATCACAGGGCAACACAGAATCAAGCACACACACCTGAAGGGCATTTATAGGAACTAATTGACCGGACAGTCATGGTTCCAGACTGTGGGGGGAAGTCAGAGTACCCGGTGAGAACCCATGCATGAACAGGGAGAACATGAGCTGAACGACCCCAGGCTGGGATTCTAACCCAGGACCTTCTTGCTACCACCAGCCCAACCACGCAGAAAATCTACATTTATGTTGTTTTAAAAGCATAAAATCAACTAATGACAACTTAATGACTCAATATTAGAAGTACAATAAACAGATGTAATTATACATACAAACAATTCAAAGCAGCATCTACTTTTCCACGTCTATGCTCAGGGTAGCTACCATTTATCTCATCTTCTATCTTTATGTCCCATTAAAACAGGGAGCTTGCTGCAGATTCTCATTAAACCTGGGAAACATGTCTGGTGTGTCTTTACAGTCATCATAAAACTGCCTTTCAGAAGCGCGGATTACTGCGAGATCTCAATAACGTATAAATATCAAATAATTTAACGTTACACGTGCTGCTCAGAAGAAGCTGAGAATACAGACATCTGGCCTGCGCTTGGCCGCCATGTTTAAATACAATATGGCTGCCAGGAGGACATGTTTTGGATCTGGTCTCATAGTTTTTACAGGCAAGTTTCTTTCTCCTTGCAGGAAGCTCCAGTGAACATAATCGTTTTAAGGCTATTCACAGTCGAGCATATTTTCATAGCTTGAAAATGATTTACATCTGAACAATGTATTTACTGCATAAAGCAGTCAGACTGATGGCCTCGTCTCCTTTTACAGGCTTTAGATGAAAGTCACAGGTGTAGGGGAATAGCAGTGGCCCATGTTCAGGGGCCTCAGTCCTTAAAGCGGCCGTCCAGAGTTAAGGTTCCAGCCTGTGGAGCTTTGGTTCCTGTCAACCTGCTGTCAATTAAAGGCCCCTGGAACCACAAAATAAACATAAATAATAAAAAGCCTGTGATGGAAAGAGTTGAACATCCTGAGGATGGGTTTTGCCTTCTCTCTGTAACACATAGACACATATAATTTCAACAATCATCCTATTTTGTGAAGATTTTCTTTATTTTATTAAATTAAGTCCATAACACAAGCCATCCATCTGTCGTCTATAGTCTACTTATCAGTGGCGGGACGTTGGGGTGTCCACCCTGGACAAGTCACCAGCCAATCACAGACAACACAGCGACACACCTGGACAACCATGCACGCACCTAAGGGCAACTTAGAGAGAGTATTTAACCCAATAGAGATGCTTTTAGACTGTGGGAGGAGGTACCCAGAGAGAACCCACGCATGCTCACGGAGAACATGCAGAGAGACCCCAGGCTGGAATTTGAACCCAGGACCTTCTTGCTGCAGCAGCGCTACCAGCCGTGCAGCACAGAAAACCAAATAAACAATTATTTGTGGTGATTAGAAATGAAAAATGTTCTCAGATGTAAATAATGAAATGTAAATAAATATTAGAATTTACAGAATTCTGAGTCTTTCTACTGCGACCCGCTCAGTGGCAGACAGCAGCGGTCCTCACAGGAGCAGGAACCTTCCTGCACCACGGATCCCCGCTGGTCCTCTGAAGATGAGGAAACTCTGTTGTGTGTTCATAAAAACAGGAAGCTGCGTTTGTTATAAAAAGTGATGCTGCGGCCGTTTGGATCATCTTCTGATCGAATCAGAACCAGGACAGGCCAGCACCTCTCCATCTGAAGGGTGAGTTTCAGCTTCTTTAGGGAAATCTTCATGAGCTGTAAAACACTCTGACCTTCAACATAGAAAGATAATAAATACAACGGCAGACAGAAAAGCAAGTAGCATTTAAAAAGTTTGAATTTAATTCAGATTAGTTAGAAAAAACATTTATTTTTAGTTCAACAAGGCAAACAGAAATCTGAGATCATAAATGATCATGCCTCATCTTTTAATCATGTTAGAAAAACAGATATTTAAATCATAAAGTATGTATTTCTAGAAATCTATGGTTATATTATAATGGGTTTAATGATGTTTTAATTAAATCAATTTGAAATAACTTTTTATTAGTAGTATCTGGGAATTAACAAATCAGAACTGAAGGCTTTTTTTCACTATTTCTCATAGATCAGGATTAACAGTTCGGTTCTTGTGAAAGTCCGAAATAGATAAATAAAAAGGATGTTTTTACAGTAATACATCCTTTAAACGCTTAAGGATAATAAATATTCACACGAGCTGTTAAACTAGGTGAATATTATCTACTAATTATTAAACTTAGTTGCAGTAATAAATGAAGAAACAATTATAATAATAGCAACATACAAAAAGATTGAATATTCCTTTAGAAAAGTTAAAATAATATTTCAGTAACTAAAGAGAGGCATTATTTAATTAGTGCATTATTTAGATTAATCATAGACTGATGTTTTCAAGCATTTATTTCTGTTATGAGGACTTTATTCTTAAAGCAAATTATAACGTAATTAAGATTAGTATTTATTATTACATACTTAACATTACATCAAAGCGATGAAAGCATTTATATACAGAAATATGGGCTTAATCAAAGTATGTTTAATACCTGCTTAAAGGTTTTTATTTTCCAAAGATACCTTTAATCAGAGAAATAAGCCTTTTCAGAACTCGTCTCTTTATTGTAGATGACTGTAATAAAGGTACATTTTGAAAACCTGGTTTAAAATCAAACCAGCTAAAATTGCAAGACAAGCTAAACAAATAAAAAAATTATCAAAAAACAACACTTACTGAAAGTTTGAGAAAGTTTTCAATCAAGTGCACCCAGAATTTCCTCTCCAGATGCTTTTAATTGGTCAGATTTCTATTTTATGATATTTTGTGGTTGAGTCCTGCAAAAATGTTTCTGTATCTTAACATCTTGTTTGCAGCACTTTAGAAAGCAAGACAACACATTTCAATGTTTACATCAATATTCTATATAAATTAAGACATCAGATTTTTATTTAATGCCACATTTAATTTAAAAATAAAATGCCTTTTTATGCTTTTTGAAAACTGAGATCTTTACTCTTCTTTTAGGCTCTTGCGTCTGTCGTGTCTCCCCACAAAGTTTTTCCACCATGCGTAAAAGTTTCCGCCTCTCAAACCGGGTAAGCACGGCCAGAAAAACGTCCCACTTTACTTTAACGCCTCCAGGTTAAAGCAGCAGGAGGTTCATGGATGTTTCCCTATGCGCTTTTTCAGGTGCCGAACAAAAACCTTCACATCGATCAAGATGACTTTCGTGAGTTCGAGCCGTTTGAAGGTGAAACCGATGTCATCCCGAGATCGACAGCACCTGGAACCGGTAGGACTCGGATTGTCTTCTTTGGCTGCACCACAATGAGCTGAATAGTAAAGATAATGCGTCCTCTGCCGTCCTCTCGCAGAGCCTCTGACGGTCGTGGGCGTCGACATGCGGAAGGACTTCAACAAGGCCAACCACTACACTGCTGAGTACGTGAACAACCTCCTGGTGGTGCGTCGTGCTCAGCAGTTTGCCATCGACATAACCTTCAACCGTCCCACGGTGCCTCAAGACGATTTTCAGCTGGAGTTCCTGATTGGTGAGTTTCATGGCTAATCTTTGCTCTGATTGGCTGGTGGCCCTCAGAGAGATGTTGATTGCCAGCTTTAAATTAATTAATTTAAACCCCTAAACAAGGACTAAAAGTGACGTTTATTTAGACAAACCAGGTAGAAACCATCACACAACAGGACAAAGAGCCTCTTTTTACCATCTTAACACTCTGAAGCTTTCCTGTCGCAAAGATCAACATCAAATTTCCTTTAAACATTCCTATTAAAAGAGAATGAACACATCTAAAGGCAAAGCCAGGTTTTACTTTTGTGTTCAGGTGTTTTGGGGTTTGTCTCTACCAGTTTTATGCATGTGGAGACTGAAATAGTCTCAAGCCCTGTCAGTTTTCAAGTTTCACCACAGATTGAGATTTAGGTCTGGACTATAACTAGTCTTGATGACCCCCAAAGCGCTTCACACTACAGTCTAGTCCTTTACCTATTCACACCCTGACGGTGGTGAGCTATGTTAGCAGCTACAGCTGCCCTGGGCAGGCTGAAAGAAGTGAGGCTGACAGACACCGGTGCCACCAGGCCCTCTGACCATCACCAGCAGGCAATATGGGTGAAGTGTCTTGCCCAAGAAAACAACAACAGAGACAGTCGAGTTCGAGTGGGGGATTGAACCAGCAACCTGCCAATTGCAGGACTAACTCCTGTTCTTCTGGAAGTTGAACCAGCTTTTTAACGTGTTTCCTTCCAGGATTGTCTTGTGTTTAGCACCATCTAGCTTCTCAGAAACTCTGAGACTCAGGTTTTCACTGCTGTGCCACAAACAAGGTATAAACTGATGTAGCAAACCCACAAAAAAGAGTAAATGTTTGTGACGCAAACTATCTTCTGGCATTTTAGCCAAACCCAGATATTCTCACAGGAGGATGTTTGGATTTTTGGGGAGAGGAAAGACTCTTATTTTGAAGAGAATACCTGAAGTACGTAGACATACAGTATGAAAACAAAGCTGTCATGTTGAGTCAGAGGCCCTCTGTTATAAGAAGCAGATTTATGGAAATATCCGCCATATGATAAAGACTGCTAGACATTTGTTTTACTTCCTGGTGTGAAAGAGTGTGAGTGTTTATCTACTTCCTCTCCTGCAGGCGAGGACCCTGCCGCCAACAAGGATTCCCTGGTTGTAGTGACCTTCGGTAACCGTCCTGGTACTTCTTGGTCTGGAGAGATCCTGGGAACCAGGGACACAGTTGTGTCCCTTGGGATCACAGCCCATGCCACCGCCATCGTGGGCTTGTATCGTATGTACGTGGCCATCGCGGTGGACAACGGTATGCAGCGGACTGAGAAGGACCCCAACACCAACCTCTACGTGCTGTTCAACCCTTGGTCTCCAGGTACCACCCGACTAAGTCTACTGCCACCTGGTGGCTGTGGGTGGCAGCACTGTTTTTCTCTTTTTCTTTTCTCTTCTGATGACAAACCTTAGACAAATAATTCTGCAAAAGGCAATGCTTGAAAATGCTTTGAGTCCCTGTTTGCCTTTTTACATTTTTTATGTTAGTTTTATTTTATAGTATGTTTTAACAGCTTCACAACCCTTTTTTGTAGTTAACATAGAAAAGTTCTTGACAGAATCCCAACATTGGAATTTCTCTCTTCACTCATTTAATTTTTACTGCAGAAACGTTTTAAATAAACACAGGAAATATTTACAAAGGTGCATCATATGGACAGGTCTTCTGAAGGAAATGCTTGCTTTCTAAGTAAATTTGATAAAAATCACAAGATTTCATGGGAAGCAAGGTTGTAATTTTAGTCCATAAAGTGAAACATCTTCTTCCATCTAAATACATTTAATAATTTTAATACAGTGCAAACAGTTTGAGCAATCACACCATTATTTACTATATTCTGTACCAGCTGGTAAGTAGAGCCTATGTGTGACCAGTGTGAGTTGGTCTGAGAATTTTATGGCTGACCATGTGCTCACGTTTGCAGATGATGAAGTGTTTTACCCGGATGAAGTCGGACGGACGGAGTATGTGCTGAACTCCACTGGTCTGATTTATATGGGGACGTATGACCAAGTGACTGAGCGTGGCTGGGTGTACGGACAGGTACTCATTTGGGACAACAGGGATGGAGCACAAATTACTTTGAACTTGGTTTCTAATTTAGACGTTTGCTTCCATGCAGTTTGAGGAGGGCGTCCTGGATGCCTGTATTTACATCTTGGACGTCTGCCAGATGCCAATCCAAAGCCGTGGGGATATTACCAAAATGGTTCGGACAGCATCAGCTTTGGTGAGAATACTTTAGTTTTTATCCAACGCCTGTTAATCACTTTCATGTGAACCTAATAAGCAGTTTAATCTTCAGCTAGTAATTAAGTTAAATCACAAAAAATTAACATTTCTGTATTCTGTGTTTGCTCTACGCTTCTCCAGGAGTGAATGCTGCTTGTCAAGACTTTGATGCAATCAACTGGGTTTCCTTATATAGGAAGTTTTTTGACCAATCTGTATAATCTGATTGAATTTGACTTTGTAAAGTGCCTTGAGATGACATGTTTCATGAATTGGTGCTATATAAATAAAATTGAATTGAATTGAATTGAATAGGGTTTCTTTGCCCACCCACAAGCTTTCAGTCATTTTACTACTATTTACTACTTCAGAGTGTTGCAGTTTTGTAACTTTCACTGTGGGATTTTTTATACCCGTTTTCAATTAATATGCAGCATATTGACCTGAAGCTCTTTCAGATCTCTTAGCTTTGGCTTTAGATTAGAACTCATTTTTTAAATCGTGTCTCTCGTGTTAGGGATAATCAGTCAGCTCTTTCATCTACTGTGCAGCATTGGTTTGTATTATTATCTGACCTTTCACTTCTGTATTTAATCAGATCAACTCTCAGGATGACAATGGTGTGTTGGTTGGGAACTGGAGTGATGACTTCTCCATGGGTACCGCCCCAACCACCTGGACCGGGAGCACCAAGATTCTCCTGCAGTACCAAAACACTGGTGCTCCTGTCTCATTTGCTCAGTGCTGGGTGTATGCCGGAGTCCTCAACACCTGTAAGGCCATCAACTAAAACGATTCAAAAACCATTTTCTGTCTGGGGTTAAATCAGCTTAAAAGCTTCTGTGGTCACAATGTGTTGGTTTGATTGGGATTTCGGTCAAAGTAAGCCTAAAAACAATGCATTCTGTTAACGCTGCTTTAGGACAATAATTAACCAGCATCAGATTCTAACTATTTATGCAAACGATTCTCAGATGTTCCAACAATGACCCAGTAATACCATTATTTAATCTCATGCATAGACGTTATCTCTGCGTTGACGAAGGATGCTTGAAACTGAAAGTGAAACTGATGGCTTGACCTACTTTGTGATTACAGTGGCTTATAATTATCTGAAAGCATTCAGAGTGCATTTAGATTTCATTCCCTCAGTTAGTTGAATTTCTGATCTAAGAAACAAATGAGACAAATAAGAGACACCAGAAGTTACAAAACCCGCCGCGACACAACAGAACATTGTGAATACCATAGACCTAAGACCTATACATGTGTGCTAATTATTATGAGAGCCCATCAAAGTGACACACATGCTACACAGATCTGCCAGGAGTTGATTTGAAACTGACATTCATTTAAAGTTTATCATTTGCTTGTTAAAAAATATAAAAGGATCGGCTAAAATGTAAAAAGGAGACCTATGCTTGGCTCAGATTGTCAGTTCAAGGAATTTCTCAAATTTGAGGACAGAAATTTCAGACAAAATAAACAATAGCATGTTAAAAGCCCATATTTTATCTAACAAAAGTTGTTAAATTAAATGTAAATGATTTTTTGTTAAGCGGTTTCTCTTCCTACAGTCCTGCGGTGCCTTGGGATCCCATCGAGGGTCATCACCAACTTCAACTCAGCCCACGACAACACGGGCAACCTGAAGACCGAACTGGTCTTTAAGGTGGATGGCACACCCGATGAACGCAACACCAGGGACTCCATCTGGTTAGCCGAATGCCAGATTACGAGATTTAAAACAGAAAAAGCAGAACCGTCTCACTGCTGTGGGTTGGGGGAGTAAACTAAACCGTAAAACTAACATTCATCTTTTCCGTACAGGAACTACCACTGCTGGAATGAGGCATTTATGAAGCGGGTCGACCTTCCACCCAAGTTCTCTGGATGGCAGGTGGTGGATGCGACGCCCCAGGAGACCAGTGATGGTATCGTAGATAAACGGCAGCACGCTAAACTCAAAGGTGGATGAAGGAACCACTAACATGACTTTGTCTTGCTGGGTTCCAGGATATTTCCGCTGTGGTCCGGCTCCCGTCATCGCCATCAGGGATGGTGAGCTGTGTCACCCGTTTGACTGTCGCTTCGTCTTTGCTGAGGTTAGACTTGAATAAGAACAAAATTGCTGTTGTCTCGTCTCCAAACATTAAAACATTTCTCACTGAGTAAAACAGGAGTCTTATTCAACACCACCCTAACAAAAAGGGTATCAACAACTGTTGCTGTCATGTAAGATGACCTGGTGATTGACTGTACATCTTCTAGGTCAACAGTGACGTGATCCATATGGTGAGTGACAGGTACGGCAACATGACTCCAAAGAGTGTCGACACCACCTACGTTGGAAAGATGATTTACACTAAAGCTGTGGACAGCTGGGGCCCTGAAGACATCACAGGGACCTATAAGTACCCAGAAGGTCGTAAATGCACCAGGTTTATCTATTGTGTGACCAAAATGTCCTAAATGAGTACAGGAACATGAATGGAGATGATCCTCATCTGCAGGAAGTCCAGAGGACAATCAGACAATGGCTAAGGCTGAGGAGTACGGATGTGAGAGAGACCAGTCTGACCTCCCTGCGTCTAAGCTGTCCATCCAGATTTCTGCTCAAGCAGTAAGAAGTCCATCCATCAGTCTATACGTCCATCTAATTAAATTTATTCACTGTAAAAACTGACTCAAAGTGGCAGAGAGCTCTGAAATATACCAGGCCTGGGAGTGAAACTGCACCCGTTTCTTCCTTCTCCATCCAGGGCTTTGTGGGCGAGCCTCTGAAGATCGAAGTGACGTTCTACAATCAAGCTGAACTGATGAAATCTGTGAGAGCTCACTTGGAGATCGCTGTCACCTACTACACCGGCGTGGCCTCATCAGTTCCTTTCAAGTCTGAGGACTTCACTCTGGACATTGCAGCCTTCCAGAGTGAGCTTCGTGAGCTTCACGTCTCTGGGTATTTCATGGAAATAGCACGACACTGATGCCTCTGTTTCTGTTGCAGGCAGCACCAGGGTCTTTGAGATCTCACCCCAGGACTACGTTTCCCAGCTGGGCTCTAATAGCAGCCTGGGGATCACCGTGACGGGAAAAAGTGATCATGAGGAGGCCTCTGCAGTCAAGACCATCTCCCTGAAGCTCCCTCCGCTGAACATCACGGTAAACCACAGATATGACATCCATGAAACAATAATTAATAACAAAAAAATAATCTGAACTCCAGGAATGGTACACAGATTTCTTGACTGATGTCTTGAATGTTTAAAAACGGAACTTCTGTCAAAAACCGAGAAACAAATAAGAAAGTGAGCGCAAGACAGGCAAGAAGTTGCTGGAGAATGTTTCCCTTTTGTCTGGAAGTCCAAACTCGGCCATCAAAGTCCACCCAAGACAAAAGGAAATGTAGTAAAGCTTGTTGTTAAAGGGACGATTTTAGTTTTTGTATTCAGTGAGCAAGAGAAGGTCGGGGGCAACGCCATCTGATTGAAGATCTGACAAACCGGAGCGCTCTGCAGGGATTTAAAAGAGCTTTGTGGTGACCTCAGTCTGCTGGTTTTTGTTACAGCGTCACATCTGACATAGAGCTGTTTCCAGTCACATCCACTAGGGCGTAGTAATTCCTGCTCTGGTTCTCAGCAGCTTGTCATTTCTTACCAAGAACCATCAACAGAACCTGAGCTCTTCCCCTTCCTGATCTTTTTTCAGCTGAGTGGAAGACCTCAGGTGAATCAGGAAATGTACGCGCTCGTTTCCTTCACAAACACCCTGAGCTTCCCCCTCACCGGGGCCAAGCTGGCCATGGAGGGAGCCGGACTGCTGGAGACCCAGGTCTACAATTACAGGTGAGCCCAGTTCAGGTCGCCTCTTGCACGGCCAGCTTGTGGTGCTGCGTATTTACAAAATGCTTGTCTTTCAGGACCATTCCTCCCATGGGTCAAATATCCCGCAAAGTGGGGTTCAGACCTCTGAAGCCGGGTCTCCGCACCTTACTGGTGTTGCTGGACTGCGAGAACCTGCCCGATGTAAATACCACCACGGCTAAAATGTCACTTTTTTCTTTATTGCCACTCCCACACTCGTTCAAAATCACTATCTGGGTTCACAAGCATTATTATTGTTATTCCTAAGGGATTTAAAATATTGGCCGGTCGACTGTGGCTAAAGTTTGACTGTTACTAAAATGGGTTTAGTAACAGTCAAGGGGGTGATTAAACAATTTAAATGTTGGCTAAAAATAAAAAATACTTCAGCCATTAGCTAAACTATTAGCTAAGTGGTTGAAGTACTAATACTTGTAAGAACTCTTGCTTTAAAAGGCAAAGAATTACTAATTTATAGGCTAAAATTGTTTATTTTCATCACTGACTTTGAAAAAGAAATCCAAAGTTTAAGAGATAACGGCTCAAATTGTCATTAAAGTTAAGTAAACTGCAGCTTTAGATGGGTGCTCCAATATTCTGTGACAAGCTTTAGCAGTACATGCATTAGCAAAATACTACCTAAATTATTGAAGTTGTTAAAAGAAAGTAGAAAAAGACAATAATTAATGAATTTGAAAAATAGTGTTTGGTATAGAGTAGCTTAAGGTCATTGTTAAATAAAATTAATTTGTCTCTGGCGCTAAATGTTAGCTATAGCATTACCTAAAGTGGTTACCACTATTATATATATTACCACATATATATATATATATATTACCACATATATATATATATATGTATATATATATATATATATATATATATATACATACATATATACATATATATACACATACATATATATATATATATATATATATATATATATATATATATATATATATATATATATGTATGTATATATATATATATATATAGTGTTGGGGAGTAACGGATTACATGTAACGACGTTACGTAATTTAATTACAAAAAAAGAGTAACTGTAATTCGTTACAGTTACAATGAGAAAATATGTAATTCTGTTATAGTTACTTCCGAAAATATTAAGAATTACAAATTTAGTTACATTTTTTTAAAAATATAAAGAAAAACCTTTGCGAAATATGTAATGATAGTTTTATTGCTTCGCGCCCTGTATCGCCGCTTCCCGCTACGGCTCCTTGCCTCTATCACTCTGATGATCCATCCTGTGCTGGTGGAGCCTTCTGAAAGAACAGCAAGCGAGCGGACGTTTCACGGTTTTATTTCAGCTCAAGCAGCGCATCAAAAATGACAGCCTTCAAGCTTTTTGACAGCCACCTCTTGTTATTCACACACAACAATAAACCGTGAGAGCCGACGTGTGTTGTGAAACTGCAAAACTTTCTCTTAAGCGGAAAATCAAACGCGCGTACACAGCTCAGCGTTCACAGTGTTGCGTTCGTGAGCGTCGGAAAGCTATGGTGCATTCAGGAGCATGGGACATTTCAAACTTACAAGGAAAGAGGCATAAAACGGAATAGAACTTAACTCATACAATAATCTATTTATCCAGAAACAGTGTGGGCTTTCTTACAATACTGAATGCTCTATAATTGTATTTCTGTTATTTTTGATTATGCACATCTGCTAGCTTTTTATTCTAAAAAATCTATAATATTACAGCAATTATCAAAGTTTTTCAAAGCCTGTTTAAAAGCTCCAAATGGGGCTTCAGATCATACAGCAACAATTGTGCTGTCATTGTTTTACAGGGCAGAATTTGCATTTGCTGACTCTTGTCCTTTAACTACTGATGGATATACAGGAATAGAGTCATACAAGTGTCAACTCCCAATTCTGCTTTTTTAAGGTTCACATTAAGTTCTCAAAAATTAAATGTTGAACATGGGTCAATACTCATTAAAACCTTAAAGTAATCAAAAAGTAATCAAAGTAATTAGTTACATTACTTTTTAAAAGTAATCGAAAAAGTTACACTACAATTACATTTTAAACAAAGTAACTTGTAACTGTAACGGATTACATTTTTAAAGTAACTTACCCAACACTTTATATATATATATATATATATATATATATATATATATATATATATATATATATATAGTCCCTTAAACTGTAGGTTAAGGGCTCTAAACAGCTCTAAAGCTACACTGAGCTCTAAAACATTAGCTAAAATATAGGCCAGAACTTAATTGTTAAATTGACTTTACAAACAAGAATACAGCAAAATTATAATTATTAGCTAAATGTTTTAAAAAATGAAATTGTTTTCATGAATGTAAAAGTAAAAAAAAAAGGTCAGATGTTGTTTATTTGAATATTAAATCACAGTAGAAAAATAACCTTTTATTTCTGCTTTTGGACAACATTAGTTGGTAATCGGGTCTTATCTAAATGCACTGAATTGAATCAAAATTCTAAATATAAATTAAATATACATTAGACAGGTTAGCTGGTAAAGGGTTTTAGAGATTTTGTCCAAAATTTTAAATTAAATGCTTAAAATAATAACAGTGGCAACATTAGCTTGTAGTATGAAAAAAGACATTTTAATGTTAATGGTCAGTAAAATTAATTGTTGTTTCACTTTTTTTCAGGTGACCACCATGGTTGAAGTCAAGGTCATGCCGTAAACGGCCATATGGACAGAGACAACAAGCTCTACATCTTTAATGATTAGTTTTCTTTCTGGAAATCATCTACAATTATCCTGGAAATCATCAAAGTGCAGAAATCAACCATCGTTTTCACTTTTGTAAAGAAACTCCTAGAAAGTTCTCCCAAACATCCTTTGCTGTATTTTCCCAATTAAATAACAAAGCTGTATTTAAACATTGTCAACACAAAACATCATTGAATAATATTACCTTACAGCTTTACAAAAATATAATAAGCAAGTTTAGATGAGTTGGTTAAGTCTGAGTAATTAAAGTTAAATAGTGACTTCAACAACAAAAACTAAGCAGGGATCAAATAAACTTTTAAATTCCCACTTTGTTTAATGTTAGAATGAGTTATCTAAAATATACAAAAATATAAACAATTATGGTTTTTAACTACTTTTAAAAAATGCACAAAACTAAACTAAATTAGGAGATCAGCATTCAAATTAAATCATAAGTGAAAGAAAAGATAACTTTAAAAAAAATTCCTTCCTAGACTAAATTTAAACAAAGCATTTGTTTAAAGTTGACTTTTGTTTACTGTAGTTTTATTTTTAATTCACCATATGTCACTAAAAATAAAACCAATTCAGATTCCCCTTTTCTTTCATTCTTGAGAAGATTTGATAAAAGCTGCTAATTGTAATAATGATTTATTTTGGGCCTGAATCTAAATTTTAGACACAAATCCTCCTTTTCTGTGTGAAAACTGAACCAGATTATGAAGTTTCACCATCCTTCACTTATATTTCTGCATAAAGACAAATTAAATGTGATTTTATCTTTTCTGTATACCATAATTCCTTTCTTTAACAATAATGACACTGTGTACTAACAAATAAAGCATTTTTCAAAGGCACTGAACGTCTCCCTGATCTTTAACATATTTATATTCACAGTTTTGGACATATGTTATACTTTAATAAAAGTCAGTGATTTGTTCCATTAGATTTGCCATTTAACATTAAGAGCCAAATTACCTGAAGGGTTGTTGTGAATGCTGCAGCCACCAGAGGGCGCTGCTCTACCTTTGGGGAAAAATGAAACAAAGTAAAAGCCACAGAATAAACCCTGTTTAGTTTAAATCATGGACACTCAGGCATCTGTTGGTGTAAACCTTTCTGAAACTGAGAGCTACTTCATCGGTACCGTGTCATCTGAAGGGCTACCTGTACTGAGTCAGAGTCAGAGCTCACCTTAATGTTACATTAAAATTAAAATTTTTCATGCTTTTCAAAGTATCTTTATTCGTCTCCCTTGAGAGAAATTCGCCTTGGATACAAGGATCAGCTGCATTGCAGTACACATTCAATCACTACTGAAAGAAGTCTTAATAAAATAATAAATAAATATAAAATAGCAACAACAGTTCATAAATCACAGTTGACTAAAACGATCATGCAAGTCAACCTTTAAAAATAGAATAATTTCAAACACCACTGCCCTCCCAGTTTGCTGCTGTAGATCATAACAGACCATAGATATGGCTTCCTACATGTCCGCATGTTAATCTTCTCGTTACAAACCAAGCACTCATTAACGAGTTTTATAGACAGTGGGATGAACGAATGTTTAAATCTGTTATATTTGCATAAGGAGTCCTGTACCTTCTGCTGGAGTTCAGCAGCACAAACTCAGAGTGGAACACCTGAGAGGAGTCGGATAAAACCTTATCTGCCTGCCTGAGGATGGACTGCTGTGGAGACGGAGGAGGAGCCATTACCATTATTTTATCTGCTGTCTTTACTAACTTTAAGATCTGGGTCTTTGTTTTTACTGTCAAATTAGCAATCCAGCTGCTGATGCCTTACCTTAGTAGAGACTCTATGGTAGCCCTGTAGAAAATGACCTTTATGTTGGTACAAACACTCTTTAACGATGAAGAAAATGAAGACGCTGGTGAAGTTTTGAGACTTTTGCCATTTTAAATCTATATAAATGCAGGTGTGACTAAAAAAGGAAAATAAAATGCAGTTTTTGATGCAGCTCCCTGGTGGGTTGTGCTGTTTTGAACAGGCCCGATGAACGGGCCCCATGTTGGTGACCCCTGGTGTAACTTTGTGGATCAGGGACACTCAGACCTGACCATTCCGTGTTTGGAGAAAACCAAACACCACATATTAGCACAAAGCTCTAAGGCAGTGGTCTCAAAAGTGTCCTGCAACTTTTAAATGTGTCCCTTGCCCTACAAATGTCTGAACTACCTCCTAGCATCCAGTCAAGCTCCTCAGCTCTGCCAGTGAGCTGGAGTCAGGTGTGCTGAAGCAGACATGCGTCTAACAGGTGCAGAACGCCGGCCCTGGAGGACTTGGAGTCTGAGACCACTGCTGTGAGGCGTGGTGGTGGAGAGAGTACCTGGAGAGAACCAACCGAGGCACCGGAGAACATGCAGAGTCCATGCAGAAAGACCTTCTAGCTGCAAGGCGGCTGTGTTACCAGTGTAATCCAGAACGAAAAGAAAAGAATCAAGGTGCTGCCATGGCCTAGTCAGAGTACAGACCTTAACCTCAGTGTTGTTTTCTATCACTGGGACAAATGTTGACCTCTGACCAGTTCCTGCTTGTTGCACCTCATCAGGTGAGGTTATGGCAGCCTTCCACTAGAGGGAGCCAGCAGCCTTTACCCTCCAGGTACTGTTCAACCCACCAACCTCGTTCATCTGGGGTTCTCCAGAACGTCAGCAGCTCCACCAGCAGCATTGCTCAAGTCTTTCCTTCCTGGCATTGTAATTACAAACACCTGCTTGTTCCGGAGCAGTGATCTTCTGCAGTCTGGTTCTGATGGTCCTCCAGTGTGGAGGACCATCCAAGACAGAAGTTGTAATCTTTGGACCAGAGTCCTCAAAAAATAAACTTCTTAACCAATCACTTAATCTGGATGGCATTAACTTGGCCTCTGGTAGTAAAGTAAAAAATCTTGGTGTTATTTTTGACCAAGACATGTCATTTAAATCCCATATTAAACAGGTTTCCAGAGTTTCCTTTTTTCACCTCCGGAATATCGCCAAAATTAGAAACATTCTGTCCAGGAGCGATGCTGAAAAACTAGTCCATGCATTTGTTACTTCAAGGCTGGACTATTGTAATTCTTTACTATCAGGAAGTCCACAAAATGCAGTTCAAAGTCTTCAGCTGATCCAAAATGCTGCAGCAAGAGTTCTGATGAAAATCAACAAGAGGGATCATATTTCTCCAATTTTAGCTTCCCTTCATTGGCTTCCTGTTAAATCAAGAATAGAA
Source organism: Fundulus diaphanus (assembly GCA_037039145.1). NCBI lineage: Eukaryota > Metazoa > Chordata > Actinopteri > Cyprinodontiformes > Fundulidae > Fundulus > Fundulus diaphanus. Next base: position 1,693,692 of record CM073137.1, on the reverse strand, counting down.
TTTAAAATTCTTCTTCTAACGTATAAAGCCCTTAATAATCAAGCTCCATCATATATCAGAGCTCTGATTACCCCGTATGTTCCTAACAGAGCACTTCGCTCTCAGACTGCAGGTCTGCTGGTGGTTCCTAGAGTCTCTAAAAGTAGAATGGGAGGCAGATCCTTTAGCTATCAGGCTCCTCTCCTGTGGAACCAACTCCCAGTTTTGGTCCGTGAGGCAGACACCCTGTCTACTTTTAAGACTAATCTTAAAACTTTCCTTTGTGACAAAGCTTATAGTCAGAGTGGCTCATGTTACTCTGAGCTACCTCTATAGTTATGCTGCTATAGGCTTAGGCTGCTGGAGGACATCAGGGCCTATTTTTCTCACTCTGCTAAGTTCTCCTACTGTTCTCCAGTTTTGCATTGCTTGTTGTCATTTCAGCTTTTAACTTTTTGTTCTCTCTTTTTTCTTCATAGTAGGTACACCTGGTCTGACGTTCTGTTAGCTGAGACATCATCCAGGGAAGACAGATCACCACTATTACCATCTAATGTAGAACAGATTACTGGATCAATGTGTGCTTCTGTGCTTTTTTGTCTCTCTTGTTGTGTCTCTGCTCTGTCTTCTGTAACCCCCAGTCGGTCGAGGCAGATGACCGTTCATACTGAGCCTGGTTCTGGTTCTGCTGGAGGTTTTTCCTTCCCGCTAACGGGTGTTTTTTCTTCCCACTGTCGCTTCATGCTTGCTCAGTATGAGGGATTGCAGCAAAGCCATGTACAATGCAGACGACTCTCCCTGTAGCTCTATGCTTCTCCAGGAGTGAATGCTGCTTGTCGGGACTTTGATGCAATCAACTGGTTTCCTTATATAGGAACATTTTTGACCAATCTGTATATTCTGACCCAATCTGTATAATCTGATTGATTTGACTTTGTAAAGTGCCTTGAGATGACATGTTTCATGAATTGGCGCTATATAAATAAAATTGAATTGAATTGAATTGAATTGAAAAATTTAATTGGACCTGCTGGTCCTCCAGTCTAGATCTGATGGTCCTCCAGTCTGGACTCCTGTAATTGTTTTCTGTCTCTGCTGCTCAGACAGTAATGGGCCCATCAGAACCAGAGCCAGTGAACTCTGTCCATCTGTGCTGATGCTGGTTCTGGAGCGTCAGCCCTCTACCTCCACCCCCTGCAGCCGCAGGTAAGACGACGTCAGGATGAAGGTATCTGACGCGTCACCATCTCAGAAACTGGTCTATCCAGGTCCTGACCCAGAAACACGCAGGGTTCTTCTCCTCCCTGACACATTCCCCGACCCAGAGGCTCCTAAAGCAGGAGAACTTTGCTCCTGTGGGTTACCTGTGCAGGCTGGCTCACCTGAACCAGACAAGTCTGCAGCTTTTTCATCTACCAACAGCAACTCAGTTTTCCTTGGATGTTAACGATGTGATCCAGCAGCAAGAGAGGAGGAACCAGAACAACAAAATGACCACAATTCATGTCACATAAAAAACCAAACAGGACATAAAAGAATATCGCAGTAATAAAAACTTTATGGACCAACTTTTCCTGGCGTGGGAGCCCCGCAGTGCCGCCCGCCATGCTTGTAGTACCTGCTCTGGGCCACCAGGGGCAGTGTGATAAACGTGCTGCTCGCCCAGCATGGCCTGCAGTGGCTGCATTAAACTGGAGCTCAGGGACCAAACACGGAACGTCTGCGTGATTTATCTCCCACGGCGGACACGTGGAGGGCAGGAAGGAGAAGTTTCATGTCTTTAAAACACGTTGGAGGGAAATCAGAAGATAGTCTGGCTGTTTGGGAGGAGCCTGTGTGGCCTGGACTGTTTTACACTCAGAAAAAGCTCAGCACCTAGAAGGAATGATTTGATATGGATCCCTGTGGTCCACATGTAGACCAGACATCATTCATGATGCGTCCACGTCCCGCTGTGACCACCAGCCCAGTCCGTCCTGTGTGGTCCAGCTGCGTCCAGCCTTCCCTGTTCTTTCTGTCAGTCGCTTTGGTTACTGCCTGATGTCTCCTGCTGCCCGTTAATAGGCGTCTCAGCTCCAAGCCAGACGTTAAACATGTCCTCTACCTGTCTGCATCAGGGCCAATCAGCAGACGGGTTAAACCTCGGTGTCTGTCGCAGATCATGCAGCTTCTTCACTGTTCTGATGCTCACCTTGGCATTCCTGTTCATATCTCAGTCTGATTGGTCAGCTTCACTGCACGTAAAGGAAGAGCTTGTTTCTGAGCACAGATTGACTTCGCTTTCAAAACTTTAAACCGCTGCTGAAAACACCTAAGTCATTTCATTTCATCTTTAAAATGCAAAAATCTGTTTTTTATTTTTGCTCTGGTCTACATGGAGCATGCTCGGTATGTTCAGCTCCCCTTAGAGAATGTTAAAAGATGCTGCATGAGCCGACGAGCAGCCGCTTTCACTCAGAAGGGGGCGCAGCTGAGAGAATACTTTTAATAACCGCAGAGTTTCAGATGCAGCCGGAAAAGGGAGGCTGGTGATGCAGGTGAAGTTTTACCAGAGTTGCAGCAGCTTGGGCTCGTTTCCTTGGTCCCTGTGCATCCCTCCCTGCCTGCTCCTCAGCTCTGGGTTGTTTCTACTTGTTTCCTGGGTCTTCCTGGTGCAGTTGCAACATGTTTTAGGGTCTTTTTGTGTCTGCAGGTGTCGAGCTGGGCGGGTTGTTTGCATTGCAGATTTCCTCTCCTCTAAGAAAAGCCAAGAGGATCCAGTTTTCCAGCCTCGGCTGCTCTCAGACCTGCAGCAGGAGCTCTGCAGGCCCCAGGCTGCAAGGCAAACAACTGTTACCTACAAATCATCCGTCACTATTGGAAACCGGTTTTTCACCCTTCCTCCTCCCCCTCCCTGCTTTCTCCCGCATGCATCCTCCCTCCGTCTCCTCCTCCCTCCTTCCTTCCTCCCTCCTTCTCCTCCTCTGCTGCAGGCCACATGTCTGGTTGCACTTTTCTGGGCCTCCTTTCTGCAGAGAGGACGCTCCGGCGGGCCGAGGAGGAGAACATGTGTCGCCGGGGCTGGCTGGGAAACAGCAGCCTTGGCTCATCATCCCCCCACATTGCCGACAGGTGTTGGCTTCATGTGACTGCCTGCCTGTCCGGACAACGCTCCAATGAAGTAAGAGGAGGAGGAGGAGGAGGAGGAGGCGGGGTGTGTAAAGTTTCATCAACAACAACTGTGTCAACTCTGCCGCCGCCGTGTTGGGAAACTAGCAGCTTCGCCTGAGTTCAGGGATGCCTCTCCTCCTCCTCTTCCTCCTCCTCTTCTTGCTCTCCCCTGGATGAATGGATGAATCCACCCTTTTGTGTGCGATGGGTCGTTCCTTGGCAACAGCTCCATGGTTACAGTCCAATAAATAACATCACACTCGCTCCTCTGCCTCTCTGGATTTCAGGCCGGGATGCAGGAGTAAAGTTTAACTTTATCTGTTTTCTCCTCTGAGCCCCACAACCAAACCTGCTCAGCTTAGCTTTTCATTGCAAACCCAGATTAAAAAGCTCTGGAACAGGGAGATTTCCTGCAAATGTTTACAGGACAAACAAAGATTAACAAAGGGATGTAAAAATCAGGAAAGAAATCTGCCAAACGGTTCCTGAGGTCTGGTATTCGGTGGCTTTGTGTTGCAGAGTGAATGCATGAGCAGCGGCAGCCATGAAGTGAAACATGCAAAGCGCCGCCATCAGAGAATCAACAGAGGAACAGGTTTGGAACAGGATGAGCAGAAGGACGGGCGAGCTGTGGCTGGTTCGTTCTGTTGTTTTACTTTATAAGCATCTAAAGCAGAGGTCTGACCAGGTAAGCAACACCTGGAGTTTTGTATGGAGGCCAGTAAGTTCAGTTCTGCTCTCCTCTGACCAGATCAGATTCTTCCATGTTTGCTGTGTCTGCTACACATATGTGAAGTTTCCCTGTTCTCCCTCCTGAGCTGTGGGTCTCTGCAGCTCCTCCAGAGCCATCATGGTCCTCCTGCTTCTCTGATTCTCTGTGGGAATAACCACACCTGTGTTCAGATACACTCCTATAACAAGCAAGATCAAACCTCTAACCTCTGAGGCTAAAAATAAAAAAAGAAGACTAAATAAATAACAGAAAAACTGCTTTGCTGCAAAAAGCTACGAAGCATAAACATCCGTTTAGGAGCCGTGAAGTCCTCCAGAAAGGGAAGTATGGGGGTTGCAGCATTATGCTGCGAGCTAATCTACTGCAGGAGGGACTGGTGCACTTCTCATAACAGATGGGTTCATATAGTGAAGCGACATCTCAAGATCCCAGCTGGGAAGGCGACGTTTGGATGTGAAAGTTTCTTCTACATTCAATTCAATTCAATTCAATTCAATTTTATTTATATAGCGCCAATTCATGAAACATGTCATCTCGAGGCACTTTACAAGTTAAGTTCAATCATATTATACAGATTGGGTCAGATTATACAGATTGGTCAAAAAATGTCCTATATAAGGAAACCAGTTGATTGCATCAAAGTCCCAACAAGCAGCATTCACTCATGTCTCTGACTCCCTCCTCCATGTCTCTGACTCCATCCTCCATGTTTCTGACTCCATCCTCCATGTCTCTGACTCCATCCTCCATGTCTCTGACTCCCTCCTCCGTGTTTCTGACTCCATCCTCCATGTTTCTGACTCCATCCTCCATGTCTCTGACTCCCTGCTCCATGTCTCTGACTCCATCCTCCATGTTTCTGACTCCATTCTCCATGTTTCTGACTCCATCCTCCATGTTTCTGACTCCCTCCTCCGTGTTTCTGACTCCATCCTCCATGTTTCTGACTCCATCCTCCATGTTTCTGACTCCATCCTCCATGTCTCTGACTCCCTCCTCCGTGTTTCTGACTCCATCCTCCGTGTTTCTGACTCCATCCTCCATGTCTCTGACTCCCTCCTTCATGTTTCTGACTCCCTGCTCCATGTCTCTGACTCCATCCTCCATGTTTCTGACTCCATCCTCCATGTTTCTGACTCCCTCCTCCATGTTTCTGACTCCATCCTCCATGTTTCTGACTCCCTCCTCCATGTTTCTGACTCCATCCTCCATGTTTCTGACTCCATCCTCCATGTTTCTGACTCCCTCCTCCATGTTTCTGACTCCATCCTCCATGTTTCTGACTCCCTCCTCCATGTTTCTGACTCCATCCTCCATGTTTCCGTCACTAATGACATCAGAGTTAAAGTCTGGAATCAGCTCAGCAGCTGAAGCTCCTTTCCTCCCTGATGGAGTTCTGCTGACCCAGGGAAGGTCAAGGAGCAGGAGATAGGAGGTAGGAGGTAGGAGGTAGGAGCTATGAGAAGGAGCTAAGAACAAGAGCTAGGAACTAGGAACAGGAGCTAAGAAAAGGAGCTAGGAGATAGGAGCAGGAGCTAGGAACAGGAGCTAGGAGATAGGAACAGGAGCTAGGAACAGGAGCTAGAAGCTATGAACAGGAGTTAGAAGCTAGGAACAGGAGCTAGGAGCAAGGAACAGGAAATAGGAACAGGAGCTAGAAACAGGAGCTAAGAACAGGAGCTAAGAACAGGAGGTAGAAGCTAGGAGCATGAGCTAGGAGCTAGGAGCTAGGAACAGGAGCTCGTTTAGGATGCAGCCCAGGTTTTGCTGCGTCCATCACGAAGCCCTGATCTCAGTCCCAGACAAAACTTATGAGCAGAGCTGGGAAGATGTGAGTGAACACAGCAGCATACAAACCTGACCCGGTTCTGACGGTTCTGCCAGCAGGAACGGGCCAAAAGTCTAGCAACCTACTGTGGGACGCTTGGAAAGGAAACCCAGAATGGTTTCAAAGGTGATTCTGCTAATTACTGAGGAAAAGGACGGAAACCTCTGAATTTAACAAGAGGTGTGAATAATTCTCTCCAGGTTCTGCCGTTTAGTGAATAGACTAAACTTGGTGGTCCTATTGGACCCGAACCGGTTTAGTGTCAGACAGCGAGAATAATCGGCCATGTCCCTTTTTTATTCAGTGTATGTAAATATATGGTTTCAACAATCAGCCAGTTTCCACTCGCTGAACTGCACTATTAGCTAGAAATAATGAATTTCTCAGCAGTGTGAGCTGCCAACATGTGGAGGATCCACTGAATCATCTTCAGACGGCGTGTTTGTCCTCAGCAGATTAATCTGAATGGAGAAGTGGCCCGTTGAAGTGAAAAGCTTTGATTGGATTAGTGATGTAATGACGTTATCTGCTTTGGCGGCTCTGCCTGCCTCTATGTGTGTCTCTGTGAGTTTCTGTTGCTTCTTCAGGGTCTTCTCTCATACAACTGCTCACCTTCTGAAGCCCAGTGGAGACCCAAGCCTGGTCCTGAAGAGCGGAGCCATTTTATGGGTCAGAGTTTAGGGTTAAACTCTGGTGAGACTTTAGTTTAGCTTTAAGGTCGTGTGGTTCTAGTGACACGCTACATGTTTATTCATGTGGAAGTTTTCAGTTGGTCTGCATTAAATGACCAAAGAGAAATAAGTCAGATTGATTTTATTATTGTTCCTGTCAATCAACTTTTACATCTAAACAAAGGCAAACTGTTTAGTGTCTAATTAATTCATGGATCAATATTTAAAATGATGATCGATGAGGGGGGGAAAAGTCTGAGTTTTGCCTCAAAGTGTGTATCTTTGTTTGACCTCATATCCAAAAGGATTTGTTTGTTTTTAAGCTCAGTGACCATGCTAACAAATGCTAGCCAATGCTAACTGCAGTACAAACGGGTATATTATTCAGTCTCTAGATTCAGTCTCTAGATTCAGTCTGTAGATTCAGTCTCTAGCATGTCTGTAAACGGCCGGTTGCCTACATCGACCTATTGGACTGTTTTAATGTGTGGGTGAGCTGGTCTAGACAGGTAGCCTTGGTGCCTGGAGGCATCTGAAAACGTCTCCAGGCAGACAGACACCAGGCAGCCTCAGAGGTGCCATCCGCTCTCCGAACCTGTGACCACACCGCCGCGTCCCCCAGTGCAGGCCAAGCCCTGAAACCTGGTCAAACCACGCGGGGACATGGCCCCACAACGCCAACAGGGCCGCCATCTTTGCCCCCAGGCCCATTACGCCACCCCTTGCACAGTTTATAAGCCAGGAGGGGCACTTAAAAATAAAAATAAATGTTCTTTTCTCTTCCATAAGCTGTGTGATATTTTATGATATGTTTGTTTTCTTTATTATTTGAAAAATGAAACTCAAAAATATGCAACCGAATTTTAATCTTCACTTCCTGAGTTAGCAAAGTAGCACAGCCTGCTGCTACATCAAGTTAGCTGCTGGAGACGTTCCCTGGAACGTCACCGGATGTCTTACAGTCTGGTTAATGTTTTCATGCTACAGAAAAGGAGAAAACTCAAACCAACACAAAATAAATCTGCATTTGTCATTTTTATTTATAAGTAAGCTAGCTTAAAGAGCTACAGGAAGTAACAAAAGAGACCGTTGTAGCGTCATCACGAGCATCAGTCTCACAGCTAGCTAGGAGCAAACTGATGGCTGTTTCTCTTTCTAGAGAGTAAAACCTTTAAAGTTTACATTGTTGTGTGAGTTATAGTCAGTTTCTAAAGATCTTAGTGAGACCTGATGTCCTGTAAACCCACAGTTTTAGCCATCAATCTGAGCTGTAATCCTGGATGGAGCGCTCTCACTGAATCTTGCTACATTTCCATGAAATGTTTCATATCAAGACATTTTAAACAATATTTCTGACCACTGCAATTATTTGACATTGGAATATGCAATTAAATGTGAAGGATGAATTTTGCAAATTCACTTAAAACCAGATTTTAGCTGATGTTGTTAAGTGTCTGATGCCTGAGGTGAACTAAAGATGGACAGAAACCAGCAGAAGACAAAAGGAACTAGCATCCTCTTCACGTTTCACTCACTCAGCAGGACAACGGCAGTAATGATCGGACCGTTCTGGCATTGCCAAACAAAAAATAATATTCTCTGGAGTTTGGGATCAGAAGAAAAACAAGAAGAAAACTACGATCTGGCATTCAGCTGCATTAAGCAGCAGCCGTAATTCAGGGAGATGTTGGTGCTGGTTAAGTCTGCCTCCAGATCCGGTTTCCTCCTGTGGAACCGAGTTCCTCAAAAGCTTCTGAGTCCCACAGGAAATATAGCTGCTGCCACGGCTGCCTCTCCTGAGCAGGAATGCTGCAGGATGCCCGCTCCGCTCCGATGAATTCAGGAGGGGATGCCGTAACTTTGCATGGCAGGATAACATCAGGCTTGAATCGGGAATTATCTGGAAGTAAAACAACAACATGGAGGAGGAAGAGAAAACAAGAGCTGCATTCATCTTGTGTTTAACAGCTTTTAATAAACTTGTTAAAAGCCCCAGAGAGAGTTTCTTTCTCAGACCAACTCTTCTCTGTAAGTTATCTTTGTTGTGGCGTGAAAACCCAGCTGTGAACCTCAGCCTGCCGCAGGGGAAAGAGGCTAAACATGATTTCCATCTGAATCGGTGCAGAGCTCAAAATGTCTGACGGAGCAATCTGCAGAGAAAGGAGCCTGCTGGAAACACCCAAATCCTTCATCAGCAACAGGCCGAACCAGCCCGAGACAGGCGGAGAGGCTCTTCCTGCTCGGCTGCAGCCGCCTGCAGGGGAGGAGGAGGAGGAGGAGGAGGGGTGTGATGGGAGGAGAGATGCCTGTGTGCTTCTCTCTCCAGCAGGGGATGATGGGAGGAGGAGGAGGAGGGGTCTGTATCTGGAGATGGAGGGCTGTCAGGAATGTGGGAGAGCAAGCACACATGCAGCGAGTGAGGAGTCGAGCTGCTCGCACTAAATTTAACAATGAGAGTCCGGAGGCCGTTTAAATTTAGTTTCCAGCTTCAGTCGGCCTGAGCTGCTGCTGCTGCTGCTGCTGCTGCTGCTGCAGTTATTTATGCCAACAGCAAACATCTCCATCCGTCTGCCGGCGCTCAGGACACCACCATCAACAAGTGATGGGAGTTTAACTTCGTTTCTGGCCAAAAGTCCCGGTCCAGCCCGAAGTTCTGGATGCTTTCCTTCCAAGCAGCCAAGTTTTCCTGTAACCTTTTAAACTGGTGAGGCTCAGTAGTTCTTCTGGGTGTCTGAAGGGCTTTTTTAAAAAGGATATAGCATCCTTTGTGCTGTGGCTAACAGATGAGGCACGCTGCATCCAGGGAAGGCCCAGAAAGCCCACAGAACGACCAAGAAAACACAATCTGTCAGCGGGACAAAGAAATAAACAGTTGCTCCTACAGAAATCACTGAAGAGAAATACTCTGAGAATAACTGAAGGACTGACACGGCCCTCTGAAAACTGCAGCTCTGCAGCCTCTGCACCAGAACAGCTGGGAGGTTTCCTGGGTTTTAAAGCTGACTTTAAAGGACTCAGGAAGTCTGGTGTGACACGAGTCAACGTCACATTTGGTAGAGAGATAAAATGTTAGAAAATGAATTCAACATGAACTGCTCTTCAACAGTGGAGTAAACCTCTTGTTTAGCATCGATACAATCATTAAAGATGCTTTTCAGACCTCAGAAATGTTTATATTCTCAATTTTGCTCTGATTTGTACACATGCAATAGTGGCATCGTATAATTATTTTTCTTTATGCTTTCTTTTTTTCACTAATATAGATATATATTATACAGGATTTGGAAACTTGAAGGTACCCGGTCCTTTTGTTTTCTATTGCTGTCATTTTCATAGCTTCAGTCTGGTTGTGGATTTGTGTCCTACGTCAAGGTGCACATTTTATTTTTGATCGTTTTATCTTTTCCATCCATTTTATTTGTCAGTTTTACAGTCAACAGGTGTGCAGACTGCAAAATGAATGAAGCCTCTAATAAAACCTGCAGGAAACCAGGAGAGAACGGCTTAGGACCACGTAGGAGGAAGAACGCGTCGCTGCTGGAGGTAAAATAAAAAAAACGAGGACTGGAGCTGGTATTTATGTATATTTACACTAATAACACATTTTTGTTTTTTAATTTTGTGGATCTAGTAAACAAACACAGCACCAGTTTGTCACAAAACACCACAATGATCTAGATAAAGGAAGAAAACAGTAACCCCTGAGAAGGTAGGATGCTGGTGGATTCTGCTGTATGCAGATGATCTTGTGATCTGTGGTGAGATTAGGGAACAGGTGGAGGAGAGCAACCAGAGGTGGAGGTGTTCCAGCTCCTGGGGTGGGTCCTCCAAATGAAGGAGGAGACAATGGACATGTGCAGAGGAGGAGGAGGAGGAGGAGGAGGAGGAGGAGGAGGAGATGTTTTAGAGCTGCGACATCTTACTCTGCGGTGGGAAAGCCTGAGGTTCTGGAGATAAGCTGCTGAGCCGAGCTTCTTGTGGGTTGGGCAGGCCCTGCTCCTTCTCCTTCTCCATAGGAGACAGTGGAAGATACAGAGTGCCTCCGCTCCACTGGGAGGAGAACCTGAGGCCCACCAGAACTCACTGAAAGGAAACGTAGATCCCTCCTGGCCTGGACCCACCCCTGGGACCCATCAGGGGATATTAAAGGGTCTCTGGAGAGATTCCCTCCAGGACCTGATCGTTGATAAAACGATGGGTGGATGAAGGGAAGAGAACTCAAACTGATGCCGTTTCTCTTTAAATCTGAGCTTTCATGGGAAAATTTGTTCTTTTTGGTTTTACTTTCTGAGGTAAGATGAACTTCTATTTTTTTATACCTCATTTCAAACAAAGAGGAACCATTCACACAACCTGATCATCAGCTTTAGTTTGTAATGTTCAAACAGGGGATATTGGTACTTATAAAACAGATTTTAAAAAAGTACATTTTACTTAACGTTTATGTCCATTTAAATTAATTCACTCTGATTTTTATAAAAGTATCCATATTAAACAAGATTTTATTTTCCTGCTCAGGGGAAAATGTTACACAATCAAGGATTAAAATATAACAATCATGGTTTAAATATACAAACAGTATGTTTTTGGCAGTAAAACGTCACAAAAAGTGTTGCTAGTAGCTGCAGATGAGCTGCGTCTGAACGTTTTAACCCAAAAACTGAGCAAACAGGTAGCAAGCTGCCCTGGAAAGAGTTTCCCCTGCTGGATTGTTGAAGTATTCTGCAGGAGATTTTCCTCCGTCTGTGGAAAATGGAGCCGGGAGATTGACCCTCCCTGTGTGGAAACAGCAGCCCCCCCCTAACGCTGAGGCTGGCTGACAGTTGGCATCCTCTCCAGATCCCGCCATAACTCCGCCCCCAGAAGCGTGGAGGCTGGTTTTCTTATCTTTCAAAGGCCTTGATGATGAAATGAAGGTGTGTCCAGGGTGTCATTGTGTTACCTGTGCAGAGAAACCCGGGAGTTTCAGGCTGCGTTTAAACGTGGGGATGTCTCACCTTTGTTGTTGTTTTAGGGGGACTTTTCTCACTGAAAGCTGCTTAAAAACTGTTCCTTTGAGGCTTAGCACAGACCTTTGTCATTTAAAGTCACATAATGGGCAGATTTAGCCATTTTAAAGAGTAAAATATTTAAATATGGATGGAACTGATCAGAGCTGCAGCTGGTGGTTCGGCACCAAGATGGGTGCCAGTACCCTGACCTTTGGCCAGACAACCTTATATTTATACAAGTTTTTAATTTGATTTCAATTCAGTTTTATTTCTATAGCTCCAATTAACATCACGTCATCAAGGCTCTTTCCAAAGTCAGATTCCATCAGATCCTCCAGGTTGGTCAGAAAGTTTCCTCTCTAAGGAAACCCAGCAGGTTGCATCAAGTCTCTCCAAGCAGCATTCACTCCTCCTGAAAGAGCGTAGAGCCACAGTGGACAGTCGTCTGCATTGTTGATGGCTTTGCAGCAATCCCTCATACTGAGCATGCATGAAGCGACAGTGGAGAGGAAAACTCCCCTTTAACAGGGAGGAGAACCTCCAGCAGAACCAGAACCAGGCTCAGTGTGAACGCTCATCTGCCTCGACCCACTGGGGCTTAGAGAAGACAGAGCAGAGAGACAGTGGACAGTCGTCTGCATAGGGGATGGCTTTGCAGCAATCCCTCATCACCCTGCTGCGCGTCAGAGCTGCACTTTAAATTTAATCAAATGAAAATAGTCTAAAATGTGTTTAAATTAGTATTTTTAAAGTTAATTTAGTTATTTAATGCACCCACTTCCTGCACATACAGAAACAGCAATAATAATAGTTTCCTACTCCCATATTTGTCATGAATGTATAGAAAATAAATAAGACTTGTTTGAACGAGTGTCAACACACTTTATTCCTGCTTCTGTGTTTTACCGTCACAGTGAGCCGCTCCACTGTCCATCACCCCCCCCCCCCCCCCTACACGCAGACACGTCTCATTTGATCTTATTTCAGATAAATAGTGATAAACAAATAAAGTTAATAAAGTTGAGTTTCCACCAGGACGCCCCCCCCCTGCACCCAACCCCCCGCTCTGAAAGCTTCCTGGACGCGCCCCTGTCCGTGCGTAAAGGCAGAGATGCTTGGTGGCCACGTCCCCTTGGAGACTGGAGAGGCAACACGTGATGCGCTTTACTGATCAGGTTCGGAGCGGCGGCGCAGACACCGAGGCACGGCGACAGAGACAGGCCGGGGCGCGGAGCAGGCAGCCCGGCCACCACTTCAGCCAGCCTCCGGAGCAGACGTTGGAGCTCAGCACTCGAGTTCGCCGTGTTTGTTTCCTCTGAGAGGAGGAGGAGGAGGAGAGGAGGAGGAGGAAGAGCAGCAGCAGCAGCAGCAGCAGCGGGAGGAGGAGGAGGAGAGAGGTGGAGGAGGAGGAGGAGAAGCCGGAGTAAAGTTTGTCCAAGTTTGCACATCCCTTCGGAAACGCCATTTTGATTCCTCTCCTCTTCGGAGCGACTTTGCTGCCTCTTCCTCCCTTCTTTTTTTTTTTTTTTTTTTACTTCATCCCCCCACCACCACCACCATCATCATCATCCTCCTCGCCACGATGTCTCGGCGTAAGCAGCCCAACCCCAACAAAGTCCGCGGTAAGTCAGCCTTTCTCCGCCGCCAGCGGCGCCTTGCTGCCCGGTTCCGAGCAACAGGTCCAACTGTCGGGTCAAAGTTGCTCTCCGGTCCCGCGGGGAGGGGGCGGGCGGCAGAGGGGGGGCTCTTTTCTCCGCTCCGCGTTGCTTCCTAGTTTGATGCGCATCCAAGCGGAGGAATTCGCCTCTTCTTCCGCCTCTGACTGCAGCTAATTATCCGCGACAACTTCGTGTTTTCACGCAACTTTCAGCAGCCGTTTGCACTTTTCTGGCTGTTATTCGGCGGTTATTTTCCGCCGCAGGGAGGAGGAGGGGGGAGCGGAGAGAGAGCGGGGTGGGGGTGGAGGGAGGGGGGGTCAAAGTCTGCTCTCTGCCGGAGACGAGCATCCATATCTGGGTGCACTTTGGTCGGAGCCTCGCTGCTAGTGGCCATGTGTAAAGCTATCAGTCCCAGCAGCTAGAGCGGCAAGCTTGCGGCGACCAGCGCGGCCGCTTCCGGCCCGACCCTTCACAATAAAACACCTGTTGAGCTCGGCGCCTGAGACCGCAGCGCTGCGTTCCTCTACGTCACCGTAGCGCGAGGGACGTCGCTCTCAGTGATTCTGTGTCCCGGTTCACTTTGGTCAAAAATGGTTAAAACTTTGGCCAAAAAGTAAAAACTTCGGCCAAAAAAATTAAAACTTTGACCAAAAAAGTTAAAACTTTGGTCAAAAAAGTAAAAACTTTGGCCAAAAAAGTAAAAACTTTGGCCAAAAAAGTAAAAACTTTGGTCAAAAAAGTAAAAACTTTGGTCAAAAAAGTTAAAACTTTCGCCAAAAAAGTTAAACTTTCGCCAAAAAGTAAAAACTTCGGCCAAAAAAATTAAAACTTTGACCAAAAAAGTTAAAACTTTGGTCAAAAAAGTAAAAACTTTGGCCAAAAAAGTAAAAACTTTGGTCAAAAAAGTAAAAACTTTGGTCAAAAAAGTTAAAACTTTCGCCAAAAAAGTTAAACTTTCGCCAAAAAAAAAAAAAAACTTTGGCCCAAAAAGTTAAAACTGGTCAAAAAATAAAAATAAAAACTTTGGCCAAGAAAGAAAGGAAAACTTGGATGATAAAATCCAAGTTTTCCAGGTATTTGTGATGCTTTCATTAACTCAGTAATTACTGCTTGAGCCATTTCTGACGTCATGTGGGTTATTTTTTTAGGTTAATGTGCCACAATTAGTAATGCAAGCTAAAAAAAATGTGTTTAATAGTATCTGGTCAGTTGAATATTTCTGTTTTATTGGGGAGTAAAAATAGTGAGCTGTCCATATAAATGTGTTATTACTTTAACTATGACTGTAGCAGCCATGTTGGATTTTTACAGAAATGTTGTTTAAAACATGCCAGTGTTTTATTATTAGTTTTCCTAATATAAGTCGAATGCAGCATTATGTTCACTGAACAGACTAACTACATCCATCAAAGCAAATTATTTATACTGTATTTCTGCATATTTTTTACACGCTGTTGCATCACTGTCGCTTACAGGAGTGTGCGGCTGATTTATTATTTATTATTGTCTTATTTTTACTGTCTGGATGTGGCATCCATGTTGGATTTTGTTGTTGTTGTGGTCCTGGCTGGAGGTTCAGGTGGTCTTAAGTGTTTTCAGGGGTTCTGATGAACAATCTTAATAAATAACAACCCATCACTGTGGCTGATGAAAGTTTAAATAAAGCCTGTCCCTGTGTATAACCATCACTGTTACCCTGATCCTCGGTATTTGCTGCTGATGAGCTGCTGGGCTCTTATTTTGAAACGCCCCGGCCCGGTTTCCGGCAGTTTCCGGGCTAACTGCCTCCAGCTAGATCCTCGGTGACCTTGCTCGGACATTTTTGGCCCTAAATCGAGCTCCGTTCATTTATAAACCGCTGCGCAGCGGCAGCGGCTCTGCCAGAGAAGCTCTGCCGCCCGCTTTGCGCCACTTTTAGCGGCAGTTGGGCCACTTTTCTCCGTGTTTTGGACTCTTTCCCCCGCCTCCCCAGCACCAGCATCGACGTGACGCCTGTTGCATCCTCCTCCTCCTCCTCCTCCTCCTCCTCCTCTTCCTCCTCCAGTCTCTGTCTTCTGCCTCCGCTGCAACTTTTAATTAAACTCGTTAAATCAGTTTGACCCCCCCCCCCAGGGTTCCACCTGAGGAGGTTCTCCGTTACAACCGAGAGAGGGAGGGAGGAGGTCCAGCTCAAACTCCTGGGTTCCTCAGGGTTCCCCTGAGTTCCTCCAGAGTTTCTCTTAGTTCCTCTGGGACCCAACTGCAGAGAGGCTCTTATTTCTGCTGCTGGGTTCCTCATAGTTCCTCCTGGTTTGCTCATGGTTACTCTGGGTTCCTCAAGGTTCTTCCTGGGTCCCTCTTAGTTCCTCCTGGTTCCCCTGGGTTCCTCATAGTTCCTCCTGGTTCCTCTTAGTTCCCGCTGGGTTCCTCCTGGGGTTCTCTGGTTTGCTCATGGTTCCTCCTGGTTCCCCTGGGTTCCTCCTGGTTCCTCTGGGTTCCTCCTGGGGTTCTCTGGTTTGCTCATGGTTCCTCCTGGTTCCTCATAGTTCCTCCTGGTTCCCGTGGGTTCCTCACACGGTACCGGCCAGCAGTGGAGGGAACCAGAATGCTGAAGCATTTGTGCCAAATATCTGGAGGTACAGCTGGACCTGAGATGCACCGGTCGGTTCTGGTTCTGGCGTTTGTTTATGGAGCTCATCAGAACCGCTGGTTGGTCCGCCTGGGTTCTACCTGCACAGGTTTCTAACCCACGCCGCTGCAGAACACCGAGCAGAACTTTCAGAACCGGGTTTCTCTAAAAACAAAAACTAGAAACTTTATTCTCTCTTTTGGGTTCCTCCTGCGGTTCTGAACCAAGCTTTGGGTTGGACTCCAACCTGCTGCGTCTCTTTAGAACCTAACAGAACCTGCTGCTTTGGTCTGTGCGGCTCGGCCCTTCATATTTGGACCTAAGACCTCTGGTTCTGTTCTGGACGCCTTATTTTTAGGTGCTGGTGTCGGGAGGCCCGGCGGGTCGGGTTCACAACCTGACGGTTCTGTAGCGGGTCTGTAGGCGGCTGCTTGATGCACAAGCTTTCAGAACTTCTCTGCAGAGACGGCGCTGGAGCCGGTTCTGCTCAGAGCCGGTTCTGCTCAGAGCCGGTTCTGCTCAGAGCCGGTTCTGCTCAGAGCCCGGTCCGGACAACGTCTGGGCTGCTGCTGGTCCTCCTGATGCTCCGGGCGAGCAGTTAGCATTCCATCACGAAATTCTACACTGAGGCGCACCGGACCGTCGGCGCTGATCGTTCTCAGGGCCGGCTCCTCTGGGCGGGGGGAGGCGGGAGTAGGTGGGAGGAGGAGGCGGGGGAGGGCCGGGTAATCAGCATCAAAGTGGATTCCTCCCATGGGTTTGGATGCTGAAGGTTCTGGTGGTTAGAACCAGCCTGGAACCGCCATCTTAGGCTCATTTAGCGCAGAGTGGCGTCAGAGGAGGAGGTGTCGGAGGAGGAGGTGTCGGAGGAGGCGTCAGCAGCCCTGCATCCTCGTGCTCAGACAGCCAAGCTCCTGCAGCAGGAGGTCCAGGAAGTCCTCCTGGCTCCCTGGAGAGACGGGCTGGTCAGAAGTTGTGAGGTTCTCGCTCTGTCCTCCTCATCACAGCGAACGACCTGCGCCTCCTCCTCCTCCTCCTCCTCCTTAGCGCCGCGGCCACTAACGCGTCCTCAGACGCGGCGGATGATGTGCGACGCACAAAGAGCGCGTTGCGCTCCTGGTCCTCTGTTGGAGCTGCTGGGGGGGGGGGGCTCCTCTTCATCTCCTCTTCATCTCCTCTTCATCATCCAGGCAGCCGCCACACAGTTAGGCTGGAAGTCACTGCTTTACCCAGGCCAGATATATAATAATAATAATAATAAACTATTTACAAATATTATTAATAATAATCTATTTAAAAATAACTATCACTTAAATATATTGTTTAAATGTAAAATTGTCAGTAAAATGTAAAGTAAATTATTCAACAATACAAAAATAATGCACATTTTAATAGAATTGATAACATTTAGGTAGAAATAATAGAAAATGACAAATTTAAATTAAAAAACAATTAGATAATATAATATATTCAATAATGAATAATTATATTTAAATTGGGAGCTACAGTGTTCTACTTATTAATGATAGGGGGAAATATTTCTCTCTAACATTATTACCTGAAATCCAGTATAGCTGGATAAGTTAGTTTAGATCAAATTTCACTGTTAAAGTTTTTGTAAAATAAGTTTTTAAAACAGTTTCTTATTCATAATGTTATATTCTAGTCTTGAAATCGGCTTAATGTGTGTAACAGCCACAGTATCAGTGTAATAATAGAAGAGTAATATGTGCTCTACGTCGTTAAAAGCTCTGAAATAAAACCCAGAGAGCTTTCATCTGTTTTATTCTTAGTTTAGTTCGTTTAAATGAATTTATTTAGCTAATTAACGGCATTTAAAGGTCTAAACATGATGAAACCCAGAGGAAGCGGCGCTGCAGTCTGAGTCCTTAACGAGGCTAACGTGGGGCTAATTAGACGGCGGTCATGTGACCCTGGGCGTGTTAATGGGTGTTTCTGTGGGGCGTTGGGGTCCACGGGGACAGAAGTCAAGCAGCTAATTAAAAGCTGTAGTCCTCCCCCGAGACGCTCTCACTCTGACTCTGACATGCCGTAGCTCTGCAGAGAAATCCAGCTCAGGACCTGTTGATGCTGACTGGGAGCAGCAGGAGGTGAAGCAAGAGGTCACTCCTCCTCATCTTTCCTCCTTTCTTCTTCTTTCTCCCTCTATTTATAGCGCCACCTTTTTTTAGATAAGATTATGTTCCAACCCCCGGCGGACAGGAGATGCAGCCGGAGGAGGAGGAGGAGGAGGAGGAGGAGCGGGGAGGGAGGTTTAATTCATAAACATGAATATTGACTCATTTTCTTCAGCATTTCTGGTCAAAACATGTTTTGGCTTCATCTGCTCTGACTAACATCTTCACTTTTCTTTATTAAATGTTAAAGTTCATGCCGATGATTAAAGGTGGTTAAAAAGCTACGTGAAGAAGCAAAATCTGAGTACATTCAAAAACCAAATACTACTTTACATTTGTCTGCTGTCACTGACGCTGCGTTCCAGCTGCAGTCGGAACTTCCAATCAGAAGAATCAACTGGAACGGTCGTTAAAGTCGGACCTTCCCCTCAGAAAGTCGGAGACATTTTTTAAGGCCGATTGTCGGATCCAATATGGCTGATCCTCACATCAACAACAGTTAGCTGTGATAAAACGTTTATTTTATAAGACATGGTTGTAAGAGTGCGTCTAAAATCAATGCTACATGTAGTGGCTGCAACCAAACAAATACAAAGTGGTGTTTGGAGGTGGAAAGTACAGCTTTAAACGATGTTCGTAAGAAACACTACGAACAAAACTAGCCGCCATATTGGAATCCTGACATTTTGTTTTTTTGTGTTTTATTTGGAAATCCTGACTTCTCCAACTGCAATGCTGTTCACTGAGGTGAACAGCGCTCCCAGCTCCTAGTTCCGACTTCTGAGTTAAATGGAACACAGCATAAATATTGTTAACACTGCTAGCACTGCTAACCTTGCTAATGCAGCTAACACTTGTAACATTGCTAGAACTGCTTATTTTGCTCAGATTTTTTACATTGCTAACTCTGCTAATGTCACTAATACTGATAACATGGTTTACATAGCTAACGCTTTACATTGCTAACGCTTTCATTGCCAACGCTTTACTTTGCTAACGCTTTACATAGCTAACGCTTTACATAGCTAACGCTTTACATAGCTAACGCTTTACATTGCTAACGCTTTCATTGCCAACGCTTTACTTTGCTAACGCTTTACATAGCTAACGCTTTACATAGCTAACGCTTTACATAGCTAACGCTTTACTTTGCTAACGCTTTACATAGCTAACACTTTACTTTGCTAACGCTTTCATTGCCAACGCTTTACTTTGCTAACAATTCACATAGCTAACGCTTTACATTGCTAACACTTTACATAGCTAACACTTTACATAGCTAACGCTTTACATAGCTTTACATTGCTAACACTTTACATAGCTAACACTTTACATAGCTAACGCTTTACATTGCTAACACTTTACATAGCTAACACTTTACATAGCTAACGCTTTACATAGCTTTACATTGCTAACACTTTACATAGCTAACACTTTACATAGCTAACGCTTTACATAGCTTTACATTGCTAACACTTTACATAGCTAACGCTTTACATTGCTATGTGAAATATCTTAGCAAAGAGCAGATGATAAAATAATTCTCAGTTGAGTGTAAATGTTGCTGAGTAGAGGGCTTTATTTGCAGATTTCGGGATCTGACTCAGTCCAAGTTTCTTCCCTAGACCTTGAAGTTAAAGTGAAACAAAATAAAAGTTTTGAGAGCAGAATACAAAGCAGGCAGCAGTCGACTCCCTGATGTAGTGGAGTGAGCCGTAAACGAACAGAGACCTGGTCAGGAGCTGGTCTCATTGGTTCAGATGCAGACAGGGAGGAGGAGGAGGAGGAGGAGGAGGATGAAGGATGGGGGGATGGGTCCGGCACCTCAGGCTGGACCAGATGGTTTCCCACCTTCCTCCTCCTAGGCTGAACCGGAGCAACCTGAGAAACCAGGCCTCTGTGTCCTTGGGCTTTTATTTTGAAAGTGTTGGATTAATGAGGTTTTTAGTGCTCAGTTTGGAGTTTTTTTTATGTTTATGTTTCTGGTCGTAGTGTGTTCTTGACGTGGTTCTGAGTTTGGAAGCAGTTCTGCTTGGTTCTGCAGCTCTTTGGCTCTTAGTTTCTTTGCTTTGTGTCTGGATGTTGCTGCTCTGTGACGGTTCTTTTCTTTTGGAGGTTTTCTCTCCTAATTGGTCGTGTTATTCCACTTTTTGCTGAATTAATGAAATCTCAGAGTCCTTTCGTCCTGGTTTTGCTCATATTGTTCATCTTTGTTTCCACATTTTGTAATTTCTGCATCTACACGTTGAGGATATCTTCATGTTTCTTTCTTGTTTTTCGTTTCTTTTGGTGTCAGATATTCATTTTTTATTATTTCCTGTTGTTTAGTGAAAGTTTCAACCTAGTCTGAATCTTGTAGTTTTTAGTTTCACTGAGGCTTTTCTTGGCTGCTGTGGTTCCATTAGTGGCTGAAGATTTCGTTTGAAGATGTTTTGTGACCCTTTTCGCTGTTTTTGATTGATTTGATTTAAACTTTATTGATTCTCCAAAGGGAGAAATTAACGTGTCCCAGAATACACACAACAAACAGAATGTTGAAACTTTAGGAACCGTCTCTTTTTGGCCCCTTTCTTCGGTTTCCTTCCTCATTTGATGGGTTTTCTGAGGTTTTTGCACCGTTGGCATCTTTGTGGCCACCTTGACTTCATCTGTTCCTCAGGACGTTCTGTGTTCCCCTGTTTTGCCTCTTTTGATGAGTGTTTAGTTGCTGTAAATGCAGAGTTAGAACATTTGAGGCGTTTCTTTGTATTGTACAGTTGTTCTGTGTCTTATTATTTTCTGCTGGGGGCTTGTTTAACATCCAGGTGTGGTGATTTTGGTTGTTCTGTTTCAACTTGTTGTAACTTTAAGATCATTTCGAAGGCTTGGATGTTTTTCTTGGGTCCGACTCCATTGAGTCTCCCGCTGACTTTGTCTCCGGGGACGTTTTCCATCAGTCTGAATGAACTCTGGGGCGTCCGGTGTGTGTTGTCACTGTATGATGACAAACGGCAGCCGTTGGGCCCGAAGCGGCGCGTTAGCTGGAACCGCAGCAGCGGAGGATCCTCCTGGTTGTGAGTCAGACTTCTGGGATGCTGCCGGGGCACGAAGGTGTTGCTGCTGAGTCATCGCAGACTCTGGATGTGACAGAAAGATGGAGGACGTGTCTGAAACAGGAAGTGTCTGTCAGAGGGTGGGTTTCAAAATGAAACGTGATGGTTAAAATAAAAAAGAGATAGAGAGGCTCCTGATGGCTGTGAGAACCTCTAGAAACTGATCCGTGGAAACATGCGGTCCAGTCAGGGACCTTTGACCTTTGGGTGCTAAAAACATTCACCAAAACCCGTTAAAGGTTTCCCCGCAGACATTAACAGGTGAAGGCCGGCCCTGTTTGGACCTCCATAGCCCAGCAGAACCGTCTTTATCCGACTCAGTTACCATTTTATTTTTTCTACTTTTTCCACAGTCACAGTTTTGACTGAGGATTGTTTCAGCTTAGAGTGATGATGGTTCTGACCCGTGGAAACACTCAGAACCTTTAAAGTTCTTCCATCCCATCATAGGTACATTACGGTGTCTCCCCGCTGCTGGAGGACTTCCTGTTTTCTGTCCAATCAGAGCCCAGAGTGCAGAGAGACACGCCCACACTCTCCTCCAGGAGATTTCCCCTCCGGATGGTTCTGTCCAAACTGGACCTGGAGGTTCTGCTGCAGAAACCACTTATAATCCGGTCCCACCAGACGGTTCTGACCCACAGAGTTCTGCCTGAGGCCTCTTCCTGTCCGGGGTCTGGTTGCGTTAATCTGCAGAAAACGCCTCAGATTTCTGGTTTGGCCTGAAATCAGGAAGTGGTCGTTTAGTTTTTCTTCTTCTTCTTCTCTAATTTTCTCTTCAGGAAGCTGATTTTAAAGCTTTTTAATCTTCCTTTGACGACGTCTATAGTCGTCTTTAAGACGCTCAGGGTTTCTCAGTTTGTTGTACCTTTCAGAAAAAGCTCGTTTATCTGGAACGGTTCAGCTCTTTTGAGGCTTATTCTGTTTCCAGGCTGTAGTTTCTTGTAGTTTTTTGTGGTTTTCTGTAGTTTTCTTTAGTTTTTTGTGGTTTTCTGTAGATTTATTTAGTTTTCTGTGGTTCTCTGTATTTTTCTGTGGTTTTCTGTAGTTTTCTGTGGTTCTCTGTAGATTTCTTTAGTTTTCTGTAGTTTCCTGTAGTTTTTTGTGGTTCTCTGTAGTTTTCTGTGGTTCTCTGTGGTTTTCTGTGGTTCTCTGTGGTTTTTATGGACAGACTCGCCTCTGATTGCATTTTACCATCAAGCTGAGAAACTGATGCTGAACCCGCTCTGGGCTTCTGTCGGAGGTGAAGTTCTGGACGACCCTGATGGTTGAACCCGGACCCAGAGCGGCGGGACCGAGGAGGTTGCTCCACGGGTTGGTTTCTGCTCGTTTGGAGCCGAGTCGATGGTTTGTGATGTTGGAGGGTTAAGCAGAAAGCTGCAGCCACCTCTCTGTGGTCTGTAGTTGAATTCCCTGCAGAGGATGAAGCATTTGTGACACGTGTGGAGCTGCAGATAATAAAGGCTCCAGTCGGAGCAGCAGCACAGAGAGCAGCTATTGTTTGTCCACTTCCTCCTTCTCCTCCTCTGCTCTCCTGATGAGAGGCTGCTTCACTTCCTGTTACCCGTCCTCTTCCTCATTCTCTCAGGATGGACCAATCAGGCCTCTCAGCTTAGATCAGCAGAAACAGGCGTTTTCATCTGTTGCAGGTTAAAAAAAACAGCTTTCCTGCTTCTTGTTGCAACCAGCCGACGGATTCTGGACGTTTGGACTTGGATCTGCAGAGGTGTGTTTGGACCGGGCCGAGTTAAACATTAAGTAGACGAGGAACGGGTCGGAGCTCAGAGGGGAAAGTCTGAACAGGACAGGAGAAACACGTGTGATCAGCATCTAACCTTCTTTATTCCCTCACTTTGCCAGGAAGACGTAACAAAAACATAAATAACACAGACGTGGTATCCCCCCTCCCCCACCTGTTGCTGTGAGCTGTGTGTGAACACAGAGGTTTTCTGCTGCTTTAGGTGGAAGCAGCTGAAGCTCAGCAGTTTATATATTTTAAGAGTTTCTGAGTTAATGAGACGCAACATGGACCCGGTTCTGTTAACAGAACCAGCAGCAACTTGGTGTTTATCACACGAATCCTCCTCAGAGCATCCTCCTTTTTCTCCTCCTCCTCCTCTTCCTCTTCCTCTTCCTCCAATCATTGCGACATTCTTTCACTGTAGAGCCGCTCGGACTTTGGACCTGAAGTAAATACGGCTTTATGTGCAGCCAGCAGGGTGAAGGTAGCTCCAGGCGTGTGTGTTGGTTAGTGTTTAGTGTGTGTGTTACTCTGTGTGTGTTACTCTGTGTGTGTGTTGTGTAGTTCAGTGTGTGTGTCCTAACCATCACACTGTTCAGCAGTAGTTAGCTCCACAAGCTGCTTATCAACAGCGTTCTCTCACCACACCCTCAGAGCTCAGAGCCGCTGGCATCCCACACAACAGGTCCGCCTGACAGCAAGCACTCACTCCTCCACCCTCCATCCCTCCATCCCCCATCCCTCCACCCCTAACCCCTCATCCCTCCACCCTCATCCCTCCACCCTCATCCCTCCACCCCCCATCCCTCCACCCCCATCCCTCCACCCCCCTAACCCCTCATCCCTCCACCCCCATCCCCCCATCCCTCCATCCCTCATCCCTCCACCCCCCATCCCTCCACCCCCATCCCTCCACCCCTAACCCCTCATCCCTCCACCCTCATCCCTCCACCCTCATCCCTCCACCCCCCATCCCTCCACCCCCCATCCCCCATACCTCCATCCCCCATCCCTCCATCCCTCCATCCCTCATCCCTCCACCCCCCATCCCTCCATCCCTCCACCCCTAACCCCTCATCCCTCCATCCCCCATCCCTCCCCCCCTCCGTCTGCTCAGACACCTCCTGTGGTGGTTGGGGGGGGGGGGGTTACCTCTGAGTTTGGGTGGAGTCGTGGATCAGCGTTCTCACTCTGATGGTTTTTAATCTTAAGGGATTTTCTCCTGGTTAAATAAAAAGGGCGTGTCCTGCTGCAGGTGTGCTAAGCTCCGCCCCTTCGCCCTGAACCTGGCAGGAGCTGCAGACAGCCGTCCAGCGCCGGGTTCGCCTGGTGCGGCTGCCCCGGTCGGCTCCTTAAAGAGACGGCGCGTCAGAAATAAACAATGACTCAGGGTGACTCAGCACATTTAAGCCTGCAGAAAGCGTTAGCTGCTGCTAACAAGCTACGGCGCTTTAAACTATGACGTCCTGCTGATAAGTTCCCAGATCCTCAGACAAACTTTAGTCTCACAAATTAACCCAAAAAACCCAAAAAGCATGTATTAAAGCAGCCGTGTGAGAGACAGTAATCACCCCCTAACCCGGTCCCTGGAGGTTCTGCCCCATGCAGCAGCAGCTAGAGCGAGAGCCCGGTTGTGACCGCTACGATGGTGGCGAGCAGGACCGGGCCCGTGTTCTCTGTTAGTGGAGAGCGGTTCTGACTGGTTCTCTGGACTTCCTGGTTCTAACGGAGTTCTTGATCCAACATGTCTGGCAGTCAGCGGGCCGGGCGCGGCTCTTTGCTGCAATCAGAGTTAATTAACAAACCAAACACAGTGGATCTAACCACGGCGAGCATCCGGGTCCGTTTCTGTGTGAGCGGCGCCCCGAGGCCCGGCTGCAGAGATCCGGTTCTGCTCTCCCCGCCCTGAACGCGCTCTGCATTCCTGCTGACTAATCAGTCCTGTCAGGAGGCCCAACATGCAGACAGCAGCAGAGAGATCGGGTCAGAACCACCGTCACAGCACAAGCTGCCGGCCCGACAAAACCCCGACAGAACCCCGACAGAACCCACCTCTCCTCCCTCCCTCCGTTCGTCCCTGCTGCCACCTTCCCTCTCACTTCCTCTCATCACTTCCTCTTCCCTCACCTCCTGTCTTTCTCTCCTGCGTTTCAGTTCATCACCATCCATCCCTCCATCCATTCCCCCCCCCCCCCCCCCAGCTGAGCTGCAGCATGTGAACGGAGCTCACAGAGCTGCGTAATCCCTGCTAATCTGACTGTTAGCTGTAATCTGACACACGCTCGGCTGCAGGGCGCAGGTACCGCCGTTTGTTCTGCAAACAGGGGACACGCCCCGTTGCCACGGCGACCGCGGGGCCGGCATGCCCCCACACTTTTGTTCTTCTTCTCCCTCTCTGCGGCGCCGGCCGGTCCCGCTGAACGCCGCGGCGTCTTCGCTGGTTTCCTCTTCCTCCGTGACTCGCCGCAGCTTCTGCAGGTTCCTATGGGCGCTTTCTCTGCCTTTCCTCCCAGTTTGAACTCGAACTGATCCTGAAATAAAGGAGGTTCGGATCAGAACTCTGGGATGTCTCTGAGTTTCTTCTTCTGCTTATTAAACGCATCCAGACTGAAAACTCCCACTCCCAAACGCACCACAGATGAACTCTATTAGCGACGGGGACCCGTCCTGTGGTTCTGTCCATCTGCAGAACCATCACAGAACCCGCCACCAGAACCGGCCCAGGTCGGCCCGGTCTCTGCTCCGTAGAAGCTCTTATTTTGTAGGAGCCGGCGGTGTTGCCTCAGACATCCTGTCGGCGGTGATTACTTCCTGATGACACACGGTCTTGATGGTAACAGGGAGGCGGCGTGAATCAGCGCAGCACGCCGTCACTCACCACGGCCAGATGTGTGTCACTGAGGCACCCCGCCCCCCCGCTCACACACCTGAGCACCTCTCCGTCCCGCTCAGCTTTAGTCAGCGTCCGCTGATGGCCACGGCGGCCGTCGGCGTCACGGCGCGGGCTCATGGGCTGCGTTCCTGCTGCTGAGTGTGTGAAGGTTGAAGCCGTCTCCGTCCTCCATGTTTGCAGACAAAACGTCCACAAACAGTCGATATGATGACTGTCAACACGCACCGCAGCGCCCCTCCTCCCTCTTTTCTCTTCCCTCATGCTTCAAACACAGTTCCAACAACAATTCACCCAGAAACTTAACTTCTGCTCTCCAGAAACTCAAAATATTAGAAAAACATTTGATATCCTTAAAGTTAAGGAAGTGGAACAAACTGAACATTAAAACAGCCAGTTTAGTCTGACTGGGGAGAAAAACGATAAATGCTAAACAAAACGAGGTGGAAAATATTAAAAGTGTTGTAGTAACATAAAACAAGTAGGAATATGAACGCTGTCTAACCCAAAAGATGCAGAAAACAACAAAAACTAAAGCAGAGAGGTCAAATAAGCGCCGCTGCAGGGTGCAAACCTGCAGAAAGTGATAAAAATGGTCTAAAGGAGTCTAAAATAAGATGATGGGTTAGAAAATGAGCTGCAAAATGGTTTAAAACGTGAATAAAGCAACACATAGAATAGAATAAACACCAAACACAAACTGTCGCTTCATGCATGCTCAGTATGAGGGATTGCTGCAAAGCCATCAACAATGCAGACGACTGTCCACTGTGGCTCTACGCTCTTTCAGGAGGAGTGAATGCTGCTTGGAGAGACTTGATGCAACCTGCTGGGTTTCCTTAGAGAGGAAACTTTCTGACCAACCTGGAGGTTCTGATGGAGTCTGACTTTGGAAAGAGACATGAGATGACATGATGTTAATTAATTATGTAAATAAGATGAATTGACCAGCAGTGACTAAAGTACAACAGTGCAGGCGAGGCCTCAGCTATCAGAGGAGCTAGCTGGAGGCAGCTGGGGTGACAGTAGGGGGCGCTGTGACTTACAGCAGACTCAGAACAACCAAAGAAGAGACCCAGAATAAAGTCAAACATTATAAAAATAATCACATCAGCTGCTGATGTCAGAGTTGTGTCAGGAAAGCAGCTGCAGGGAGGCGCTACCTGTGTGTGGGTGTGGCCTCAGGTGGGATCTGGAGAGTTTGTGGGTGTGTCCATCGGACTCCATTCAGCTTTCTAGCTGGAAATAACAATAAATGGTCCCATGGGAAAGTGCAGCACACACACACACACACACCTGCACACACCTGTAGGGGTGTGTGCAGGTGTGTGTGTGTGTGAGCTGCCCTGGAGGCAGCTCACAAAGAGGCTCAGACTCTTTTCATCCGTCTGAAACCTGGTCCTCCTCAGCACCACGCCCTGCACACAGACAGCAGCTGCCCCGTTGCATCTTGGTCCGAGCTTCCCAGAGGTTCAGTCTTCCTCAGAGGAAGAGGAGGATGAGAAGGAGGGATGAAGTGAGAGAATAAAGAGCATCTTTGGTCAGTTGTCAGCTGAACTGCATCATCTCATTACAGCTGTGTGTGTGTGTGTGTGTGTGTGTGTGTGTGTGTGTGTGTGTGTGTGTGTGTGTGTGTGTGTGTGTGTGTGTGTGTGTGTGTGTGTGTGTGTGTGTGTGTGTGTGTGTGTGTGTGTGTGTGTGTGTGTGTGTGTGTGTGTGTTAATGTGTGTGTGTGTGTGTGAAGATCAAAGCCGTATTCTTCCAACACAAAGACGACTTTATTGGTGGAAAGAGGAGGAGTTTCCCTCCCTGCTGCTTCTTATTGTTCCAACGTCCAACAGGGGTCACCTTTTCATGCACTGCATGCTGGGAAATGTATGCTGTAGTTTTTTTTAACTGTAAACGTTTGAAAACAAGAGAATAGGCGTTATCTTTTACACGTTTACAGTGTCATTATTACCCAAAATATCACTTCAATCATTCTGAAGCTAAATCAGCATCAAAATAATAAACCAGTTAAAATTTTAGCAGCTCATTCCTTTTGTGGAAATCTCCATGACAACAGCTGTGGTTATAAATCCATGACGTTTATTATAGACCTCAGATCTCACCTTTGACCCGTCGGTTCTGACCAGCAGGTCCAGTTTTCTCTGAGCTGTGATTAATTGGTAGAAGCTCGTATTGTTTCTATAATGATCGTCGTGAGGGAGCGGTCGCTGCAACACAGTTACCGCATTCAACCAAAGGTGAAACAGCTGGCGTTAAACGAGCTAGCTCGTTATGCTAGCACGGTCAGAGCAGCTAGGCTACATCTCCGCTGATAGGCGGCCGTACTGTACACCGTTTAGCCTTCCTGTTGTCCTCAGAGCGGCGCTCTCTCCTGCTCTCCCCAGCCTGAAGGAGGCAGAAACGTTCCTTCCCGTCCGTTTGGATCACGTCGGTCTTTTCTTCCTCTGACGTCATCTCAACGGGTCGTCTCTGCTGATATCTGAGAGTTATTTCCTCAGTATCCTCACTGAAGAGTGTTGTCGGTGGCTGTCAGCGTGTCATACCCATCAGAAACCGTAACTGATGAACTAAAGCAGAACCGGACCAGATGTTCAGAAGCCTATCAGCTTATCTGCTGTCTGCCGGTTCTGTTCATCTGGGCCGGGCCGCCCGGCTCGGTTAACCCAAATGGGTTTCTGTCCCAGACGGAGCGTTTAGTCTCAGACTGGTTTTGCTGGTGTCCAGGTATTCTGCTGGGTGATCCGTTAACCTCTGATCAGCACCGCTGCTTGGTTCTAACCCTGATCCTGGCCCGTTTCCACTAGACCAACGCATGGAACCGGTTTCTCACGCCTGAGGAACCAGTGGGCTTCCCTTAACGGAGGAGAATCGGCGCCGTTGAGTTTTGGTCGGCTGGCTGTTGCCTGGAGGCCCGGCCGCGTGCCGAGGCACGCTGCAGCTCCTCTGGCCTCATCAAACACAGACTCATCCTGTATTTCAGGTGATGAAAGAGCTGATGTCTAATCACACAGAGGAGGGGGGGGGGCACACCCAGAGGAGGGGGGGGGCACACCCAGGAGGGGGGGGGGGCACACCCAGGAGTCTGCTGTTGCACAACCTCCCTGAAATCCTGCTGAAAATGAGCTTTTCAGGTCAAAGGTGCGTCTGTCGTCTAAACGGTGTTTAATCAGCGCTAATTAGACCCAGCAGATTTACTGCTGGAGCTCATCAGCAACCCTGGAAGAAACGGAACCGGGCAGGAAGAGCTGAAGTCGGGCCGCAGGATCAGCGGCGAAGGTGGAGGAGAACGGCAGCCCGGCGCGTTATGGATGTGGCCAGCTGTGTGCGGCTGTTGGGGAACAGGCGGGATTTCCCTGCCGTGTGTGAGCGCGCAGCAGCTGCTGGCTGTGTGAGCGCTCCATGAATGCACGGCTTGTTGAGCAGAGAGACAACTGCTGCAGGCGGAGGGGTGCTGCGCTGGTAGGGATGGACGGAGACGACCAAGAGGAGGAGGACGGTCCTCCAGCGACACGAGGATGAGCAGAGAGACAGGACTTATCTGAGCGGCATGCCGCCTTAGAACCAGAACAACGACTCGGGTCAGAGGGACGTAAACATTCAGACATCCTCAGTGTCTTCTTCTCAGAAACAAGTCCAGCGCCGCAAAGATGCTGGAACCAAAGAACTGAGGCGGTGCAAATGGACCAAAAGCCCAGAACCAGGACCGGTGCCAGATGTCCTAGATGCTTCACTGCAACCTTTGACCCGGAAGTACATCTAGACCCAGAAGCCAAAAGGAAAAGGCAACGCGCCGAACAAACTAAATGGTTTAAGTCAATAAAAGGAGAATTAACTGGTCACTAAAGACGGTAAAAGAGCCACACAGCAAAAAGACCATTAATGTTCACCAGACTTAGAAAACATTCAAAACACCAAAGTTGGCCCACAGAAATAATAATAATAATAATAATAATAATAAAATATCAAACACCAACGATGAAGGTGATCAAACGGACGTGAAATAGTGACTAAAACGGTGAATGTTGAGCAGAAACACCGTCTGTAATTTCTGTTGTGCTAATTGGGGGAAAGTTTCCTGAAATGACGAGACGTGAGGCGAAAGTTGTGGAAAGTTAGGACCAAAATGAGGCTTTAAAGGAGATTTAAAGTCTGAACCTGGAGCAGCACTGAACTCAGAGGTGGAGGCGGCCCAGGACCAGCAGAGAGGAGGAAACCCGAATAAAAGAAGGTGGAACCGGTCCAGAACACTTAGAGCAGGACGGAGCAGACCAGCTCCAGGTTCTCCCAGAACCTCAGGACGCCTCCTAGAGCGTTCTCCCTGCTCTGTGACTGGAAACCGTCTGGAACCGATGGAGGACGTGTGTCCCGGTCCCCCCCCCCCCCCCCCCCCCCCATCACTTGTTTCTCCAGCCAGGTTAGCATCTGCTAGCTTTGTGCGGATGAATAGGCGTCTCTGAGGAGAGGGCAGAGGTCGCTGGCTGTCTGCGACACCTGTTGGTGTGTGTGTGAGACAGCTGCTCCCCCCCAGGTCTGTAATTACAGAACAAACCTGGACAGAGGACTGGGAGCAGCACTGAAACCCGATCAGAACCCGGTTGGACTTGATTGGTCCTGCAAGGTCCAGTCTGTGTGTGTCGTCTCGTGACGCAAACAGAACCGGTCCGTCTGAGCGTGTCTGTGCCAGCGGCTGCATCCGGCTCACAGCTCCTCCACGTTTCATTCTACATGATGCAGCTTTACCGTCACCGGCGACGTCCCAGAACCACAGAACCAGAACCACAACATCTGTTTCTGCTGCTGCTGTAAGACGAGAGGCTTCCATAACGTAGATATGAAGGGAGCTCGTTTAATTACCTCGTTAAGAACGACAGATGCAAACAGGTCAGAATCTAACACACCTGAAAGGTGCTTTCTCTGCCCAGGTCCTTAACGAGATGTGCCGGCCCAGAACAATTTTCCTCTTTACAAGGGAAACCATCCCAGGAACCTCGTTAAATTAAACAAATATCGACCGTGAAAGGAAACCAGCGCTGCAGCTTCCTTAAACCTTTGAATCCGACTGAACATCAAGCAACAACGTTCTCTGCTTCTACGTCGTCTGTCCACGACGTTTAAACTGTTAATTTGCTCATTTAAAAGCAAAGAAAGTTCAGTTTGTGTGGAGATCCACCAAACCAGACATTACAGTAACCGTGTGCTCCTGTTAACCTAGAAGCCATAATTTCTGCTTGTGTAGAGAAATCAGCAGCGGTCCCACATGTGCCGCCTACAGGATCCACCAGAGGAGGCAGAACAGCAGAAATAAATAGTTAATGTAACAGAAATGAGACGAATAGAGCCAGAGGCAGATTCTGGCTGGTATTATCACGCCTGATGGACCGGGCTTTTGCTTGGACTGAACAGGTCCGAGTCCCAGGAACCAGGGCTTGAACATCGAGTGTTTTCA
Source organism: Fundulus diaphanus (assembly GCA_037039145.1). Taxonomy (NCBI): domain Eukaryota; kingdom Metazoa; phylum Chordata; class Actinopteri; order Cyprinodontiformes; family Fundulidae; genus Fundulus; species Fundulus diaphanus. The sequence goes on along the minus strand of CM073137.1, from coordinate 1,662,758 downwards.
GTTCAGACGCCTCCTACTTCCACCAGTTTTCCTTTAGCGGTCCCTCCAGAGGACCCAGTCATCAGCACCACGGCGGGTTCAGCCGAGGCGGTTCCACCGATCTGGACGCCTCCTTTCCAGCCACGTCCCACCGTCTGCAGACCCACAGCTCTCCGAGGTCACCGCAGATCCCTCTGGTTCCTCCAGGAGGAACTGGGGAGGAGAACGTCCGGGTTTCCCACCTGGACCTGGAACCTCCAATGTCTAAATGAGCAGACTGAAAACAACCAGAGGCGTAGAAGCGACTCCCAGTCAGAGGGGTAGATGTGAAATGAGTAAACCTCGGCGTAAATTACACCGCAGAGACAAATAACTGATGACCTGAGATAAACCGCTACCAGAGGGGTGACAGCGTCATAAAGTAGAGTAAATGCTGCCAAAATGAACCGTAACGGTCACATCCAGCAGCGTTACTGACTGCTGTGGTTAATTAGTCATGTGTAGTCACGTTTCTTTGTCTTTTTTCCAACTTTATAGAAGAGTTTTTCTGTTCCCCCCCGGCCAGCATCAGTTGCACGGCCCGTAGTCGCAGCCTTAACTGGAGGCGCAGCTTTCAACGCCGCTCTGATTCGTGGGAATTCCTCAGAAGCAGCTGATGGCAGCGTTTCAGTTTCTCTTCATCCTCCCGTCGGTCTGAGGGATCGGTTCTCAGCGCTGAGATACAGGAAGTAGAACCGCTGCGTCACGACGGGCCTCGGCCGCTTGCTCGGATGATTTCAAACCTGAAACCTCACCGGGCCTCGCTCGTTAAGCGAGACTCAAACGGTTTCTGGGGTTTGATCGGGCCCGTTTCACCTGAGCAGAGCGTGAGGCGCTGATGCTCTGCAGGAACACGGCGATGCAGCCTGCCAGGGAGTGGAGGCGTCCATGTCCTTCAGGCAGCATTCCTCCGGCCTATCAGCTGTCGGGTTGCATGACGGCAGCCGGCAGAGGGCCAATCAGGGCAGAGTTTAGTTCGCCAGGGATGAGCTCCGCAGCGGCTCGTCTGGCCTGACAGGATTCTGAAGACGCTTGCTTCTTTCTCGGGCTTTCCGTCTTCTTGTCTCACTTCCCTTTTCTCTCACCGTCAGCGAGTGCCCTGTCCACGCCCGCTGGATTCTCTCTCTCCTGGGGCCTGCTCGACCCGCTCCATCCATGCCGGTTCTGGGTGGATTGTGAAACGCTTTGAAACGACCCACTTCCTGTAAAACAAGGTTTATCAAAGTGTCTGAGCTGCAGAAAGCGTCAGAGTGCAGAACTAGAACATGTGCAGAGCTGGCGTCTTCGTCGCATCCCCTTTCTGAACTACACTTCATCGTTAAGGTTGCATAAAAACCCTGAATTATATTTCTAACCATCAGTATGTATGTGTTCACCTCTAAATACTAATCCAGCAGTTAGTTTGGACATTGTGGAAATGTCACCAGAGGTCATGTTGTTTTTGGGTTTGGGCTCAGAATAATGCGTCGTATTAGTGCAGAACCTGCAGCTTCACCACATGAGGTTCTCCTCTTGCTTCGCTAAACATTTGCTGGTTCTCTCTCCTCTCCGGGCTCAGGTGTTTCTCCTCCTCCTCTCCTGACTCCCTCTGCACTTGTCCATGCCTGTCAACTAGAAACTGAGCAGCATTCTTCAGCGCAGGCATTCCTCCTCTCGCCCGCCGGGTTATTTTTACCAGTCGGCCCGCTGGAAGCATCGCTCCTCTCTGCCCATCACACCTTTCGTTCATTCCCAGTCAGCCCAGTTACACTGTAACGGCGTTCTAACCAGAACGCCGCGTCTCTGCCGGCTAATGTTTCATGCCTCGTCACTCAGTAGTGAGTTGTGGTTTAAAGAAAACAGGCTGTTCCTGTTCCTTCTTCACTTTACCGAACACCCGAGCTTAACCCGACTTAACTCCCGCAGATTCTGCTCCTGCAACATAAAAGCATCTTTTGAATTTTCTTTATGACGTCACGTTGGTGGCTTTTACTCAACGAGGTAAAATTTACAGAGAACTGTTAAAGCAACGAGTCTTTAATGAATTCAAAATCTGTTACAGAATGAAAAGAAAACTGCTTGAAATGTGATGCTAAGATTTAAAACGTAAAAGGTTTGGCTCATTTCTTGCCTTCAAACATTAAGAAAAGCACCATAGGTCCAAAGTCTTTTTGTGAGTTAAGATTATAGCTACTATTAGCCTATAAAAAGGCATCACGAGTTGAAACAAACTTAGTTTTAAATTTCTTCCCTTTTCAGCAATATTAAATATACATTTTCCCATTTTCCCGCTTTCCACTAAAATAAATACTTTAAATGCTAGTTTAATTAAATCAACTCCCAAAGGTTTATTATGCTAGCAATAAAAAATAAAAAATAAAATTAATAACAAGGAAAAAGATAATACACACATCTAAATGAGATCTAAACTCAAATCTAAAGTAGTATATAAAATGATCTATATCATGTTATCTAAGTTTTGTTCATAACAAATTGTGTCTGAGCAGTTTAGCAGGAAAACAGATGCAAATTAAAAATTATCTCAAAGTGCAAGAAATCTGTAAAAAGGCAGATTACATCACTAATACAGAATATTCATTTTATTAATGCATGTTGTCAGTTTATTTAGTTATTAAATAATTATAACTAGTTTGTTCAATTATTAAATAAACTGATTTAGTTTTAATTTCCTTTAAAGAAGTCATGAACAAAACAACCACTAATATTAATAATAAAAAGTTATTGTCTTATTTATGTAAGATTCAAACCACAGTTTTTGTATGAATTATGTTTCTGATCATCACATCGTTTTGAGCATTTTTCCAGGGAAAAAAATCCAAACTATGATGCTAATGCTAACATATAACACATTGCTTCTTCTTTTGTGTGCATACGTCCGTTTTGTTTCTCAATAAAATCAACTTCTAATTCCATTTAAACCTTTAGTTTTGATAAAATCTTTTTTTTTTCTTTAAATGGAAGTAGCAGCATGAGAGGTGGAGGCTAAAAAGCATAGCTTAGAAATGCTAGCATGACTCAACAGAAATGTTCTAAATCAGATATCTGAAATAACAGATTTATTGTAGTTTATAGTGACATATAAATCTTAACAACATAAATCTTGATATGTATTATCGATGTGAATGTTTTCAGATCTGATTATTAATAATTAACCTTTGTTGAATCGATTAGCCATTAACAATGCCTCTGTCTGTAGCAGAACAAAGCTAACGTCAGTTAGCGGCGCTAGCTCATTAGCCGCAGGCTTATCGGGACTTTGTGTGGCCAAGGGGGGAACGTGGTGATAAATCCTGGTTTAGGTGGGAGCCACAGCACCTCCCTGTATCAGCTTACACCTCCTTTATCTGCAACAATACGCAGCTCATTAACACTGACAACAGCTCCACCTCAGCACATGCGTTACTTTGGGGGAGAAACCCAGCTCCATAGTCTCTGTTTTATTCTTTCAGACCATCATTCTTTTATGCACAGACACAGAATATAAGCAAGAGTGGAGCTATGATTTTATAGAGCTGTAAAGTTGCTAGATTTTGCATGAACTTATTCAGAAAAAAAACATGCCACTTGATTTAATGAGAACTTTATTTTCTAGATGAAAGCTGTAAAGGTGTAAATAAGTGTTTTTCTGTCAGCGCATACCTCTGCATGCATATTACAGGTTTATTTTATTTCTGGCTGCTCCTAATCTGAATCAGTGATGCAGTCGGAGACGTTTTCTTTCCTCCTCACCTCCATCCTCAATTGCCTCCTCCTAATTAGCCTTACCAAACCTCTAAGCTCTTAATCTTTCTCTGTCTCCATCCCCCCTCTCTTCTTCTTCTTCTTCTTCATCATCATCCCTCCATCCATAAATACATCCCTGAGCTGTGCAGCCTGTTGCCTCCCTTTTATCCGCCCATCTTTGGGTCTTATCATGCGTTTCCGTTAAGTTTCCTTCGGCCTGCCTCTCCCTCGTTGCCTCACTTTGTCCTGCCTGACAGCAGCAGATTATCCTCTTTGTGCCGTTCAGCTAAGCCTCCGTTTGCGCCAGACACGGCCTTTGTTTGCTCTGCTTCAGCATCCTCTTCCTCCTCTTGGCTGGATGCTCTTATTTTGACTCCTGGGTTAAGTTCGCTCCTGTCCAGCTGTCATTATTGTATCAAACAGTCCACACAGACGCACGGGGTGTCCTTGTTATCTGACTTTGGCCTACATACTGCAGATAGCAGGTATCTCTTTGTTTCCCATCATGCAGTGGGCCTCAGCTAGTGTTATCTGACAGCCGTGATTATATCAGCAGGCTGACCTCTGTACCTTCAGTAATAGGAGCTGCGTGTTCGGAGTTTAACTGTTGATGCCTCAGAGCTGCTGGAATTAGATTAGACACCAGAAGAAGAATATCTCAAGTCACTGATGGTTTCTGTCCCTGATCACCAAACAGACTTTTAGTTTCATGTGTGTCACTTCCTGTCCTGCAAGTGGCAGCGCATCATTTACATGTTCTTCACCGTCCTGATTGTGATCACACAAAGTCCTCACAGTCATGTTTCTGTTTGAGAAAAGAGCAAATGTTTACACGCTTTCCAAGATAATTCAGTTTTTCTCTTTCACGTTGTTTTGCTGTATGATTACACAAATATCACCCATCCATCTATTCATGCTATAAATAAAGTCATGTTACTTTCTGAAATCTTATTTTTCTAACAAACATTTTATTTGGGGACAAACAGGACCTGTTTTCTCACCTCCTGTGATCCAACATCCTTTCATCAGAAAGTTTCTTTGGGTAAAACGTCTTTCCTGGTGAAACAGATCATTGTCTGCAGAAATCTCTGTGATCCTGAAACGTGTGAATGGTGCTGGGTGTCCGACTACAAATGGGTCAACGCTTTGATCCCTGAAATGGCCCAGAATTTAGAGGAACCTTCAATAAAACGTTAGAAGAATGGACAAGCTCTGAGGTTTTATAGAGGTTCTGTTCACACAAGTTCTGGGTCATTTCGGAGCCGTAGGCGGTCCAGCCATAATGATAAAACCGCCCTCTGATCCCATTCCAGCAGCCACCATCTCCTCTTTGCTGATGTTCCCTGAACATCTCCAGGTCTCCTACCCTTCCATTACCACCCCTTCACAATCATAATAACGTGATAATCATATCTATGGTTCCTGGTCATGAAGTGTTTTATTCAACAAAAGCAAGAGCTAGAAATTAAACATTCAGACGTTCCATCCTCATCCATCCTCATCTATCCTCATTCATCCTCATCTATCCTCATCTATCCTCATCCATCCTCATCTATCCTCATTCATCCTCATCTATCCTCATCTATCCTCATTCATCCTCATCTATCCTCATCTATCCTCATTCATCCTCATCTATCCTCATCCATCCTCATTCATCCTCATCCATCCTCCTCTATCCTCATCCATTCTCATTCATCCTCATCTATCCTCATTCATCCTCATCCATCCTAATCTATCCACATCCATCCTCATTCATCCTCATCCATCCTCATTCATCCTCATCCATCCTAATCTATCCACATCCATCCTCATCCATCCTCATTCATCCTCATCCATCCTCATTCATCCTCATCCATCCTCATCTATCCTCATCTATCCTAATCTATCCACATCCATCCTCCTCTATCCTCATCCATCCTCATTCATCCTCATCTATCCTCATTCATCCTCATCCATCCTAATCTATCCACATCCATCCTCATCCATCCTCATTCATCCTCATCCATCCTCATTCATCCTCATCCATCCTCATCTATCCTCATCTATCATCCATCCTCATTCATCCTCATCTATCATCCATCCTTATCTATCCTCATCCATCCTCATCCATCCTCATTCATTCTCATTCATCCTCATCCATCCTCATCTATCCTCCAGCTCCGTATGTCTGCAGATGTTCTGTCTGAAGGTTGGAGAGCAGGAAGCCTGAAGGGTCCATCTATGTTGCTTGTCCTGATTAGAAGAACTGGTTTAGAAACATGAACAAACTGTGGGGTACTGGGTCGGTACCGAACGTCTGTTTCATACCCGGACCACCGAAAGCTCAAAGGAGACAAAATTAGCATCACCGTTGTTCCTCCGTCCAGATGATGAAATAGCTCCCTCCCCTTCCTGTTGCTGTTTTTATTTTTATATTTTAATAAAAAATACTATTCAGATTTCGGTTTTTCCACTTTTTACCTCATTAAAAGATTGTTTTAGATGTATATATTTTATAAAAAACTTTGTGACTAAAGAATAAGTTAAATATTTTAACTCCTGAATCCATCGGCGGTCCGGATATTAACGTGTAAACATGTTTGTTTGTGTTTAAATGTGGTTAGTTGTTTTTTTTTTATTAATATGTTTGATCAATTGTCTTTTTGTGACGTCTGAACATGTTTCCTGTTGTAATATTTTACTCCCCTGTTTGTTGTGAGATTTTACCTCTTTTCTATTTAAACTTTTAAAGTTTTTTTTTTTTTTCATTTTTAGGGTCAGATTGATCCGTATGACGGCTCTTTTTTAAATGTCGTTTTGTGCGTTGTATCTCAGTTTAGAATAAAGCTTTTTCAGTTATTTTTTTAATGCATTTTTATATTGTGACGTTTGTTGTCGAAGCGTTGCTGTTTACTTCCTGTCTGCTGATGTGGTTTGTCGTGTAAACGTCAGGTTTTGTGTAAAACTGCGCTGTAGATGTGTGTTGTCTCTGTCACTGACCGTGTCTTTGTGCTCTCCCCCCGCAGTGTGAGCGGTCCTCGCAGACACAAACACAACAAACCCCGCCCCCTTCTGCCCCGCCCCCTGAGACTCGAGCTAACGAGCGAGCGAGCGTTGATTAACGAGAAAGGACGGGTAAATATGCTCCTCCCTTTCATCACTGCTTCCTCCTCTCTGTTGCTGATCATTTCCATCCACCTGCAAATCCAAAGCCACACCTGCCGCCGCCACCGCCTTCCTGTCATGTGACCCCCTGTCAGCTTCTCGTTTTACTGAAACAATTTGTTGCTGAAACCGTTTCTGTTTTCTTATCACTGCAGCTTGAAGGGCTCTGTCTATTTCCTGGATGTCTGTGTTTCCTCATACTTAAACGCTAACGCTAACAACCAACGTTTTAGCATCATCAAGCACATTTAATGATTATTTATCCACATAAAGGATAAAAACTTTAATCAACTTATCCCAGCAGGTCAACTACGTCATATTAATAATAATGATAATATTAATACGTTTTATTTAAAGCAGCTTTCAGAACACTGAAGGATACTGTACAGAACACACAGCATAATTTCAATAAGAATAAAACAACAAACAATTTATTCCTTGTTGTATTTTGTAAAAGAATAAAATCCAGCAGTTTTTACATTTCATTTTACTTTTTATCTTCTGCATCCGGCCTTCAGTTTATCATTTTAGCCACAAGTTAATTTTGTTTATTTATTATCTGCTAAGATCCAGCTGCTCAAAAGTCCAAAAAGTGGCGTTCTGCTGCATTTTGGGCCCCGGGCGGCATAATATCAGGATTTAAAGCTGGACTTGTCTGGTTAAAATGCCAGAAGTTAAAACAAGTAAAATGGAGGACGGTAACATTGTATCATAGCCTTAAACTAAAATGGAGATAAAAGTTTTAAAATCACCCATTATAAAGCTTGGTTATGTTCTTACAACCACATAGTCAACAATAAATAATGATGATGTATAAATGTAATAAATTGAATAAAACAAGCACAAACACAGGTGATTGGAAAGTTAGTGAATAAATATTTTATTTTTTCTGGAATAAAATCTAATTGTAAGCTGTTGTGCATTAATATTTATTACTTTAATTTTAGTTGTTTGAATAAATGAATTTAACTTTGAAAAGTTAACAATTTCAGAATTTTGACTTCAGCAGAAGTGTTCACCAGCTAATAAAGACATTTTACTTATATTTACTGAGACACATGTCCAGTAAATTCCTTTACATTAATTCTAGTTAATCAACCCTGCACCATTTTTAAATAACATTTTGGGGGCCGCACATCATTCTTCCAAGGGCCACAAATGGCCCCCGGGCCACACATTGGATGCCCTTTAGTCTAAATAAAGGTAAGATGCTCACAGAGAGATGGTTTCTGGGAGCAGAGGAAGCTGGCTCCTGATTGGCTGGGAGCCGGCGAAGCGTTCCCCCTCTGAGAGGAGCTCTGTGATTGGCCGAGCTGCCTCCCTCCCCCTCCCTGGCTGCGGTATGCCGTACAGTGGAGCCAGCGCACGGCTGATGCTATCTCTACACTTTATCACGGCGGTTCTAAACTCCACTTTGCTCCACCGCAAACACAGCAGTCAATGTGTAACCGAGGCGGGGGGGCTGAGAGACCAAGATTACGCAAGACAGAAGGGGGTGGGGGGGGGGGGTGAAAAGATGGTTTCATAGAGGGGAAAATGATGGAGACAGGAGAGGTGGAGAGCTGTTATCTGTGTGAGTGCAGAGCCCCGTAGGAGCAGGATGGGTCTGTTTGGTTTCATAAGAGACTGTTAACAAGTTTGGGCAAAGTCCTGCAGGGAGACAGCGGTGGAGGATGGGTGATGGCAGCTGAGTGTTAGACGGAGGCCTCGGAGGGAGGGGGGTCATCGAGAAGGTCCATCAATCTCTCTCGCACATGAGGGAAGCAGCGAAGCGCTCTCTTGTGACTCCTGTGAGTGTCAGCTTCCTGTTGTGGTTGAGTTTCAGAAACAGAAAGAGAGAAAAGGAGACATTCTTTCAGTTTCTGCTGCTGGATTAAAAAATTAAAAAACACCAGCATGGCTTGTACCGCTGATTTAAACTGCTTTTCACGACGCAGCCGCTGGTAATGTGCTAATTTTAGCTCGAAGGGCCTTTAAAACCCCGTCAGTTATTTAAACTGGCAGCTTAAGGTTATCACCCTGAAGTTAATGTGCCAAATAGAAGCTGCTTTTATTGGACATTTCTATCACAATAATAACCTGTTGCTATGCTGCTGTTCAATACTACAGTCAGTTACAATTTGAATACACTGTTTTACCAATAAGCCAGATTTTAGCACAGTGAAACATAGTTAAAGTGAGAGAAATTCCACAAAGTTAGCTTGTTGTTTTGGAACAGTTTTCCTGTTTTAAACCTAATATAAAATCATTGAGTTGGTGTTTTTTCTGTAAAATATCATTAACATGATTATTGCACCAATAAAGGAACAAATCATGTATTATAATGAACTTATTTTCTAAATTTAATGCAACGTGGTCAAGCTAATTAGCTGTGGCTAAGCTAATTTGCATAGTAGTCCTGTTTTCTTGTTTATTTCATGATTTTTAAGAGCCTAAATAATGCTTCATTGATTTATTTGCTATGTAAATTAAATATTCTGATAAACAGATTATAACCTGGGACTAAATTTGACTCAAACTAGCCTATCTTAAATTCATCAGCTAGTTAGCCAACTAGCTAATTAGCTTAGAATGAAGTTTTAGCTTTAGCAATAATAACCATCAGTTAGCTTCAGGTGCTAGCCCTATTTTTCTTTCAGCGGTAGGTTACCTAGAGTTTATTATTAAATTTAATGTCAAGTTTTTGTTTTATTAGTTATAAATGATTAACAAATCTACCCTGTACTGCACAGTAGCATTCTATTAGGGTTAAAACCTTTAGCGGTTTAACTCTAATTTAACATGAGTGACAGAAACGGGTAACATTGTTCCTGTTAGCTAAACTGAGACACTAGCTTTCATATTTCTAAGTAATTAGTTAGTGAAACACAGATAGCTGATGCATAAAGATGTTTCTCACAGGACAAAATGTTCCAGGGGAAAATATTAAACTTGTTGATTTTATGTGAGATTGCTGCTAAACGTCCAAAGGTCGGCGTTGGTAGTGAGATCTGGAGCAGGACCACTAAATGCCCTGAGCTGGAGTTCAGATCCAGAAAGTTGGATGTTTCGTTAATCCTGGTAGCAGGAATGAACCGTGGTGCTGGAATATGGGCCGTTTCTACCTGCTTTCTGCTGCCGATCTGAAACAAAGTGATAGATGAGGACAGGGAGACAGTTAGGCTGAGGTAATAAATAGCCAACATATGGTGACTGGATCCTGTCCTCCCCCACTCCTCTATCTGTCTCACCATACATCCCTGCGTCGCTCTCCTCACATCCCCTCTGCCAAACCGTGTCAACCGACACCAGACACCCGCCTCGCTCCAGCAGAACCACACGGGGGGGTTAAAATAAAAGATGGGCGCAGCGTGAATTTATTGGGCTGAGTGAATGTCACGCGGCTCGGCGGGCCTTCACACCCGCCGCTGTTATTCCCGGTCGACTCGTAGAAACGACTCATCCAAACCAAGGAACCGGGGGGGATTTATGGGCTCTAGGTGGCAGGAAAGTCGTCCTCCTCCCCCTCCTCAGCTCCATCTATCCCTCCATCTCTCCGCCGTCTGTCAGCGAGTTACATCGTCACACAGGTGCCTCGCAGCCGGAGGCGGACGCAGGAAGTTTTCCAGATGCTTTGCCTGGTTTCAGCAAACTGTCCTGATAGATAACTACAACCCCTGTAGACGTTTAACCCTTTTATTCAGCCTCTGCTGTCCAGATTTAACCTTCTGACAGGTATTCCTTCTGCTGAAAACTTAGAAATTAGAGTTTAAATTCAGTTGGAGCTGAAGATGTGCAGCGAGGAGAAACCTTTACCAACCTTTGACCCTCTTCAACACATCAGCAGTGATGTTTCTCATTCAGTGGTTGGTTTTATTTGGGGATCATTTCAAGCTTTTTAGGTATTTTACATACAAAACGTGTAATATTATTAAGAACAACCAAACAAAACCCACTTAAATATGTTTTAAACCCAGCCGGGTCGATGCTGCTTTAAAACCGATTCTGGTTCTGAAGGAGTTAATGGTCAGATCGGACCGCCCATTCTGCCACTTTCCCTAAAATGCCTCGGCGACCCAGAGCCGAGTCCGACGGACACAGACCGCTCCTTCTGCTCACCGCCGCCGCCGCGCTCCCTCTGACCTTTTTCCAGCTTTTGCAGGGATGTGCAGGAATGTTGGAGCGTCAGCGCTCTGTGTGTCGCTGTAGTGGCGTGTAGTTGTAGTAAAGTGTGTAGTAATGTGTACTAGTGTGTATTGTGTAGTAATATGTAGTAGTGTGTAGTTGTGTGTGTGTCGCGGTGTGAGATGATGGCTGGGAACAGATGCAGGAACATCAGCTCTCTGTCAGAGCTGCAGAACAACTTCCTGTTTCTGCTCAGGTCAGGAATCATCGGTTTGGATCTGAGCTCCTTCTGGACCTCCGGTTCGGTCGGGCTCAGATCAGAACGCGGCCCAAACAGAGTTTAAGCAAACAGAGTTTAAATCAGTTTATTCAGATTTTACGCCCAACAGCAAACTGAGGGATTCTCAGAACTAAAGCGTTTAATAGATAAAAGAGCTTTAGTGTAACAACCTGCAGCAGGTAAACGCACAGAGAGGCGGTGAGGAGGCCTCTGGGGAAATATCTCCATCTGATGAAGCTTTTAGGGAGTTAAAGTTTCTGTTCTACGCCTCAGCAGCTCCACGTTTAATATAATTAAATATCAGTTAAATAATAATTAATATCATTTAATATCATCTAACATCACTAAAAGACAAATCAGAGTTGATGTCGTCTTTTAGACCAGCCTTAATCGTCTTGGTTTGTCTCCAGAAGTGTCCTCTACGTCTCACCCACTCAGGGAGCAGGGCAGCATTCTTGCTCAGGGACCCAGAAGGCTAGTCTGTGGGATTTGAACCAACAACCTTGCAGCCTGTCGTCCCTCCTCTACTAACGTTGATGCAGGCGTCACTGTGGGACCGTCAGAAAAAACAACCAGGTTCTTTAGTTTTTAAGACAACAGAACCTGACGGCTCTGGTTCTGTTTGTTCTGGTTCTGGTTCTGGTTCTGGTTCTGCTGCAGAGCAGGGTGCGTGATCTGGACCCGTGTTTCATCCGTTAAACAGCATAACAGCAGAATTCCTCTGCAGCAGGTTCTACATCAGTGATGCACAGAGAACGGGTCAAAGAGCAGAACCAGGCCAGAACCGGCTCTGGAAATGCCTCCACTCACGCTGGTTCTGGTTCTGCTGGAGGTTTTCCTCCCTGTTAAAGGGGAGCTTTCCTCTGACAGAACCTGCAGGTCCAGAGATGGTGCTCCTGGTGCTGATGGAGGGATGGATCCATCTGGTGGCGTTTGGTTCTGCCTGCAGCGCAGCAGCCAATCAGAGCGTCCCACCGGCCTCAGCCATGTGACCGTAGGTCCGGGGAACCGGTTCTGCCTGGGGGCCTCCTCTGAGGTGAAATAAAAAGCAGCAGCAGAACCCAGACTAATTAAGGCTGAGTGCTAACCAGAACCCGGTTACCAGAACTTCTGCTGCGGACCAGAACCACCAGAACCAGACGCGCTCCAGAGGCACGGGCCGCTCTGAAAGGCACGTCTGGATCCCAGGGAGGATGGATCCAGGAGGTTCTGGACATTTCCAGCATCCCGTCAGAAGATGTTCTGACCCGGTAAAGAGTTCTGAGACTTGAAGTTCCTCCTCTGCTCGGTTCCCCCGGAGCGAGGAACGTCCCGCACAAACCGGGCCTGTCGGAGCGGCGCTGGAGGAGGAAGAGGCCCGCTCCACTGAGCCGCTCCCTGTGGGGGCGGCCCGACAGAACCCTCTCCTCCTCCCCGACCCGGTGCCCCCGTCTGGACAGAACCAGGAGGCCCGGAGGCCCAGGTCCGGTCGGAGCGGAGCCAGAGGCCTCCAGCCGGTTCTGGTTCCGGACCGGCTGATATCTGCAGGTTCTGATGGGCCGTGTGTTTGTTCTCATTCCAGCGGTCATGGAGAACCCTGCAGAGGAGCCGCAGGAGGAGGGAGGAGCCGGCGCTGAGGTCCGCGTGGCGGACGGGGAGCTGAAGGAGGAGCCGACAGGTAGGAGCAGCGCCTCCATCAACGGAGCCAAGGAGGCGGCAGACGGAGGAGAACCGGCCCAGAACAGAGGAGGAGGAGGAGGAGGAGGAGGAGGAGGAGACCTGTCCTCCATCAACGCCATGATGTCAGCGGTGATGTCAGCAGCCGGGACGATAAACGGAGGAGGAGGAGGAGGAGGAGGAGACGAAGGAGGGAGCGGGGTCACTTCAGCCAACTCCTCGGCTGGACCTTCTCCCAGGTGACTCCTCATGTTAGAAATAAAATCAGAACTAAACCAGAACCTCCAGGCAGGAGTTGTTGGTTCAACGCCTGCAGCTCCTCCTGCTGTCAGAGTTTAAATCTGTTTAACCGCTTCTGCTGGAAAATCATTTACAATAAATATACTATTGAAATAAATACATTTATTTTAGTTATTTTAAACTAAGATCATTTATTTTAGTTAATGTTTTATTTTAATTTAATTGACTTGGGGTCACAGACAGAAATCAGCGTTTATAATTTTCTTCTAGTTAAAACTAAACTCTCCTCCTAACGAACCGTTAAACGTTTCTCGTTCGCGGCCCGTTTGGACCCGCTCTGGTCTCTGAAGCCCAGGGAGTCCAGCGGTTCTGAAGGAGGTCCAAACGTTCGGTTCCAGGTTCTGAATCGCTGGCTCAGCAGAACGCCGGCTGGGCTGCAGCCGTGCTGCGGTTAAACGCCGCGTTGTTTTTCCTCTCATGCAGAACCACGGTTCCTACAGGTGTAAGGTAATGCCTTGCTCAGTGGGCGATTGAACCTGCAGCGCTCTAACCGGCTGACGGAGGGAGTCCAGGTGTGCTCCAGGTGCAGCTCCTGTGTAACGCCGCTCCTTCTTCCTGTCTGTCCGCAGCCCCTCGCCCAGCAAGTCCCTGACGGCCGCCATGAGGGCCCCGCCGAGCCGCAACGCCCGACGCCACCAGGTAGGACCATGATGCACTGGGGCATTCCTGCTGCTGCCGGGCTTCCTGCGGCTGCAGCAGGAAACGGGAAGCTCTGCCTGTCTGAGCCGAGGATGTGTGCAGACATTGTTTTGCTCAGCGTTTCCTCCTCAGAGGCTGGAACGCTGCTGAGTGGGGTTCTGGCCCGGTTCTGGTTCAGATCTGCTGCCTGAAGGTGGCCCAGCAGGTCCGCTCTGGCCCAGATTCTCCTCCGGCATGCTCAGCTTAGATGGGATGGTGGTTCTGACCCGGTGAAATACTCAGAACCTTTTAGAACGCTTTCTCCTTGCAGTGTCTCCCGCTGCTGGAGCACTTCCTGTCTTCTGTCCAATCAGAGCCCAGGATGCAGATAGACACGACCCGACTCATCCACTGCCTCTAGTATTCACTCCTGGATGGTTCTGTTGAAACTGGACCTGTAGGTTCTGGCTTCAGGGAGCTCCAGACATGTAGAGATGTACCGTCAGAAGTTCTGGTTCTTGTCTGGTTCAAAGCGCTGCTGTGGGCCGCTAGCTGGGAACCGGCATAGCATCCGGTGACGGCGTGTTCTGGTTCTGGTACCAGCCGGCAGCGGGTGCGGCCTCCTGACAGCACCAGCCTGACCTTCCTTCCTCTCCCGCCTGTCTGCAGGACGCCAAAGACGACAGCTCGGCCTTCATCTGCCCGCTGTGCGACAAGAACTGCCAGACGCAGCACCAGCTCACCATGCACATCCGCCAGGTAAGCCCCTCCCCCTCACACCTGTGACACGCCGCGGCCGAGCCGGCACTCACCTGCGCTGTCTCCTCGCAGCACAACGCCGACGCCGGCGCCACGGACCACTCCTGCAGCATCTGCGGGAAGTGCCTGAGCTCGGCCTCGTCACTGGACCGCCACATGCTGGTGCACAGCGGGGAGAGACCCTACAAGTGCTCCATCTGCGGACAGACGTTCACCACCAACGGCAACATGCACAGGTGCTGCAGCGCACACTCGGCCAATCAGAGCGCAGCGCACACACAGCCAATCACAGCGCGGCACAGTTTAATGCCATTAAACAGGAATCACGTTGATCGATATCGATAATTATCAGCAAATTTGTTTTAGATAAAGACAAAAACTCTGAATTCAAACTCAACTCTTTATTCAGGCAACTTCTTACCAAAACTAAAAGGTTTTAGAAAAGAAAACAGAACGTGTGAACTCTGAACTCTGTGAAGGGGGCGGAGCTTCCTGGGTCTGCGTTGTGATTGGTTGGGAGGGTGTAATGATGTAATATTAACCTACATGGCTAGAATGCATAAAGAGGAAAACTTTGTTGACCTTTTTTCTATCATCCATTGTTGTTGAATCAGCGTCCAGCAGGAATCAGTCTCTTCCGTCCCAGCAGATCCGCTCGGGTCGGTCCAAACGGACCAGAAGGGGTGTGAATACTTTAGCAAGGGGGGGTGTTTAGTTTCCAGCCACTGAGTCAGAGCGCTGTAGTCCTGCTGGAGGTTCCTCCGGGTCGCTGGGGCAGAGAGGGGGGACAGGAAGTGGGGGAGGGTTCAGACCCACCGGGCCCGTCTGACAGCCAGCAGAACTCCACCCATCATTATCAGCAAGGTCCAGACTGCGACGCTCATCAACGGCGCTGCAGCAGGACCGCGTGGAGCTCTGCTGAAAGGCAGTTCTGAACCCGAGGAATCCACCGGGCTGAACCGGTCCTTGTCTAGACTCAGAGACAAACGTTTGGATCTCTGTGTGCCGGTCCGAGGAGCCGTGGGCAGGAAGGAATGCCTGGAGGCCGGCAGACACAGACGGCCCATTTATACCCTGGTTCTGCTGCTTCCCGGGTCGCTGGTTCTGAACCAGAACCGTCTGATCTACTGCTCTCTCCCTCAGAGACACAGAGAGGCTGTGGACGGGTTCTCAGGCAGTTCTGCTGCTGCTTTAATCAAAACCGGACCTTCAGGCAGAAGTTGGGTTAAAACAGACACAGCTGTGACCTTTGACCTCATGTCGCTACCTCAGAACAGCGATTACACAGAACCAGAACAAGCTGGAAAAGTCCATAATCGGTGCTGAAAAGACGGACCTGCATCTAGACATCAGAGCAGAACCTGAAACCAGCCACACAGAACCAGAACAAACAGAAAATAATCAACGGCAAAGTTCTGAATTAGGACCGGTTCTGGACCGGTTCTACAAACACTCTCATCTACTCAGACAGCTCTCGTTGTCTAACGAACCCGATGGTTGAACATTGAGCGCTGTCGGTGAGCAGAGGTTCTGACTGGGTTCTCTAGCCTCTGGTCCGGGTTTCTAAGCAGCAGCAGACCGAGTCCACATGAACAGAACCTGGAGGGCCGTGCAGGTGGAGCAGAGAGGATGATGGGTAATGTAGTTCCCTGGAGGGCTGTGCAGGTGGAGCAGAGAGGATGATGGGTAATGTAGTTCCCTGGAGGGCCGTGCAGGTGGAGCAGAGAGGATGATGGGTAATGTAGTTCCCTGGAGGGCCGTGCAGGTGGAGCAGAGAGGATGATGGGTAATGTAGTTCCCTGGAGGGCCGTGCAGGTGGAGCAGAGAGGATGATGGGTAATGTAGTTCCCTGGAGGGCTGTGCAGGTGGAGCAGAGAGGATGATGGGTAATGTAGTTCCCTGGAGGGCCGTGCAGGTGGAGCAGAGAGGATGATGGGTAATGTAGTTCCCTGGAGGGCCGTGCAGGTGGAGCAGAGAGCCGGTTTTTCCAGTCCCGCCCTGGAGTTGGTGACGCTCTCATTTACAATGCAAACTGCAGACGGGGAGCAGAACCAGGACCGCAGCTCCTGGGTTCCTCTGAGGTTCCTCTCAGCAGGTCGTGGAGGTGAGGAGCAGCGAGATGATCTGAGCTCCTCCTGCTCCTCAGACAGAAAACCTGATCATTTAGTCTGAATGTTGGTCAGAAACCTGAGAGGAAATTCCTCCTGTTCCTCACTTTCTTCCATCGTCCTGCTTCCTCTTCTCTTTGTTTTCGTTGTGTCTCCTTCTTCCTGTATCCTCACTCCTGTCCTCTAGGCCTCGTTAACGCTCTCCACTCTCCCCCTCCGCTGGTTTCCTGTTTTCCTTCTTTTATCACTCTCCCTTTTCTCTGATTTCTCCTCTTTTAATCTCATTTTCCTCTTTTTGTTTCCTCTTTTCCTCTCCTCTGCTTCCTTTCCTTGTTTCCTCTTTCACTCTTCCCCTCGTCCAACTTTTCTTTACTTTCATCCCTCCTCCTCCTCCTCCTCCTCCCACAGCAGCTGTCTGCTCTCTCTCTGTTTCTGCTGACTCTGCATGTTTGCTTCTCTCTGATTGGACGGTGGAGGGGTCACGGGTCCATTTGCAGCAGACTTTACTCCCTGATTGGCCGGCTGTTTTCCTGAGCTTTGATTGGTTAATGAGCAGCTTCCTGTCAGCTGCTCCCAGATCTGCTGACTGACGGTCAGGACCTCTTATGGTCGTCCAGCGGCTGCCTGATGATCTATTAATAGACGATACCTTGAAGCTGCACCTCCTCACGTCACCTCCTCCCCCTCTGATCCCTCCTTCCTCTCCTCTTTTACTCTCGTCTCGTCTTCTTCACTTGGTTTCTCCAAAATCATCCTCCCTTGTTTCCTAGCAACTTTACTTTCAATTCAATTCAATTCAATTTTATTTATATAGCGCCAAATCATGAAACATGTCATCTCAAGGCACTTTACAAAATCAAGTTCAATCATATTATACAGATTGGGTCAGATTATACAGATTGGTCAAAAATGTCCTATATAAGGAAACCAGTTGATTGCATCAAAGTCCCGACAAGCAGCATTCACTCCTGGGGAACCGTAGAGCCACAGGGAGAGTCGTCTGCATTGTACATGGCTTTGCTGCAATCCCTCATACTGAGCAAGCATGAAGCGACAGTGGGAAGAAAAACCACCCATTAACGGGAAAAAAAAACCTTCGGCAGAACCGGGCTCAGTATGAACGGTCATCTGCCTCGACCGACTGGGGTTACAGAAGACAGAGCAGAGACACAACAAGAGAGACAAAACAGCACAGAAGCACACATTGATCTAGTAATCTGTTCTACATTAGATGGTAGTAGTCGGTGATCTGTCCTCCCTGGATGATTTCACAGTCAACAGAACGTCAGACCAGGTGTACCTACTATGAAGAAAAAAGAGAGAGAACAAAAAGTTAAAAGCTGAAATGACAACAGTCATTTCAATGTAATGCAATGCAAATCTGGAGAACAGTAGAAATCAGTAGAGTGAGAAAAATAGGCCCTGATGTCCTCCAGTAGCCTAAGCCTATAGCAGCAAAACTATAAAGGTAGCTCAGAGTAACATGAGCCACTCTAGTTATAAGCTTTGTCAAAAAGGAAGGTTTTAAGATTAGTCTTAAAAGTAGACAGGGTGTCTGCTTCACGGACCAAAACTGGGAGTTGGTTCCACAGGAGAGGAGCCTGATAGCTAAAGGATCTGCCTCCCATTCTACTTTTAGAGACTCTCACCAGCAGACCTGCAGTCTGAGAGCGAAGTGCTCTGTTAGGAACATACGGAGTAATCAGAGCTCTGATATATGATGGAGCTTGATTATTAAGGGCTTTATACGTTAGAAGAAGAATTTTAAATTCTATTCTTGATTTAACAGGAAGCCAATGAAGGGAAGCTAAAATTGGAGAAATATGATCCCTCTTGTTGATTTTCATCAGAACTCTCGCTGCAGCATTTTGGATCAGCTGAAGACTTTGAATTGCATTTTGTGGACTTCCTGATAGTAAAGAATTACAATAGTCCAGCCTTGAAGTAACAAATGCATGGACTAGTTTTTCAGCATCACTCCTGGACAGAATGTTTCTAATTTTGGCGATATTCCGGAGGTGAAAAAAGGAAACTCTGGAAACCTGTTTAATATGGGATTTAAATGACATGTCTTGGTCAAAAATAACACCAAGATTTTTTACTTTACTACCAGAGGCCAAGTTAATGTCATCCAGATTAAGTGATTGGTTAAGAAGTTTATATTTTGAGGACTCTGGCCCAAAGATTACAACTTCGGTCTTGTCAGAATTTAGATGCAGGAAATTTAAAGTCATCCAGCTTTTGATGTCATCAAGACATGACTGCAGTCGAAGTAATTGATTGGATTCATCAGGATTTATGGATAGATATAGCTGAGTGTCATCAGCATAACAGTGGAAATTAATCCCATGCTGTCTGATAATTTTGCCGATCGGAAGCATATATATAGTAAAGAGAATTGGTCCAAGGACTGAACCCTGTGGTACTCCACAGGTGACCCTAGAGTTTGAGGAAGATTTATTATTAACATGAACAAACTGGAATCTGTCCGACAGATAAGATTTAAACCAGCCTAATGCTTCCCCCTTAATCCCTACAGTATGTTCAAGTCTTTGTAGGAGAATATTGTGATCAACTGTATCAAATGCAGCACTAAGATCTAACAGGACAAGTACAGACACAAGTCCATTATCTGAGGCCATGAGAATATCATTAGTGACCTTCACCAGAGCTGTTTCAGTGCTATGATGAGCTCTGAAGCCTGACTGAAACTCCTCAAGTAGGTCATTGCTTTGTAAATGTTCACAAAGTTGATTAGCAACTACTTTCTCAAGAATTTTAGATAAGAAAAGAAGATTAGATATAGGTCTGTAGTTTACTAGCTCATCTTGATCAAGAGAAGGTTTCTTAAGTAAAGGTTTAATAACAGCTACTTTAAAAACCTGTGGTACATATCCATTTACTAAGGATAGATTAATCATGTCTAAAATAGGACCACTGATCAAAGGGAATACCTCCTTAAACAACTTGGTTGGGATTGGGTCTAACATACAGGTAGAAGGTTTAGATGAAGCTAAAATTTTAGATAGCTCAGAAAGCTCTACTGCTTCTAAACAGTTCAGACACTGCGCAGGTTCTAAAGATTCCTCCAATGCTGCCTTACTTACTGGGGATGAGGTAATCATGTTTGGGAGGATGCCAATTATTTTATTTTTACTTACTCTCCCTTCTTTCCTTCCTCATCTCCTTGTGTCCTTTGTTTCTTGTTTCCTCTTCTCCTTTCCTTTCTTTGCTCTCTTTATCTCCTCTCCTTGCGCCCTTAGCTCTTCTCACTCCCTCTCCTCTCCTCGTCTCCTTGCTATGGCGTATCCTCTCCTTGTCTCCTTACACCCTCTCAGTCTCCTCTCCTCGTGTCCTTGCTCCCTCTCCTCGTCTCCTTCGTCTTTCTCCATCTCCTCTCCTTGCTCTCTCTCCTCGTCTCCTTGCTCCCTCTCTGTCTCCTCTCCTTGTCTCCTTGCTCCCTCTCCTCTCCCCATGTCCTTGCTCCGTCTCCTCGTCTCCTTGCTCCCTTTCCTCGTCTCCTCTCCTCGTGTCCTTGCTCCATCTCCTTGTGTCCTGGCTCCCTCTCCTCGTCTCCTTGCTTCCTCTCCTCGTCTCCTTGCTCCCTCTCCCCTCCTCGTCTCCTTGCTCCCTCTCCCCTCCTCGTCTCCTCTCCTTCTCCCTCTCCTCTCCCCCTCCTCGTCTCCTCTCCTCGTCTCCTCTCCTTGTCTCCTCTCCTTGCTCCCCCTCCTCGTCCCCCCTCCTCGTCCCCCCTCTCGTCTCCTCCCCCCTCCTTGTCTCCTCTCCTCGTCCCCCCTCCTCGTCTCTTCTCCTCGTCTCCTCTCCTTGCTCCCTCTCCTCTCCCCCTTCTCGTCCCCCCTCCTCGTCTCCTCTCCGTCTCCTCGTCCTTTCTCCTCGTCCCCTCTTCTCCCCGTCCCCTGTCCTCGTCTCCCCTCCTCTTCTCCTCGTCTCCTCTCCTTGTCTCCTCTCCTCTCCCCCTCCTCGTCTCCTCTCCTTTCTCCCTGTCCCCCTCCTCTTCTCCTCGTCTCCTCTCCGTCTCCTCGTCCTCTCTCATCGTCTCCTCTCCTCGTCTCCTCTCCGTCTCCTCGTCCTCTCTCTTCGTCTCCTCTCCGTCTCCTCGTCCTCTCTCCTCGTCTCCTCTCCTTGTCCCCTCTTCTCTTCTCCTCGTCTCCTCTCCTCCTTTCTTCTCCTTTCTCCCTCTCCCCCTCCTCTTCTCCTCGTCCCCTGTTCTCTTCTCCCCGTCCCCTCTCCTTGTCCCCTCTTCCCTTCTCCTCGTCTCCTCTCCTCGTCTCTTCTCCTTTCTCCCTCTCCCCCTCCTCGTCTCCTTCCACCTAGCACACCTGTCTCCAAACTCCTGGCCCCGCCCACTCCCTCTACACTGAACTAGATCAGAACGTTCTCCCAGAATTCCTGATGATGGTGTGGTTCTGTCGGGTCAGAACCAGCCTGAAACGTCTCTTTCTCTTCAGGCACATGAAGATCCATGACAAGGACCCGGCCAGCGGCCTGGTCCCCCTCAGCAGCCCCCCCTCCCCCACCAAGCGGCGCCGTCCCTCCGTGAAGCGGCGGCAGGGCCTGGAGGACGAGCCCGGAGACGAGCCGCCCGCCAAGAAGGTATCCGCCTCGCTCCTCCTACTGGGTCCGGTCGGTGCCGGACAGGAGCGGTAACAGGTCGGTTCTGTGTTCAGGTGACGGAGGACGGTGGCGCAGAGGAGGCGGCGGCGGTCCAGGGCTCAGAGGAGGAGCTGCTGCCGTGTCCCATCTGCTTCAAGACCTGCAGCTCCAGACTGGATCTGGACGCTCACATGGACACCCATCCAGACACCGTACTGAGGTAGGAGGAGGGAGGATGGAGGGAGGTAGGAAGGCGGGAGGGAGGGAGGATGAGGGAGGGAGGGGAGCAGGGATGGAGGAGGGAGGGATGGAGGGAGGTAGGAGGGAGGATGAGGGAGGGAGGATGAGGGAGGAGGGAGGGGTGGAGGAGGGAAGGAAGGATGGTGGATGATGATGGATGGATGGTGATGGTGATGGATGGATGGATGGTGATTCAATTCAATCCAATTCAATTTTATTTATATAGCTCCAGTTCACATCACGTTATCTCAAGGCTCTTGCCGATCGGAAGCATATATATAGTAAAGAGAATTGGTCCAAGGACTGAACCCTGTGGTACTCCACAGGTGACCCTAGAGTTTGAAGAAGATTTATTATTAACATGAACAAACTGGAATCTGTCCGACAGATAAGATTTAAACCAGCCTAATGCTTTCCCCTTAATCCCTACAGTATGTTCAAGTCTTTGTAGGAGAATATTGTGATCAACTGTATCAAATGCAGCACTAAGATCTAACAGGACAAGTATAGACACAAGTCCATTATCTGAGGCCATGAGAATATCATTAGTGACCTTCACCAGAGCTGTTTCAGTGCTATGATGAGCTCTGAAGCCTGACTGAAACTCCTCAAGTAGGTCATTGCTTTGTAAATGTTCACAAAGTTGATTAGCAACTACTTTCTCAAGAATTTTAGATAAGAAAAGAAGATTAGATATAGGTCTGTAGTTTACTAACTCATCTTGATCAAGAGATGGTTTCTTAAGTAAAGGTTTAATAACAGCTACTTTAAAAGCCTGTGGTACATATCCATTTACTAAGGATAGATTAATCATGTCTAAAATAGGACCACTGATCAAAGGGAATACCTCCTTAAACAACTTGGTTGGGATTGGGTCTAACATACAGGTAGAAGGTTTAGATGAAACTAAGATTTTAGAAAGCTCAGACAGGAACAAGGAACGCAGCTCTGAATTAAACCAGGGAGCCAGCTTCCTGTGAATAATCACCTTCTTTTTCAAGGGAGCTACATTGTCTAATGCAGAACGCAATGAGGAAGTCATACCGTTAACAAAGACATCTATTTGTGAACGGGAAGAAACAACATTGCTGCCATCTACAGGGCATTTCTGCAATACGGAGGATATTAAAAAGGGGACAGACTCTTTAAGTTTTGATACAGCATTATCCGATAAAGATCTACTATAATGGAACCCTCTTTTGGGGGTGGAGAACTCAGTTAGATTAAACTCAAATGTTATTAAAAAATGATCAGATAGGACAGGGTTGTGAGAGAATACTGTTAATTCTTCACAATCAATGCCATATGTCAGCACAAGGTCCAAAGTATGGAGCCGAGAGTGCGTTGGCTTATGCACATTTTGAGCAAAACCAATTGAATCTAGGATAGTTTTAAAGGCTTCACTAAGGTTATCACATTCAGTGTCAACATGGATGTTAAAATCACCCACTATAATAACCTTGTCAGTATTTAACACCAAATCAGATAAGAAGCCTGACAGCTGATGCAGAAACTGAGAGTAAAGGCCTGGTGGACGATACAAAACAACAAACAGAAGAGGTTTTATTGCTTTGCAGTTTGGATGAGGGAAACTGAGGGTTAAATGTTCAAAAGAACTGTAGTTATTAATTGGCCTGGGACTAATTAATAAATCAGACTGAAAGATGGTTGCCACTCCTCCTCCTCTTCCCACAGATCTGGGAATGTGGAAATTTGAATAATTGGAGGGAGTTGACTCATTTATACTAACGTAGTCCTCTTGTAGCCAGGTTTCTGTGAGACAAAACAAATCAATCTGATTATCAGAAATCAATTTATTAACTAATAAAGTCTTTGGGGGGAGTGACCTTATATTTAATAAACCACATTTAATTGTTTTATTGTTTGGTTCAAAGTGAGCTGTATTGATTTTTATTAGACTTTTATGATTTGTTCCCTTTAGATCAGTTTTTGATCTGTTAAGTTTTGGCCGTGGGAAAGACACCGTCTCAATAGGGTAATGGGTGGGTAACAGTACAGAAGCTGCAGAGAGGTGTGTTAAACTACGGCTCTGCTTCCTGGTCTGGACCCTGGGTTGTCAGCATTTAGGAGAACTAATAAATCCGGCCAGATTCCTAGAAAGAAGGGCTGCACCATCCAAAGTGGGATGAATGCCGTCTCTCTGGATCAGACCAGGTTCTCCCCAGAAAGTTCTCCAGTTATCAATGTAGCCCACGTCGTTTTCTGGACACCACCTAGACAACCAGCGGTTGAATGATGACATGCGGCTTAACATGTCATCACTGGTCAGATCAGGCAGGGGACTAGAGAAAATTACGGAGTCCGACATTGTTTTAGCAAACTTACACACCGAAGCAACACCAACTTTAGTGACCTCCGATCGGCGTGACCGGGTGTCATTACCGCCAGCGTGAATAACAATCTTACTGTATTTACGCTTATCCTTAGCCAGCAGTTTTAGGTAGGATTCTATGTTGCCCGTTCTGGCACCTGGCAGGCATTTAACTATGGTCCCTGGTGTCTCTAGTGCCACGTTTCTGACTATTGAGCTGCCAATAATCAGGGTCGGCTTCTCAGCGGGTGTGTCGCTGAGTGGTGAAAATCTGTTAGAAATGCAGACGGGTTGGTGGTGACCTGGGGGCTGGAATCTAGAGCTATGCTTCCTACGAACCGTCACCCAGCCGGCCTGCTTACCCGGCTGCTCGGGTGTTGCTGCTGGAGGACCGCTACATAAAGTAACTCTATGTCTATGTGGCTCCGCGCTAGCAAAGGGGCTATCAGCTGTTTTTTCAACAGCTGATAGCCCCATTCTGACACCCTCGCCTCCAAAGCTACAAAAACACTACATTTATTACATGTACCATTATCACTAAAGGAGGCAGAGGAATAACTGAACATCTGACACAGAGAGCAGGAGATAGGAGACTTAGTCAGAGACGGAGAAGCGGAGGAGAGAGTAAGGGGGGAAGCCATTGTGAGGCTAAAGCTAGACTAAAGCTAAGCTAGGCTAAAGCTAGGCTAGGCTAAAGCTAGGCTAACAACCTCTTACCACGCCAAGAAAAGCAACCCGGAAGTGACGACCAACCAATACACCATGATGATGATGGATGGATGAACTGATGGACAGATGAATAGATGGATGAATAAATGTATGATGATGATGATAATGATGGATGGATGAATGAATAGATGGATGGATGATGGAGAGATGATGGATGGATGATGATGATGGATGGATGGATGAATTGATTGATGATGGATGATGAAAATACAAGAAAAAGCTTAAATAACTGCAGGAAGGAGTGATAATTAAACATAAAGGATAAAGACGGAAGGAGAGATGAATAAAAGAGGAGGAGAAAGAGGTGAGCAGGCGGCGCTGAGCTGGTAATAGAGGAAGGAGAATATTTAGCGGTAAATCCTGGTTAAGCAGCCGGTAAGAGGATCGGCTGCTCTGCAGGGATGGAGAGGAGGAGGGATGGAGAGGAGGAGGAGGAGGAGGAAGGATGGAGAGATGAAGAGGAGGAGCTGGGATGGAGGGATGTAAATAAAGGGCTGGTTCCTCTGCAGGTCGGACATCAATGAATGTTTAACATCTAGTAAATAATTTTAGCTCTCCTGCAGGAGTCAGAGTAAAGCTCTCCAGGTTGCTCCAGGAGGAGGTGCTGCAGCTCCAGCTGACTCCAGCTTCTCCTCCTCTGCAGGTGTGACTTCTGCTGCCTGTCCTTCCGGACGCACCGCGGCCTCCTGCGGCACAACGCCGGCGTCCATAAGCTCCTCCCCCAGGACCCCAGCGGCCGGCCCTTCATCCAGAACAACCCCTCCATCCCCACGGGCTTCAACGACCTGGCCTTCATCGACTTCTCCTGCAAGAAGTTCGCCCACATCGCCCAGGTACGCCTCCTCCGTGTTCGCCTCCATAGCCCAGGTACGCCTCCTCACACAGCCCAGGTACGCCTCCTCCATGTTCGCCTCCTCATATAGTCCAGGTACGCCTCCTCCGTGTTCGCCCCCCATAGCCCAGGTACGCCTCCTCCGTGTTCGCCCCCCATAGCCCAGGTACGCCTCCTCAGGTACGCCTCCTCACACAGCCCAGGTACACCCCCTCACACTGCCCAGGTACGCCTCCTCCGTGTTTGCCTCCTCATATAGTCCAGGTACGCCTCCTCCGTGTTCGCCCCCATAGCCCAGGTACGCCTCCTCCGTGTTCGCCTCCTCACATAGCCCAGGTACGCCTCCTCATATAGTCCAGGTACGCCCCCTCACACAGCCCAGGTACGCCTCCTCATAAAGCCCAGGTACGCCTCCTCCGTGTTTGCCTCCTCATATAGTCCAGGTACGCCTCCTCCGTGTTCGCCCCCATAGCCCAGGTACGCCTCCTCACATAGCCCAGGTACGCCTCCTCCGTGTTCGCCCCCATAGCCCAGGTACGCCTCCTCCGTGTTCGCCTCCTCACATAGCCCAGGTACGCCTCCTCATATAGTCCAGGTACGCCCCCTCACACAGCCCAGGTACTCCTCCTCAGGTACGCCTCCTCATATAGCCCAGGTACGCCTCCTCCGTGTTCGCCCCCATAGCCCGGGTACGCCTCCTCCGTGTTCGCCTCCTCATATAGTCCAGGTACGCCTCCTCCGTGTTCGCCCCCATAGCCCAGGTACGCCTCCTCACATAGCCCAGGTACGCCTCCTCCGTGTTCGCCTCCTCACATAGCCCAGGTACGCCTCCTCATATAGCCCAGGTACGCCTCCTCAGGTACACCTCCTCATATAGTCCAGGTACGCCTCCTCCGTGTTCGCCCCCATAGCCCAGGTACGCCTCCTCATATAGCCCAGGTACGCCTCCTCACACAGCCCAGGTACGCCCCCTCTGGTACGCCTCCTCCGTGTTCGCCTCCTCATATAGCCCAGGTACGCCTCCTCATATAGTCCAGGTACGCCCCCTCAGGTACGCCTCCTCCCTGCTGGTGCCGGGCTCCCCTCATGGTTCTGACCCGTCTGTCCTCCTCCAGGTGTGGTGTGAGACCAACCTGCGGCGCTGCATCAGTAAGTTCCACCGCTTCGTCTGCGACTCCTGCGACAAGGCCTTCCCGCTGCGCTCCGCCCTGGACCTCCATAAGACCACCTCCCACACGGAGAACCCCGCCGCGCCAGGAGACCCGGAGAACCCCGCGGAGAACGTCGGCAAGCGGGCCGGGACCGGCGCCGAGGCCCGGCGGGACGACGGAGACGCGCCGTCGGAGCAGTCCAGCTTCCTGGAGGCTCTGGGCCTGCAGCACCGCTCCAAGGTTAGCAGGGATCCTGCCGGGTCGGTGGTTCTGCCGGGTTCCTCCTGGTTCTGCTCACGGTTCTGTTCCTTCCAGGTGAAGTCGGGCCCCACCGACGACGAGATCCACCAGGCGCACCTGGACAGCATCAGGGTGATCCCCGTGGAGCCGGGCTCCTCCAGCCTGCCCCAGGAGCCGGCCTCCTTCCTGCCGGGGGGGCTGGGTGTGGCCCTGGGTCTGGGGGGGCTGGCGGCGCTCAGCCTGCCGCTGCTGGAGGCGTCCGGCGCCGCCCTGCAGGGCCTGTCGCAGCGCGAGGCCCTCAGCCTGCTGTCCCTGCAGCCCTTCCAGACGGGCTTCCTGCTGCAGCCCGACGGAGGCGCCGCCACCGCCGGCGCCGCCTCCTGCCGACCCGGGGAGACCAGCGGGACCGGCGTCATGGAGCTGGCCGACATCCAGCAGATCCTCAAGGTGGCGGCGGCGGCGCCGAACCAGCTGGGGCTGCCGCCTCTGGCCAAGGCGCCGGGCTTTCCTGGTGAGTGTTTCAGCAGGAGACCCGGTCTGGTTCTGATACGTCTGGATATGTGGTGAAAGATTCTAGGTTCTATTCCCTGTCCTGTTATCTGTGTTCATCTACCTGTTCCTCCTTTCCTTCCTACCTACCTCCCTCCTCCCTTCCCTCCCTCCTCCCTTCACTCCCTCCTTTCCTTCCCTCCTTTCCTTCCCTCCTCCCTTCCCTACCTCCTTTCCTTCCCTCCTCTCTTTCCTTCCCTCCCTCCTTTCCTTCCCTCCCTCCTTTCCTTCCCTCCTCCCTTCCCTACCTCCTTTCCTTCCCTCCTCTCTTTCCTTCCCTCCCTCCTTTCCTTCCCTCCTCTTTTTCCTTCCCTCCTCCCTTCCCTCCCTCCTCCCTTCCCTTCCTCCTTTCCTTCCCTCCTCTCTTTCCTTCCCTCCTCCCTTCCCTCCCTCCTTTCCTTCCCTCCTCTCTTTCCTTCCCTCCTCCCTTCCTACCTTTTTCCTTCCCTCCTCCCTTCCCTCCCTCCTTTCCTTCCCTCCTCTCTTTCCTTCCCTCCTCCCTTCCCTCCCTCCTCCCTTCCCTCCCTCCTTTCCTTCCCTCCTCCCTTCCCTACCTCCTTTCCTTCCCTCCGTCCTTTCCTTCCCTCCTCCCTTCCCTACCTCCTTTCCTTCCCTCCGTCCTTTCCTTCCCTCCTCCCTTCCCTACCTCCTTTCCTTCCCTCCTCTCTTTCCTTCCCTCCTTCCTTTCCTTCCCTCCTCTCTTTCCTTCCCTCCTCCCTTCCCTCCCTCCTTTCCTTCCCTCCTCTCTTTCCTTCCCTCCTCCCTCCCTACCTCCTTTCCTTCCCTCCCTCCTTTCCTTCCCTCCTCTCTTTCCTTCCCTCCTCCCTTCCCTCCCTCATTTCCTTCCCTCCTCTCTTTCCTTCCCTCCTCCCTTCCCTCCCTCCTTTCCTTCCCTCCTCCCTTCCCTACCTCTTTTCCTACCCTCCTCCCTTCCTTACCTCCTTTCCTACCCTCCTCCCTTCCCTACCTCCTTTCCTTCCCTCCTCCCTTCCCTACGTCCTTTCCTTCCCTCCCTCCTTTCCTTCCCTCCTCCCTTCCCTACCTCCTTTCCTTCCCTACCTCCTTTCCTTCCCTCCCTCCTTTCCTTCCCTCCTCTCTTTCCTTCCCTCCTCCCTTCCCTACCTCCTTTCCTACCCTCCTCCCTTCCCTACCTCCTTTCCTACCCTCCTCCCTTCCCTCCCTCCTTTCCTTCCCTTCTCCCTTTCCTTCTCTCCTTCGTTCCGCTTCCCCCCTCCCCCCCTCCTCTCAGTGTAACATAGATTCTGTAGAACCGGGTCAGAGCTTTAAACTGGACCTCCTCTCTCCTCCTCCAGGTCAGCTCCCTCCTCAGAAGGCCATGCCTCCTCTGAAGCCCAAACCTCCCATCAGCCCCCGCTCCAGCCTCAGCACCACCACGCCTCCTCCCCTGCAGAGCTCCCAGCAGGCCTCCCTGGGCTGCATCAGCCCCAGCCTGCCTCCTCCCACCCCCTCCCTCTTCAAAACCCCCCCCTCCTCCGCGGGGGGCGGGGCTCACACGGACGCCGAGTCGGCGGGCGACGGCAACACGGCGCCGTCCGACTCGCCGCCCGCCGCCGCCACGGCCGTCCAGGAGGAGGCGGGGCTAAACGTCAGGAGGGCGGGGCTGAAAGGCGGCGGCGCAGCGGCTAGAGGCTCGTTCCCGTGCCGCTTCTGCGATCAGGTGTTTGTGCTGTCCAGCGCGCTGCACGCCCACATGCGCTTCCACCTGGGCACGCTGCCCCACCAGTGCAACATGTGCGACTACGTGGCGCCGGACAAGGCCACGCTCATCCGCCACCTGCGCACGCACAGCGGCGAGCGGCCGTACGTCTGCCGCATGTGCCACTACCCCTTCACCGTCAAGGCCAACTGCGAGCGCCACCTGAGGAAGAAGCACGCCAAGACGTCCCGCAAGGACATCGAGAAGAACATCAAGTACGTCACCTTCGCCGCCGCCATCACCGCCGCGCCCCCCTCCGCCGCGCAGGACCCGGAGACGGGCTGCGAGACCACCTGCCGGTTCTGCGGCGAGGACTTGAAGACGTACCGGGCGCTGCAGATCCACCTGCGCACGCACAACGGCTGCCAGAGGAAGCCGTTCGAGTGCCGGCGCTGCGGCGCCGCCTTCCTGGCCAAGAGGAACTGCATCCACCACCTGCTGAAGCAGCACCCGGAGGTGCAGGAGAGGGAGATCGAGGCCCACATCACCACGCTGCTGCCCGGCGCCGCCCTCGCCCCGCCGCCGCCGCTCAACGGGCTCGGCCAGCCCGTCCCGGCGCCGCAGGTGAAGGCCGAGGAGCCGCTCTACGCCGCGGACCTGGACCAGCCGCTCGACTTCTCCGCCAAGGGGCGGGGCAGCCAGGCGCCGTCTCCTGCCATCAAGACGGAGAGCGCCGCCCACGGCTTCGACGGCGCCGACCTGGACCAGCCCATCGACCTGTCCATCCCCAGCAAGCGGCAGCGCCGCGAGGCGGCCGGCGGCGGGGAGGCGGAGCCGAAGACGGAGCAGGGCGCCGTCGCCGAGCCGCAGCACGCGCCGCCCGCTGAGGAGAAGAGCGCCCCGCCTCCCCCGCAGCCTCACCCCCCGCTGGGCTGCTACCAGCTCCCCCCCGCATCCACCCCCCCCTCCGCCGCCCGAGCTCAGCGCCTCAAGCCGCTGCTGCCCAAACCCGCCCTGCCCACCTCCTCGCCGCCCGCCGCCAAGGACCTGGCGCCGCTGGCGTCCATCGCTCAGATCATCAGCTCCGTCTCTGCGGCTCAGGGCATGCTGGAGGGCCCCCCCCAGCCCGGACCCTCGTCCTCGCAGGCCGACCCGGCCGCCGAAGCCCCCGGCCCCTCGGCCGCCCTGGACACGGCGAGCGAGGAGGTGTCGGACAGGTCCTCCAGGTACGCTCGCCTCCTTTCAGCCTTGCTGAGGCGCCGCAGACGCCTGAGCAGCCATGACTCTGCTTCTCTTCACAGGAGACGGTCGAGGAAGAAGCCTGCAGCGCTGGCAGCCAAGGTGGCGGCGGGCGGCGGGATCGACCTGGAGTCCAGCGGAGAGTTCGCCAGCGTGGAGAAGATGCTCGCCACCACCGACACCAACAAGTTCAGCACCTACCTGCAGACCGGCGCCGCAGAGCTGACGGGGAAGAGAGGTGAGGCGCCGCCACAGACGGTGCGACACAAGCAAAGAAGCTCCGCTTAACTCTGACTCCCCCTGACAGACACGGACCGAGCCGCCGCAGCAAGAGAGGAGAAGGAGGGCCGAGCGAGCGAGGAGGGGAGGCCGGCAGCGGCGGCCATGACGGTGCCTCAGACCAAAGGGAAGAAGAACGCCTACTCCAACTCGGTGCAGAAGATGACCTGCCCCTTCTGCCCGCGGGTTTTCCCCTGGATGAGCTCGCTGCAGAGACACATGCTCACGCACACAGGTACCCAATCCTGACCAGCTTCTTCTAGCATCAGCCAATCAGGGTTACTTCCTGGTTCTAACCCAGTCCCTGCACTTTAGCGTTTAATTTACCTGCAGAGAAGCAGACATGTCTGCTTTGGCCTCAGTGACCAGAGCTGGACTCCTTGTCTGGTCAGCGGATGCAGCTAACTGCTAATTGCTACGCCTACCTAGTGTTATCCCCTTTCTAGTGAGCATGAACCACTTCTAGGGTGACAGGCAGTGAATTAGCTCTAAAATGTTGCACAACTTGTACATCTGAGCTGTCCTTAGCTGCCTTTGTCCAAGACAACCCAGTACCACCACCCCTGGCTACACTGATGAGTTAGCGCCGTTAGCTCCGATTTGGCCCGGGGGGGTGCTAAACTACGGCTCTGGACCCTGATTGTCTCTCAGGTTCCTAGAGATGAGAGCTGCTCCTGTCCTGTAGGCTAGAGTCCCTTATCTGCGCCGTCCTCGCTGTCATGTGGACGGCGAGGACGGCGCCGGCGCCAAACGCGTCCTCAGCTCAGTCACTGAAGCCTTGCTCCGTCTTCTTCAGGCCAGAAGCCGTTCCCGTGTCCTCGCTGCGACGCCTTCTTCTCCACCAAGTCCAACTGTGAGCGCCACCTGCTGCGCAAACACGGCGTGACCCACAGGACGCTGCGACGCAACGGCGCCATGGTGAAGAAGGAGGGAGACGACGGCTCGCAGGAGAGCGCCGGTCAGAGCGCGGCGCCGCGTGTTGTTGCCGCTCTGAGAGCCGCGGCTGGCCGCCTCCTCTCACCGACTGCTTTGTGTTCTGCAGAGAGCCAGTCAGAGACGGAGCAGCTGCCGCCGGACACCAGGGAGCCCGCCGGCGCCACACAGTCAGCCCCAGCGTCCACAGTTAATAGCCCCGCCCCTCCTGAAGTCTCCCAGCTAAGCCCCGCCCCCAAAGCAAGCCAAGGTCAGCCAATCAGAACAGTTCAAATCACTTGATAATAACCTCCTTTTATCAAGTTTCTCTGTTGAATCATCAGTTTTTATTTTGTTGCTTTGTGTTGGTTCATCCAAGCTGATTAACATCCCGACATTAAAAACATTAAACGCTGCTGTCAGGAGGTGAAGGGGCCTCCTGGCCAGCCTGCTCCTCTTTCCTCACTCACAAAGCGTTAGCAACGAGCTAACCGCTTGTTTGCCTCACAGGTAGCAGTCCACCTGCAGAGCAGCAGGAAACAGAAACCACTGAGCAGGCCGACCAGCAGGGGGCGCCGGAGGCCAGAGCAGCAGCAGGAAAGCCGCCTGCGCCGGGCAGCAAGGTACCGTCAGCCTGGCAGACAGGACCCAGGGCTGCAGCCTGGTTTATTCTGTCCTGCCGTAGCTGCAGAGGCTTCAACCAGAGAGGTTTCTGGGTAAAGTAACGGTTTCCTGCTCATGAATGTTCTTCTTCTTCTGCAGGCCGACAACACAGACGACGACGACTGCCACAGCAACAAGAGCCTCGACCTGAACTTTGGCAAGAAGCTCATCGACTTCAAGCTGTCCGCCTCCTCCTCCACCTCCGCCCCGCCACCAGAACAGCCCTCCTCCTCTCCCTCTGCCTCCTCCGCTCCCCACGCGGCGCCAGAGACCCCCGAGGACCAGGAGAAGACCGCTCCCTCCGGCTCCTCGGCCGGCAGCCCCGCAGCAAGGCAGCAGGCCGACTACAAACACGTCTGTCGGGTCTGTGCCAAGACGTTCCGCTACGCGACGACTCTGGCGCGCCACGAGAGGGCGCATCTCTCAGAGGAGGCGCAGGCGCCTTCGCCCGCGAAGGAGGAGGAGACGACGGAGAGCAACGTCGCGGAGCAGGAGGGGGAGGAGATGGAGGAGGACGAAGGAGGAGAGCGGGGAGCGGAGAGCGACCTGGAGGAGAGCGGCGAGTCGGAGGAAGAGGAGAAGGAGAAGGAGGAGAGGAGCGACGAAGAGGCATCAGAACCAAAGAACGAGGAGGGAGGCGAGGCGGCGAGAGGACGCGTGGACAAGAGGAAGAAGATCTGCACCGAGTGCGGGAAGAGGTTCTGGTCCCTGCAGGACCTGACCAGACACATGAGGTCCCACACAGGTAGGGCACACCTGGACCCCGCCCACCTGCACAGATAGGCTCCGCCCAGCAGCCTCAAACCTCCTGAGTGAAAACTAACCAGGAGAAGTTGGGTCTGACTCTGAGGGACGGTTCTGAGCAGGTTACTGCAGGCTAGTCCTAATTTATCTGCTCAGTTTTATCTTTGCTTTAGAAGTAACCAAACGTTGCTAACATCTAACCAGAAGTGCTAAATCTATAAAACAAATACCAACTGTCAGTACTGGACGCTAGAGGAAGGGCTGAATCAGGGCTTAATGTAGCAGGAGGGGACATCTGAGGCCTGTTTCTGACCCTCCTCTCCTCTCTCCTGTCTCCTCTCTCCTGTCTCCTCTCTCCTGTCTCCTCTCTCCTGTCTCCTCTCTCCTGTCTCCTCTCTCCTGTCTCCTCTCTCCTCCCTTCTCTCCTGTCTCCTCTCTCCTCTCTCCTGTCTCTTCTCTCCTCTCTCCTCTCTCCTGTCTCCTCTCTCCTGTCTCCTGTCTCCTCTCTCCTGTCTCCTGTCTCCTCTCTCCTGTCTCCTCTCTCCTCCCTTCTCTCCTGTCTCCTCTCTCCTCTCTCCTGTCTCTTCTCTCCTCTCTCCTCTCTCCTGTCTCCTCTCTCCTCTCTCCTGTCTCCTCTCTCCTGTCTTCTGTCTCCTGTCTCCTCTCTCTTGTCTCCTCTCTCCTGTCTCCTCTCTCCTCTCTCCTGTCTCCTCTCTCCTCTCTCCTGTCTCCTCTCTCCTCTCTCCTGTCTTCTGTCTCCTCTCTCCTCTCTCCTGTCTCTTCTCTCCTCTCTCCTCTCTCCTCCCTTCTCTCCTCTCTCCTCTCTCCTCCCTTCTCTCCTCTCTCCTGTCTCCTCTCTCCTCTCTCTTCTCTCCTGTCTCCTCTCTCTTCTCTCCTGTCTCCTCTCTCCTCTCTCCTGTCTCCTCTCTCCTGTCTCCTGTCTCCTCTCTCCTGTCTCCTGTCTCCTCTCTCCTCTCTCCTGTCTCCTGTCTCCTGTCTCCTCTCTCCTCTCTCCTGTCTCCTCTCTCCTGTCTCCTGTCTCCTCTCTCCTCCCTTCTCTCCTCTCTCCTGTCTCCTCTCTCCTCCCTTCTCTCCTGTCTCCTCTCTCCTCTCTCCTGTCTCCTGTCTCCTCTCTCCTCTCTCCTGTCTCCTCTCTCCTGTCTCCTCTCTCCTCCCTTCTCTCCTCTCTCCTCTCTCCTCTCTCCTGTCTCCTCTCTCTGTCTCCTGTCTCCTCTCTCCTGTCTCCTCTCTCCTGTCTCCTGTCTCCTCTCTCCTGTCTCCTCTCTCTTCTCTCCTCTCTCCTCCCTTCTCTCCTCTCTCCTGTCTCCTCTCTCCTGTCTCCTCTCTCCTCTCTCCTGTCTCCTCTCTCCTCTCTCCTCTCTCCTGTCTCCTCTCTCCTGTCTCCTGTCTCCTCTCTCCTGTCTCCTGTCTCCTGTCTCCTCTCTCCTGTCTCCTGTCTCCTCTCTCCTGTCTCCTGTCTCCTGTCTCCTCTCTCCTGTCTCCTGTCTCCTCTCTCCTCTCTCCTGTCTCCTCTCTCCTGTCTCCTCTCTCCTGTCTCCTCTCTCCTGTCTCCTCTCTCCTGTCTCCTCTCTCTTCTCTCCTCTCTCCTCCCTTCTCTCCTCTCTCCTCTCTCCTGTCTCCTGTCTCCTCTCTCCTGTCTCCTGTCTCCTCTCTCCTGTCTCCTCTCTCCTCTCTCCTCCCTTCTCTCCTCTCTCCTGTCTCCTGTCTCCTCTCTCTTCTCTCCTCTCTCCTCTCTCCTGTCTCCTGTCTCCTCTCTCCTGTCTCCTGTCTCCTCTCTCCTGTCTCCTCTCTCCTCTCTCTTCTCTCCTGTCTCCTCTCTCCTCTCTCCTCTCTCCTGTCTCCTCTCTCCTCTCTCTTCTCTCCTGTCTCCTCTCTCCTCTCTCCTCTCTCCTGTCTCCTCTCTCTTCTCTCCTGTCTCCTCTCTCCTGTCTCCTGTCTCCCTCCTCCAGGGGAGCGGCCCTACAAGTGTCAGACCTGTGAGAGGACCTTCACCCTGAAGCACAGCCTGGTCCGCCACCAGAGGATCCACCTGAGGCCCCGCGGCGCCGACGGCTCCTCCGGCGCCAACGACGACGCCAGCGAGGACGGAGACTCCTGCGCCCCGACCCCGACCTCCACCTGCCCGCCCTCCGAGAACGAGAGCGAGTGTGGGAGCGGCGCCGCAGGAGCCAAGGAGCTGGAGGAGGAGGACCTGAAGGAGGAGGGCCAGAGGGAGGATTCCGCCTCGCTGGAGGAGGAG
Organism: Fundulus diaphanus; assembly: GCA_037039145.1. Taxonomy (NCBI): domain Eukaryota; kingdom Metazoa; phylum Chordata; class Actinopteri; order Cyprinodontiformes; family Fundulidae; genus Fundulus; species Fundulus diaphanus. The sequence goes on along the minus strand of CM073137.1, from coordinate 1,627,607 downwards.
GAGGAGGAGGAAGAGGAGGAGGAGGAGGAGAATCGAGCTGATTCCGCTCCAGAAGAAGCAGACGCCTCTGCAGAGCCGCAGCGTCCTCCCCAAGCTACTGAATCAAAGACGACCAGCACCGACTCGCCCGCTCCACCAGACGGCGCCAAAGATCCCTCCACCTCCCCACCAGGGGGCGCCGCCCCTGCAGAAGGCTTTATCCAGGGGCTGCTGGAGATCCACACCAAGCCCCCGCTGGAGCACATCCTCTCCAACGGGGAGCCTCCCATGGTGGGTGTAGACTGAAGGGAGCCCCCCCATCACCGCAGTGCCATACGACGGAAGGACGCTACGCCTGGATGACGATGCAAACCAGCTCAGAAAATGTTCTCCTGACGGACAGAGACCTCGTTTTCTTGAAGTGCCTTACTACTAGTCCGACTTCTAAAAGATGATTTTTTTTTTTTTGCTATATCTTTATCTGCATTATTACGGAAGATGGATCTAAATTTTTTTATAGCTTTTTATGATGACAATGATTACTATTTTTGTGCGGGGAATCTATATTTCAGCAATAAAAAGATTAAATGATTACGATTTATTGTTCTAGATTTTTGTTTTGAGAATCGATGATCAACGTAGGAGACGGACGGAGCGTCGGCCCACAGTCTCCTGTATTTAAATGAGAGCGGGCCTTAAGCAGAACTGGACCACTTCACCTTTAGGACGGGACGCTGTGGCTTTAGGCTCAAACCGCTCCGAGGACGGACTCTTCTTCTTTGGCTCCGGTGCCGGTTTGAGCCTCCATTTTTGATGTTTGGAAGCGAACAGTGAGCGTGGGGGAAAACGTGGCGCACGGCTGTTTCTGCTGCCGGCTGCGTCTCATCCTGGGACTGAGGACAGCTTTGGTAACTGGAAAACGCAGAAGGGTCGCTGCTGGCCTCCCATCTCTCTCTGCGGGTCATGAACGCCTTCATGAACCCGTCAGAATCGCACTTCTGTGTGGATGCGTGTGTGGGGGTGTTTGTCATTGTTCCTTTTTTAAATCCATCACACTATTGACCCCTCAGCAGCCACCGCGTGTTTATTTCCCCTCGTTCTGATTTTCAGTTGATTCCATGTTTATTCAGAGGGTCGGTGTGCGGCGGTCTCCCTTTCTGCATGTTTGCGATGATATTTAGGTGTGGGGAGGGGAGCTCTTGTTTTGTGGATTTTCCTATTTTAACTGAACAAATCAAATGTTTTTTCTTGTTTAGAGTGTGAATGTGAGCATGTCTCTGGCCTGTCTCTCATTGCCGCCCCCTAGTGTTTGTTTTAGGGCTACTCACAGGGCCTCCGGCATGCTAACACGTAGCAGCACTAACACCTGTTCCAGGTTCAGTTTACCTCAACTTTCGCTTTTTAACTGAAACTGCTAAAGCAGCTCTGGATGTAGCCCTTAAAATCCGACGTCTTCCTCCCGGCTCGCCCGGTTAAACCGGCGCCAGCTAACGCGCGCTAACTCATCAGTGTAGCCAGGGGTGGTGTTACTGCAGCTAAGGACAGCTAGCTCACATGTACAAGTTGTGCAACATTTTTAGAGCTAATTCACTGCCTGTCACCCTAGAAGTGGTTTATGCTCACTGTCTTAGAAAGGGGATAACACTAGGTAGGCGTAGCAATTAGCAGATGGTTGCATCCGCTGACCAGACAATCAGTCCAGCTCTGGCTACGCGCTAGGTAATAAATCTGATCACTGGCTCAGTTAAACACATGCATTTACTCCCCTTACAGTATTATATGTCAGTCTGTCTTGAGTTATTCTTGAACCACTCTGCAATTTGTCCAAGTTTTATCTCCTTTCTGAGGGTCCCTGTAGAGTTTTCATCTCCTTGTTGTTCCACTCTGTCGTTGTTTTCTTTGGGAACGTCTGAACTTAACAGTTAAACTCGACCTAAAGCTTGAGGTCTTCAGCTGAGCATTAGAGACAATCAATTTTAGTTTTCTGAAAGAAAATGGTTTCCAGAGTGTAAGAGATAGATGGAAGGATAAATTATTAATTATAATAATACAGGTTGGTGTGAACTATTTTGTGTCCTAAACCTGCTGCACATGTTTATAAAAAAAAATCAAGTTAAAGGGCTAAATGTTGATCAGCACCAGCCTTACCAGATGGATCTTTACCAGGGAGAACTGGGCCAGAGGGACGGGTAGCCTGTGTGCGTCTCTTTTCCTGCTTGTGCGATGTAGAAAACTTTGCTTCCTGTATATTTTTCTTTTTTAATATTAGACGACCTCATAAGCAAATCAAACCTCAGTGGCTTATAATGGAACTGTAAGGTGGCGATGGCCGGTCATGTAGCGGGTTCATTCAAAACTAATCAAGAGTTATTAAAGAACCAGAACCGCTCCGATTGGCTCCTCGCTGCCCTGAACTGGCACTAACATTTTCCAAACCTACAACTACCGCCTCTTCTGTTCGAACTACTAACTACAGTCAAGAGAGAAAGGGTTGGTCTCTTTAGCAGCTTCTGACACATACAACTAGACACTTTATCAATAAAATATAACATTAAAAAATATTATTTAGTAATGTCAAATCATTAACTAGACGTTTAAAGTATAAAAAGCTGTTTAGTTGTAGCTGTATGTGAATAACTGGGGATTGTTCCAGCTGGTTAGCGATAAGTAGCAAGCTAGCTGCTCTAAGCTTTTTGAGCTAATTAGCTTGCTTGCTCTGTACGCTATCATTAAAAAATGTGAAATAAAAACTAAAATGATTTGTTAGCTTTTTTTGTAAATGTAACATTTTAAAATAATTCTGTATATAGTTGCAGAGAAGATAATAAAACTAGTTCCTTTGTTTTTTAAAGTCAAGATGCTTCTTGGCTAACAAGCTAACAGCTAACTGTTTCTGTTATGTACTTTTCTGTCAAGTTTCAGTACAATTCAGTCAAAATGTATATTTGGTTAATCATCAGTGATTGAAATTTACCTTTTTGGGATTCGGTTGGTTGAACAAATATTTTTGTTGATGCTAATGGTATTCTTCATTTCCTGAGTGGTTTTCGTGATCTGCCAAATTTGGCCTTTTTTCTAAATTATCACAGATTAACTAAATTTACCCCATTGAACCTTATTTTCATAAACTCATAACTGCTCAGTTTTGCAGTGAGATTTAATAAATTATGTGACTTTTTTAAGGTGAATATGCTACATGGCTAATAGGCTAACTCCAGTTCATTAATGTTCAGCAGTCACAATTTGACAAAACCTCTATTTTTACTAGAGATTAAACAAATTTATGGCCACATTTCTGCAAATTGTCTAATTTGCACTAAACTGTAAACAAAGTTATCCCTAAAAGTGGTGACCTGAGCCTAACGTTAACCTTTATAAAACAAATAAAAAAAAATCATAAATTGTAAATATTTTCATGAATATCTTAATGTAGAAGTTTAAACTATTAACTAATTTATTTTGAATGATAATTTAAGAAGCTAACAGGCTATCTTTCCTGTCCTAAATCAGCTTCACTTAAGCCCGGTCCCTTTAGTCCAGCAGTCCTTTCTGCTTTGAGACTCGGACCAGTTACGCCGTAACGCCGTTGAAGCGAGGCTAACGTCTGCGGCGTTTACACATGGATTACGTTTCGTTGTAGCGGTCAGTGAAGGAGCGCTCCCTTTCTCTCTTGAACTGGTTTCTGTCTCGTTGGCTCTCTGTTTCCACCCTCTCCTTGGGGAATTTGTGTTAACGTCTATCCTGTCTGCGTGTGCGGCCATATGAATACTGGACTTCCATTCGAATGCACATGGACTGTTTTTAATGTATTTATTTGGAGCCCAGGCGTGTTTCTGTGTGGGTGTGAGTTAAGTGTCTGCAATGACTTGAGAAGAAGCCATGTATTAAAAAATGTCACATTTATGCTGCAGAACTGTTGCGAGGAAGTGGTGATTTCTTTTTTTTTTTTTTATTATTATTATGGACCGACCGGCTTGCTCCAGGGCCCAGCGGGCCCACGTGAGACTCGGACTAGCAATAAGAATCCTTCTGAATCCAAAAGCTTTATGTAGATTTTCCTGTATGTGAGTCGAGAACAGTCTGTCTGGGTCTATTGGTTCTGTTTATTTTTAGTTTTCTTCTATGACATAAATGCATATAAAACTGTGAAAATCTATTGTGATTAATTAAAGGGTGAGTTTTAGATTAGGTTTTTTTGCATGTTAATCTAATTTGTTCAGTTATGGATGATTTCTCCTTTCTCCGTCACGTCTTGTGCTACACACGCAAATATAAATATCAAAAATATGTATAATCTCGCTCTCAGGGTCTTTCACAAATCCATTATTTGAACTGCTTCATGTTGTTTTCCTCCTGAGTCGCAGCTTGTCCAGATTACATTCTTTTTCTTTTCCTTTTTTTTTCAGATGACATGATTCAGATCTGTCAATCACTACATTTAGCACTTGACTGTGAACTCGTCGTTACCAGACACAGAAAATCTGGTTAGATTTTTCAACTCTCAGTCAGACATTTGATTTGAAGCCTTTTCTGTTTTAGTTAAAAGCTCATATTTAATGAGTGTTTCTTTGTGTACTGGACCTCAATCACAAAGCATTAAAAGACAGTCATCTGGATCACTTTCTGTCCCCTGCTGTTAGCAAACATTGACAGTGTTTCACAGAGTCAAGAGATGTACACCTCCTCTGTATTCAACCCAATAAGAAAAAGCAATAAAGATTATGTAAAGGAACGGTGTGTGAATCAACCCTTGGCATACTTCTGTCTTCTTTTATCACCTTGTCTGGGCTCCAGACATGAAAATGTACATTACTGTGACCACACGTTTTCTCCGTTTACAGATTTCTTCAGAGCAAAGAGCAACTTCTTCCTGCAATCCAAGAACATTTGAAGATCTGTGGATTTCCAGCACGATGGAGCACCGTGGCTCAAGGCCAAGAAACTCCCAGATCTTAACTCCGTCAAGAACCAAAAGATGTTTAACTGTTGTATTTCTCAATAAAAGGCCTATAATGTATGTATGAAAAGTTTGACTAAGATCTAACGACACTCAAGTGGGAAGTTTGTGTAAAATATTTCAGTCCGGCTGTGGCTTTGTGGATTGCTGGGATGCTTTTCCTCTGGTCAGGGACTGAGATGATTGCAGGGAGACGTCTGAAGATGTGGACTTTGTAGCAGACATTGTAGCAGAGGTTCAGGAGGTAGATGATGGCACCAGTAGTACGCCCTGGAGGAAAGCCATTTAGATTACAGCAAAGAGCAAATATATGTTTCTTTGACTTGTTTCTTGTTTGTTTTAAACCTTCTGGTGCTGTGAATTTTAAGTCTGGTTTTCTTTTTTTCTATGTTAACATTAAATATGGAAGTAAGCGAGCTACTCAATACTTTAATATATGTTGAGGTGTTGATTTGGTTATGAAAGGTAAAAAATGTGGGTCATATAAAGAGGATTAGCTAAGAGTTAAAACCACTGATGTCTATTACACACTGGATTGCTAATAGCCCGCTGTTAGAACGAGTCACTTTGAAGCCACCAGCCGCCATATTGGTACTATCTATTTTCCCCCAGTAAATACGTGCGCTACAGCATCGAATAACGAGGATTTTCTCATGTTCAGGGGGGGGCTTAAAACTTTTAGAATGTCAAATGCCATATACTTTTATCTTATGTTCTAAAACTGTCAAGTACTGAGAAAGTCATGTGCTGAAATATTTTGCATGTTAATATATATATATATATATATATATATATATATATATATATATATATATATATATATATATATATATATATATATATAAATAACATTTATAAATATATAAATAATATACAAAAACATATATTTACATATATGTATACATATATACATATATATATACATATACACATATTTATATATATTTAATATGAATAACGTAAAATATTTCAGCACATAATTTATTAATAGTTGATAGTGTTAGTACATCCACTGACTGTAGAATTACCTGTGAAACATTTTCACACAGCCAGAAAACTGTTTGATGTTGCAACCAAATCCTATGGGATTCTGTGAGAGTAGGGAGTAGCAAGATGGCGGCCAGTGACTTCAGTTTTTCGGCAAATCAGCAATCCAGTGAATAATAGAGATCAGTGGTTAAAACGCCATAAGCTTGTAGAGCTGCGTTGAGGCGCCATCATTGTGGAAGATGCAGTTCTCCGAACCGTCAGCTGGGGGCAGTGTTGGAGAAAAAGGCCGCAGGCTGAGCTGGGCGCTGCGGGTCAGGGAAGAAAATGGCGGGACTGAATTTATGTAAGTTTATTCTATATATTTATGTATGTATAATGTGCTTCTATGCTTTTTTGTCTCTCTTGTTGTGTCTCTGCTCTGTCTTCTGTAACCCCAGTCGGTCGAGGCAGATGACCGTTCATACTGAGCCCGGTTCTGCCGGAGGTTTTTTTTTCCCGTTAATGGGTGGTTTTTCTTCCCACTGTCGCTTCATGCTTGCTCAGTATGAGGGATTGCAGCAAAACCATGTACAATGCAGACGACTCTCCCTGTGGCTCTACGGTTCCCCAGGAGTGAATGCTGCTTGTCGGGACTTTGATGCAATCAACTGGTTTCCTTATATAGGACATTTTGACCAATCTGTATAATCTGACCCAATCTGTATAATATGATTGAACTTGATTTTGTAAAGTGCCTTGAGATGACATGTTTCATGATTTGGCGCTATATAAATAAAATTGAATTGAATTGAATTGAATAAAACTTATTCTATCTCATCGTAGGGTTCTACTAACTTTATTGAAGTCGTCTGGGACGACATATTCTCAGTAGCTGTTTTTAAATGGCAGTTTAACCGAGCTTCCCTTGAAGCTAACTATGCTAACATAGCTAGTTGAATCGGCGCTAGGCTAACGTGGCATCTTGGTTTTGTGCTTTAAGATGTTAAAATATAAATGTTAGGAGTCTGAGCTTCTGTGTTCTTGTGTATTTTAATCTTTGTGGTCAGAAAGAAGGTTTTAAAACAGTTTATGTGGTGAAAACGGGTTTTTAGTGCCGTCCTGCTCAGCTCTGTCCCCTGTTGGTCAAAAGGGTTGAAGCAGTAAATGATGCAACCAATAGACCCCTTGCAACCACGTGACTCAGTTACCCAGAACCCCTTGTGTGGCGGCCATATTGGTTGGCACGCCATTTGACGAAATGACGAGTTCTCCGGGTATTTTTCTCCTTTAGATAACGTATCACAAGATCGACTAAGTTGATGGTATCAGATTGCCAGATCCACACAGCAAAAGCCTGAAGGGACGGAGCGAGTCTGTGAAATGCTGCCAAGGGTTTCGTACCGCGACACAGCTGCTTTATAAACACGCAGGCCAGTACGGACAAGAGAGCACGAAAGCCCCTGAAACCACTGGACGGCTGCAATTATTTTATATCAGGAAAAAGGCTCCAGCAAACGCCCGCGACGCCATGAGGGATTAAGCGGGTCAGAACATGGATGGATGGATGTTCAGACATGTTTGTGTAACATACGAACGCGGAGTCGGGCAGGAAGACCCGGTAGGTTAAAAAAACATAGTTCACTACGGATTATTTTGGTGTTTTTGTCTTGTTAAAATGGGTGGGGGTGTCGGCGACATTGCAGCGTAAACACAGAAGTACTAGCGCCCGTGAACGGGCGGAGGGGAGGTGGCGATCGTTACACTGGCCGGAGAGCCGCCGCTGTCTGGAGCAGCAGGAAGCGGGTGCTGCTCCAGACAGCGGCGGCTACAGCAGCAACAGCGGCTTCTCCGGCCCGTCTAGCGATCGCCACCTCCCCTCCGCTGCTATTTAAGTAGAACAATGAATAGAGCATAATAAAACGTTTTATTACCATCTAACGCCCCCTTTTCCAAACTTGGGTCATATTATTCAAGCCGTTTCTCAGTTTTCCATTACATCTTTTGACCAATAAAATCAGTGTTTACTGCAGAGCAGCTGAACATTCACAGACTTCCAGTTGATCAGTTTGGTGAATCCACCACTTTTATGATTTTGTAGTCCAAACTGAAGGATGCTGAAGTAGATAAATCACGGGTTATTTTTTACACTGCCCCTCCTACATCCTACAAAAATGACAACGCAGGGTTCTCGGCAGCACATTCCAGCGAAAGTTGACAAAATGACGCTGAAATCAGACCGTAATGGTGCCAAATACGACACCGGGGTGTGAGAGCAACATAGAAAGGTAACTAAAGCTTCAGCAAAGTTGTAACCCTCCTGGACAACGTAAGCTAACGCTAGCTAGCTGTTACTAGCTTGACGAGCAGCCCAGTGAGGCTCAACCTTTGACCTGTGCTACTCAATGCTCCGCTGCTGGAATGCTGATGCAGCGAAACAACACACCAGCCTCCTCAGCGTCTAGTGACGGCTGCAGAGGACAGGAAACGACCCGGAGCTGGATGTTGGTGAATATCAGAACCCCCAACTGAACCTGGAAGATTAAAGGTGTAGATGGTTAGCTAACTACCTGTTCCCCAGGGAGTTAGTAGCATTAATGTTCTTAAATGTTTTAAATCTTTGAAGTTAAATTTATTGATGCTTTTTAATGTCTGAGGATCCAGGAAAGCATCATCCTGATAAACATCTGACAAATCCAGATTCTTTAAAATCATTTATTTTACAAAATTAACAGATGAGATTTACATAATTGGAGGTCATACAGGTGCCGCCCTGGCCCCGCCCACAACAGGTGAGAGCGTTACTACAAGCAACCGAGTAGCTCCAGTCTTCATGCGTTTATTTCCAGGCGTGGAGTCAGAGAAGCAGGAAATAATGCATTTCATCAGGAACATCAGAAGGTCTCCTCCTCCAAGATCTGAGCGATAAAGTTAAATTACAGCTTTCTCACCTCCCCAGAAAGAAGCCAGCTCATGTTTGGTGATGAATAAATATGGGAGGATAAATGAATGATTACTAGTGTAAATATTTCCTGTCAGACGTGATCACATATTCTGACGTCCCATGATGCATTTCTCTGTAATTCAGGGAGGTTGGGTGGGAGGAGCTTCCTGTTTCAGGCAGATCGTCCCTCGTGACGTTTGGTCCTGGTCGGTTCTGAACCTTCACACCGTGGACGGCTTCATCAGCGCCTGCTCCCCAAACAGCTGCTTGAAGTGCGCCACATGCTCCTCGCAGTGTTCCCCTGGAAACAAACACACAGCAGGTCAGTTCCCGCCACCGGCGTTTACCCGGAGCAGCTGGGGGCGGTTCTCTGGAGATACCCTGTTCCAGTTCAACGTTCCCAAACGCCAAACCAGAACCGCTACGAGACCATCTGGTGAGAACGGTGCTGGGTCCAGATCACAGCATCGGTGGCTGTAACCCGTTTAATGGTTCCGTTCTGGACCCCACAGAGGAAATGCACATTAGTAGTGGCCTAGTTGTTAAAAAAACACCCAGAACCCAAAGTGGGGCCGGACCTTCTCAGTGAAACCCTTCCTGCCGCGATTAGCCGTTAGCTTGACTCCTCCATCAGAACTTTGGGTTAAGATACTGACGGCTCCAAGCTACCACACAGCACCCCCACCAAGTCCAGGTTCTGACCTGGGTTGAAGGAGGGATTTCCTCTGAGACGCTGGTTCCGTTGCTGGAAGGAGCGGAACACGGTGTAGAACAGCATCTGATCTCCGGTCTGCTGCGCCGCGTCCAGAAACTTGCGGGCCGACACGTTGTCGTGGCCGCCTGGATCAGAACAAAGCGTCTGGTCAGAAGGGAACATGAACGTCGCGTCTGACCTACGAGCTCCGGACCTCTTACCAACGCTGCGGATGAACCGGAGCGCGCCCAGAACCTGCTGCTTGGACAGCAGAACCTCCACGATCTCATCGTTGGCCGTCGACAGCCGCTGCAGAAAGACCAGACAGCGGTTAAAGGCGTGTGAATAGCGGCCGGCATGGTCCGGTCCGGTTCTGGCCCTACCTTAAGCATGTCCAGAGACAGCTGGTGGGCTGGAGGGTAGGTGCTCTCCAGGGACAGCAGCAGGCAGGCCTGAAACACAGACAGGGGCGGTTCTGACCGTCATCATGCTGCCTCTGCTACACAGACGGGTCAGAGCGGGCCGAGGCGAGCTCACCAGGGGTTTGGAGTCGCTGAGGACGTGGTACTGCAGGAACTGGTGCAGCATGTAGAACAGGTTGTTCTGGACCAGCGTCTTGATGACCAGCTCGTACAGGTAATGCTGAAACACACCAATCAGATGCAGTCATCCACCGGACCTTCAGCGACGGTGCAGACAGGAGTCGTCACTCCGCCGGGTTTACCTGGACCGTGATCTGGTACTGGTTCAGAGAGCGGATGTACTCCATCACCACGGCGATGATGAATTTATGGGTCACATCCTGCAGGACAGAACAAGGTCAGCAAACTAACAGGAGCCCATCTTCTCAGTTTTTAGAACAGAACTTATTGCCCCAGAATCTCCAGTGAGTTATTGTTCTCTAAAGTTCTTCAATAAATGAAGGTTTGCTTCCTGATCTGTTTTCACTTTAACTCATGAAACCAGGAGCGTCGTTACATCGTGGATCCAGGAGGGGGCAGCAAACATGCCTGCAGCACAGAAACGGCTGAAAAACGTAGAATAACAGGAAAAAGTTCAACACTGAGTGAATCTCATCTATGGATTCATCACAGAGGAACATTTATTTCTTCTAATGATGACTGTGTCTACAAAATAAAACCTTACATTTAATCGTCAGAAAATCCGAGAGAAAAAGAGTAACATTGTAAACTCATGCCGTCCCGTCCTAATTATCAGCTAATTACCCCTGCAGAGGTTTCCTGGACCATTAAACGGTCTCATTCTTGTTCAGCAGGCGGCGCCATGATGGGGCAAAGCGCTGACTGGACAGAGGTCCAGGAGACGGACATAGAGGCCCTTCACAAGGAGCTGCTTACAGCACTTTGTTCTGTGTTTAAGGGCTTTATAAATAAAGCTGGACTGGACTGAATAAGCCTCAGAAGGTGGGTCAGAGTTCTGGATCCAGGCTTGGTCACAGAAAGTTAAGTGGAAGGAAAACTGGAGTCTGGGTCAGACTGTCAATCAAAGAGAGAGAGGAGCTTCACCAGGAGCAGACTGAGGCTGGATCAGCAAGAGCCGCCACGCACAGATGAGTCCAACACATGGGCCACAACCAGAACCGGACTGTAGCTCAGAGGTCCAAAGTCCGGTTTTCAGACAGAGTCTGGAGGAGGAGTGGAGAGAACCAGAATCCACGCTGCCTGAAGTCCAGAGTGAAGTTTCTAGAGTCAGTGATGTCAGTGTAGCTGAGTGCTACACTGATCACTGATCTGTTGAGCCATGTTAAACTTTTGAGTTATTTTTCGGGGGATTTTTGTAAATATTTTTTCACCATTTTTGTGAATAAACCACCTGCTACACTGGATATCTTTTGCCTAACTGCCTTCTTTAGCCACTTTGGCCAGGCTATCTCACAGACTAGAATAAAGATTTTAGCTCATTTTATTTGGCTCGGCTGGTCGCCGAGGCAAAAACTCAGGCGTGGGAAGAGTTCGGAGAGGCCATGGAGAAAGACTTCCGTACGGCTTCGAAGCGATTCTGGTCCACTATCCGGCGTCTCAGGAGGGGGAAGCAGTGCAGTACCAACACTGTTTACAGTGGGGGTGGTGTGCTGCTGACCTCGACTCGGGACGTCGTGCGTCGGTGGGCTGAATACTTCGAAGACCTCCTTAATCCCACCAACACGTCTTCCATTGAGGAAGCAGAGCCAGAGGACTCTGGGTCGGGTTCTCCCATCTCTGGTGCTGAGGTTGTTAAAAAGCTCCTCGGTGGCAAGGCCCTGGGGGTGGATGAGATTCACCCTGAGTACCTTAAGGCTCTGGATGTTGTGGGGCTGTGTTGGTTAACGCGGCTCTGCAGCATTGCGTGGACATCGGGGGCAGTTCCCCTGGACTGGCAGACTGGGGTGGTGGTCCCCCTATTTAAAAAGGGGGACCGGAGGGTGTGTTCCAACTACACTCTTAAGCCTCCCTGGTAAGGTCTATTCAGGGGTTCTGGAAAGGAGGGTCCGTCGGATAGTTGAATCTCAGATTCAGGAAGAGCAGTGTGGTTTTCGTCCTGGCCGTGGAACACTGGACCAGCTCTTTACCCTCAGCAGGATTCTGGAGGGGGCATGGGAGTTTGCCCAACCAGTCTACATGTGCTTTGTGGATCTGGAGAAGGCATTCGACCGTGTCCCCCGGGGGATCCTGTGGGGGGTACTCCGGGAGTATGGAGCAACGGGCCCTTTAATAAGGGCTGTCAGGTCTCTGTACGACCGGTGTCAGAGTCTGGTCCACATTGCCGGCAGTAAGTCACGGTGAGAGTTGGACCCCGCCAAGGTTGCCCTTTGTCACCGATTCTGTTCATAACTTTTATGGACAGAATTTCTAGGCGCAGCCAAGGTGTTGAGGGGATCCGTTTTGGTGGCCTTAGGATTGCGTCTCTGCTATTCGCGGATGACGTGGTCCTATTGGCTTCATCAGGGCGTGATCTACAGCTCTCACTGGAGCGGTTCGCAGCCGAGTGCGAAGCGGCCGGGATGAAGATCAGTGCCTCCAAATCCGAGACCATGGTCTTGAACCGGAAAAGGGTAGAGTGCCTTCTCCGGGTTGGGGAGGATGTGCTGCCCCTAGTGGAGGAGTTCAAGTATCTTGGGGTCTTGTTCATGAATGAGGGGAAGATGGAGCGGGAGATGGACAGGCGGATTGGTGCGGCGTCTGCTGTGAAGCGGGCGCTGTACCGATCCATTGTGGTGAAGAGAGAGCTGAGCCAAAAGGCGAAGCTCTCGATTTACCCGTCGATCTACGTTCCTACCCTCATCTATGGTCACGAGCTTTGGGTCGTGACTGAAAGAACGAGATCCCGGATACAAGCGGCTGAAATGAGTTTTCTCCGTAGTGTGTCTGGGCTCTCCCTTAGAGATAGGGTGAGGAGCTCAGTCATCCGGGGAGGACTCAGAGTAGAGCCGCTGCTCCTCCACGTCCAGAGGAACCAGTTGAGGTGGCTCGGGCATCTGGTTAGGATGCCTCCTGGACGCCTCCCTGGAGAGGTGTTCCAGGCACGTCCCACCGGGAGGAGGCCCAGGGGAAGACCCAGGACACGCTGGAGGGACTATGTCTCTCTGCTGGGAACGCCTTGGGCTTCCCCCGGAGGAGCTGGACAAGTGGCCGGGGAGAGGGACGTCTGGGCCTCCCTACTGAAGCTGCTACCCCCGCGACCCGACCCCGGATAAGAGGAAGAGAATGGGGGATGGATAGAATAAAGATTTTAGCTCATTTTATTTGACTAGAATAAAGATTTTAGCTTATTTATGGGGATTTAACCTCCTCTTTGCTGCAGAACTTTGCTGTTTGTCCTTCATTTCGTTTAATTGGACCAGATGACTGAATGATGGCGGACCACATCATCCTGGACCAGAACCTCTGACCCCGCCCCCTCTCTGTGCGTCTCTACCTTCCTCTCCGTGAACGACGACAGGACGTGCGTGTACATGTCCGACTGGTCGATGACCGCCTGCGTCCGGACAGGCCGTTTCTGAGCAGCGCCACCTCGACTCGTGCCGGACTCGGTCGCCTACAAACAAAATGAACGATTGAGTTATGCTGATGAAGATTCTCAGTCATCCAGGTCATGATCATTCCAAAAAAGTTAAAAAACAAAACAACTGGACTTTTTTCCGAAGTTTGAAGAAGTTTTGCTTCCCATCCAGAAAGTTTTCACGATTCAAAATGTCTGGAGTAGAAGGAGCTCCAAGCTTTATAGTACTGCCCAACAGAGGCCTTGTTATGGCTTGGATAACATGCAAATTGAACTGAAACTGGTCCACCCTTTAGCAATGGGGAGTCGTTAAGGTCATCGTTGGCCTGGTTTACAGGGGAGATGTTGTGATCACCTGCATGGAGGTCAGGATTGAAGTGAAAATTGGAAGGAATCAAACCTATTGCTGTGTTGTAAGTTTTTGAGAAAAGAAACGTTAAGAGAGAAAAAACAACCGTAAACAGAGGAGGAGGACTCAGGTTTCAACTTTAAAAAACGTACAATGCCCCATTGCTAATGGACCTGTTCCGGTTCAATTTGCATGTTATCTAAGCCATAACAAGGCCTTTGTTGGGCAGTACTATAAAACTTGGAGCTCCTTCTACTCCAGACATTTTGAATCGTGAAAGGTTTCTTAATGGGAAGCGAAACGTCTTAAAACTTCTGAATAAAGTCCAGTCGTTTTGTTTTTTAACTTTTTTTGGAATGAGTCGATCGCCTCGTTTGCTGATGAGTCCCTGAACTCACCGCCGCGTAGCTCTGCTCCGCCTCCAGGTATTCCTTGTACACCTGGTTGAGTTTGTCCAAGACGGTCGCCACCACAGGAAGGCTCGCCTTCTCCTGGCCTTCCAGAACTGAAACAGGGACAGTGGTGACTTTAGCTCGTCTTCACCTGGCCGCTGGCTGAACCGTCGGCAGTGGAGACGTACTCTGCGAGCACACGGACAGGATGACCATCTTGCAGTCGCGCCGCCGGAGCAGGAAGTCCATCAGTTTGCCCTTGTCCTGCAGCAGGTGGACAGTAGGGGGCAGCTTCACCTGCAGGTACCACAGGTAACCTGAGCACAGGTGAGATGCGTTAGGCGTTTCCCACATCATTTCTCTTACATTAAAGGCATAGTATGCAACATTTTTCAGTTAATTAATGTGTTCCAGACCGTTTTGGATGATTAAATGAGTCATTTCAGGTTGAACAAAGGTTTTCTCGGCCGCCCTGGTGGTCTGTGGGGGAAATACCGCACTTGCAACTGCAGGAGCCCTCGGCCCGCGCCCACAGACTCAGAAGTCTGGTGCATCGCGAGAGTCGGTCTTGCTTTACGGCGAGAACTGCTACACGCCCCCAGTGAAAGGCATGCTCGTTGCTAGCGCAGTGGAGATATCTGTGCAGTTATCATGGCGGAACCAGCGACAAAACAGCGAAAGCCCATGTCGGAGCAGACAAGAAAGAGGAAAAGGGCTCTGGACAGAGAGAGGTGAACATCGGGAAAGCTTTTTCCGAATGGTGAGAGCTAAAAGAAAGAGAAGGCTGCAAGGCTGACGCGGACCTCGCGTTCCTGCTGATGCGATTGTAAGTAACATTGGAATAGTTTCTCTCTCTCTCTGTGCATGTTCAGTGTTTCCCGCAGGAATTTGCTTAGGCGAGGCGGTGAATTGGGGCGGGGCGACAAGTTTTGCGCGGACAGACTGGCGTAGCGGGGGGGGGGGGTATCCACATGCCTGTTTTTTCCCTGCCATTCACTATATGCACGCGTGAAAGCAACAACAAAGAACTGCGTGTTAACGTCAAATAAACATGCAAGCACATCGAGTTAGTTTTTTTTTTTTTTTTGGAATGTTGGCGAGGCGGTAGCGTGAGTTTGGCGAGGCAGCCGCCAAGATAGCGCTGCGGGAAACCCTGATGTTCATACTTTCACTGTTAGTCATTGGTTGTACTGCCTTTTTGTCGACTTTTCGTTGCGTTCGCCTGTCTGCTAAGCTCAAAACAACCGCGCCTGGCTTGACGGAGAAACCAGGAGAACAGCTGAGCATCTTTACGACAGTGAACTTTTACTTTCGCCCTCTGGGGGGAGCCTCGCTGGAAAATCAACCCCGGTTGCATAGTATGCCTTTAATCCACAGCGGGAGCACGAGGGCAAAGACAAACCTTCACTGGCGCTGATGATGATGTCGGGCTGGAAGACGCTCCAGGATGAAGAATCTGGGCTCAGAACTCAGGAAAATGAACAAAAACCTGACATAGACAACATCTGCTCAGCGTTTTAAAGCTTTCTTGGAGATGTGAAGATTTGGGGTTAGACATGATGGCAGAACCAGGGTTATGACGTAAACCGACCCGACTGTCCGTCGGTTTACCTGGATCAACGATGAGAACACTGCCGACGTGTTTTACATCTTTAGTGCGAACAACCACGACTAGATATATACAGAATAACAAACTTTTCTGCATTTTCTCCTGAATACTTAAAAGACTGGATTCAACAAGTCAGAGACTGAAACTAAAGTCCACAAATGAAACTAAAGGAGATTTCAGAGTGAGACTGAAGTAAACCTCTGGGTTTTATCATTGTCGGCCTCATCCTACTATAGAAGTCCACTTTTTTCCCAAATGAAAATTATAAAAGTTCAAACTCACTTTAATTCACCTTATTTAGTCTCAATGTTTAAATAAACGTCTTATATTTTCTCCAAAACCATAAGGTAGATGCCCAGCCAGGAATGACCTCTGAGTTAAACCCTGAATCAGACGTTTTTATCTGCAGTAATTAGGCTGTTGCTCCAGCTCAGTGGAAACGATGACCGGCATCTGGCAGCTGTTCCCGGCTGCTTTATGGTTTAATGAAAATTAAAAGCGATATGATTTGGGGCTTGGGTGATAACCGTTTCCAAAGGAACCTATGGTCTTAATTATTTAGAAGGAATTTACATTACTTTAGAGGAACTTTCTGAAAACCCAAATGTTTGGCCTTACGTAAAACAAATGTGAGGTTCTTCAAGTCTCCCCAGGAACCTGGACCTCAGTAGAACATCTGAGAACCAAGCCGTCATCCTGGTGGTACACCAGTCTGTTAGTCACTGGGCTAGACGGTGAGTACAAATGTTTCCATGTTAGAGTTGTGAAGCCAGCCCAGGTTCTGCTGCAAGGATACACAGCTGACACGGAACCGGAGGCTGAGTGGGGACAGCGGCCGGACCTGCAGAGACAACGGCACTCAGTAAAGTGGTGAAGCTAAACCGCAGATGTAAGCGGACTAGGAGGGCGTACCTGACAGAGGAATCCTGTAGGGATGGATGGAGCGGGCCGGCAGGACGGGCTGGTGGCTGTTAACGTCACAGTCCGGCTCCTTCAGCTTGATGTCAAAGATCAGCGACGTCTGGTGGAGAAAACAGGAGTAAAGACATTTCCTCAAGGTTCAAACCAGACGTCTTAAGCCTCTAACGGCATCCAGGTCATCTCTGAGTCTGCGTCGCTGCAGGTTAGAAACCCAAACCTGGACTGTTTTTCCTTTAGGCCTAAATTATTATATGAACCTTTCATAATTATCTATCATTCTATTGAGTATCAGAAACAATTATATCCTAGTCATTTAAATTTTCATTCACAATCTAAAAATCTGCTAAAGACTGATTTATATTTAGAAAATGATATTTGCTCTGTAAGAAATATGAACAGTTATGAGTTAAGAATAATAAAGAAATTTAAATTTGTTATTGAGTTTCAGCCTTTTTGAACTGAACGCAACAGGACGTGCTTTTATTTTGAGATTCTGAGCAGGAAGTTTACTTTACATTAATTTTGTTCTGAAATGATCCAAATGATTCAGTTGGAGAGACGTTCATGTGGTCATTATGACGCTACAGCTAACATGAACAGGTAGTTAGGAGGCATTTACATCCCATAATAACCCAACAACATAACTGCTTTATAATCTCATCATTTCACAGTCAAACATGCAGCAGATGCCGGCTTCAGGAGATAAAAACCACCAGTCCAAGTCCAGTTGAAGTGTGAGGTCATCTGAACTGGAGTGCGACTCGTTTGGGGCGGAGCCTGAGAACGGACCAGGTTCT